>CM072818.1:34874087-35601390 GCA_036937905.1 Salvia rosmarinus
TGCGGGCTTTATCTTTAAAATGTGGTTTTTTCACCCCACTAAAACGTGACTTTTACCGTTATTTCAAATGAGCTTATTTACAAAGATTATCCTACAACCGCTTAACAAATGTTCATCGTGACACCGCCAAAATATTTTGTGTATGGATCCTATCTTGCGCCCGCAGGGCCGGAGATGGTTGGAACTATTATATCAATTGTTGTGGTAGCACCCAACCTTTTTAATGTCGGTCCCGTGTCGGATGATAAATGCCTGCTGGATTGCGCGAAGGTCGAACTATACGTACCGTGTTAACATATGCTGCGTAGAGCGACTGCAGCCGTGACGGGATTACGGGCGGGTCACGGCCGACGGGAGGCCTCTCGACGCTTATTATTTATTATTATTATGTATCAGGACTATGAGATACGGACCATACACACCAAGAAAATGTCGCCAAGCTACTTTTACGAATCGAATGAAGAAAGGCCCTTTTAACTAAAACCCTCGCGACTTACCCGATATCGACACCGTAATCCAAATATTATCAAATGTTTTCGCATAAGTCCACCGAAAGTAATTTCTACTTAGCCCCGCATGTTTGTTTTAAACGCAGTTGAGCTTTGCATATATTACTGAATGTTGATGAGTCCAAAGGTCCTCGATCGATTTACTCAATTTGCGGGTTATAATTAATGCATATCGCATATACGTATTCACACCTTCACCGCTATACCGAACTCCTTTATTTATGCCTTATGCGCTTAAACCATCGAGGTCCATCGGATCGTGCCAAGTTTGGGGTCCGGCGGCCTAACCTTTTCAAAACATGACATCATCTCATATTCGCTCAAGATGTTATTTTTACATCTCTATTTTATCCAGAACTCCCTAAAATACTACTCCTAGTATTAGTCGCCTCCAATCGTGGCTGGTCCGGAGGTCTGTTAGTGCGCCCACATCAAGAGAGATGTTTCACATTAGCGGAGAAGAAAGCGAGCCCACCGACTATGGTTTGTTGTAAATCGAGTCTGTGTTCATCAGCGTCAAAATCCACGCCAGCGCTCAGCGCCTCACACTTTACAAAAAGAGGCTTTAGTATCGCCTCAAGTTTCCAGACTTTCAAAAGCTAAGATAAACTTTGATATTTCATATCGATAGACAATTCCTCAGTGAATTCAATACGCTTAACACGTGATACATGATTTATCGCTCGCCGAGATACTTCACGATAAGTACGCCGATATATGGATTTCATTTGTGAAATCTTTTTCTACTAATGAGTATCATACCAATTAGTATATCTTTCTGCATTACGATTCATCAATCGTGAACGACGTCGACTTAAAAGTCAACGAAGTCAACACCTGTCAACAAAGTCAACAATTTACTTTAAATAGTCTCTTACTATTTTCGTTTTATAATCAATTTGATCGATTTGAAAACGTAGTCATTTCGATTTATTACAATCAAGGACTTATAAATATCGCATTTAATAAACCCTTTTATAAATAAAGCGATTTCGATTTTAAAATTATAAAATGAACGCTTGTCTCAAACATAGTAATCATATGTTTATAAAATTTTGTAAAATTTCAATATGTCCAGAATATTAATTAAACATATATTTTATTAATAAATCAATTAAAAGGATTTAAAATCCTTATTAATTATCGAAAATCTCGAATGATTTAAAAATATCAAATGCCTTTTGAAATTTTTCTAAATTAATATAGTGCATTATTATACACTATGGTCCAGAATATGAATTTATAAAATCCATATGATATTGTTTTATTTATTAATATATATACATATAATAGTTACGGTATTTCCATTAATTAGGAATAATTATCCAAAATTCCCAAAATTGATATATACATAGTATAATATCCCAACATCAATATACATCACAAATATAACCTATAGTTCATCATAACCATTCATTTAACAATATATAGCATATTTACTAAGGAATTACAGATAATTACCAAATAATTAGCAAACAATTTCTAAAATTCAAATAAATTCAACATGATTAAACATTATACTATAACATTGTAACATCATAACATCAACCAAAACCATTTGAATTATCACCATATGGAGCTACAGTCTCGCTTTTTGATATAAAATGGTATTTGATTTCAAAAATTCAACAATTATATACTATGTTTATACACTATAGTATAGTAATATAACATCATAATATTATCAAAAACCAATTAAATCATCACCATGAGCTCATTGTGCTCGTTATTTGATTTAATTAGGTAAATGATTTCAAAAATCAATAAATTATACAACACATAACAATATACTAAAGATTAATACACTATCTGTTATAAAATAAAACATACACACATATACAACATAGTCACGCATTAGAAAAAGCATAGGTTTCAAAATTTAATAATTGTAATATATAATCAGTTCTAAAGCATTATCAGATAGTTTGAAATAAAATTATACATCAATAGTACACATATATATACCTCTATTTATAAGAATAAAAGCTGTGGTTTTCACAAATTTAAATAACATACCATGGGTTCTAAACATATCATGTAACTATATCCATCATAAAAATTATATCAAGAACATTCTAATATACCTATCATTTTAACTATTTTAAAATTTTATAAATATATTCTATGGTTTCAAAATCATATATATAGGAAATGCATTCATTACATTTCATATACACATAACTATTTATCTAAATATTCACATGTATTTTCACAATAAAATCCTCAAGAACACATATTACAATAGCTCATCTCAAGAACATTCTAAACACATATATACATATATGCAAATTTCAAACACATATAAACATATATAACAAATTTTCAATAAAGGATAAGAATCGATACTATGGTCTCATTTTACTGAAAGGTAGCTAGAGTCACGAATGTAAGTACGAAAGGTGTTTAAGTTGAGGGAGAATGGAAGAAGGAAATTTCTGAAAGAGAGGGTTTGCCTTCGTGTGCTGAAAACTGAGAGAGTAGGAGTTTTTAAAGTAAAGTGTTTGAGATTGTAAATGAATGAAGCACCCTCTATATCTCTCTCTCTCTCGATTTTGGGTAAAAGCAAAAATCTGAGCCCTCGGGAAGTTGTAGGATGATTGAAGTAAAGAGGTCATGTATGGGCAATTAAAAGGGAAATCGATGCATGGGAAGGTCCAGCACGGGCGTAGGATTTAGGGGCTGTTTTAATTTTAAATTACAATTAATACATTGTATATTATCATCATATCATAGGTATATATATATAATACAAAAATAATTAAACATCACTTAAGATAATCGAAATTATCAAAAATAGGAAAATAGTGATTAAAATATAAATTACACTATTATTGATACTATGTAATTTTCGATCATATATATCATAATATATGATTTAGATATTAAATAATAGCATAGATAAAATTAAGCACATTTCATATAAAACCAACCATTTCAAAAATGTTTAAATTATATAAATGGCATTATCGATTTTATGGTTCAAAAACTGATTTTAATGCTTAATAATACTCCATATATATCATATTATATAGTTTAGATACCATATGATAATTTAATGGTATCATTTCATGATCAAACCCAATTTATAAGATTAGGGTTTCAAATTAAACTCAAATATCGAGTTTAATAACTCAAATATTGATTTTAATAATATTAATACTGTAATTATATAAATAATAATAGGAAATTAATTATTATAATTTCCTGAGATTAAACTCATTTTTCAAAACGCCTTTGACGGACGCTCAAAACGCCTCAAACGCTCAAAATCGACTCATCTCAAAATGGTGCAGTAAGTTCATACTTACTAAATAAATAATTCCATTTAATAAAGGAATAAGATGGAAATTAAAGCTTCCCGCTGTAAAATTTCATGAAATCGACGCTGCGACAGCTGTCGACGTTAAAATATATCGTAATCATTTCGTAATATTTCAATCCTTTAATTCACAATCCTTAGTGAATTATGAAAAGGAATTCGTATAACGATATCGTATCGAAATCACAATTTTGATGTCGTAAAATAAATACGGCAAAACCTAATTACGGGTTTAGAATACCGTAATCGATGTTCGCTTCTTCTGAATATTACATTCCATCTTAAAAAATTTCTCCAAATTTGTATACCTCTAGAAAAATAAATCGGTATTTTCTCTCATCCTCTTCAAGCTCCCACGGCTTCTCGTTCTCGGTGTCTCCACAAGACTGACTAACAATCGACTGCCCGTGTTCGAACTTTGTGGTCAGTACGCGGTTCTTCCTTATAGCCTGTCCGCTCGAGGATCAGCCGCCTCGACGAATCACTGCTTTGGGTCGTGAACGTATTTATTGTGCGACGTGAAAACATTATGGATATTCCTAGGTTTGGCGGAAGAGCCAACCTATAAGCCATCGGACCTATCCTCTCAGATCTCATAAGGTCCTATGAAAGGTCTAACTTCCTTTCAAGCCAAACCGACAACCTTCGAGAGACCTTAAGAAATACTTGTCTCCATCCTCAAATCGTAGTCGATCCACAGACCAGTAAGATTTCGATCCTCGAGCCTCTTTTATCCTCAATCTAATGTCGACGATCTGATCATTCTGCTCACTCATCAAACCACGACTTTCTCTCACCGACTTCATCCCAATAAAGTGGTGATCTACACTTCGCCATACAAGGTGCCTCGAGGGCCATGCCGATCGTCTTGATAGTACTTGTTGTAAGCAAATTCGATAAGGTAAAATATCTTCCATTTTGCACCTCGATCCAAAATTACGGTTCTAACATATCTTCTGTTGATCTTCTTCCGATCGCCCATCGCAGTGGTGAATGCTTGATCAAATTTAACTGCACTCCGAGCTTCTCGAAGCTAATCCGAACTGATGTGAACTTGGAGTCTCGATCGAGGTAATAGATTTTGGCACTCCATGTAGTCGACAATTTCCTTAACGATACTAACTTATCGCATCCGTAAGTGCTTCGAATGGTAGAAAGTGAGCACTTTGGTAGTCTATCCACAACACCATATGGGTTTCCTCTTAGTGGCTTGGAATTAATTTCATCTTAATTCCTTTATTAAAGGAATATATTTATTTAGTAAGTGATTAACTTCTCGCCATTTTGAGATGAGTCGATTTTGAGACGTGAGACGTTAACGTTAACGCCTAGACGTTTTGTAAAGTGAGTTTAATACTAGGAAATTATCATAATTAATTTCCTATTATTTTATATAATTTCAGTATTAATATATTAAAATCGAATTTTCAGTTATTTAAATTATAAATTAGTATTGAATTTTCAAACCCTAATTATAAACTTTGGTTTTGCATGAAATGATACCATTAAATTATCCTATGGTATCTAAACTTTATAATATGATATATATGAGTGTTATTAAGCTATGAAATCAGTTTTGAGATAAACCGATAGCTTATAATTATAATTTTCAAACATAATTTCAAATTAGAGTTTTATATGCTAATGCTGTATATTTTATCCTATGCTATTATTCAATACCTAAATCATATATTATGATATATGTGTATATTTGGATCGAAAATAGCATGAATATCAATAATGGGTGTAACTTATAATTTTTACCCTATTTTCCTAATATTCTACTCATGTATTTAAAAATATGATGCTTGGTTTAATTATTTTAATGTGTCATGATCTATATCTATGGATATATATGATATATAGGAATAAAATAAAACACCCCTAAACCACCCCCGCTACCTCATACCCTGACAGCATGCATCACTTTTTCACCCAACGACGCACCTTTTCAACCTAATGATCACTATCTCACCATCAATTGCTACAGATTTTATTCAGATTTTTGGCCAAAAATCGAGAGTAGAGTAGAATAGGAGAGGCTCTTCCATTACAATCTACTACACTACCTTACACACTCAACCCTTCAAACACTAACACATCTCTCAAATTTCACTCCATTCCCTCCTCATTTTAAAATCTCCACCTCCTCCAAATTTTCGTTCCAAGCTTTCCTCATTTCCTCATTTCAACCTTCCTAAGTTAGATACTTAGACATTATTCGTGAACCTATATCATATCAAAGGTAAACCAAGGATCCGCTTGAGTTCATTTTATTCAAATTTTCGACATGTTTAAATACGTATGTATGTGTTTGATGTCTTATTTTCAAACCTTGTGTATTAGTATGTTCTGATGTATTTTTATTTTCAAACTATGAGCATATATGTTGAAATGAGCATGTCATATATGCAATGTTTGTAAAGATTTAGATGAATAAGTAATTTTCTAACCATAGTATACATGTTAATAATTTCAAAATGTATATAAAATGTTCATGAGAACCGAATGCTTTTTAATCATTTTATGATGTATATTGCTCTATGTTATGATTTAGACCATGGTATATTAATGGAATTTTAGAAAACCCTACTATTAATTCCAAATAAACTTAAATAGCATTTGGTAATGTATAATTTTATTTCATTGTATAATTCATGCTTAGACCTCTGATTAATTTCTATGATTTAACTAGAATTTTTGAAAATCAATGCATGATTTTTATAAAAGAGGCCTGTATATATATATGTATTGATGTATGATTTTATTTTTAAACATGAATGGTGTTTTAATGCTTTAGTATATTTTTATGCATGTGTAATTAATTAGAATTTTTGAAATCAATTACCTAATTAAATCAAATAAAGCTAGTTGCTTTAAGATGATTTAATTGTTTCGATATTAGATGATTATATATTATACTATAGTGTAAACATAGTATATAATTGTGATATTTTTGAAACCAAAACCAAAATAATCAAAGCCGAGAGCTATAGCTCATATGTGATGATTTCAATATGGTTTTTGGTTGATATTATGATGTTACAATGTTATAATATAATGTTTAAATGGAACTTGATTTAGAATTTTTAGATATTATTTCTAATTATTTGGTAATTATCAAGTTAATCCGTGAAAATGCTATATATTGTGAAATGAATGGTTATGGTGAACCATAGGTTATATTATTGATATATATTGATGTTGGGATATTATTATAAGTATATATCAATTTTGGGAATTTTTGGATAATTATTTCCTATTTATTGAATTACCATATATATATATATATATAAATAAATAGCAAATAATATCATATGAATTTTATGAATTCATATTCTGGACCATAGTGTATAATAATGCACTATATTAATTTAGAAAATTTTTCAGTCATTTAGTATTTTTAATCTAATTATCGATAATTAAAAGTGTTTTAAAATCCTTTTAACAGTTTATTAATGAAAATTTTCTAAATTAATATTCTGGATAGTTTTAAATTTTACAAAATTTTATAAACATAGATTGCTATGTTTGAGACTTAACGCTCATTTTATAACGCTTTAAAACCAAAATACGCTTTTTATTTATAAAAGGTTATTAATGCTAAATAATTATAAGTCCTGATTTACAGATAAATCGAGAAATAGGACTTTACGCTTTCAAATCGATCAAATCTGATTATAAAACAAAATAGAAGAGCTACTTATTTAAAAGTCAAAATCTGACTTTGTCGAGTGTCGACTTCGCTGACTTTTCAGTCAAACGTACGATTTACGCTTATAAATACGCAACACGCTGAAATATACTAACGAGTATGATATTATTAGTAAGAAAAGATTTACAAATGAAACCATATATCGAAAACGACTTTATATCGACGATCTCTAACAGAAAATCATCGATACGTAAGAGATAATTCACAAGAATTCCACATCGATATGAAATATCAGTTTATCTTAGTTGAAGTCTCGAAGACTGAGCGAGCATTAAACCTCGCGTAGTGGGACGAACGCAAGACGGATTTGACGAAACCAACTGACTTTTACACGAACCATAGTCCGTGGGGCTTTATCTTCAAAATGCGGGCCTTTTCACCCCACTAAAACGTGACTTTCTCGTTATTTCAAATGAGTTTTTACAAAGACTTATCCTACAATGTAACAAATGTTTTACGCACACCGCCAAAATATTTCGCTTGTAGGATCCTATCTGTATGCCCGGAGGCGGAGACGGTCTGAACTATTATATCAATTGTTGTGGTAGCACCCAACCTTTTAATGTCGGGTCCCGTGTGGATGATAAATGCCGCTAGGATCGCTGAAGGTCGAACTATACTGTGTTAACATATGCTGCACAGAGAGCGTCAGTCGCGATTATTGTACACGGCGTCAGAGGGAGGCCCCTCCTACGCATTTATTATTTATTATTATTATGTATATGACTATGAGATACGGACCATACACACCAAGAAAATGCTCGAGCTATTTTCAACGAATGATTTGTGAAGCAAGGCATTTTAACAAAACCTCATGACTTACTCAATATCGCAACAGAATCCAAATTTATCAAATGTTTTCGATAAGTCCACCAGTGCAATTTGTACTTAGCCCCCATATTTGTTTTAAAGTGCAGTTGAGCTTCATGGCTGATGGGAATGTGTTGAGGAGTCCGTCCTCGACCGATTTATCAATTTGTGGTTTATACTCAATGCATATCGTCATAGTATTCACACACTTTCCGCTATACTCCGAACTCCTTATTTACGCTTTATGTTTATAAACTATTGAGGCCCATCGGATCATGCCAAGTTTTGGGGTCCGATGGCCTAAACCTTTTCAAAACAATATAACATCATTTCATATTCGTCAAGATGTTAGTTTATTTTTACACTCTATTTTATCCATGTAACCCCTAAATACTACTCCTAAGATTAGTCGCCTCCAAGGTTGGTCCGGAGGGTCATGGATGAAGGCCCACATTTTGAAGATAAGAAGCCCACATTAGTAGGTAAGAAAGCGAGCCCACCGACTATATTTGTTAAATCGAGTCCCAGTTCGATCAGACGTAAAAATCCGCCACGCTTCATGCCCACACTTTTTTACAAAAAGTCGAGGCTTTAGTATCGCCGCCAAGTCTCTCGAGACTTTCAAAAGCTAAGATAAACTTTGATATTTTGCATCGATGACTGAATTTTAGTGAATTCAATACGCCTCAACACGCATAATCAATCGTTTCGCTCCTCGAGATACTTTCAACGATAAGCACGTTGATATATGGATTTCATTTGTGAAATCTTTTCTTACTAATGAGGTATCATACTCAATTAGTATATCTTACGCAGATCGGCGATTCATCAATCGTAAACGCACGCTTGACTTAAAAGTCAACGAAGTCAACATCGTCAACAAAGTCAACAATCACTTTCAAATAAGACTTTATTTCGCTTTTATAATCAATTTGATCGATTTGAAAACGAAAGTCAAATTTCGATTTATCACGTAAATCAAGGACTTATAAATAATTCTCAAGATTAATAAACCCTTTATAAATAAACGCAGAGTTTCGATTTTAAAACGTTATAAAATGAACGCTTGTCTCAAACATAGCAATATATGTTTATAAAATTTTGTAAATTTAATTATGTCCGTAATATTAATTAAACATATATTTTATTAATAAATCAATTAAAAAGGATTTAAAATCCTTATTAATTATCGAAAAATCGATAATCGATTAAAAAATATCAAATGACTTTTCAAATTTTTTTCTAAATTAATATAGTGCATTATTATACATTATGGTCCGTAATATGAATTTATAAAACCATATGATATTTTTGCTATTTATTAATATATATATACATAGTTACTTAGATTTCCATTAATTAGGGAATAATTATCCAAAATTCTAAAATTAATATATACATAGTATAATATCCCAACATCAATATACATCACAAATATAACCTATAGTTCATCATAACCATTCATTTAACAATATATAGCATATTTACGTAATTACAAGATAATTACCAAATAATTAGCAAACAATTTATTTCTAAAATTTCAAATAAATTCCAACATGATTAAACATTATACTATAACATCAGTAACATCATAACATCAACCAAAACCATTTGAATCATCACCATATGGAGCTACGAGCTCGCTTTTTTGACTAAAAATGGTATTTGATTTTCAAAAATTCCAACAATTATATACTATGTTTATACACTATAGTATAGTAATATAACATCATAATATTTATCAAAAACCAATTAAATCATCACCATATGAGCTCATTGCTCTCGGTTTATTTGATTTAATTAGGTAAATGATTTTCAAAAATTCCAACAAATTTATACAACACATAAACAATATACTAAAGCATTAATACACCATTGATATTCAAAATAAAATCATACACCAACATATACAACTATATGGTTCACGCATTTTGAGAAAAAGAGCAATAGGTTTTCAAAATTCTAATCAATTCATAGAACATATAATCGAGGTTCTAAAGCAATAATATGCTATCAGATAGTCTTGAAATAAAAATTATACATCAATGTACACACATATATACCTCACGGTTTTCATAAGAATAAAAGCTAGGGTTTTCTACAAATTCTAAATAACATACCATGGGTTCTAAACATATCATAGAACATATATCCATCATAAAAATTATATCAAGAACATTCGGTCACTACCATATCATTTTAACTATTTTCGAAAATTTTATAAATATATTCTATGGTTTCGAAAATCATATATATAGGTAAGATGCATTCATACATTTCATATACACATAACCTATGTTCATCTAAACATATTCACATGTATTTTCACAATAAAATCCTCAAGAACACATATATAAACAATAGCTCATGCTCAAGAACATTCAAACACATATATATACATAATGAAACTTTCGAAACACATATAAACATATATAACGCTGATTTTCGATTTTCTTGAATAAAGAAGGATAAGAATCGATACTATGGTCTCATTTACCTCGAGAATGGTATAGAATCAAGGAACAATGAAGGTAGTGCTTTGGTGAAGAGATGAAGAAGAATGGAAGAAGGAAATTTTTGAAAGTGAGAGGGTTTGGCTCTCGGTTTCGTGCTGAAAATGAGAGAGTGGAGAGATTTTGGTGTTCAAAATGTTTGAGAGGAGTAAAATGAATGAACGAAGGCACTACCTCCTATACTCTCCTTCTCTCGATTTTGGGCAAGAAAAGGGCAAAATCTGCAGCCCTGGGAGTTGTTTAAGTGATGATTGAAGTGTGTTAAAGAGGCTCTCCATGTATCGGGCAATTTCAAAAGGAAATCAAATGTGCATGTAAGGTGGAATCACGCATGGGTGTAGGATTTAGGGGCTGATTTTATTTTTAAATTACACCTAATACATTGTATTTATCATATAATAGGTTATAGATATATAATACAAGTCATAAAAATAATTAAATCATCACTTAAGCATAATTTCAAATTATCAAAATAATTGGGAAAAATAGGATTAAAATATAAATTACATCTATTATTGATACTCATGTAATTTTCGATCATATATATCATAATATATGATTTAGATATTAAATAATAGCATAGTATAAAATTATAGCACATTTCATGCAATAAAAACCCTAATTTCGAAAATAGGGTTTCGAAATTATATAAATGGCATTATCGATTTCTATGGTTCAAAAACTGATTTTAATGCTTAATAATACCCATATATATCATATTATATAGTTTAGATACCATATGATAATTTAATGGTATCATTTCATGTGATCAAACCCTAATTTATAAGATTAGGGTTTTCGAAATTAAATTTCGAAAATATCGAGTTTAATAACTCAAATATTGATTTTAATAATAATTAATACTGTAATTATATAAATAATAATAGGAAATTAATTATTATAATTTCCTGAGCATTAAACTCATTTTTCAAAACGCCTCAGACGCCGACGCTCAAAACGCCTCAAACGCTCAAAATCGACTCATCTCAAAATGGTCATGTAAGTTCATACTTACTAAATAAATACATTCCATTTAATAAAGGAATAAAGATGGAAATTAATTCCAAGCTTCACCGCTCGAAAATTTCATGAAATGTCGACGCGATACGCTGCTTGACGTTAAAATATATCGACTAATCATTTCGTAATATTTCAACCCTTTAATTCACAATCCTTAGTGAATTATGAAAAGGAATTCGTTATAACGATATCGCATCGAAATCACAATATTTGATGTCGTAAAAATAATATATCGGCAAAACCCTAATTACGGGTTTAGAATACCGTAATCGTGATGTTCGCTTCTTCGAATATTACATTCCAATTTCTTACGAAAAATTTCGTCCCTAAATTTGTATACCTCTAGCAAAATAAATCGGTATTTTTCCTCATCGCTCTTCAAGCTCCCACGTGGCTTCTTCGTCTGTGGTGTTCCACAAGACTTTGACTAACTAATCGACTTCGCCCGTAGTTGCCGAACTTTGTGGTCAAGTACGGCGGGTTCTTCCTTATAGCTCTTGTCCGCTCGAGGATCATGTCGCCTTGATGAATCACATGCTTTGGGTCGTGAACGATTTTCGAATTGCGAGACGTGAAAACATTATGGATATTCCTAGGTTTGGCGGAAGAGCCAACCTATAAGCTTCATCGGACCTATCCTCTCTAGGATGTCATAAGGTCCTATAAACCGGTCTAAGCTTCCTTTCGTGCCAAACTCGACAATCCTTTCGATGGAGAGACCTTAAGAAATACTTTGTCTCCATCCTCAAATCGTAGTTCGGATTCACGCAGACGTCAGAAGATTTCTCCGTCCCCGAGCCTCTTTATCCTCAATCTAATCATCGAACGATCTCGATCATTTCGCTCACTACATCAGCCCTACGACTTTTCTCTCACCGACTTCATCCCAATAAAGTGGTGATCTACACTTCGCCATACAAGGCCTCGTATGGGGCCATGCCGATCGTCGCTGATAGTCGTTGTTGTAAGCAAATTCGATAAGAGGTAAAATATCTTCCCATTTTGAACCTCGATCCAAAATTACGGTTCTAATCATATCTTCTAGCGTTTGATCGTTCTTTCCGATCGCCCATCGGTTTTGTGGGTGGAATGTCAGCATCAAATTTAATCTGCACTCAGCTCTCTCGCAAGCTAATCCGTAATCTGGATGTGAACTTGGAGTCTCGATCGAGGTAATAGATTTTGGCACTCCATGTAGTCGTACAATTTCCTTAACGCATGTTGGCCAACTTATCGCACCCATGTGCTCGAATGGGTGTAAAGTGAGCACTTTGGTAAGTCTATCCACAATTACTCATATGGCTCGTTCCTCTTCGAAAGTGAAGCTTGGAATTAATTTCCATCTTAATTCCTTTATTTGAAATATATTTATTTAGTAAGTATGAACTTACTGCGACCATTTTGAAATGAGTCGTTTTTGAACGTTTTGAGACGTTTCGAACGTCAACGTCTAGAGACGTTTTGAAAAATGAGTTTAATGCTCAGGAAATTATAATAATTAATTTCCTATTATTATTTTATGTAATTACAGTATTAATAAATATTAAAATCGAATTTTAGCATTTAAACTCGATATTTTCGAATACTAATTTTCGAAAACCCTAAACTTGTAAATTAGGGTTTTATCACATGAAATGATACCATTAAATTATCATATGGTATCTAAACCTTATAATATGATATATAAGTATTATTAAGCATTAAAATCAATTTTCAAGACCTAGAACTCGATAGTTCAATTTTATAATTTCGAAAACCCTAATTTTCGAAATTAGGGTTTTATATGCTTGAAATGTGTAATAATTTTATCCTATGCTAATATTTAATATCTAAATCATATATTATGATATATATGATCAAAATTACATGAGTATCAATAATAGGTGTAATTTATATTTTAATCCTATTTTTCCCCATTTATTTTCTGTAATTTCAAAATATGCATGTTGATGTTTTAATTATTTTATGGCTCAGATTATATATCTATGGACTATACTATGATTAATATATAGTATTAACATGTAACAAAAATAAAATCAGCCCCTAAACCTACCCCCATGCGCCGATCATCACCCTTGAACAAGCATGCACTCCACTTTTTTTTCTACCCAATGCATGGCTTACCTTTTTATCTAGCCTAATCATCACACTAATGCTCACCAATGAGCTGCTGATTTTGTGCCAATTCTTGGCCAAAATCGAGAGAGAGAGAGATAGGTATAGGAGGGACTCTTCCCATTCACCTCACTCCTACCTATACACACTCAACACACTTGAACACTCAAAACACAATTTCTCTCCCAAAATTCTGCTCCTAAGAACCGAGAGCACCCTCTCTCATTTTTAAAATTTTTCTCTTCCACTCTCCTCTCCATTTTCTTCACAAAGTTGATACCTAGCATTATCCTTGTGATTCAACACCATTCCTAAGGTAATACATGGACATTAGCACCGATTTCCCTCTCCATTTATTCAAGAAAAATCGAAAACTGTTTTGATGTGTATGTGTGTTTCGAAAATTTTATATATGTATCTATGTATGTGTTAAATGTTCTTGAGCATGAGCCTTTGTTTATATGTATGTTCTTGATGGTTTTATTTTCAAAAACATGAGAATATATGATTAGATGAACATAGGATATGGTATATGAAATGAATGAATGCATCTTGACAATATATGATTTTCGAACCATAGTACATGTTCATATTAATTTTCGAAAATTTTATAAAATTTACCAAGATGACCGAGCATGTTTTAAGTATTATTATGATGAATAATTGATCTATGTTATGATTTAAGACTATGGTATTGATTTAACAATTTTTGGAAAACCCTAGCTTAAATCTTGTCAATACCGTGAGCTACACATGTATGAACCTTAATGTATAATTTTTATTTCAAGCTTGTTATGACATGTTAATGCTTTAGGACCTTGATTATATATTCTATGATTTAACTAGAATTTTTGAAAATCAATTGCTATTCTTTTTAAAAGGGCCGAGAGCATTATAATTTATAGATTGGTGTATGATTTTATTTTTGAACATGCAATGGTGTTTTAATGCTTTAGTATATTGTTTATGCATTGTGTAAAATTATTAGAATTTTTGGAAATCAAATACTAAATTAAATCAAATAAACCGTGAGTGATATGCTCTTGAAGGTGATGATTTAATTAGTTTTGATAAATATTATGATGTTATATTACTATACTATAGTGTATAAACATAGTATATAATTGTTGGCATTTTGAAAATCAAATAACATTTTGAATCAAAGCAGCGAGAGCTATTGAGCTCCATATGGTGATGATTCAAATGTTTTTGGTTGATGTTATGATGTTACAATGTTATAATATAATGTTTAATGATGTTGAATTTATTTATAATTTTAGAAATTATTTGCTAATTATTCGGTAATTATCAAGTTAATGCCGTGAATAATTGCTATATATTATTAAATGAATGGTTATGGTGAACTATAGGTTATATTGGTGATGTATAATGATGTTGGGATATTATACTAGGTATATATCAATTTTGGGAATTTTGGATAATTATTCCTAATTATTGAAATTACAGTAAACATATATATGTATATATAAAATAAATAGAAAATAATATCATATGAATTTTATAAATTCATATTCTGGACCATAGTGTATAATAATGCACTATATTAATTTAGAAAAATTTTCAAAAGTCATTTGACATTTTTAAATTAATTATCGAGTTTTCGATAATTAATAATGATTTTTAAATCCTTTTTAAATCAGTTTATTAATAAAATATTTGCTAAATTAATATTCTGGACAGATTTAAATTTTACAAAATTTTATAAACATAGATTGCTATGTTTGAGACTAACGCTCATTTTATAACGCTTTAAAACCAAAATACGCATTTTATTTATAAAAAGTTTATTTAATGCTAAATTACTTATAAGTCCTCGATTTACGTGATAAATCGAAAATAGGACTTTACGTTTTCAAATCGATCAAATTCGATTTATAAAACAAAATAGTAAGAGCTTATTATTTAAAAAGTCAAAATCATCACTTTGTCGACCGGTTGTCGACTTCGCTGACTTTTCAAGTCAAACGTGCGATTTTACGATTATAAATACGCCAAGACGCTGTGAAGATATACTAATTGAGTATGATACCTCATTAGTAAGAAAAGATTTCACAAATGAAATCCATATATCGAAAACGATTTATACGTTGAACGATCTCTATGAACGAGAACAATTCAATCAGATACGCAGTGAGACGTATTGAATTCACTAAGGAATTAGTCTACATCGATATGAAATATCGAAGTTTATCTTAGCTTTGGAAGTCTCGAGAGACTTGAGCGACGTACTAAAGCCTCGCTTTTTATGAAAGGTGTGGACGCAAACGCAATGACGGGATTTTGACGCATTTAACGAACTGGGACTTTTACAACGAACCATAGTCCAGTGGGCTTCTTATCTTTAAAATGTGGGCCTTTTCTTACCCCACTAAAACGTGACTTTCTTGTTATACTATGGTTTGTTGTAAATTGAGTCTAGGTTAGATCGTGCGTCGAAATCCGATCGTCCAATGCGTTTGCGTCCACGCTTTCTGGCGAGGCTTTAGTGCGTCGCTCAGTCTCTCGAGACTTTCAAAGCTAAGATAAACTTGATATTTCATATCGATGTGGTGAATTCCTTAGTGAATTGATACGTCTCTAACACGTATCTGATTGAATTGTTCTGGATTCGCCGAGATCTTTCAGCGATATAAATCGTTTTTCGATATATGGATTTCATTTGTGAAATCTTTTCTTACTAATGAGGTATCATACTCAATTAGTATATCTTACAGCGTCTTGGCGTATTCATCAATCGTGTAATCGTCGTTTGACTTAAAAAGTCAGCGAAGTCGACAGTCGACAAAGTCAGCAATTTTGACTTTCAAATAGTAACTTCTTACTATTTCGTTTTATAAATCGAATTTGATCGATTTGAAAGCGTAAAGTCTTATTCTCGATTTATCACGTAAATCAAGGACTTATAAATAATTTCGCATTTAATAAACCTTTTTATAAATAAAACGCGTAGTTTCGATTTTAAAACGTTATAAAATGAACGTTTGTCTCAAACATAGCAATCTATGTTTATAAAATTTTGTAAAATTTAATTATGTCCAGAATATTAATTAAACATATATTTTATTAATAAACTGAATTAAAAAGGATTTAAAAATCCTTATTAATTATCGAAAATCTCGATAATTAATTTAAAAATATCAAATGACTTTTGAAAAATTTTCTAAATTAATATAGTGCATTATTATACACTATGGTCCAGAATATGAATTTATAAAATCCATATGATATTGTTTGCTATTTATTAATATATATACATATATATAGCTACGGTATTTCCATTAATTAGGGAATAATTATCCAAAAATTCCCAAAATTGATATATACATAGTATAATATCCCAACATCAATATACATCACAAATATAACCTATAGTTCATCATAACCATTCATTTAACAATATATAGCAATATTTACGGTAATTACAAGATAATTACCAAATAATTAGCAAACAATTTCTAAAAATTCCAAATAAATTCTAACATGATTAAACATTATACTATAACATTGTAACATCATAACATCAACCAAAACCATTTGAATCATCACCATATGGAGCTACAAGCTCTCGGCTTTTTTGATTAAAAATGGTATTTGATTTTCAAAAATTCCAACAATTATATACTATGTTTATACACTATAGTATAGTAATATAACATCATAATATTTATCAAAACCAATTAAATCATCACCATATGAGCTCATTGCTCTCGGTTTATTTGATTTAATTAGGTAAATGATTTTCAAAATTCTAACAAATTTATACAACACATAAACAATATACTAAAGCATTAATACACCATTGCATGTTCAAAATAAAATCATACACCAACCTATACACTTATATGGTTCACGGTATTTTGAGAAAATATAGCATATGGTTTTCAAAATTCTAATCAATTCATAGAACATATAATCGAGGTTCTAAAGCATTAATATGCTATTGTATGCTTGAAATAAAATTATACATCAATGTACACACATATATACCTCACGGTTTTCATAAGAATAAAAGCTAGGGTTTTCTAAAATTCTAAATAACATACCATGGGTTCTAAACATATCATAGAACATATATCCATCATAAAATTATATCAAGAACATTCGGTCACTACCATATCATTTTAACTATTTTGAAAATTTTATAAATATATTCTATGGTTTGAAAATCATATATATAGGCGAAGATGCATTCATACATTTCATATACACATAACCTATGTTCATCTAAACATATTCACATGTATTTTCAAAATAAAATCCTCAAGAACACATATATAAACAATAGCTCATGCTCAAGAACATTCGAACACATATATATACATAATGAAACTTTGAAACACATATACACATCTAAAACAGTTTTCGATTTTCTTGAATAAGAAAGGATAAGAATCGATACTATGGTCTCATTTACCTTGAGAATGGTATAGAATCAAGAACAATGAAGGTAGCAAGCTTTGGTGAAGAGATGAAGAAGAAAGAAGGAAGGAAAAATCTGAAAATGGAGAGGGGTTTGGCTCTCGGTTTTCAGGCAGAAAATGGGAGAGTGGAGAGGATTTTTGGTGTTCAAAATGTTTGAGAGGAGTAAAATGAATGAATGAAGGCAATACTCCCCCTATACTCTCCTTCTCTCTCTCGATTTTGGGCAAGAAAAGGGGCAAAAATCTGCAGCCCTTGGGAGTTGTTTAAGTGATGATTGAAGTGTGTTAAAGAGGCTCTCCATGTATTGGGCAATTTCAAAAGTGAAATCATGGTGCATGGGGAAGGTGGAATCGGCGCATGGGTGTAGGATTTAGGGGCTGATTCTATTTTTAAATTACACCTAATACATTGTATTAATCATATAATAGGTCATAGATATATAATACAAGTCATAAAAATAATTAAATCATCACATAAGCATAATTTCGAAATTACCGAAAATAATTGGGAAAAATAGGATTAAAATATAATTTACACCTATTATTGATACTCATGTAATTTTCGATCATATATATCATAATATATGATTTAGATATTAAATAATAGCATAGGATAAAATTATAGCACATTTAAATACAATAAAAACCTAATTTGAAAATAGGGTTTCGAAATTATATAAATAGGCATTATCGATTTCTATGGTTCAAAAACTGATTTTAATGCTTAATAATATCCATATATATCATATTATATAGTTTAGATACCATATGATAATTTAATGGTATCATTTCATGTGATCGAACCACAATTTATAAGTTTAGGGTTTTGAAATTTAATTTAAAAATATCGAGTTTAATAACTCAAATATTGATTTTAATAATTATTAATACTGTAATTATATAAAATAATAATAGGAAATTAATTATTATAATTTCACGAGCATTAAACTCATTTTTCAAAGCGTCTCAGGCGTTGGCGTTAACGTCTCAAAGCGTTCAAAATCGACTCATCTCAAAATGGTGCGATAAGTTCATACTTACTAAATAAATACATTCCATTTAATAAAGGAATTAAGATGGAAATTAATTCCAAGCTTCCTTTGCTCGAGAAAATTTCATGAAATC
Source organism: Salvia rosmarinus (assembly GCA_036937905.1). Classification (NCBI taxonomy): domain Eukaryota; kingdom Viridiplantae; phylum Streptophyta; class Magnoliopsida; order Lamiales; family Lamiaceae; genus Salvia; species Salvia rosmarinus. The sequence goes on from CM072818.1 coordinate 34,893,656, forward strand.
TTGACGTGCGATCTGCGTTTGGCGTTAAAATATATTGACGAATCATTTCGTAATATTTCAACCCTTTAATTCACAATCCTTAGTGAATTATGAAAAGGAATTCGTTATAACGATATCGTATCGAAATCACAATATTCGATGTCGTAAAAAAAATAATATCTGTGAAAACCACAATTACGGGTTTAGAATACCGTAATCGTATGTTCGTTTCTTTGGAATATTACATTCCACCCCCCTTACGAAAAATTTCGTCCCGAAATTTGTATACCTCTAGCAAAATAAATCGGGGTATTTTTCCCTCGTCGCTTCTTCAAGCTCCCACGTGGCTTCTTCTTGTCCGTGGTGTCTCCACGACACTTTGACTAACGGAATCGACTTGCTCGTAGTTCTTGAACTTTGTGGTCAAGTATGGCTGCGGGTTCTTCCTTATAGCTCATATGCGGCTCGGGGATCACGTCGTCTTGATGAATCACATGCTTTGGGTCGTGAGCGTATTTTCGTAATTGCGAGACGTGAAAAACATTATGGACATTCCCTAGGTTTGGCGGAAGAGCCAACTATAAGCTCTTGGACCTATCCTCTCTAGGATCTCATAAGGTCTATAAAGCGGGTCTAAGCTTCCCTTTCGGGCCAAACGACAATCCCTTTCGATGGAGAGACCTTAAGAAATACTTTGTCTCCATCCTCAAGCGTAGCTTCGGATCTCGCGTATCGGTAAGATTTACATCATCTGAGCCTCTTTTATCCTCGGTCTAATCGTCGAGCGATCTCGATCATTTCGTTCACTTTGCATCGAGCCTATGACTTTTCTCTCACGACTTCATCCCGATAAAGTGGTGATCTACACTTCTTGCCATCTGAGGCCTCGTGTGGGGCCATGCCGATCGTCGCTTGATAGGCTGTTGTTGTAAGCAAATTCGATAAGAGGTAAAATATCTTCCCATTTGCACCTCGATCCAAAATTACGGTTCTAAGCATATCTTCTAGCGTTTGGATCGTTCTTTCCATTGTCCATCGGTTTGTGGGTGGAATCTTTGTCTTGAAATTTAATCTCGTACCCGAGTCTCTCTGCAAGCTAATCCGAATCTGGATGTGAACTTGGAGTCTCGATCGGAGGTAATAGATTTTGGCACTCCATGTAGTCGTACAATTTCCTTAACGTCTGGTTGGGCGACTTATCGGATCCATAAGTGCTTTGAATAGGTGAAAGTGAGCACTTTTGGTAAGCTATCCACAATTACCCATATGGCTGTGTTTCCTCTTCTCGACTTGGGTAAGCTTGTGAAAATCCATGGTTATATCGTCCCACTTCCACTCGGGGATTTCCAACGGTTGCAACTTTCCGTATGGACGTTGGTGTAGTGCCTTCACTTGTTGACAAACAAGGCGTTCCTGAAAAGAAGCTATGTCTCGTTTCATGCCTTCCCACCAAAACTTTTCCTTGGTCTTGGTACGTCTTAATCTTGCTGGGTGGGCGGTGTAGGGGCGTATCGTGAGCCTCGCTCATGATTTCGTTACGAAGCTCTGCGTCGTCGAGGCAGCATATCCTTCCTTCAAATAATAAGGCGTTATCCGGCGCCTCTTGGAAATTCTTGAATCCTTGAGACCTTAGTCTTTCTCGGATCTTTTTCAACTTTTCCTCCATCCTTTGTCTCTCGACAATCCTTTTCTTAGGTCGGATGCCGGTGTGAGTGTAGCGACCTGACTCACAATTGTCTCGGTGGTTCCACGATTCAATCCTCATTCTACCAAACTCTTGACGAGTTTTTCCTCTTGTATAAAGAGACATCCTAACTTGGTATGGCTCTTACGACTCAGCGTCGGCTACTACATTCGCTTTGCCGGGTGATAGTTAATACCACGATCGTAATCTTTTACTAATTGAAGCCATCTTCTTTGTCTCATATTCGATCTCTTTGTTGAAGAAATACTTGAAACTTTTATGATCGTGAAGATCTCACATCTCACACCATAGAGATGGTGTCTCCAAATTTTCGATGCATGAACTACATTTGCTAATTCCAAATCGTGGGTTGGGTAGTTCGGTTCGTGGGGTGCGAGTTGTCGGGATGCATAAGCTATCACTTTTCCTTCTTGCATCAAAACCTGACCAGTCCGGTCTTAGATGCGTCATATAGACTACATACCCTTTGTCCGCTCGGGATGCTAGGCTGGTGCACTTGTCGATTTTTCCTTGAGTATTTGGAAACTCGTCTCGCATTCATCGGTCAATTGAACTTGATTCCCTTCCGAGTAGGCGGGTTATTGGCCTTGCAATTTTGGAGAATCCTTGATGAATCTCCTATAGTAACCAGCTAATCTGAAACTTCTAATCTCGTCTTTGAGTCTTTGGTGATTTCCATTCTTGCAGGCCTCTACTTTGGTTGGATCTACTTTTATACCTTGACGAGACACGATGTGTCCAGGAACATAACTTCCTTCAGCCAAAACTCACATTTGCTAAACTTAGCAAAGAGTCTTTCATCTCTCAAGGTTTGCAAAACCGTTCGTAGATATTCCTATGATCCTCTTCATTCTTTGAATAAATAAGGATATCATCTATGAAGACCAAAACAAATTTATCCAAAATGGATGAAATACTACATTCATAAGGTCCATGAATACGGTGGTGCATTGGTTAATCCGAATGGCATAACTATGAACTCATAGTGGCCATATCGGTTGAATGCGGTCTTAGGTACATCTTGGACCGTATTTTCAGTGATGGTATCGACTTAAGATCAATTTTCGAGAATACACCGCTCACGCAATTGATCAAGCAGTCATCAATTACGGGTAAAGGGTATTTGTTCTTTAGTGTCATCTTATTTAGTTCTCTATAATCGATGCACGTCCTCAAAGAACCATCCTTTTCTTAACAAACAAAGCAGGCGCTCCCAAGTGAAACACTCGGCTAATGAATCCTAGATCCAAAAGCTCTTGGATTTGGATTTTCAGCTCTTCTAGTTCCTTTGGGGCCATCCTATAGGGCGCCTTCGACACTGGGGCTGATCCGGGCTCCAAGTCGATGGTAAACTCTAGTTGTCTATCAGGAGGCGATCTGGTAGATTCTCGAAATCGTCCAGAAAATTCTTGGACAACTTCAATGTCTTCTACCCGCGCTTCGGGTTTATCCTCTTCGTTCAAATAAACAAGGAATGCATGGCATCCTTTCTGGTTCATCATCCTCCTAGCTTGAAGTGCTGATACTGATCGGGACTCTTCTTCCCATCTTGATCCGGTGGAAATCGTAGCTTCTTGTCGAGGAAAGTGAAGCGAAATTTTCCTTTCCTTACATAGAATCGTGGAATGATTCTTAGCTAACGATCCATTCCTAGGATTATGTCTACATCATCCATGGGTATTATGTTTAGATCGTTAGCGAAACCTTAAGTGATCTAATGTCGACTCTGGGTTCGAGCAAAGTGTGTATGATCATAATCCCTCCTATAGGCGATGAGATTCTCATATCACGGCTTGACCTTTCGGACCTAAGGCCCGGCATTTCTCGCATGATTTTGCAATAAAAGAATCGAAGCACCCGTGTCGAACAATACTATAACGGTGGGTCGAGTAGAACTCCCATACACCAAGTTTCCACTGGTTTTGTTAGTTCGCCTCCTATGTAGGCGTAGGCTCTAACTGAGCAGTGAGGTGACAGTGTTGGTCCTTGATGATTCGGCTTTGCTGCTGGCTTTTTCTTTGCCGCTTCTTTGGCGTTAGCGCGGTGGTTGCCGCCTCTGTTGTTGTTGGGCGGTGGCTGCCCCTGCTGATTCTGAGGGTTGTTATTCTTGTTGCTGCCATTGTGGTTCTTTTGCACCACTGCTTGGGGTTGTTGCCCTTTGGAGTTCTTGGGGTTGGGGTTGGGCTGTTGCGGTGGTGGGGTTGGTTGTATAGCCCTTAGTGGTGAGCATTGCCGGTTGGTTGACCTTATATCGAGCGTGACCTTTGGGCAATTGTTGGCGTAATGCCCGTTTGCCCCGCACTTGTAACAGCTCACCACGTTTGCCGTGCACACTCCCTTGTGTGCTCTATGGCATCTAGGGCATTGAGGTGCCCTCGACTGTTCCTGCGGTCCCCTTGCCGGTGGAGCATAAGCTGCTCTCTTCCAGCTCTGTCCTTGCTGCGCCGTGTTTCCTTGCCACGGGCGCTTGTGACTTGCTTCTCCATAGTTTCCGCGGTTGTTATTCCCGCGGTTGGGCTCCCAATTCCCTTTTCCTTTGTCCAATGCGTGTGCGAGGCGACACCGACTTATTCTCGGTCATGGCGCCTCGATATCTAAAGCTCGTGCGAGAGCTTCGATGTAAGATAGGTCTCCATGGTGGCAAGAGACATCGTATCTCCATTCTTAGCCACGACACGAACTTTTCCGACATTTTCAAGTCGGTGTCCACGATTCGGTGCATATCTCGACATCTCGCGAAAGCGCGATCATAGTCGATCACGAGACATCCTTTCTTGCTTTAGCGGGAAAAATTCTGCTCCTTCTTCCTCTTATAGCTCTTAGGGATGTACTTCTCATCTGACTCCCTCTTGAAGTCCTCCCGAGAATTCCTCAAGCATTGGTTGTAAAGTCTTCTTCGGCCTCCCACACGAAGTCGGTGGTCGGTCGGTGGAAAGTAACACCACGACGACCTTTCTGTGCCGTGCATCTTAAGAAGGTAAAAATCCGTTCAATGGCTCTAACCCGTTGTTAAACTATACAGGCTCCCTTTTAGTTAAAAGCAGGAGGGTTTTGCCTTAGAAATAGTTCTTCGATCCTGCGATCGGGTTGAGGTGGAGGCGGTGGTTGGGGAATATCCTCTTGCTCTTGCTCGGGGATTCTACCCCTCCCTCTAGGTCTTCCTCGACCTCGGGGTTCTCGTTCTGGGTTTCTTCTCGGAGGCATTCTGCTATATAAAACATATCATCGTTAATTACTCAACGCTTACAACTTAACAACATAAGGTTTTCATAGCTTCTCCTCAAAACGATATCAAAATAAAACAACTCATCCTTAACATAGACAATTTGTCACCAAAAACCCCCATTTGGGTCAAATATATATATATAGATAGATAAACCAGGTTTGTCAGCGAGATGTCAACATCGAGAATCACAAGAAAATAGAAATAGCAGGTTTCGGGCCCTACGGCCTAAAAAAAAATTCGAGTTCTAGAACCACGATCTTGAAATAAAAGGGAAAAGCTAGCACATGCTAGTCATAACAAAACAATTCTAATTAACACGTCGCTAACGTCTTCACGGGTTCCTTCCTACTCGCGTCTTCCTCGGGGTCTTCCTCCTCTTGGTCGTCTTCCCCATCGAATCGTCCTCACGGTCGTACCACGGATGGTCTGCACGCAGGCTTCCATCATCGGTATGTCGCGCGGGGTCCGAAGTTATCCGCGCCGTACAAGTCGTAGTTGTGGCGGATCGGATGTAGCATACTCGGGTCGGTCATAGCCATCGAAGGCATCGATACTCTCATCCGCTGTGTCCGTGGAAGGGCTCTTCGTCTTCGGTGGTGGTGGATCGGACGCAGTGGTAGGGGCGGTAGCGGCGGACGTCTTGGGTGTCAAAACTGCTGGTGGCAAGGCGGGCTCTCCCGAGGCTCTGGGCGTCTTGCCTATCTACCTCGTACATCACGCCTCGTCCATCCGATGCAGGGGTATCACTTGGATCAACTTTGTCTCGGAACCTCAAGGTATAGCCACTCTGGCGACTCGTCACGCCAGTGTACTCCGTGGAGGAGATAGGGTCCCATAGGTGCGGCTCGTGAATCTTGTACGTAAGTCGGATGACTCACGAACACAGGCGGATCCCAATCAAATCATAGCCTCGGGGAATGCGATAAATGTAGTCTCCCGATACCTCTCGGGCATAACCATCCCATGTACAAGGGAGTATAGCTAGGAGTCTCTTGATGCCATCGTAATCGGTTGCGCCATAGGCTCGGGCGTTCCTCCACAACCGAAGGTAGTACGCCAGAAACTCGCCTAAGTCTTCCCCGGCGCACATCCAACATTCCCTATAGGTGCGCATCAGCTCCTCGGGTGGGGCATGAGGTCCTACCCTCCTCCTAGCGATATAGCGCATCTCCTCCATCTGCCACGATCAAAACTAACGTAAGTCAACTATCGTCATCTCAAAACAGAAAGGATAGCATAACGAGAAGCAACTAGGCTAGAACTAAACAATCCATAAGGTAGGCAACATCATAATGTACAATACATACCACAACTTACCTTCTTAGTCTTACCCAAACGTATACATATAAACTAATAACATCTTAATATATGCTACGAGATCCTTGTCTTATATCAAACACTTAAGCTAGAGTTCAACAGACTCTATCGTATTCTGGAGACAGAATTAGGGATTCTGTTCTTCATAACAAATGAAGACCATGCGTAAATCGGAGTCCTAACGAGAGAGATCTAGCTAAAACAAATTTACTGCGCAGTGCAGGAAATTTGCGCGATCGTGCAAAAATGTAAATCGAGACGTACGTCGACGTAATATGCCTACCATATACGGGTCTTTAAGTCGAGGCTGAACATTCTGAAGTCGTAAGTGGCGTCCATGTCATGATTCGTGTTGATGCTCACTCATGTCGAAGTGGTGATGAAGTGTCGACGTCGTTCAGCTTTAAGGTTGAGGTCGTCCTCGTTCATCCTTCTCGCTCGTCTTTCGTTGTCCGCTCAAGGATATCGTCACTTTCATTCTTCCTATCGTTCTTTTGTTCTCATAAGGAAAAAGAAGTTCATACTTCTATGTTCTTTCACGATACGTGAGCATGCTCCTTAGAGTCTAAGTTCGTCTCATGATAACATATCGTTCATCATAAACAAAATTTTGAAAGTTGGAAAGTAAAGTCTTATTTGAAAATTTTGGAAATATGATTTCAAAATGACAATCATGATCAACTCATATACATATCAAAAATGGATTCATTCATTCCATGTTGATCATTCACTCGATACTACCATACACTTCCATCTCAATACTTGAGCACTTGCATTAGTTCAATTCAAAATTTTTGGAAAAATTTTCTTGCTCAACTTCAAAATTTTTATAATAACATAACCTTTCAAAAGTTCTTCCAACTTGCTCATCATGTAAAAGTCTTCCATTTTATGAGTTTGAGAAAGAAATGCAGTTACCTTTTTCCGGTTGAGCTCGATGTGATGGAGTGTTGAGAGGTCGATGAATTTCTAGAAGTCCAGTGACTCGATCTAGACTTAGAATAAAAGGATTTGGGTTTACAAAGAGCAAAAGCGCTCTGATACCACTTCTGTCACGACCCCACTCCGGACTACCCGTACTGGAGGGCGACTAATACTAGGAGTAGTATTTTAGGGTTACATGGCTAAAATAGAGATGCATAACAAAAATAAACTAACATGCTTGAACATAATATAAGATAATGTCATAACGGTTTAAAAGGTTTGAGCCATGGGACCCCAAAATCTTGGCCATGGTCCGATGGACCTCAATAGTTCATATCCATAAAGCATAAATAAAGGAGTTGAGTGTAGCGGCGGAAAGTGTGTGAATACATATATGACGATATGCATTCAGGTAAAACCACAAATTCTAGTTAAGTTGGTCGAGGACCTTTGGACTCCTCAACACATTCCCATCATCACCATCGAGCTCGACTGCACATTTAAAACAAACATGCGGGGCTAAGTACAAGAAATTGCACTCGGTGGACTTATGCGAAAACATTTGATAATATTTGAATTCTGTTGCCAATATCGAGTAAGTCGCGAGGGTTTAGTTAAAAATGCCTTGTCTTACCAAATCATTCGGTTAAATAAACATAGCTCGGCCGAGCATTTTCTTGGTGTGTATGGTCCATATCTCATAGTAACAATTCATATGATATTAAAAATTAAGCGTCGAGAGGAGGCCTCCCGTCTGACGCCGTGACCGGCCGTAATCCGTCTGACGCGGATCGGTCTCTCTACAAGCATATGTTAACACGGTATAGTTCCAACCTTCACGCCAATCTAGCGGGCATTTATCATCCGCACACGGGACCCGACATTTAAAGGTTGGGCGCGACCCAAATGACATAACTTTGTCGTAATAAAGTTCGAACCATCTCCACGACCTACCGGGCAAGCAGATAGGATCCATACACAAAGCGAGAATATTTTGGCGGGTAATGTAGTAAAACATTTGTTATGATTGTAGAATAAATCGTAAATAAACTCATTTTGGAATAACGATAAAGTCGCGTCCCACATTTTGAAGATAAAAGTTAAGCCCACTGGACTATGGTTTGTTGTAAATTGAGTCTAGGTTCGATCGTGCGTCGAAATCCGATCGTCGCGTTTGCGTCCACACCTTCTGGCGAGGCTTTAGTGCGTCGCTCAGTCTCTCGAGACTTTCAAAGCTAAGATAAACTTGATATTTCATATCGATGTGGTGAATTCCTTAGTGAATTGATACGTCTCTAACACGTATCTGATTGAATTGTTCTGGTTCATAGAGATCTTTCAGCGATATAAGTATGTTTTTCGATATATGGTTTCATTTGTGAAATCTTTTCTTACTAATGAGGTATCATACTCAATTAGTATATCTTACAGCGTCTTGGCGTATTCATCAATCGTAATAAGCGTCGTTTGACTTAAAAAGTCGGCGAAGTCGACAACGGTCGACAAAGTCGACGATTTTGACTTTCGAATAGTAACTTCTTACTATTTCGTTTTATAAATCGAATTTGATCGATTTGAAAGCGTAAAGTCCTATTCTCGATTTATCACGTAAATCAAGGACTTATAAATAATTTCGCATTTAATAAACCTTTTTATAAATAAAACGCGTAGTTTCGATTTTAAAACGTTATAAAATGAACGTTTGTCTCAAACATAGCAATCTATGTTTATAAAATTTTGTAAAATTTAATTATGTCCAGAATATTAATTAAACATATATTTTATTAATAAACTGAATTAAAAAGGATTTAAAAATCCTTATTAATTATCGAAAATCTCGATAATTAATTTAAAAATATCAAATGACTTTTGAAAAATTTTCTAAATTAATATAGTGCATTATTATACACTATGGTCCAGAATATGAATTTATAAAATCCATATGATATTGTTTGCTATTTATTAATATATATACATATATATAGCTACGGTATTTCCATTAATTAGGGAATAATTATCCAAAAATTCCCAAAATTGATATATACATAGTATAATATCCCAACATCAATATACATCACAAATATAACCTATAGTTCATCATAACCATTCATTTAACAATATATAGCAATATTTACGGTAATTACAAGATAATTACCAAATAATTAGCAAACAATTTCTAAAAATTCCAAATAAATTCTAACATGATTAAACATTATACTATAACATTGTAACATCATAACATCAACCAAAACCATTTGAATCATCACCATATGGAGCTACAAGCTCTCGGCTTTTTTGACTAAAAATGGTATTTGATTTTCAAAAATTCCAACAATTATATACTATGTTTATACACTATAGTATAGTAATATAACATCATAATATTTATCAAGAACCAATTAAATCATCACCATATGAGCTCATTGCTCTCGGTTTATTTGATTTAATTAGGTAAATGATTTTCAAAAATTCTAATAAATTCATACAACACATAAACAATATACTAAAGCATTAATACACCATTGCATGTTCAAAAATAAAATCATACACCAACATATACAACTATATGGTTCACGGCATTTTTGAGAAAATGTGCAATTGGTTTTCAAAAATTCTAATCAATTCATAGAACATATAATCAAGGTTCTAAAGCAATAATATGCTATTGTATGCTTGAAATAAAAATTATACATCAATGTACACACATATATACCTCACGGTTTTCATAAGAATAAAAGCTAGGGTTTTCTAAAAATTCTAAATAACATACCATGGGTTCTAAACATATCATAGAACATATATCCATCATAAAAATTATATCAAGAACATTCGGTCACTACCATATCATTTTAACTATTTTGAAAAATTTTATAAATATATTCTATGGTTTCGAAAATCATATATATAGGCAAGATGCATTCATACATTTCATATACACATAACCTATGTTCATCTAAACATATTCACATGTATTTTCAAAATAAAATCCTCAAGAACACATATATAAACAATAGCTCATGCTCAAGAACATTCAAACACATATATATACATAATGAAACTTTCGAAACACATATAAACATATATAACAGTTTTCGATTTTCTTGAATAAAGAAGGATAAGAATCGATACTATGGTCTCATTTACCTTGAGAATGGTATAGAATCAAGGAACAATGAAGGTAGCAAGCTTTGGTGAAGAGATGAAGAAGAATGGAAGAAGAAAATTTTCGAAAATGGAGAGGTTTGGCTCTCGGTTTCGAGCGAAAAATGGGAGAGTGGAGAGTGTTTTGGTGTTCAAAATGTTTGAGAGGTAAAATGAATGAATGAAGTCAATACTACTCTCTACTCTCCTCTCTCTCTCTCGATTTTGGCAAGAAAAAGGCAAAATCTGCAGCCATTGGGAGTTGTTTAAGTGATGATTGAAGTGTGTTAAAGAGGCTTTCCATGTATTGGGTGATTTTAAAAGTGAAATCATGGTGCATGGGGAAGGTGGAATCGGCGCATGGGTGTAGGATTTAGGGGCTGATTTTAATTTTTAATTACACCTAATACATTGTATTAATCATATAATAGGTCATAGATATATAATACAAGTCATAAAAATAATTAAATCATCACTTAAGCATAATTTCGAAATTACCGAAAATAATTGGGAAAAATAGGATTAAAATATAAATTACACCTATTATTGATACTCATGAAATTTTCGATCATATATATCATAATATATGATTTAGATATTAAATAATAGCATAGGATAAAATTATAGCACATTTAAATGCAATAAAAACCTAATTTGAAAATAGGGTTTGAAATTATATAAATAGGCATTATCGATTTCTATGGTTCAAAACTGATTTTAATGCTTAATAATATCCATATATATCATATTATATAGTTTAGATACCATATGATAATTTAATGGTATCATTTCATGTGATCGAACCACAATTTATAAGATTAGGGTTTTGAAATTTAATTTGAAAATATCGAGTTTAATAACTCAAATATTGATTTTAATAATTATTAATACTGTAATTATATAAAATAATAATAGGAAATTAATTATTATAATTTCACGAGCATTAAACTCATTTTTCAAAGCGTCTCAGGCGTTGGCGTTAACGTCTCAAAGCGTTCAAAATCGACTCATCTCAAAATGGTGTGATAAGTTCATACTTACTAAATAAATACATTCCATTTAATAAAGGAATTAAGATGGAAATTAATTCCAAGCTTCCTTTGCTCGAGAAAATTTCATGAAATCTTGACGTGCGATCTGCGTTTGACGTTAAAATATATTGACGAATCATTTCGTAATATTTCAACCCTTTAATTCACAATCCTTAGTGAATTATGAAAAGGAATTCGTTATAACGATATCGTATCGAAATCACAATATTCGATGTCGTAAAAAAAAATAATATCTGACAAAACCACAATTACGGGTTTAGAATACCCTATGATATCGTATGTTCGTTTCTTTGGAATATTATAAGGAGTTCATAAGTGAATATTTGAGAATTTTAAACATCATATGCTATATCTTTGTATATTACGAAAATGAACAAAATTTGTAAGTTGATGTACAAATTTTACTTAAGTGATATTATAGCATAATGTTGATCTATAGCATTGATTATGTACTATGTGATTTTATTAGGATTTTTAGAAAATTTTTTGATCCCTTTTGGAAAAAAATTTGAGAGCTTCATGGCTTGTAATCTTGATGATTTAATTGTTTTTGATTAATATTATGATGTTATATTGTTATATTATAATGTTTAAGCATAGTGAAATTTTGTAGAAATTTTATAAAAATATTTGCTATGTGTTGATGAGGAACCGAGACCTTGAACAATTATACATTGTTGTAGAATTTGTAAATGTTGGACTTTAGGTTATAATTATGTTATAAATTGATGTTGGGGCCTTGTATAATTTAATTAGAATTTTAGGAAATCATTTGATTATTTTTGATAAATAACCGAGACCTATAGGAATGAAATAGGTGATGTCCAATTTTCCTATAGTTAATATTAATACATATTAATGATCCTATGATAATATAGTACACTATATGAATTTAGAGAATTTTGGAAAAGTTTAAGAATTTTTAAAGCATAGGGCTGTGAACTATATATATGTTGTTAAGGGTTTTAAATCCTTTTATCAAGAATAATAATATATTATATGTCTAGAAATTATTTTAGACATATTAAAATTTATGGAATTTATAAACATAGTATATTATGTTTATGGCGAAACGTTATATTAAATAACGTTAGAAATGAAAAATAATGTTTAATGAATAAGTTAATTAATATTAAAGTGATATATTAATAAAGTTTATCGATTTGCGTGAAAAATCGAGAATTAGGGTTTATGAAAAGAAATCGATTGAAAATCGATTTATATTGAATTAGATCTTAAATATGTGAATAATTGAAAAGTAGTTAAGAAAAGTCAAAATTGTTGACTTTTGATATTAACGTATGAAATACGTTGAATAAAATACACTAATACGTGTAAAACGTATTAATTTTATAAGAATATCTCATTATGAGAAAAGATTTCATAATTGAAATCATTTTATCGAAGAATGTGAGAATACGTTGAACGATTAACCTAAATGGTTAATATGAGATCATAGATCATATTACGTCTCTCTCGAAATACGAGAAATATTTAGTTAAAAATACGCGTTGAAATGACGTATTAAAATGAGTTAAGGAATTCGAGTTATTATTTTATAAATTATCAAAGTTTAGTTAAACTTTGATATTCTCGAAAAACATGCCAACGTACTAAAAATAGTAAAGGTGGGACGTGAGCGTGAACGAGCAACGTGGAAAAGAAATCGTATTTGATAAACGAAGAACGACAATCCAGGTGGGCTTTACTCTACTCAAAAAGATCAAATGTTTTATTTACAATGCTTTATTCGCAAGAAATACTGATGAACTAGTTTATTTGATTACCTGCCCAAAAATGTTTATGTTTTATGTATGTATCCTATCCATTTCGAATTGTGAATGTTGTTGGGTAGCTCCCAACATATGAAATTGTTGAATTCGTATCCTTGTAAGTACCCACAAGGATGATCGAGAATTCGTATCCTGTGCCGGAGTGGCAAGGATTTTGTGCACTATTGTAATACCCCGATTATTTAAACGCCTAATTACGATATTAATTTCTTAAATTATAGTATTATTATGATAATTTGATTATTAAAATATCGAATAATGATTTCGATTATTGTTGGAATAATAAATTCCTATGATTTATTCACAAATGAATGTGAATTTAGAAATACGAATATGTGACGTATTTTAACAGTATAATTTCAACGTCGATTACGTATCGATAATTGAAATTTCGTAATCTTTTCTAAGTTTTAAGCTTAGAATTTAATTCCATTAATATTGGAATGATTTAATAAAGTGATTACGACCATTTTGAGATGAGTCGATATTTAACGTTTTGAAACGTTTCAAACGTTAACGTTTTGAGATGACTTGAGAATCAAGTCTAACGATAAAGGAATTATGATATTTAAATTCCTATGATTATTTTATATAATTAGAATATTATTTAGCATTGAATTAATGCTAGAAAATATTGGAATGATATTTGTGATTATTTAAGATTCTCGAAAACCCTAAATCGAGAATTAGGATTTTCTACCTATGGATTAATTCCAATAATTTTTTCTATGATATAATTTATCATCTAAGATATATATTATGATATATATCTATAAATAGCAAGAAAAATAAAATGTTAGGCTTATAGTTCAAAGAGCCGTGTACATGGTACTAAATTGAACAAAACTTTGCTATCCTTACATGATAATTATATTCACGTAAGTCAAGTGGATAATTACACAAAGACCAAGAAAATAAATCAAATGATCAAATGGAGGCAAATTGTTTGTGAGATAGTCGTATACTATTGACTACAAATGAGGTTGTAAGACTTTGATTAACACTTGATGATGTATTGCATGTTTAAGAGTGTAGATATTATATGTGTATAGTATGAGACAAATTAAAAGCTCTCCTTCTTGAATTGAGAGAGAGAGCAACGGCATTTGAGCTCTCCTTAGTCAATGAATTGTTTTATCCAAGAAATTAAAGTTAATGTAGTAACTTTGTGTAAGTGTGATGACATACTCTTTTTGGTGAGTCATAAAGTATTTGGAAAAGGCTCCCAATCCTTAATGTGGGAGAGGAGAACCGAGAGAGTGAGGAGAGATTGATACATCATATAATTCAATTACTTAAGTAGTATATAACATTTAAAACACTTATCACTTCTCCAAAATTTAAAATTACCGAGGCAAAAGAGAAAAAGGCTTGAGAGTGTTCTTCATCAATTCTTCACAAAAGCTTGATCTCTAATCCTTGCACAATTAATCCAAACCGTTAAAGGTTAGATATCGAACGAGCTTGATTGTGCGTTAAAATTTTTGATATCCAATGGTTTGATTATAATATCCAAGCATGTGTTCTTAGGAATAAAATTTTGCAAGCATGTTCTATTGTTTATAAATTATGCTACATGTGATTATATGTTCATATTGATGATTATTTTAAAGTTAAGCATGTTATACAAATTGGTCCAATATGATCGAAATTTCTAGGGTTTGATTTAATGTTGGATTAATGATATATGTTGGTAAGTAGAACACATAGTGATTATATGGGAATTTTAAAAAAATCATGTGCTATGTTTTAGGTGATTACCGAAAATGAAGAAAAAAAATGTATTTTAATGTACAAATTTTATTTAAATGATATGATAGCATATTGTTAATCTAGGACATTAGTTATGCACTCTATGATTTTACTAAAATTTTTGAGAATTAATTACTCAAATTGTCAATTATGGCCGAGAGCTATTGGGATGATTCATTGATGTATGGTTTGATAATGTTGGATTTTATGGAAGATTTATGATATAGGATGGTGTTTAAGTATTGTATAATTTTGTTGGAATTTTATAAAATGTTTAGTATATAGTTTGGTATGTGAACAAGGGCATTGAACATTAATTCATTGGTGTAGAAATTGAAAATGTTGAACTATAGGTTATAATTATGATATGAATTAATGTTGGGGCCTTGTATAAATTGATTAGAATTTTAGAAAATTTATTGGACAAAATTTGGAAAAGAACCGTGACCTATGAGATTTAATTAGTGATGTCCAAAATTTTCTATAGTTAATATTAATACATATTAGTGATACTATGATAAAATAGTACACTATATGAATTTAGAAGAATTTTTGGAAGAAGAATGAAAATAAAAGCTTAAGGGCCGAGAGTTGATAAGCTTATATTAAGGATTTTAAATCCTTAATATCAAGAAAAATAATTTATTATATGTCTAAAAATTTTATTAGACATAAGTGAAATTTTGAGAATTATTAAACATAGAATATTATGTTTAAGACGAAACGTTATATTAAATAACGTTAAAAGCATAAAATAATGCTTAAAGTATTAAAAGATTAATATTGAAAGAAAATATTAATCAATTTATCGATTTGCATGAAAAATCGAGTATTAAAGCTTTATGAAAAGAAATCGATTGAAAATAGATTTATATTGATTTTATTCATTAAAATATATTTTATTGAAGATTTATAATGAAAAGTCAAAATGGTTGACTTTCAAATTAACGTCTTTAAATCGTTCGTTAAATACGCTAATACGTGAAAACGTATTACTTTTATCCGAATATCTCAATTGTGAGAAAAGATTTGAATTAAAATCATTTTATTGAATAACGTTATTATCGTTAATTATTTAACATAAAGGTGAAAATGAGATCAGATCATATTACGTCTCTCTCGATATCTGAGAATTATTTTTATTAAAGTACACGTAGAAACGACGTATAAAGTTTATAGAACTTCGAATTATTATTTTATTTATCAAAGTTGAATGAACTTTGAGAATCTCGAAAAGCGTGCCAACGTGCTAAACGTAAATTTTGCGTAAAGGTGGGACGTGAAAGCTCACACGCAACCAGAGGAAAACACGCGTATCGAAATTCGAAGTTCAAAAGTAAAGGTGGGCTTTACTATACTCAAACTGGTAGAATTTACCAAATGATTTATTTATGATGCTTTATTGCAAACAAATATTTATGAACTGATTTATTTAATTACCTGCCCAAAATGTTTATGTTTTATGTATGTATCCAATTCATGATTGTTGATGCATAATGTTGGGTAGCTCCCACTTTATGACATGCTTGAATTCGTATTCTTGGAAGTACCCCCAAGGATGATGGAGAATTCGTATCCCGTCTTTGAGATGGTGCGGATTTTGTGCACCGATTATTTTGTATTTGTGTCGAAGGGTGCTCGGCCGTCGCGGCGTCTGAGAGAGGCCTCCTCTCCAGCGCAGGGAATTGTTGTGGAATGAATTATTGTGGTGGATATGGATCATACATACAAAGAAAATGTCTGGCCAGACGAATCTTTATGGAAAATGGAAGAAATTATTTAGTAAACACGAGTATTTCAAATTAAAACCTCGTGTGTTACTGAGATGGGGCAGAGTAATTTAAACTTGATAAATTATTTTGGCATGAGCCACTGAGTGCAATCTTCTACTCACCGCATATTTGTTTTAAATGTGCGGGTTGAGCGATGATGGATGGAGATGTCGGAGCGTTGAACCCCATTTGAATCGATATATATTAGAAACCTTGAATACACATCGTCATATGTGTATTCACACGTTTTTCCGCCGCAATTAAATTAATTTATTTTATGATGGTGTTAGTTAAATACGTCCAGAACATATGAGTTCTTGTATATATATTGGTTAAAGCTTTCTTGATTATTATTCCAAGTATTAACCCCTGCTAAATCGTACTTAGGATTTAGGGGCTGTTACAAAGTGGTATCAGAGTAGTTCGCTCTTTGAATCCAAAACCTCTTTTTAGAGTTATGTCTAGATTGAGTCACTAGACCTCTAGAGGTCAGCCGACACTGCTCGACACTCCATCACATCAAGCTCAACTGGAAAAAGGTAAATTATTTTCTCATCTTTGAAAAGAAAAATTTGAGATTTATGAATTTGATTTGGTGTCGATAGAACATTATCGACCAATGATTTGGTGTCGATAGAACATTATCGACAAATGATTTATGAATTTGATTTGGTGTCGATAGAACATTATCGACAAATGAATTGAAAAAGGTTGTAAATAACCATGATTTATTGATTGATTGAAATTTTTTTCGCAAGAAATGCGTTTGTTTAAAACGAACTGTGTTCGTCATATTGAAATTTTATTCTGCAATTCTCCATATTGTTTTGATTAATGACTATTGTCATCCCAAATGAAGTTATGAGAATTGATAATGAAAGTCGTTGGCTCGCCACCAATGTATGATAATGTCATACGAGAATGTATGGACAAATTTTGGGGATAAAATGTTTGAATTCATGTAAATCAATAGAAATTTATTGTTATGAATATTTGAAACTTTTATTTCAATTCCCAAGGATGTTTACGATGATGGGTATGTTATCCCAAGAGAACGTAGACTGTTTAAGACGCATGATCCCAATTGCAAAGAACATAGGAAGATGAATTATTAGAATTTTATTCCATCCTGAGAATCTCGAATTCATAGACGAGAAGAAAATTTAAGCTCAGAAATGGAAAAGATGTCAAGACGATGAATGTCACTATGCGATAAGTGACACGAGAATGATCTTTTTATTTGGAAGTTCACGCATCGACGAAACTCCAAATCAACTATGACTCTTCGATGGAAACGAAGTAGAAATGTGATCGAAGAATTCGTGAGAGTCAATTAAAGACTGAACTCGCAATCATGCTCAGTCGACCTCGGCTTCGGCACCAGCATGTAAAATTTTGACTTCGCTTCCGGTCAGTTCAGTCCGACCTCGGAAGTCTAGTCCAACCTTGGCAGTGCGACCTCGGTTGTCCACCCCGGCTTCGAGCTCGGCAGGTGCGACCTCGGCAGAAGCGAGCCCGGTGGGTATGAGCTCGACTTCTGACCTCGGCAACGGCAGGTGTGACATCCACCTCGCCAATTTATCTTGACCTCGGTCAGATCACCTCCACCTCGGAAATCAACCTCGGCGTTGACATATGCGCCTGGCTTTGATGTCGGCATTATCATGTACGACTTCGGCATTGACATGTACGCCCTCGATTGCGGCGTCGATACTTTCAACTTCGGCTTCAAAGTCAGCTTTAATGACTTCATCATTATGTCAATAACCTCGGCAATGACCTCGGCATTGGCAAATGACTTCGGCAACAACCCGACATCGGTGTGCCACGACCTCGGTATCCCGAGCTCGGCATCAGCAAAACTGTTTGCACAATGTTTTTGTTTTAGTCCGTTCTCCTTCGTTAGAACTCCGATTTACGAACGGTTTTCGCCTACATACTCCTATCACAGAGTACTATACTTCTTATGAAGAACCAAAGCCCTGATTCCTTCACCAGAATTGAAGAGAGTCAGTTGAAGTTAGTTTATAGTTTTATAGAATGGGAACTTTCAAAGCGATTAGAATCTTAGAATGATACTAGAAAGTAGTATTCCCAGTAGTACAAGAGGTGCTATGACATATAGAGGAACCTTTGATGATGACCTATAATGTGTTATATAAAGTTTTAAATTCTTTTCATTACCAAATTTCTGTCATTGAGTTTAACTCTATAACCTAGTTCAAATTGAGAAATCATATAAGTTTCTCACTTTTTCTGAAGAAAATTTTCAACCCGAGAATTTAAAATGTTCCTTTGAAACCAAATCCTTGTGTGACTGAGAAAATATTTGTGACGGGTCTGGCCAGCCCATATGACCAAAGAAATCTCAGTAGTCATCATTCTGGTCTTTGGACCCTAGATCCCAAATTATTCAGTCCAAAGAATATATGGATTCAAATAGTAAGATATGTTATTTTGAATCACGAACCCATATCTTTTGGAAGTCGACTTGATGTAATTTCTTCAATCCTGGAGACCAATAGGTGAGATGAAGGTTGATTTATCTTGTCACCTAAATTTTGAATTAGTAAGTGTTTGGTATGATTTTGTGATGATTCTTGGTATTTTTTTACGTGTCATTTTCTATGGTTTGTCCTATTTATGCCGTTGGTTTGATTAATATTTATCGATTCGGACTTACTTCGTTGTTTCGATGTTTTGTAGAAAAACGGCATTAAAATGGGATGAATTGTATGTGCCAAGGATCAGGTATATTGAAGAGCGTCTCGATAGGAGTACGTAGGCACAAACGGATCGTAATTTGGGGTTCGGACGAGGGAGAACGGATCAATTCTTTAAAGTCGCGCACGTGCACTCCGCGCGCCCGCTCGTGCACCAGCGCTGAACACTTTCAACGATTCTCATGAATATTGGAGAAGGAATCAAGGATTTTTTCCTTCATAAGAAGTAAAGTACGTTGTGATAGGAGTCTTTAGGTGAAAACCGTGCACAAATCGGAGTTCAGACGAAGGAGAACGGGCCAAAGCAAAAACACTGCGCAAAGCAGTATCGCGCGCGCCCGCGCGCCGCGCGCGCTCGCGCAAACGCGCGCGACCTCCGAACGCCCAGCCTCCGACCTCCGAACGCCGGTTCAACCCAAACGCCGGTTCAGGCTGATTCTCAGCGCCAGCTTCCAATTTCAAGCGCGCGTTCACCATCTGGAGCGCCCTCCAACTTCTCCAGCGCGCGCTCAGCCATCTCCAGCGCCATCTCATGCACACCGCGCGCTCAGCACACCCATTTCCAGCCCAATTTCCAGCGCTAGCTTCACCCAACCGGCGCTCAAGCTCATCCAGCGTTCACCTCTAATACAGAATGCATTATGAACCTGCGCTCAATCCAAACTCGCGCTCACTTTCACTAAATATAAATATACGCGCGCTAGGTCAAAGGCACTTCTTCAGTTCTATTTTTCTTGGGGCTCTGCCGCGGCGCTCTTTCCAGGCCTCCTTCCAGATTTCTTCAGACAACAGTAACCAGATAATAGTTAGATTTATTTCATGTTCTCTTGTTCATCATTGAATAATCTTGTTATCAATTTATGCTTTGGATTTTCAGTTCTTGTGGAATCAATTTTCATAGTTTATTATTTGTGATTCTTGTGAATTCAATTCATAGTGACAGTGGATTGGATTTTCATGTTCCGTTGATTTATATTACGTAATGATTTCCTGCTTTCATTTATTTGCAATTAGATTTAAATTAGGGATTGACAAACCCTATGAATAATATGATTGCATATGCTTTTGTTTATCGCTTTTGATTTATCGCTTTCGTAGCTCAACTAGGGATTGACAACCCCTGGTTTAGATTTATTGCTTTATTAGTATAGCTCGGGATTGACAACCCCTAGCTTAGGTTCGCTGTTTAATTCTCGTGTTTCAATTCCAGTATGTTTCAAACCCCTGTTGGCATTAGAATGTTTAGGTTTTAATCGCTTTCTGTGTGCGACACGAACAATCGCCCTGTTAAGTTTTCCTTGAGAGACGACTCGTGTTAACTTATCACGCTACGATTACCTCGTACGATTGCGAGTGAATTTGAGTGTGTTTTTAGCTCGATCGGAAGGTGATAAACATCGGGAATGATGTAGGTTGACTTATTTTGATAACCTAAAGGTTGCGGATCGATGGTGATGCGGACATCGAGGAGATATGATGTAAATATGATCTCGATGAGGCGAGATATTTTCCCTATGATGCACATGGATGCAATGACCCCTGATGGGCTTACCAGATATTGATAACAGTGAAGTTATATCTTCATATGACTGTTATGATAATAAAGTTATGAATAAGATACTCTTTAGCATTGAATGCAAGAGTAAGAGAAAAGAAAAGTATATAATATCGTGGGATATAATTTCCCTTCACCATGTCATAACAAGAGAGATTACAACTTATCTTTAAGATAGTTGTTTGTCCCTAAACCCTCGTTAGTAGGTTGGACATGTTTAAGAGAATGAAGATGCATGCAAGATATTCTTTTCAAAGAATATATATATAATGAATAATAGCATCTCATAAAATAAATCTCTGCTTATACCTCAATCAATGAGATTGTTGTCACATCCCCTAAATCCTAAGTACGATTTAAAAGGGACAATAACTCTAAACAGGGATAAAAATACAAGGAGACTCTTTTTAACAATAAACGTAATACATATGTCATTTATGTTCTTGGACTATATTACATAATTTAAGTTCTAGCAATGAAAACATGTGATATGTACATATGACGATGTACTATCAAGGTATAAACATTTCGGTGACAACATTCCTATTGCTCAACACCGCCCATCCATCATCCGCTCAACCCGCACATTTAAAACAAACATGCGGTCGAGTACAAGAATGCACTCGGTGGACTCATGCCAAAACATTTTATCATTTTAGATTACATCGCCACATCATGGTAAGACACAAGGGTTTTAGTTGAAAGTGTCTTGTGCTTACTAAAACATTTTATCGCTTCATAAAATCACCGCTGGCGGGCATTTTTCGGTGTGTATGATCCATATCCCTTATCATCATTCATCATAACATCATAGTCGAACGTCGTGAAGGAGGCCTCCTCTCGACGCCGTGACCGCCGTGAATTGTCCTTACAAAGACACAATCACCTTAGGTGTACACGTTAATCCTAGCTGGTATTGTCCTTCCCAAGATAGGATCCGATATCGATTTCATTCATAAGTTGGGAGTGACCCAACAACATTCATAACATTTCATAACATCTCATAACATCTCATGGATAGGATACATACACAAAACATAAACATTTTTGGCAGGTAATCATGTAAACATTTTATCAACAGTTGAAATAAGCATCGTAAATAAATATTTCAAAAGCATTTTATTTTTGAGTAGAGTAAAGCCCACCTGGACTGTAGATTGCCTTAATCCCATTTCTTGGACTGTAAGTCCTAGCTTTAGCCTATCTATTCTTGGTCTTGAGGTTTTGGAGCTGGAAAAATCCATTGGGTCTTAGAACCCATATTTCTACTTTAGTGTATATCATGGTATGATATACACTCAATTGACCATGTGGTAGCACCTAGTCAAATATTTCACGTTAAGGTATGCTTTCGTGAAAATATCGTATCATGATGTTTTATCATAATTCGTACATCTTATAATGCTCTATCGTACCTTGCGACATAACATAATGAATGCATCGATTAATAGCATGTTAGTCACATAAGGCATACTTCACATAGGGGTTTCCAACACTTAGTCAAATTTCAAGTGTTTAATTTCAGCAAAAACAGCTTGAAACAACCCAAGTGACGTACTTTGACGATCCATAACTCTCGATTCAGAATACGTATGGTCGCACAAAGATATATTCTGGAAACCTCTAAACATGTACTACAAGTTCTAAGAAGGAATTAAATCCAAAAGAGTCGTGGTTCGGGAGATATAGGGTCTCAAAGTGGGCAACTCAAACTGACTTCTATACTTAGAAATTTTTTCAGAATTTCCAGTTTTAGCTTAACGACGAGGGGTTTTGCGAGGCCCGTAACTTTTGACTCACAATGCCAAAATGGCTGCAGGTTACCAATTTCGAAACCTTGTAACAAGAACTACATATTTCATGAAGACCATACTGGAAAATATCTGACGCATCGAGAGATACATAAGCCCAAAGTTGACTAGTTGGAAATGGACAGTTTCCAGTAGGTGACTTTGGGTCGATGAAAGGTATACCTATAAAACTTGGTTTGGGATCAAACTTTCCAGATCATAACTAGACATGGTGAGGAACATTTCTTATGAAGAAACCCAAGTCCAAATCGGACTACAAATGGCTTGAACATCTCACGTAAAAGTCATACTCGAACAGCCTATTAACATAGAAATTTTCTAAGGCAGTTTGTCCAAAAGGCTTACTGAAATGCGTCAACTTTAAAAATTCACCGTGAGTTCATTATAAGGAATCTGGAAATGCAACCAATCATATTGAAAAGCTACTTAAGTCTAGTTTAATCCAGAAAAAGCCTCACTCAATGATTCACAATAGATTGGGAGATAAAAATATTTTACCACAAGCTATCACTCCCGTGACAATTTTGTGCAGTTAGCTTGTAAAATCTGGAATAAATAGTAAAGATTTTTAGAAAATTCTGAAAATTTACAGGAATCTTCTAGACATGCTGAATTATGTTTCTGCCAAATTTTAGAGTTTTATCATTAGCAAAACTTAAAACGAAAGCCACGCACTATGGGTGATAAACACGGCGATTTCGCAGATTTGTGCAGTGTTTTTGATAAATACAAATAAAATATCAAATCAAGTTGGATGGACTTGAAATTTTACAGAGGCATACTAGACACATATAATTTCAACATATCAAAAATTCACAATCATCGGACCACTGAAACTTAGTCAAATAAATTCGTGAAGTTGCTGTTCGTCCAGGTAATCAACATGCAATGATCAAAAGTATTGAATCTACCTATTAAATCAACATGCAATCACTTTCAAGCATAGACCCAACACATTCAAGCATATTGATGAACATGCATGTGTATATCTTGATCATCCCTAGGATCTAAGGAGGTGGTATCTACCTTAGCCACGAAATTGGCGAGAGAATCGAGAGGGATGAAGAGTGGATTGGGGCTGTCCACTTTGAGGAGCCTTCTTTGCCGTGAGATGAAAGTGGGGGAAAGCTCTTGGCCTCCTTGCAGACTTTAGAGAGAGGGAGGAGAGGAGAGGAGTCGGTTGTGTGTGTGGAGAAAGAATGGCTGGAGTTTGGGGGGTATGTGGTAGTGGGGTGCTTGTGGGTGCTTATGGGTGACAATTGTCACCCTTACACATTCAAGTTGACACCTACACACACATGCACGAAAATATACACATATATATGTATATATATATATATATCAGATTTTAATAGTGTAGTTAGGATATAATTAATCCAATGTCACTTAGATACATGTAATAGGTAAATCAACAAATAAGTGCTTAGTATATATGTGTATATAGCTCTCGGCTATTACACTATGCCAAAGGGTCCAAATTTTATTTTCCATGCCAAACATTGATATATGTTATGACATATAGTTTAGATGATAAATAATATCATAGGATAAATTAATGGCATCATTTTATGCGATTAAAAATCGAGTTCGAAAATTAGGGTTTTCGAACGTTTGAAAATTGGTCACTCTCAATTCTTGTTGATCTAGCATTGATTTAATGTTTAATAATACTGTAATTACATATACTAATCATAGGAAATTAATTCCTATAATTTCTTGATCGATTAAAACGCTTTTTGTTTCATCTCAAAACGTTAACGTTTGAAAACGTTATAAACGCTCATTATCGACTCATCTCGAAATGGTCGTCATCACTTTATTAAATTATTCCATTAATAATGGAATTTAATTCTAAGCTTAATTGCTTAGAAAATATCATGAATTTTAACTATCGATACGCGATCGACGTTAAAATAATCCGCCGATATACTTCATATACTTTTATTCCTTAATTCACAATTCTCGGTGAATATAAAATAGATTTCATTCCTTCGTAATTAATCAAGTCATTATTCGATATCATTCGATTGAATATCTCAATAAAGCTTTGATTTACTGTTTTTAAATACCGTAATTAGGCATTTAATTCATGGGTATTACATCCTACCCCTTAAAAGAAATTTCGTCCGAAATTTGCATACCTCATAAAGTATGGGTATCTTAACATCATAACATCATAACTTTCTATGTGCTTTTCTTTCGTCCATGGTTCTTCCATTGACTTTCATTATAAGACCCAAACTTGCTTCTTTAATCGTTGAATCGCACGATCAAATTAGTCGAGATTTTCATCATAACCCATCCGAGTCAAAGGTCATGTCATCATGTTGGTTTTCGTGAATTGGGCAATTTTCGTATTTCCTTAAGCGTGACACGAGGAAAACATTTCGCACTTCCCTCTCAAATGTGGTGGAAGTATCAGCTATAGGCTACTAGGCTTATCATTTTTAGGAGCTCGTAAGGTCCTATAAAATGTGATCTAATCATTCTTTGTACCTGAATCCTTATAATTTCTCTAGATGGAGAAACCTTAAGAAATTTTAATTCCGCATTTAAAAATGCAGTTTTAAATTACGCGTATCAGCGTAAGGCTTTTGTTTGTCCTTAGCTTTTCTTATTCTTTGCCTCGTTGGCAGATATCTTAATCGTTTCATTTACAACGTCAGGACTTTATACCTTTGCTCACCTACTTTGTTACAATAAAGTGGTGGTCAATACTTCTTTCCGCAATACGTCTCATAAGGCTACATTGATCGTTATTTGGTAGCTATGGTCGTACGTAAACTTACCAAGTGGTACAATACGTTCTCACTTGCATCTTGGTTTAACACTTATGCTCTTTCGTATGCTTAAACGTTTGGGTTGTTCTTTCTGCTTGTCTATCCATCTGTGAGTGGATATCTATGTTAAGGCTCAATCTCGTATCTAACTCTTTTTTTATGAGTTAGTTCAAAATCTAGGGGTACTCTTGGTGTCTCTATCTGAAGCGATAGGTTCTGGTACTCCCTGTAAATATAAAATTTCCTATATATATGACCGAGCTAACTTATCGGATCTACGAGTCATCTGAATAGGCAGAGATAAAACATAATTGGTGAGTCATTTCACTATTACCCATATCTCGTTGTTGCTTCTTTATGACTTTGGTAAAATCATCATAAGATTTATTTCTATATCATTCTATTTTCATTCGTAGTTCTAGAGATTATACTCTCTTATAAGGCCTTTGATACAATGCCTTTACTTACTGATAACCGAGACACTGCTCGACAATATGGTTATATCTTATCTCATTCCTTCCTATCTAACCTTTCTCATAATTCACAATGTCACTTAATAATGCCTGGTTGGGCGGTATGAGAAGGATCATGAACTTCATTCACGATTTCATTTCTAAGCTTATTATTGCTTGGAAATATATGTATATATCTCTCTTTTAGACAATAACATTGTCCAACGCTCCTTAAAATCCTTCAGCTCTCCATTCCTTATCTTAATTCGTATTCTATTCCCATCTTCATTTCTCTTTTTAGTCATATTTCACCTTGGTTGTGGGAATACTACTTACATTCGTCCCTGATTGCCCGACTATTACTGTTCTCGTTTTCTTAATCTTTCTGATGAGTTTTCCTTTTCTATAAGGACATACCATGATTTAGACTGAATTTTATATCTTAGGCATTAGATTCTACATTAACCTTCCTTAGGTGATTATTTATCACATTTATAATCTTTTACTGATTCGTGCCATCTTTCCTATCTTGTATCCAAGTTTCTTTGCTCGAAGAATAAATTCAAACTTTTGTAAATTGTGAAGGGTTCTTAATTTATTGATATAGGAGTGATGTCCTCGCGACTTTGGTATTTATACTACTGTCACTATCAGAGGTAATAGATTTTGGCACTCCGTGAAGTCGTATAATCTCCTTTACATACAGCTGGGCTTACTTGTCAGATCCATAAGTACTTTGAATTGGTAGGAAGTGAGCACTCTTGGTGAGTCTATCAACAATTACCCATATGGCGGTGTTCCCTCTTTTTGATTTGGGTAAGTTCGTAACGAAGTCCATCGTTATTTCATCCCATTTCCACTCGGGTATTTCCAACGGCTGTAACTTTCCGTATGGACGTTGGTGTAACGCTTTCATCTGCTGGCAAACAAGACAGTGTTCTACGAAAGAAACTATGTCTCGTTTCATGCCTTCCCACCAAAACTTTTTTTTTTGTCTTTGTACATCTTAGTACTACCTGGGTGCGCGGTGTAGGGTGTATCGTGAGCCTCACTCATTAATTCATTTTGAAGTTTTGCGTCGTCTGGAACGCATATTCTTCCTTCAAACAATAATGCGTTGTCCGACGCCTCCTGGAAGTTCTTAAATCCTCCAGCCCTTACCCTTTCTCGGACCTTTTCTAACTTTTCCTCCATTCTTTGTCTCTCGACGATCCTTTTTCTTAATCAGATTCTGTCACTATTTCAAGTCATGAGTTGGGAAATTCTGTTCATGTGGCCTAAGTCATTGTGACACATAAGTTATTATTTATCTCATGTTAATACATAGTCTTACTTTTATTAATCCGTGAGAATTGTGACTCTATTTTGGGGTAACTATCTTATTGGTCTTGTTACCTTAGAGAGTTCTTAATGGATCTCTAACAGAAGTCAATTAATCTATAAAATTCCTGATCTTATTTTAGGTCATTGACGTCTTTCATCTTTAATTGTTTTGTCCTTTGTCAGATCTACATTGTTTTCTTCTAAAGACACTATGTGCCTGAGGAATATTTCTCTTTTAAGCCGAAATTTACAAAACTGTATTTGGCAAAATTTGCCCGGCTCTTAAAAGTCGTAAGACAGCCTTCGATTTTCTTTATGTTCTTTCTCGTCCTTTGAATAGATAAGAACATCATCTATGAGGATTGAGATAAAAATTATCTAGGTATGTGTGAAACACTCGATTTTTGAGGTTCATAAACAGGGCTGGTGCATTGGTTAGTCCGAATGACGTAACTATTATCTTATAGTAACCATATCTTATTCAGAACAATTCATTTCCGTATTTCGGATACCATTCTTTAAGACCATATAATATTACATCATAATGCCTCAGTGAGGACTTTTCATACATTACTTACGAGGGTCGGTCTACCGAGCTAACTGATTATAAGGCGCTAGCTCTTTTTACACTCAAAACTTTGACACTTCTTCACCATATTCATAAACTCTTCCAAACTACGTTTATTTTACATATTATAATCACATCATTTTCATCATAAACCATTATCTACATATAAGTCTCATAGGATCCTAAGATTCTATGTCTTTGAGTGACCTTTGTCAAGTCGTTTTATTTTCATACTTGATGATCATTCTCTTTCGAGAGAGCGTGGTCAAGTTGTCTTTCTTCTTCGTACACGTTTTATTTTCATACTTGATGATCATTCTCTTCGAGAGCCGGGTCAAGCTCGCTGCTTCTTCTTCGGTACCGTAGTGTGTGTTACTTTTATCAGAAAGTAAGGTCGAGTTGGGTAGTGGTAATTCTCCTAATCTTCGAGGGCGATAAAATCCTGTCCTTTTGCCATTCTCGTCTCTTTCTGGTATAATTGTCGCCACAGGACGTGGGACGGCGTTTGGAATATCAGGGTACAACCATTCCTTTATGCCGTGCAGTGTAACTTTCCGAGGACTAGGACAAGTACTCGTAGGTATCGTTCCTTACGCATTATATGTATACTTGAGCCTGTTGACAAATCCTGGTAAGTCTGCCCAGGCTTTGGAATTTTTATCATGGAGAAAATATTCTCTCTTGATACTTCTTTTGCAAAAATTCTGCCAATCTGTTGGCAAATGACAGATACGTCGTTGGGTACCATCCTCATTTGACACTCTATAGTTACGAGTATCCATCCAGAGGTGCAAAAAAATTTTCTCCAAAACTATTCTAAATTCATTCCTAGTTCATATTAAAAGAGCCGATACGCTCGTGTGAGTTATAACCTTGTAGGCCTTGGGGTTAACTCTTACCCGTTAAACTCCCTTTTCTTGTCATCTGTAAACGGATATTTTTAGATAAATCCGACTTAATTTAAGCAATGGAGGCGATTTCTAAACAAGAAGGATCTCTTAAAGAATTATACACTTTAAGACATATATAACCCGTAGATGACTCATGACTCTTATCTTAATACCCATTTTACGTTTTACATCTTCAGTCGTATGTTGCCTTAAAGATATTCGCATAGGCGAACAGTGGGTACTGATATTCTGTCGTGTAAAACCTCTAACGAAAAGGCTAGGCCCAGGTCACTAAT
Organism: Salvia rosmarinus; assembly: GCA_036937905.1. NCBI lineage: Eukaryota > Viridiplantae > Streptophyta > Magnoliopsida > Lamiales > Lamiaceae > Salvia > Salvia rosmarinus. The sequence continues at coordinate 34,922,715 of CM072818.1, forward strand.
CACATGAATGACAGCCATTTCCGAAACTTCTTGTCTCTAAAATTATATCTACGTTCCACATAGATATAATGATCCAAATCATTGGATAGCACTTTAAGCGATTCTAGGTTCAATTCTGAGCTTGAGCAACACTTGCGATGGTCAAAATTCTCGTGTAGGTAAGGGGATTTTCATTTCTTGATTCGCTTACCCTGAATTGGGTTCTATCGCTTCTACGCACACTTGTGCGATGTTAAAAAGCGAAGCACCTATATCGATCAAGATCTTACAGGTATTCTGAGAAATTTTTCCTCATACCTATTCTGTCTTTTGGTTCTGTTTGTTCTGTTTTCGATGTGAGGTATAGGCTTTGGTCTACGGTCTTTCCGTTTATTCAAGTAAACATCTATTTCATATGTCCTTGTCCTTTCCATTGGGACATCATGTTCCCTTGCTATGGCCTTCGTGCCTCATTCACTTTATACTTCTCGGTATTAGTATCGTTATGCTTTTACTAATAGCATTCGTGGTTAGGTTTACATCAACTTATCCTTTGATATTGATATATTTCCATAACTAAGTCTCATCTTAGAGATCGTCATGTTTCTATCACTATCATTCATTCCTAATCCAGTATGAATGATTTAATTCCCCTTTTCACTTTATCGATCTTAGGAATATATTTCTCATATATCCTTACTTTAAACTCCTTAGAGAAATCCTTGTACTGGCATTTAGTGCCATCGTTTGTAATATCCCCTTTTGGATATACGTCATTTCTTCTTAATCTTTTATTAATTCATCATGCAATTTCGCATAAGATAAAATTCTTTGTCCACTGGGGATGTATTATACTTTTGCCTTGACGTCAAATATCTTTACCATTTTTTTTTCGACATTCAATGGTTTCTTCATCTCCATGTCAGAGATACTTAATACCTCACTTTATTGATCGTCACAAAAATATGGGGGTAAGATTTACAATTAGGTCCACCTTAAGATCCTTCCATGTGAATCTTTTCCTGTGTTCTCTTGGATGTATTTCCTTTGCAAGATCTATAGAAACTATCTTGCTTGTTAACTATTAAGTTACACGAGACAAGCGTTTTGTGTCATTATAACTTAGGTTATTAAGATTTATTTCAGAATAATGAATCTGTTTCTTAATCCGTTTCTTTACTTCCAAGGAATTACCTTACTTATCGAAGTCATAAAATCTCTGAAGCTTATATCATATCATGAACTATCTACTTGTATAATTCGTAATTTCTTCTGCTATTTTTGACTTTTGTCCATTTTCTTGAGCATGGTATCTGAAAGTAATCTTACTTCCGTTATACTTCGGTTCCCACTTTCAGGACTAGAACCGTTATCATTGTCATATAGCTTGGTATGGTAATACATCTGTACACCATAACTTAATTCTAAGCATCTCATTACCATGTTTTGACTTCGGAGATATTTCCTCCATACTTGATTTACATGCATCCTAGCTATTCACACATCTCAATGATTATGATCTCTAAATCTTATTATCATTTGTCCAACCAAGTTTCAATTACTTGGAATCGATTATGCTCAAGCATAATCTCATTGATTGAGGTATGAAGCGAAAGATTTATTTTCTGGGATGCTATCACTTCTTTATATATATATATATTCTTTGAAAAGAATATCTTGTATGCATCTTCATTCTTTTTTTTTTTTTTTTTACATGTCCAACCTACTAACGAGGTTTCAAAGACATCCAACTATCTTAAAGATAAGTTGTAATCGCTCTCGTCATGACATAATAAGGAAAATTCATATCCTACAGGTATCATATACTTTTCTTTACTTTTACTCTTTGCATTCAATGCTAAAGAGTATCTTATTCATAACTTTGTTATCATAACAGTCGTATGATGGTATAACTTCACTGTTATCATTCTTTGTTAACCCCATCAAGGTCATCACATCATGTGTGCCATAGGAAGAATATCTCGTCTCATCGAGATTTTCTTTACATCATAATTTCTTGATGTCTATCACTTTACTGATCTGAAACTTTTAGGTGACTGAGATAAGTCAACCTATTTCATACCCGACATCTATCGCTTTACTAATTTGCTCCTAGGTGACAAGGTAAGTCAACTTTCATCTTACTTGATGGTTTCAAGAATCAAGGAGAAATTATCACGATTACCTACAAAAGGTACTGTCTCATCCATCAAGATAACATCTTTTCAATGATTGAATCGATATGTTCCTTGGACTGAATAAATGGGGCTCTAGGGTCCGAAGACCAGAATGACGACTCATCGAGATTTCTTTGGTCATATGGGCTGGCGCACCCATCACAATCATATTCTCACACACACAAGGCTTTGGGTTCAAAAGGACACTTTGTAAATTTTGAGTTGGAAGTTTTCTTGAAGAAGAAGTGAGAAACTCGAATGAATTCTCAATTGAACTAGGTCATAGAGTTAAACTCAATGACAGAAATTGGGTAATGGATATAATTTGAAAGCTTATATACCCGTAATAGGTCATCAACAAAGTTCTCATGTATGTCAAGGTTCTACTTGTATTACTGAAGATCTTACTTTCTTTATAAAATTCTAAGGTCCGTATCATACTATAACGTTCTTACTCTATACAGATCATAGATCTAACTTCAACTGATTCTCGTGAATTCTGGAGTAGGAATCCGGAATTTGGTCCTTCATAAGAAATGAAGTTCAGTGCATTAGGGACACGTAGGCGAAAACCATACGTAAATCGGAGTTCACACGATCGAGAACTAGTCAAAACGGAATCACTGCACAGTGCAGGGAAATTTACATGCGTTCGCGCCGAGATCATAAGCGATGCCGACACCAAGGTCGTGCATGCCGTTACCGATGCCGAGGTAGTACAGAATATTGCTCACACCGAGGTCAGACAAACTACCCCAGTCGACATGTCAAAGGCGATGTTATAAATGCCGATTTCGAAGTCGACAGTCGCACATGCCGATGTCGAAGCCGAGGTCGTACATGTCGAGGTCGAACAATTTCGTATAAATCTTTCACTTTTCTTCACTCAAGATGGAATGAAGTTCTCAAATCCATCATTACTCTTGTTCTTGTAATTGAAGGAAGTTCTTACTTCTATGTTCTTTCATAAAAAGTGATCATGCTTCTTAAAAAGTCTACGTTGTGTTGAACTAGCATGCTTATCATCATAATCAACTTTGAGATTGAATTAAAACTTCGAATATTCCTACGTAGCTCATTTGTACACACGTATTTCGTTGAATTTCAAGAATCCAACATATCATATTTGACAAATCAATGTCCAATCTTAATCATTTTAAAACATGAATAACATAACTTTGTTCATAATAATGAACCCTTATTACAATCCAGAAATTCAAACATTTCATCTTTGGCACATCATACCAAAACTTTCTCATATCATTGTCATCATCTTTCTTATATCCTCCTTCTTTTCATAACTTTCTTGACAAATCATTTGTCACAACATTCATTCTCAACCTTTCTCATAGCTTTCATTTCTTTTGAAAGATTATTTCAATTATCATTCACTTCACAACATAATATTTCATTTGCAGCTTTTGCAATAAATTTCACTTTAAATAAATTCACATAACATTCATTTCACTTAAAAATTTATTTCACTTTCAACTTTTCGTTTCAAAACCGAGAAAAATAATTTCATAAACATTCGTCTTGGCCAAGCTAATTTTCAAAACTTTGAGAAAAGAGTCATTTACCTCATTTCGGTTGAGCTTGATGTGATGGAGTGTTGAGCATTGTCAGCTGATCTCTAGAAGTCTAATGACTCAATCTAGACTTAACCCTAAAGAAGATTTTGGGTTCAAGAGCGAACCGCTCTGATACCACTCTGTCACATCCCCTAAATCCTAAGTACGATTTAAAAGGGACAATAACTCTAAACAGGGATAAAAATACAAGGAGACTCTTTTTAACAATAAACGTAATACATATGTCATTTATGTTCTTGGACTATATTACATAATTTAAGTTCTAGCAGCGGAAAACATGTGATATGTACATATGACGATGTACTATCAAGGTATAAACATTTCAGTGACAACATTCCTATTGCTCAACACTGCTCCATCCATCATCTGCTCAACCTGCACATTTAAAAACAAACATGCAGGGCTGAGTACAAGAATGCACTCAGTGGACTCATGCCAAAAACATTTTATCATTTTTAGATTACACTGCCACATCATGGTAAGACACAAGGGTTTTAGTTGAAAGTGTCTTGTGCTTACTAAAACATTTTATCAGTTCATAAAAATCACCGCTTGGCCAGGCATTTTTCTGGGTGTGTATGATCCATATCCCTTATCATCATTCATCATAACATCATAGTCGAACGTCGTGAAGGAGGCCTCCCTCTACGACGCCGTGACCGCCGTGAATTTTCCTTACACAACACACATCACCTTAGGTGTACACGTTAATCCTAGCTGTATTGTCCTTCCCAAGATAGGATCCGATATCGATTTCATTCATAAGTTGGGAGTGACCCAACAACATTCATAACATTTCATAACATCTCATAACATCTCATGGATAGGATACATACACAAAACATAAACATTTTGGCGGTAATCATGTAAACATTTTATCAACAGTTGAAATAAGCATCGTAAATAAATATTTCAAAAGCATTTTATTTTTGAGTAGAGTAAAGCCCACCGGATCAGAGATTGCCTTAATCCCATTTCTTGGGTATGTAAGTCCTAGCTTTAGCCTATCTATTCTTGGTCTTGAGGTTTTGGAGCTGGAAAATCCATTGGGTCTTAGAACCCATATTTCTACTTTAGTGTATATCATGGTATGATATACACTCAATTGACCACGTGTGTAGACCTAGTCAAATATTTCACGTTAAGGTATGCTTTCGTGAAAATATCGTATCATGATGTTTTATCATAATTGTACATCTTATAATGCTCTATCGCACCTTGCGACATAACATAATGAATGCATCGATTAATAGCATGTTAGTCACATAAGGCATACTTCACATAGGGGTTTCCAACACTTAGTCAAATTTCAAGTGTTTAATTTCAGCAAAACAGCTTGAAACAACCCAAGTGACGTGCTTTGACGATCCATAACTCTCGATTCAGAATACGTATGGTCGCACAAAGATATATTCTGGAAACCTCTAAACATGTACTACAAGTTCTAAGAAGGAATTAAATCCAAAAGAGTCGTGGTTCGGGAGATATAGGGTCTCAAAGTGGGCAACTCAAACTGACTTCTATACTTAGAAATTTTTCAGAATTTCCAGTTTTAGCTTAACGACGAGGGGTTTTGCGAGGCCCGTAACTTTTGACTCACAATGCCAAAATGGCTGCAGGTTACCAATTTCGAAACCTTGTAACAAGAACTACATATTTCATGAAGACCATACTGGAAAATATCTGACGCATCGAGAGATACATAAGCCCAAAGTTGACTAGTTGGAAATGGACAGTTTCCAGTAGGTGACTTTGGGTCGATGAAAGGTATACCTATAAAACTTGGTTTGGGATCAAACTTTCCAGATCATAACTAGACATGGTGAGGAACATTTCTTATGAAGAAACCCAAGTCCAAATCGGACTACAAATGGCTTGAACATCTCACGTAAAAGTCATACTCGAACAGCCTATTAACATAGAAATTTTCTAAGGCAGTTTGTCCAAAAAGGCTTACTGAAATGCGTCAACTTTAAAAATTCACCGTGAGTTCATTATAAGGAATCTGGAAATGCAACCAATCATATTGAAAATCTACTTAAGTCTAGTTTAATCCAGAAAAAGCCTCACTCAATGATTCACAATAGATTGGGAGATAAAAATATTTTACCACAAGCTATCACTCCCGTGACAATTTTGTGCAGTTAGCTTGTAAAATCTGGAATAAATAGTAAAGATTTTTAGAAAATTCTGAAAATTTACAGGAATCTTCTAGACATGCTGAATTATGTTTCTGCCAAATTTTAGAGTTTTATCATTAGCAAAACTTAAAACGAAAGCCACGCACTATGGGTGATAAACACGGCGATTTCGCAGATTTGTGCAGTGTTTTTGATAAATACAAATAAAATATCAAATCAAGTTGGATGGACTTGAAATTTTACAGAGGCATACTAGACACATATAATTTCAACATATCAAAAATTCACAATCATCGGACCACTGAAACTTAGTCAAATAAATTCGTGAAGTTGCTGTTCGTCCAGGTAATCAACATGCAATGATCAAAAGTATTGAATCTACCTATTAAATCAACATGCAATCACTTTCAAGCATAGACCCAACACATTCAAGCATATTGATGAACATGCATGTGTATATCTTGATCATCCCTAGGATCTAAGGAGGTGGTATCTACCTTAGCCACGAAATTGGCAGAGAATCGAGAGGGATGAAGAGTGGATTGGGGCTGTCCACTTTGAGGAGCCTTGCTGCCGTGAGATGAAAGTGGGGGGGGAAAGCTCTTGGCCTCCTTGCAGACTTTAGAGAGAGGGAGGAGAGGAGAGGAGTCGGTTGTGTGTGTGGAGAAAGAATGGCTGGAGTTTGGGGGGTATGTGGTAGTGGGGTGCTTGTGGGTGCTTATGGGTGACAATTGTCACCCTTACACATTCAAGTTGACACCTACACACACATGCACGAAAATATACACATATATGTATATATATATATATAGATTTTAATAGTGTAGTTAGGATATAATTAATCCAATGTCACTTAGATACATGTAATAGGTAAATCAACAAATAAGTGCTTAGTATATATGTGTATATAGCTCTCGGCTATTACACTATGCCAAAGGGTCCAAATTTTATTTTCCATGCCAAACATTGATATATGTTATGACATATAGTTTAGATGATAAATAATATCATAGGATAAATTAATGGCATCATTTTATGCGACAAAAATCGAGTTCGAAAATTAGGGTTTTCGAACGTTTGAAAAATTGGTCACTCTCAATTCTTGTTGATCTAGCATTGATTTAATGTTTAATAATACTGTAATTACATATACTAATCATAGGAAATTAATTCCTATAATTTCTTGATCGATTAAAACGCTTTTCGTTTCATCTCAAAACGTTAACGTTTGAAAACGCTATAAAACGTTCATTATCGACTCATCTCGAAATGGTCGTCATCACTTTATTAAATTATTCCATTAATAATGGAATTTAATTCTAAGCTTAATTGCTTAGAAAATATCATGAATTTTAACTATCGATACGCGATCGACGTTAAAATAATATTGCCGATATACTTCATATACTTTTATTCCTTAATTCACAATTCTCAGTGAATATAAAATAGGATTTCATTCCTTCGTAATTAATCGAAGTCATTATTCGATATCATTCCGATTGAATATCTCAGCTAAAGCTTTGATTTACTGGTTTTAAATACCGTAATTAATTACGGGCATTTAATTCCATAGACCAAAGCCTATACTTCACATCGAAAACCGAATCGAACAAAACCAAGAAGGCACGATAGGTATGAGAAAGATTTCAAAGATACCTATAGTATTTTTCTTTACCTATAATATTTTGTTCGATATGGGTGCTTCATGTGCTAACATCGCACAAGTATGTGTAGAAACGATAGAACCTAATTCGGGATAAACGAATCAAGAAATGAAAATTTCTTCACCTATATGAGGATTATGGCCGTCGCAGGTGTTGCTCAAACTTAGAATTGGACATAGGATCACCTAAGGTTCTATCCAATGATTTGGATCATTATACCTATGTGGAACGTAGATATAATTCTAGAGACAAGTTTGTTTTGGTCGGGTCATTCACGTTATTAGTGACCTGGGCCTAGTCTCTTCGTTAGAGGTTTTACGCGATAGGATATTAGTACCCACTATTTTGCTTATGCGAATAAATTTAGAGCGATATCTGTTGAAGGTGTAAAATGTAAAATGAGTGATAAGATAAGTGTCATGAGTCGGTAATAGTGGGTTGTCTACAAGTTATATATGTCTTAAAGTGTTTAATTCTTTAAGAGATCCTTTTGTTTAAAATTTCCTCTATTGCTTTGATTTAAGTCGACTTATCTAGCAATATCTTTCTGAGATGGTAGGAAAAGGAATAATACGGTAAGAAGATAACCACAAGCGCTACAAGCTTAGAACTCACACAAGCATATCGGCTCTTTTACTATAATCTGGGCATGAATTTAGGACGCTTTTGGAGGAATTTCGCACCGTTGGAAGGATGCTCGTAACTATGGAGTTACGGATGAGGATGGTATCCGAGGCTTATTAGTCGTTTGCCAACGGAATGGCGTAAGTTTGCAAAAGAAGTATCAAGAGAATATCTTCGCATGCGAAAACTCCAAGACTTGGCGATCTACCGAGATTTGTCGACCGACTCAAGCATACATATTATGCATATGGAACTGCACCTACTAGCATTTGTCCCGTCCTCGGCAAGTCACCCAAGATGGTACAAAGGTGGTTGTACCACGATGTCCCAAACGCCGCCCCCACGCCCCGTGTCGCGGATTATACCCGAAAGGGATGAGAATGGCAAGAGGACAGATCATACCGCCTCGTGGACTAGGGAGTTACCTCTACCAACCCAACCATACTTTCTCGATAAAAGCAACACGCACTCGTGTCAAGAAGAAACGAGGAGTAGCTCGACCCGGCTCTCTAAAGGAATAGATCATCGGGGTATGAGGCAGAACGCATGCAGGGAAAAGGCAAGTTTCAAGTGAGAGTGCGATTCCGATGAAGGCCACTCGAGACGTAGAATCTCATGATGATATGAGACTTATAAGTAAATAATGGTTTATGTTGAAATTGGTGTGGTTAGAATATGTAAAATAAACATAGTTTGGAGTATGTAGTAAATGTGTTAAAATGGTGTCAAAATTTTGAGTGTAAAAAGAACTAGATGCCATGAAATTGGTCGGCTGGTAGACCGACCCTTGTAATTAATGTATGAAAAGTCCTCACTGAGGCATTTTGATGTAATATATTTTATATGATCCTCGTAGAATAGTATCCAAAATACAAAGATGAATGGTTCCGAATAAGATATGGTTGCTATGAGATTATAGTCATGCCAATCGGACAAGCTAGTACACCAGCCCTATTCATGAACCTCAAAAATCGAGTGTTTCATATGTACTTAGACAATTTTGTCTAAATCTTTATGAACGATGTTCTTATCCATATGAAGGACGAGAAAGAACCTAAAGAACATCGAAGGATCAGACATGGACTTTTAGAGTCGAGCAAAATTTGCAAAGTTTAATATATGAATTTCGGCTTAAAGAAAGAATATTCCTTAGACACATGATGTCTTCCAAGGAATCAAATTTACATGGACAAATGAATGTGAGGCCACTTATTAAAGTGAGAAAGATGATAGTCAACGCACCGCGATGACTTAGACCTCATAAATAGAATTACCCAACTTATGACTTGAAATAGCAGCAATGGTATAAGTACCAAGGTTTTGAAGACGTTCCCAATATGAAATGAGTTGTGAGATCTTCACAAACCATAAAAATTTGAATTATTTCTTCGAGCAAGAGACTTAAAAATGAGATAGAAAAGATGGCTCGAATCAGAAAAAGATTCCAATTGTGATATAAACTGTCACCTATAAGGGCTGAAGGGTTTTAAAGAGGCGCCTGACAATGTCATATTGTCTAAGGAAAGGTTATATATATATATATATATATATATTTCAAGCAAGGATAAGCTTAGAAATGAAATCATGAATGAAGCTCATGATATTCCTCATACCGCCCACCCAAGCAGCACTAAAGTATATTATGATTTACAAAAAAAAAATTAGATAAGTAAAGAATGAAATGAGCTATAACCTCATTGACGAGCATTGTCTCGGTTATAAGAGGTGAAGGGATTGTATCAATGACCTTATAAGAGGTTATAATCTCTAATGAGATACAAATGAAAATGAAATTACATAGCAATAGATTTTTATGTCAGTTTTTGTCAAAGTCATAAAGAAATAACACTACTATATGGGTAGTAGTGGTTTGACTCACCAAATATGCTTATCTTTGCCTATCCGGATGACTCGAGATCTGAAAATTTTATCTCGATCGTAAAGGAAATCGATCTTTGCAAGGGTCCCAATACCTATCACTTTAGATAGAGATTCCAAGTTTACCCCAGATTTTGAGCTAGCTCACCAAAAGGAGTTATGCACTATATTGAACCTTATCGTAGATGTCCCTCACGCATGTATGGGCGATAAAAGGACGATATGAATATTTAGAGATACGATGAGAACATTAGTGTTAAATCAAGGTACAAGTGGGAACATGTTTTACCACTTATTAAGTTTACGTGACGACCATAGCTCGCGACAACGATTGACATAGCCACACGTGGCATTATATGGAAAGAATATCGACCACCACTTTATTGTAATAAAGTAGGTGAGAGAAAGTATAAGGTCTTGACATCGTATGTAAATGATAAAGATATTTGCCAATAAGGCAAAGACCGAGAGAAGCTCAAGATGAGACCAAAGTCTTACGCTAGTACGCGTGGATCGTAATCGCATTTTGAATGCGAAACGAAGTTCCTCGAGATTTCTCCATAGAGGAAATTATATAGTTAAAGTGCAAGGAATGTCGAGATCACGTTTATAGGACCTTACGAGGATCCTAGAAATAAAGGGCCCAGTAGCCTATAGATTGGTACTTCCACCAAAATTTGGGGAATGTACATAATGATTTTCCACGTGTCACACCTAAAGAAATGTGAATATGACCCAAATCACGTAATTCATCATAATGACGTGATCTTTAACTCAAATACGAGTTGTGATGAACATCTACGACAATTTGATCATATGATTAAATGATTAAGAATTTAATTGGGTCTTTGATGAAAGTCCAATGGAGAAACCATGGACATAAAAAAAAATCACGTGGAAACTTAAGATGTTATGGTGCTAAGATGCCCCATACTTTTTGATGTATGTAAATTTCGGGATGAAATTTCTTTAAGGGGGGTGGAATGTAATACCCCGATTATTTAAACGCCTAATTACGATATTAATTTCATAAATTAGAGTATTATTATGATAATTTGATTATTAAAATATCGAATAATGATTTCGATTATTGTTGGAATAATAAATTCCTATGATTTATTCACAAATGAATGTGAATTTAGAAATACGAATATGTGACGTATTTTAACAGTATAATTTCAACGTCGATTCGTATCGATAATTGAAATTTCATAATCTTTCTAAGTTTTAAGCTTAGAATTTAATTCCATTATTATTGGAATGATTTAATAAAGTGATTACGACTTTATTACGACCATTTTGAGATGAGTCGATATTTAACATTTTAAACGTTTCAAACGTTAACGTTTTGAGATGACTTGAGAATCAAGTCTAACGATCAAGGAATTATGATATTTAAATTCCTATGATTATTTTATATAATTAGAATATTATTTAGCATTGAATTAATGTTAGAAAATATTGGAATGATATTTGTGATTATTTAAGATTCTCGAAACCCTAAATCGAGAATTAGGATTTTCTACCTATGGATTAATTCCAATAATTTTTCTATGATATAATTTATCATCTAAGATATATATTATGATATATATCTATAAATAGCAAGAAAAATAAAATGTTAGGCTTATAGTTCAAAGAGCCGTGTACATGGTACTAAATTGAACAAAACTTTGCTATCCTTACATGATAATTATATTCACGTAAGTCAAGTGGACAATTACACAAAGACCAAGAAAATAAATCAAATGATCAAATGGAGGCAAATTGTTTGTGAGATAGTCGTATACTATTGACTACAAATGAGGTTGTAAGACTTTGATTAACTCTTGATGATGTATTGCATGTTTAAGAGTGTAGATATTATATGTGTATAGTATGAGACAAATTAAAAGCTCTCCTTCTTGAATTGAGAGAGCGAACCGACGGCATTTGAGCTCTCCTTAGTCAATGAATTGTTTTATCCAAGAAATTAAAGTTAATGTAGTAACTTTGTGTAAGTGTGATGACATACCCTTTTTGGTGAGTCATAAAGTATTTGGAAAAGGCTCCCAATCCTTAATGTGGGAGAGGAGAACCGAGATAGTGAGGGAGAGATTGATACATCATATAATTCAATTACTTAAGTAGTATATAACATTTAAAACACTTATCACTTCTCCAAAATTTAAAATTACCGAGAGCAAAAGAGAGAAAAAGGCTTGAGAGTGTTCTTCATCATTTCTTCACAAAAGCTTGATCTCTAATCCTTGCACAATTAATCCAAACCGTTAAAAAGGTTAGATATCGAACGAGCTTCGATTGTACGTTAAAATTTTTGATATCCAATGGTTTGATTATAATATCCAAGCATGTGTTCTTAGGAATAAAATTTTGCAAGCATGTTCTATTGTTTATAAATTATGCTACATGTGATTATATGTTCATATTGATGATTATTTTAAAGTTAAGCATGTTATACAAATTGGTCCAATATGATCGAAATTTCTAGGGTTTGATTTAATGTTGGATTAATGATATATGTTGGTAAGTAGAACACATAGTGATTATATGGGAATTTTAAAAAAATCATGTGCTATGTTTTAGGTGATTACCGAAAATGAAGAAAAAAAATGTATTTTAATGTACAAATTTTATTTAAATGATATGATAGCATATTGTTAATCTAGGACATTAGTTATGCACTCTATGATTTTACTAAAATTTTTGAGAATTAATTACTCAAATTGTCAATTATGGCCGAGAGCTATTGGGATGATTCATTGATGTATGGTTTGATAATGTTGGATATTATGGAAGATTTATGATATAGGATGGTGTTTAAGTATTGTATAATTTTGTTGGAATTTTATAAAATGTTTAGTATATAGTTTGGTATGTGAACCGGGGCATTGAACATTAATTCATTGGTGTAGAAATTGAAAATGTTGAACTATAGGTTATAATTATGATATGGATTAATGTTGGGGCCTTGTATAAATTGATTAGAATTTTAGAAAATTTATTGGACAAAATTTGGAAAAGAACCGTGACCTATGAGATTTAATTAGTGATGTCCAAAATTTTCTATAGTTAATATTAATACATATTAGTGATACTATGATAAAATAGTACACTATATGAATTTAGAAGAATTTTTGGAAGAAGAATGAAAATAAAAGCTTAAGGGCCGAGAGTTGATAAGCTTATATTAAGGATTTTAAATCCTTAATATCAAGAAAAATAATTTATTATATGTCTAAAAATTTTATTAGACATAAGTGAAATTTTGAGAATTATTAAACATAGAATATTATGTTTAAGACTTAAACGTTATATTAAATAACGTTAAAAGCATAAAATAATGCTTAAAGTATTAAAAGATTAATATTGAAAGAAAATATTAATCCATTTATCGATTTGCATGAAAAATCGAATATTAAAGCTTTATGAAAAGAAATCGATTGAAAATCGATTTATATTGATTTTATTCATTAAAATATGTTTTATTGAAGATTTATAATGAAAAGTCAAAATGGTTGACTTTCAAAATTAACGTCTTTAAATCGTTCGTTAAATACGCTAATACGTGAAAACGACACTTTTATCTGAATATCTCAATTGTGAGAAAAGATTTGAATTAAAATCATTTTATTGAATAACGTTATTATACGTTAATTATTTAACCTAAAAGGTGAAAATGAGACTGTAGATCATATTACGTCTCTCTCGACATACGAGAATTATTTTTATTAAAGTACGCGTAGAAACGACGTATAAAGTTTATAGAACTTCGAACTATTATTTTATTTATCAAAGTTGAATGAACTTTGAGAATCTCGAAAAGCGTGCCAACGTGCTAAACGTAAATTTTTGCGTAAAGGTGGGACGTGAAAGCTCACACGCAACCAGAGAAAAACACGCGTATTGAAATTCGAAGTTCAAAAGTAAAGATGGGCTTTACTATACTCAAACTGGTAGAATTTACCAAATGATTTATTTATGATGCTTTATTGCAAGCAAATATTTATGAACTGATTTATTTAATTACCTGCCCAAAATATTTATGTTTTATGTATGTATCCAATTCATGATTGTTGATGCATAATGTTGGGTAGCTCCCACTTTATGACATGCTTGAATTCGTATTCTTGGAAGTACCCCCAAGGATGATGGAGAATTCGTATCCTGTGCTGAGATGGTCTGGATTTTGTGCACTGATTATTTTGTGACTGTGTGCTGAAAGGGTGCTCGGCCGGTCACGGCGTCTGTGAGAGGAGGCCTCCTCTCCAGCGCAGGGAATTGTTGTGGAATGAATTATTGTGGTGGATATGGATCATACATACAAAGAAAATGTCTGGCCAGACGAATCTTTATGGAAAATGGAAGAAATTATTTAGTAAACACGAGTATTTCAAATTAAAACCTCGTGTGTTACTGAGATGGGGCAGAGTAATTTAAACTTGATAAATTATTTTGGCATGAGCCACTGAGTGCAATCTTGTACTCAGCCCTGCATATTTGTTTTTAAATGTGCAGGTTGAGCAGATGATGGATGGAGATGTGTCGGAACAGTCGGAACCCCATTTGAATACGATATATATTAGAAACCTTGAATACACATCGTCATATGTGTATTCACACGTTTTTCCGCTGCAATTGAATTAATTTATTTTATGATGGTGTTAGTTAAATACGTCCAGAACATATGAGTTCTTGTATATATATTGGTTAAAGCTTTCTTGATTATTATTCTAAGTATTAGCCCCTGCTAAATCGTACTTAGGATTTAGGGGCTGTTACAACTATTTTGTGACTGTGTGCTGAAAGGGTGCTCGGCCGGTCACGCCGTTCGTGAGAGGAGGCCTCCTCTCCGACGTAAGGGAAATGGTTATGAGATGAATTGATATATTCCGAAGAAACGAACGTCTAATTACGTTATTTTAAACCCGTAAACTAGGGTTTTGCCGTATTTTATTTAATGACATCGAATATTGATTTCGATTCAGTATCGTAATAACGAATTCCTTTTTATATTCACTAAGGATTGTGAATTAAGGAATAGAATATTATGAAATAGTTCGACAGTATTATTTTAACGTCGATTGCGCATCGAACGTCAGTATTCTATGAAATTTTCTAAGCAGCGAAGCTTGGAATTAATTTCCTATATAAATGGAATATTATTTATAAAGTAAGTACGAGCTTACTACGACCATTTTGAGATGAGTCGATTATGAACGTTTTGAGACGTTTTGCACATCAACGTTTAGAGACGTTTTGGAAAATGGGTTTAATGATCCGGAAATTATTATAATTAATTTCCTATTATTATTTTATTTAATTACAGTATTATTAAGAATTATAATCAATAATAAAGCATTAAGAACTCGATAATTACATTATGTGATTTTCGAAACCCTAACTTTGGAAATTAGGGTTTTCTCAAAAAAAATGATACCATTAAATTATCCTATGCTATTATTTATTATCTAAACTATATGTTATGACATATATATGTATATTTGGTACGAAAATGACTATTTAAATGATATTAGGCGTGACTTAAATTTTTGTACCTATATTCACGCAATTTTCGTATGTTGCACTATGTGGTGTTTTAATTATTTTAATGACATGTATTATATATCTATGATTTATATCTTGATCAATATATAGTATGATTGTACAAGAAATAAAATTCCCACCCTTGAACCATGTATAAGCACCGGCCATCACCCTTGGAACAAGCATGGATTTTATTTTTCTTTTGCCCAATCCATGAGAGGCCTTTTTACTCTAGCTCATGATCACCACCCCACTACACAAATTGCTCCCATTATTTTATTGTGTGTGTGTGCAACCGGCGAGAGAGAGAGAGGGTTATAGGGGGGAGACTCTTCCCCTTCACCCAACTTTATTCATTACACTCTCCCACTCCATTTCAAACACAACACTCTCATTTTCTCTCTTCTCCTCTCTCCCAAAATCTGCCATAGCCGAGCCTCTTCATCCCCCATTTTCTAAAATTTTTCTTCTTCCTTCTTCATCCATTCCCAAAAACTTGATACACAACATTGTTTCTTGGGACCTATACTTATTCCAAAGGTAAACTAAGGACCTAGCTTCGATTTTTCTCTTCCATTTGTTCATAATAGTCGAACATGCTCATATATATGTATGTATGTTTTTAATGTTCTTAAGTATGAGATGTTGTTTACATATGTGTTCTTGGTGTTTTGTTTACAAAAAAAATAGGAAATGTATGTTAGATGGATTTAATCTATTGCATATGAAATATTTGAGAGGATCTAGTATATATATATTATGTTTGAAGCATGAATCTTGTTTATAAATTATTTCAAAAATGATAAAAAAAAATTATAAGGACCGATTGCTTTTAAATTATTTTTAAGGATGGATTATTGATATATGATATGTTTAGAGTTCATAGTAATTTATTTAGAATTTTTGAAAAATCCTATGCATATTTTTGAAGAATACCGTGAGCTATATGAACTTGTACCTTGGTGTATGATTTTTATTTTGAACATGCAATGACATATTAATGCTCTAGGACCTTGATTATATGTTCTATGAATTTATTGGAAATTTTGAAAATCAAATGCATGAATTTTAGAAAAGGCCGAATGCTATAAAATTTTATATCTTGGTGTATAATTTTTATTTAGAACATGCAATGGTATATTAATGCTTTAGTACATTGATTATGTGTTATATAATTTTGTTGAAATTTTTGGGAATTGTTTAGTAATTATTTTAGAATTACCGTGAGCACTATGGATTAATTCCTTAATGAATAAATAGTTTATGATGAACTATAGGTTATAAATGTGTTATGTTGATGTTGAGACATTGTTCTAATTGTATAAAAATTTTGGAAATTGTTGGACAATTATTTCATAATTTTTATAATTACCGTGACCTTAATAAATTAATAAGGTGATAATCGAATGGTATTTGGATGATGTTAATACTTATTAATGACCATAGTGTATAATAATACACTATATGAATTTAGAAAAAAATTTGAAAACCATTCGGTAATTTTAAGAAATTGCCGTAAGCTTTTGAGCATTTTTAAGGATTTTTAAATCCTTTTTAAATCAAGTTTAATAATATATTATATGTCTAAATTTTATTTTAGACATATTTAAATTTTATGAGATTTTATAAACATAGATCACTATGTTTGTGACGAAACGATATATTTAATAACGTTATAAACGATTTATATGGTTTAATAATTAAAATGATTAGTATTCGAGAAAAATATTAATAAGTCCATCGATTTACGTGACAAATCGAGAATTAGGACTTGACAAAATGAAATCGATTGAAAATCGATTTAAAATATGAATTTTTAAGAAATTACTATTGAAAAGTCAAAATTGTTGACTTTGTTGACTTTTAAAGTCAAACGTACGAAAATACGTTCGATAAATACGCTAATACGCGTAAGACGTACTAATTGAGTCAAGATACCTCATTAGTAAGAAAAGAGTTCGTAATTGAAATCCTTATATCGAGAAACGTATTTATATACGTTGAACGTTTAAACCGGAAATATTGAAACGAAATAGTTGAACGTGTCTCGAAGAACGAGAACTGTTCAATTGAAATAAGTAATTGAAAAGCGTATTGAATTCGTTAAGGAATTCAGTTTATATCGATATAGAATATCGAAGTTTATTCTAGACTTTAAAAGTCTCGAGAAACGTGAACGACGTACTAAAATCATCGCTTTTACGTAAAGGTGTGGACGCGAACGTGACGACCGGACATTGACGAGCAATCAAACCTAGGACTCGAGTTAAGACGAACCATAGTCCAGGTGGAGCTTCTTTTCCAAATAAAATATGAGCTTTCTTATTTAAGTTTATTTCCAAATGAATTTATTTACGATGCTTATTTTCAACTGTTGATAAAATGTTTACAAGATTACCTGCCAAAAATGTTTCTGTTTTGTGTATGGATCTTATCCGGAATGAATAATGTGAAATGTTATGAGATGTTATGAAATGTTATGAATGTTGTTGGGTCGCGCCCAACTGAGTTATGAAATCGATATCGGATCCTATGCCGGAAGACAATGCCTGGCTAGGGTTAACGTGTACACCCAAGGACCGTGTCTTTGTAAGGACAATTCACGACCGGTCCCGGCGTCGTAGAGGGAGGCCTCCTTCACGATGTTCGAACTATGTTGTTATGATGAAATGAGGATATGGGATATGGATCTACACACCAAGAAAAATGCTTGGCCAAGCGACTTTTGAACTGATGAAAATGTTTTAGTAAGCACAAGGCATTTTCAACTAAAACCCTTGTGTCTTACTATGATGTTGGCAGTGTAATTCAATTATGAGAAAATGTTTTCGGCATGAGTCCACTGAGTGCAATTTTGTACTTAGCCCTGCATATTTGTTTTTAAATGTGCAGGTTGAGCTCTGATGATGGTGATGGAGGAGTGTTGAGGAGTCCAGTGTCCTTGATGTCTTGTTAAGAATTGGTTTCACCTTGAATACATATCATCATATATGTATTCACACAATTTCCGCTGAAACTCTGAACTTATTTATATTATGTATGATGTTATGAATTGTTGAAGCCCTTCATGTCGTTAATATCTTTTTGGATCTGTAGGAGGATAATGTGACTTATACTATTGAGGTCCGTCAGATCATTGTTAGTCTTTGGGTCTGATGGTCTAACCCACCTGATTTGATATGTTAGCATCGTATGTTATGTTCAAAGCATGTTAGTTTACATTTGATATGCATCTTATAATAGCCTTTGTGAACCCTAAATACTATTCCTAGTATTAGTCACCCTCAGGTCAGGGTTATCCGGAGTGGGGTCACGAACAGTGGTATCGAACCTTGTTGCTCTTTGAAACCCATATTCCTTCCAAAACTAAGTCTAGATTGAGTCACTGGACTTCTAGAAATCTGCTGACTACTCTCAACACTCCATCACATCGTGCTCAACCGGAGAAAAGGTAACTGAATTTCTTTCTCAAACTCATGGAATAAAGAGTTTTGAATGATGATTAAGTTTGGAAGTATATTTTTGAAGGAAAAAGGAGGATTTCAAAACTCTGTTTTGGAAATCAATGAATGTAGACCCATGCTGGGTAAAGAGATGTATGATGTTTGAAATGAAAGTTTGAGCAAGAGAAATTTTCAAAAACTTGGATTTTGAAATCAAACGAGAAATTATGTAAGCGATCAAGATTTGAGATGAAAGTATATGGTTGAACTGAGTTGATTGATCAGTGTTGAAAGGACGAATTCAATTTGTTATACCTATATGAGTTGACTATGTTGTCATTTTGAAACCTTATTTCCAAATTTCAAAATTTGTTATGATGTTGTTTTGAAATTGTATTTTCAAATCTTGAGACTTATGAAGACATATGAATATGTTACCTTGAGAAGAACATAGACTCTAAGGAGCATGATCACATATTGTGAAAGAACATAGAAATCGAACTTCCTTTCCTTACGAGAACAAAAGAGCGATAGGAAGAGCGAAAGTAGCAATAGCTTGAGCTTGAGCGGCAAAAGAAGGCGTGAAGATGAGCGAGGGCGACCTCGACCTTGGAAGTGAGCGACGTCGGCATTACATCACAACCGTCATGGATGACCGCCGACTTGGACTGTGACGTGGACTTGAATTTGACTTTGACTTTGACTTTGACTTCAGAAGGCCAAGCATTGACTTGAAGACGTGGATATGATAGTCGTACTACGTCGGCATTATGCCTCGAGTTTATATTTTTGCACGATCGCGCAAATTTCCTGCACTGCGCAGTAAATTTATTTTACCTAGCTCTCTTTCGTTAGAACTCCGATTTACGCATGGTTTTCGCCTGCGTACTCATAACGTCCTGAACTTCATTTGTTATGAAGAACAGAATTCCTAATTATGTCTCCAGAATACGTTAGAGTTTGTTGAACGTTAGTTCAAGTGTTGGTTTAGAACAAGGATCTCATAGCATAGCCTATACCTTAGAACGCTTTTGGATATACGTTTCCGAGTAAAATAGAATATAAGATATGATACGTGCTGTACCTTATGACGTTGTCTGCCTTATAGATTGTTTAGTTTAACCTAGTCTCTTATCAGATGTTGTTAAGTTATCCTTATCTGCTTATCGGATGACGTTAGTTTGACTTATGTTAGTTTTGATCGTGACAGATGGAGGAAATGCGATACATAGCTAGGAGGAGGCTAGGACCACACCCTACCCCCGAGGAAGTGATGCGCACCTATCGTGAGAGTTGGATGTGCTGCGGCGAGGACCTAGGCGAGTTCTTGATGTATTACCTTCGGCTTTGGAGGAATGCAGGACCTCGGCGCAACCGATTCTGAAGGCATCGGGCGTCTCTTAGCCATACTCCCTGCGATTGGGAGGACTATGCAGGGAGATATCGGGGATTACATATACCGGGCGGTTGGCGGTATGATCGGTTGGAGATCATCCCATTCGTGAGTCGTCGACTTACGTATACAACATATATGGAGCTGCATCGGGGACCTTATCTCCTCCATGAGAGTATACAGGCGGGATGAATTGTCGGAGTGGTCAGTATCTGAGGACCCGAGACAGATTGACCCGATGGTACCTCCATATCTGTTTGGCGAGGCGTGCACCTTTCGTTTGGATAGAGCGGTAGCAGGAGAGCATTAGGAAACCTGTCTTTCATCCTTTGGCTTGTGGACACCCGTCGTCCACCACTACCACCTCTACCACCTATGACAGCTCACTACCACCGGTGAGAGCCTTTCCACGGACGGCGCATATGAGCGTGTCGGATGCTTTTGATGGCTATAGTCCGATTCGCCATGACTACGACACAGTATGGCGAAAATGACTTCAACCCCATGCGTGATATACCGATGGTAGGAGATGATGGCGCAGGACCATCTAGGTGCGTGCTCGCGAAGATGATTCTGACGAAGAAGAGGATCACGAAGAGGAAGATGAACCCAAGAAGGATGAAGAGTAGGAAGATGCCTGATGAAGGCATTAGATGAAGGCTTAATTAGATTTTTTTTTTTTTTTTTTTTGTTATGATTAGCATATGCGCTTGTTTTCTTTTGTTTTGGTGTATGGGATTTGATGGAAAGAAAAACTCGATGTTTTGAAAGGCCGTGTGGTAGGATTTATGTTTTGCTATATAACTATTGGTTTTGAACATCACGCCTCTGGCAGAGTTTTTGATATATATATATATATATACTTATGACCCGAGGGCTTTTATGACAAAATTGTTTATGTCGAGGATGAAATATTTTATTTAAGATCATTTTACAATGAGGCTAAGATGATATTATGTATGTTAAGCTATGAAAGTGATGAGTGATGGACGATTATATGCCTTATATATAATAGAATGCCTCTAGAAGAAACCGGAGAAAGAAGCTAGAGGCGGAGGGCGAGGAAGACCAAGGGAAGAGGTAGAATCCCGAACAAGAGGTCGAGGATATACCCCAACCACCCCACCTCAACTGATCGCGGGATAGAGGCTGTTTCTAAGATGAACCCACATCTTCATGGAAAAGGAAGTCGAGGAAGAAGGTGAACAATGGGTGAGAACCATTGAGCAATTTTCAACTTCCTAAGACGCACAGTATGAAGCGGATATCATGTGTAACATTCAACCGAATGGACCGCTTGATTTACGGTGGGAGGCCAGAAAGAAAACCTTCACCGCTGAACAGCTGGAAGAGTTCTCGTGGGAGGACTTTAAGAAAGAAGTGTATGATAAGTACATACCAAAGAGCTACAGGAAGAGGAAAGAGCATGAATTCTTCATGCTGAAGCAAGAAAAGATGTCAGTAACCGACTATGATCGCGCTTTCTGCGACATGTCGAGATATGCACCGGAACAAGTAGAAACCGACCTGAAAATGTCGGAGAAATTCAGATCAGGTCTAAGGCCAGAGATACGGATGTCTCTCGCCAGCCATGGAGACCTAACCTATCCGAGGCTCTTGCGAGCCATAGATATTGAGCGACAATGCACGAAGACAAGCCGGTGTCGACCCGGACACGTAATTGATGGACAAAGGAAAGGAAGTAGAAAGCAAGTCGCGGAAATAGCAGGAAACTATGAGAATACAAGTCACAAGCGACCACAGCGAGGAAACACGTGCAGCCAGGCGGGGTTGGAAGAGGGCGACTTTGCTCCTCCGACAAGAGGCCCACAAGAACAAGCGAGGCTCCTCTATGCCTAAATGCCATAGAATGCACAAAGGGATGTGCATGGCGAGCAATGTGAATTACTTCAAGTGCGGGCGAGAGGCACTATGCGAACAATTGCCCAGTGCGCTTGAACACCATAGTGAGGCGAATCAACTGGCAATGCCCGACCGCTCATGGCTATCGGTTTCGTTTAACCTCGCAACAATTCCAGCCCTAGCCTCAGCAGCACCCCAGCAACTCCTCCAGCGGCGGTGGCAGCAACCTCAACAACCAAGGCGACCACCATGCGACAACGCAAAGCGGCCGAGGCGGCGGCAGCGAGACCGGCGAGGGCAAGCACCCGTCGGCCTCGGCCGGCCAGCTAGGGCATATAAACACACGGGCGAGCGAACAAAATCGGAAACTGGCGGTATGGGAGTCCTTCTCAACGTACCTGTTATAATATTGTTCGATACGGGTGCTTCGCATTCGTTTATAGCCAAATCATGCGTAGAATTGTTGGGACTTAGGTCTAAAAGACAAGTCAGGATATGAGAATCTCTTCACCTATAGGAGGGATTATGACTGTTACACATATCTGCTCGAACCTAGAATTGACACTAGGATCACTTAAGGTTCTGGCGAATGACCTGAACATAATACCCATGGGTGACGTAGATATAATCCTAGGAATGGACTGGTTAGCTAAGAATCATTCCACGATCCTTTGCAAGGAAAGGAAAATTTCGTTTCACTTTCCTGGACAAGAAGCTACGCATTTTCATGGAATCAGCATGGGAAGGAGAATCCCGATTGTATTAGCACTGAAGGCGAGGAGAATGATGAACCAGAAAGGATGCCACGCATTTCTCGTCTACCTGAACGGGGAAGATAAACCAGAAACGAGGGTTGAAGACATAGAAGTTGTTCGAGAATTTTCGGACGTATTTCCCGAGGATCTACCAGGATTACCTCCTGATAGACAATTAGAGTTCACCATCGACTTGGAACCCGGATCGGCTCCAGTGTCGAAGGCGCCCTATAGGATGGCCCCAAAGGAGTTGGAGGAACTGAAGGCCCAAATTCAAGAATTGTTGGATCTAGGTTTCATTAGACCTAGTGTTTCACCTTGGGGAGCGCCTGTTTTGTTCGTCAAGAAAAAGGATGGTTCTTTGAGGATGTGCATAGATTATCGAGAGCTGAACAAGATGACACTCAAGAACAAATATCCTTTGCCAAGGATTGATGACCTGTTTGATCAATTACGAGGGGCAGGTGTGTTCTCGAAAATTGATCTCAAGTCGAACTACCATCAAGCGAAAATACGGCGGAAGATGTACTAAGGCTGCATTCAGAACCAGATATGGCCACTATGAGTTCATAGTTATGTCGTTCGGATTAACCAATGCACCAGCTGTATTTATGGACCTCATGAACAGAGTATTTCATCCATACTTGGATAAATTCGTTTTGGTGTTCATAGACGATATCCTTGTCTATTCGAAGAATGAAGAAGATCATAAGGAACATCTAAGAACGGTTTTGCAAACCTTGAGATGAAAGACTTTTGCTAAGTTTAGCAAATGTGAGTTTTAATGAAGGAAGTAATGTTCCTTGGACACATCGTGTCCATGAGAAGGCATTAAAGTGGATCCGACCAAAGTAGAAGTAGTCTGAAATCGCGAAGAACTAAAAGCGAGATCGGGGTTTCTAGGACTAGTGGTTATTACGGATATTCATCGAGGATTCTCCAAAATTGCAAGGCCAATAACCCGACTACTCAGAAAGGAATCAAGTTCAATGGATGAAGAATGTGAGGCGAGTTTTCAAAACTCGAGGAAAAATTGACAAGTGCACGGTGCTAGCGAGTTCGAGCGGACAAAGAGTATGTAGTTTATACCGATGCTTCTAAGGCTGGATTGGGTTGTGTTTTGATGCAAGAAGGAAAGGTGATAGCATATGCATCCCGACAACTCGGACCCGTGAACTGAACTACCCACTCGCGACTTGGAATTAGCGCGATGGTTCATGCATGAAGATCGGAGACACCATCTCTATGGGTGAGATGTGAGATCTTCACGGATCATAAGAGTTTGAAGTACTTCTTGAGCAAAGAGATTTGAATATGAGACAAAGAAGATGGCTCGAACTAGTGAAGGATTACGACGTGGTATTAACTATCACCGGGTAAAGCGAATGTAGTTGAGGACGCCTTAAGTCGTAAGAATCAAATCAAGCTAGGATGTCTCTTTACAAGAAGAAAAACTTCGTTGAGGAGTTTGGAAGAATGAGGATTGAATTGGTCGAACAACGAGAGGCGATCACGAGTTGTATCGCTACACTCGCATTGACGTCGATTTAAGAAAAGTTGTCGAGAGACGAAGGATGGAGGAAAAGTTGGAAAAGGTCGGAGAAAGGGTAAGGTGCGGAGGATTTAAGAACTTCCGGGAGGCGTCGGACAACGCCTTATTGTTTGAAGGAGGATATGCGTTCGGACAACGAGCTCAAAATGAAATAATGAGTGAGGCACACGATACACCACACCGCCCACCCTGTAGTACTAAGATGTACCAAGACACGAAGGAAAAGTTTTGGTGGGAAGGCATGAAGCGAGACATAGCTTCTTTCGTAGAAACAGCTGTCTTGTTTGCCAGCAGTGAAAGCGTTACACCAGCGCCCATACGGAAAGTTCTGATCGTTAGATATGCAGAGTGGAAATGGGATGAGATAACGATGGATTTCGTTACGAACTTACCAAAATCGAAAAGAGGGAACACCGCCATATGGGTAATTGTTGATAGACTCACAAAGAGTGCTCACTTTCTACCGATTCAGAATACCTACGGATCTGACAAGTTAGCCCGGATATACGTTAAGGAAATTATCGACTACATGGAGTGCGAAATCTATTACCTCGATAGAGACTCCAAGTTCACATCCATATTCAGGTTAGCTTACAAAAGAATTGGAGTGCGAAATTGAATTTGATGCGGCATTTCACCTGGTGATGGACGGTCGGAGCGAGCGATCGAGACGCTAGAGGATATGTTGAGAACGATAGTGTTGGATCGAGGTGCAAAATGGGAAGATATTTTACCCTTATTGAGTTTGCCTACAACAATAGCTATCAGCGGCGATCGGTATGGCCCCATCTGAAGCCTTGTATGGCGAAAATGTAGATCACCGCTTTATTGGGATGAAGTGGGTGAGAGGAAAATCATAGGGCCAGCGATGAGCGAGATGATTAAGATCGTCAGACAAATTAGGCTAAGGATAAAAGAAGCTCAAGATGGCGAAATCTTCTGACGTCTGCGTAGATCGAGCTACGGTTTGAAGATGGAGATAAAGTGTTTCTTAAGGTCTCTCCATCGAAAGGATCGTCGAGTTTGGATGAAAGTAAAGCTGAGACCCGTTTTATAGGACCTTATGAGATCTGAGAGGATAGGTCCGATGGCTTATAGGTTGGCTCTTGGCTAAATTTGGGGAATGTGCACAATGTTTTCACGTGTCACGATTAAGAAAATCGTTCACGATCCAAGCACGTGATCCATCAAGGCGGCGTGATCCTCAAGCGGACATGAGCTACGAAGAGGAACCAGCGGCAATACTCGACCATAAAGTTCAGCAACTGCGGAGCAAGTCGATTCCGTTAGTCAAAGTGCTGTGGAGACATCACGGACAAGAAGAAGCCACGTGGGAACTTGAAGAATCAATGAAAGAGCGATACCCCGATTTATTTTTCTAGAGGTATGCAAATTTTGGGACGAAATTTCTTTTAAGGGGTGGAATGTAATATTCCGAAGAAACGAACGTCTAATTACGGTATTTTAAACCTGTAAACTAGGGTTTTGCCGTATTTTATTTAATGACATCGAATATTGATTTCGATTAAGTATCGTAATAATGAATTCCTTTTTATATTCACTAAGGATTGTGAATTAAGGAATAGAATATTATGAAATAGTTCGACAGTATTATTTTAACGTCGATTGCGTATCGAACGTCAGTATTCTATGAAATTTTCTAAGTAGCGAAGCTTGGAATTAATTTCCTATATAAATGGAATATTATTTATAAAGTAAGTACGAGCTTACTACGACCATTTTGAGATGAGTCGATTATGAATGTTTTGAGACGTTTTGAATGTCAACGTTTATAGACGTTTTGGAAAATGGGTTTAATGATCCGGAAATTATTATAATTAATTTCCTATTATAATTTTATTTAATTACAGTATTATGCTATGCTATTATTTATTATCTAAACTATATGTTATGACATATATGTGTATAT
Source organism: Salvia rosmarinus (assembly GCA_036937905.1). Lineage (NCBI taxonomy): Eukaryota > Viridiplantae > Streptophyta > Magnoliopsida > Lamiales > Lamiaceae > Salvia > Salvia rosmarinus. The sequence goes on from CM072818.1 coordinate 34,949,253, forward strand.
TTAATGCAATGACTATTTAAATGATATTAGGCGTGACTTAAATTTTTGTACCTATATTCACGCTATTTTGTATGTTGCACTATGTGGTGTTTTAATTATTTTAATGACATGTATTATATATCTATGATTTATATCTTGATCAATATATAGTATGATTGTCTGAAATAAAATTCCCGTCCATGAACCATGTATAGCGTGACCATCACCCTTGGAACAAGCATGGATTTTATTTTTCTTTTGCCCAATCCATGTGAGGCCTTTTACTCTAGCTCATGATCACCACCCACTACACAAATTGCTCCCATTATTTTATGGGTGTGTGTGTGTGCAACCGTGAGAGAGAGAGTGTTATAGGGGTGACTCTTCCCTTCACCCCACTTTATTCATTACACTCTCCCACTCCATTTCAAACACAACACTCTCATTTCTCTCTTCTCCTCTCTCCCAAAATCTGCCATAGCCGAACCTCTTCATCCCCATTTTCTAAAATTTTCTTCTTCCTTCTTCATCCATTCCCAAAACTTGATACACAACATTGTTTCTTGAGACCTATACTTATTCCAAAGGTAAACTAAGGACCTAGCTTCGATTTTTCTCTTCCATTTGTTCAAAATAGTCGAACATGCTCATATATATGTATGTATGTTTTTAATGTTCTTAAGTATGAGATGTTGTTTACATATGTGTTCTTGGTGTTTTGTTTACAAAAAAAAAATAGGAAATGTATGTTATATGGATTTAATCTATTGCATATGAAATATTTGAGAGGATCTAGTATATATATATTATGTTTGAAGCATGAATCTTGTTTATAAATTATTTTGAAAATGATAAAAAAAAATTTATAAGGACCGATTGCTTTTAAATTATTTTTAAGGATGGATTATTAATATATGATATGTTTAGAGTTCATAGTAATTTATTTAGAATTTTTGAAAAATCCTATACCTATTTGTGAAGAATACCGTGAGCTATATGAACTTGTATCTTGGTGTATGATTTTTATTAAGAACATGCAATGACATATTAATGCTCTAGGACCTTGATTATATGTTCTATGAATTTATTGGAAATTTTGAAAATCAAATGCATGAATTTTAGAAAAGGCCGAATGCTATAAAATTTTATATCTTGGTGTATAATTTTTATTTTGAACATGCAATGGTATATTAATGCTTTAGTACATTGATTATGTGTTATTTAATTTTGTTGGAATTTTTGGGAATTGTTTAGTAATTATTTTCGAATTACCGTGAGCACTATGGATTAATTCCTTAATGAATAAATTATTTATGATGGACTATAAGTTATAAATGTGTTATGTTGATGTTGAGACATTGTTCAAATTGTATAAAATTTTTTGAAATTGTTGGACAATTATTTCAAAATTTTATAATTACCGTGACCTTAATAAATTAATAAGGTGATAATCGAATGGTATTTGGATGATGTTAATACTTATTAATGACCATATTATATAATAATACACTATATGAATTTAGAAAAATGAAAACCATTCGGTAATTTTAAGAAATTGCCGTAAGCTTTTGAGCATTTTTAAGGATTTTTAAATCCTTTTTAAATCAAGTTTAATAATATATTATATGCCTAAATATTATTTTAGACATATTTAAATTTTATGAGATTTTATAAACATAGATCACTATGTTTGTGACGAAACGTTATATTTAATAACGTTATAAACGATTTATATGGTTTAATAATTAAAATGATTAGTATTAGAGAAAATATTAATAAGTCCATCGATTTACGTGAAAAATCGAAATTAGGACTTAACAAAATGAAATCGATTTAAAATATGAATTTGTAATTAGAAATTACTTATTGAAAAGTCAAAATTGTTGACTTTGTTGACTTTTAAAGTCAAGCGTCTGAAAATCGTTCGATATATACGCTAATGTCTGGCGTAAGGCGTACTAATTGAGTCAAGATACCTCATTAGTAAGAAAGGGTTCGTAATTGAAATCCTTATATCGAAGCGTGTTTATATCGTTGAGCGTTTAAGCGGAAGGTTGAAGCGAAATAGTTGAGCGTGTCTTGAAGAGCGAGAACTGTTCGATTGAAATACGTAATTGAAAGCGTATTGAATTCGTTAAGGAATTCGGTTTATATCGATATAGAATATCGAAGTTTATTCTGACTTTAAAAGTCTCGAGAAGCGTGAGCGACGTACTAAAATCATCGCTTTTACGTAAAGGTGTGGGCCTTGAGCGTGACGACCAGGACATTGACGAGCAATCAAACTGGGACTCGAGTTAAGGCGAACCATAGTCGGTGGGGCTTCTTTCAAATAAAATATGAGCTTCTTATTTAAGTTTATTTCCAAATGAATTTATTCGATGCTTATTTTAGCTGTTGATAAAATGTTTACAAGATTACACGCCAAAATGTTTATGTTTTGTGTATGGATCCTATCCGGAATGAATAATGTGAAATTTTATGAGATGTTATGAAATGTTATGAATGTTGTTGGGTCGCGCCCAACTAAGTTATGAAATCGATATCGGATCTATCTTGGGAAGACGATGCACAGCTAGGGTTAACGTGTACACCCAGGGGACTGTGTGGTGTAAGGACAATTCACGGCCGGTCCCGGCGTCGTAGAGGGAGGCCTCCTTCATGACGTTCGAACTATGTTGTTATGATGAAATGAGGATATGGGATATGGATCATACACGCGAAGAAAATGCTTGTGGCGACTTTTGAGCGATGAAAATGTTTTAGTAAGCCTGAGGCATTTTCAACTAAAACCACTGTGTCTTACCATGATGTTGGCGGTGTAATTCTATTATGAGAAAATGTTTTGGCATGAGTCCACGAGTGCAATTTTGTACTTAGCCACATATTTGTTTTAAATGTGCGGGTTGAGCTCGATGATGGTGATGGAGGTGTTGAGGAGTCCGGTGTCCTTGATGTCTTGTTAAGAATTGGTTTCACCTTGAATACATATCATCATATATGTATTCACACACTTTCATTGAAACTACGAACTTATTTATATTATGTATGATGTTATGAATTGTTGAAGCCCTTCATGTCGTTAATATCTTTTGGATGCGTGGGAGGATAATGTGACTTATACTATTGAGGTCCGTCGGATCATTGTTAGTCTTTGGATGCGATGGTCTAACCCACTTTGATTTGATATGTTAGCATCGTATGTTATGTTGAAGCATGTTAGTTTACATTTGATATGCATCTTATAATAGCCTTTGTGAACCCTAAATACTATTCCTAGTATTAGTCACCCTCCAGTCCGGGTTATCCGGAGTGGGGTCGTGACATGAATTGATGGAACTATTGAGATATGTGGGATAGGATATGGATCATACATACTGAGGAAAATGTTTGGCAGACGAATATTTATGGAAAATGACGAAACGTTTAGTAAAGGCGAGTATTTCAATTAAAACCTTGTATTATTCTTGTGATGGGCGATGTAATTTAAATTTGATAATTGTTTTGGCAATGAGTCCACTGAGTGCATTCTTGTACTGAGCCCTGCATGTTTGTTTTTAAATGTGCAAGTTGAGCTGAAGATGATGATGGGGAGGTGTTGAGCAGTTGAAGTACTTTTTGTTATTAATATGCTTATTAAACACCTTGAATACACATCGTCATATGTGTATTCACATGTTTCTCCGCTGCGTTTTGAATGTTATATTATGTCTTGATATTGACAGTTAAATTCCTCCAGAACAGTGAACCCCTTTTTGATTAAGGACTTGTAAACCTTATTATATGTAAATTATGTGCGCCTTGTACATAAGGGTTGAATTTCGTAGTTCACTTGATATTTATTCCATAATCCTTTTATTAATTCTATTTAAATGTTCTATAATTACTATTCCCAGTTCCAGTCCCCGTTAATCCGTACTTAGGATTAGAGGGCTGTTACAAAGTGGTATCAGAGCAGTTCGCTCTTTGAATCCCAAAATTCTTCTTTTAAAAGTCAAGTCTAGATTGAGTCACTAGACTTCTAGAAATAAGTTGACTATTCTCAACACTCCATCACATCAAGCTCAACCGGGATAAGGTAAGTGATTTTCTTCTCAAGGTTTTGAAATGAAAGTTGATTGTGATAAAGATTGAAGTGGTGGTTTGTAAAGTAAAAGTGAAAGTTTTGTTATGAAGTTTTATCGAAATGAAAGTTACGAGAAAGGATTGAAAGGAAATTCCAAAAACTTTATTTTTGAAATCAATGAAAGTTGTGACGAATGATGAGAAGTGAAGGTTGGAAGAAGGTTATGAAATGAAAGTGATTTAAGTTAGAAATGAAGGTTTATGGTTGATTATGGGCATGAAGTGCCATTGATGAAATGTTAAGTTTATAAAGTTCGAATGAAATATGCTTATGAGCAACTATGTTATAAAATCGAATGAGACATTCAAGTTTTAAGTTCTTTATAATGATTGATATTTTAGAACAGAAGAACATAGACGATATAAGAAGCATGATCACGTCTTAAAAAAGAACATAGAAGTACGAACTTCCTTTCGTTACGAGGACAAAAGAATAAGAAGGACAGGAAGAATGCAAGCGAAAGATGGATACGGTGATGGACGACCTTAGCATCATGTTCGACTTGACTTCAGCTTCGACTTCGACTTCGGCGTCGGTACTTTCGACTTCGACTTCACCCTCGGCATCATGACCTTGGCTTCGGCATCAGCCTGTGTGACATCGACAACGGCATCGTTATGCACGACTACGGTGTCGGCATTCACCTACGGTTTTGGCATGGGCGCGCAAAATTTTCTGCACTGCGTAGAAATTTTGTTTTGGCCCGTTCTCCTTCGTTTTAACTCCGATTTATGCACGGTTTTTGCCTGCGTGCTCCTAACACACTGTACTTCATTTGTTATGAAGGGCAGAACCCCATTTTCCTTCTCCAGAATTCACGAGAATCTGTTGAAGTTTAGTTCGTAGTTTGCTTAGACAAGGACTTTATAGTATGATAAGAATCTTAGAATGCTTATAGATAGTGAGCTTCCCAGTAGAATAAGAAAGCTACGACGTGTGTTGTATATGAAAACATTTCCTGATAACATTTATCATTTAACAGATGTGTTGGATTGTTTATACGCTTTATAGATTGTCCGTTTATCTAGGCGCTTATGAGATGCGTTTAAGTTTATCTTATCTATTTATCGGATATTTAGTTTGACTTATGCTAGTTTTGTCTGTGGCAGATGGAGAGGGCACGTCACGCAGCTAGGAGGAGGTTAGGATCGAATGCTATGCCCGACGATGTGGTGCGCACATATAGTGAGTGTTGGATGCACTGGGGCGAAGATTTGGGAGAATTTCTGATGCACTACCACCGACTCTGGAGGGATGCCCAAGCTTATGGTGTGACAGACTTCGACGGTGTTAGACGCCTATTGATCCGATTACCATGTGATTGGGAGGACTACGCCAGAGAGGTGTTAGGTGATTACATATACCATGTGATCGGCAGCTATGATCTGATCGGAGACTTGCCGAGGTTCATTAGCCATCTGACCTATGTGTACAGTGTATATGGGGTTGCAGGGGGGCCCTATCTTCCGCTTGGCAGTACACGTGTACGATGACTCGCCGGAATGGCTATATCTGAGGTTCCTCGGTGGTTGATCCGTGATTCGAGATATATGGGCGGTGACCGACTGCTTTCGTGTGACCGAGGGCATCACGACCAGAGAGCCTTGGAGTGCATGATCTTTCCGCCCTTGTTGTCACGACCACACTCGGGATAACACAGGTGGCGGACTAATACTAGAATAGTATTCATGGATACGGAAAACTATCACAACAAGGCTTATCACATGAGAATATAGTACTTAGGATCAAACATACATTTATAACATTTCGGACCAAAGGTTTAGGCCAACGGATCCCAAAGGATATTACGATCGAAGGACTTCATATTTCACATTATCTTATCATCGAACATAATAATAAAATAGTTCGAGTTGCGGCGGAAAGTGTATGAATACATAAATGACGATATGTATTCAAGGTTAACAATTCTAACAAACATCGAGACGATGGACCTCCTCAACACTCTCCATCCATCATCATTCGAGCTCAACCGCACGTTTAAAACAAACATGCGGGCTAAGTACAAAATTTGTACCCGGTGGACTTATCGAAAACATTTCAATTTCTTTGAATTACTTTGCCATATAATGGTATGACACAAGGGTTTTAGTTGAAAATGCCTTGTCTTTACTAAAATATTTTCTCGATTCGTAAAAGTTGCTTGGCGACATTTTCTTGGTGTGTATGATCCATATCCTTATTATCATTCCATCGTCTTATCATAGTCGAAAGTCGTGAGGAGGCCTCCTCTACGACCCGTGACCGATGCGTGAATTGTCCTTCTGACAGACACGGTCACCATCGGTGTACACGTTAATCTGGCCGGTATAAGCCTTGGCATAGGATCCGATATCGATTTTCATTCATAAGTTGGGAATAACCCGACAACATCACATCATTCATGGATAGGATACGATACACAAAGCGTAAATATTTTGGCGGTAATCATTTAAACAATTTTATCGATAGTTGAAAATCTTGTAAACAAAGGCAGTTGAAAAGTGCGACAAAGTTGTTCTATTTTAGTAATAAAGCCCACGAAAATTTATTGTTAGTCTTTAACGTTAAACACTCGTCGGCGTCCGGTGGTGCGTCGGCGTCACGCCTTTATATAAAAGGATGTTTTAGTCGTCGTTTACGTAATTCGAGACTTCTGAAGTCTATAATAAGATTCGATATTTCATATCGATATGATTTGAATTCTTTAATGAATTTAATTAGTTTCTCAAATCGTATCATCTTAACATTTCTCGTTCTTACGTGAGGCGAGATATGTGTTGAAAATTACCAATTTACCCTTCTTGGTAAATGGGCGGCGTTTTCTCACGTTTTTCGATTTCACGACTTCAAATATGAAATCCTTTCATATCAGCGTGATGTCATTAGAAATTGGTGCGTCTTCGCATATTAGCGTGTTATTGAGCGTGTTTAAATGCGTTGATTTCAAAAGTCGACAATTTTGACTTTTCTTAGTAATTAATTACTAAGTCATATTTTAATATTAAATTCTTACAATCAATTTCGAATTGATTTCTTTTTATAAACTGTTTTAATATGTTTAAAAATAATTTTTAAACATATAATTCATTATAAATAATGAATTTTAAGGATTAAAATCCTTATTCGAAATTTGAAAATAGCTCACGGCTATTTTAAGTTTTACAACTTAAATAATTTTGAAAATTTCCAAATATGTCTAAAATAATAGTTAGACATATAATTTATTAATAAAATTAATTAAAAAGGATTTAAAAATCCTTAAAAATTCTTAGAATTTCTCGGTAATTATTAAAAATTACCAATTGAAATCCAAAAAAATTTCCAATTTTATATAGTGTATTATTATACACTATGGTCATTAATATGTCATAATATCAACCAAACTTTAACCTTATTTATTCCATATGGTCTCGGCATTTTGAAATAAAATGCCCAACAATTTTTCTAAAATTTCAATAAATTAAAACAAGGTCCAAACATTAGTCCATGACATATCATGTCATATAATTCATGATATAACATTTATATACCATATAAATGGTATACTAACTCTCGGTTATTTCACCATATACATCAAACAATTTTATAAATTTTCCAAAAATCATTATATGTTCATAAATCATATTGTAGCAACATTTCAACATAACAACTATCAAAACCAATTTATTCATCACCATAGTGAGCTTAGCTCTTGGTTTATTTGAATAAAATAGGTAATTGATTTTCAAAATTTTCAATAACAACATAGAATGCATAAAACATATTCTAAGCTAATAATTTAACATTGCATGTACTAAATAAAATCACACATTAACTTATATATATATATGCTCTCGGTTTTTCTTAGAAATAATAGATAGGATTTTCTAAAAATTCTCAATAATTTACAAGAGATATATATATTATCTTGGATCAACAATATGTACTTGCATGTTCTAAATGAAAATTATACTCTTACATAAAATTTTATATGCTCTCGGTTTTTAAGAAGAAATTGGGCATGGATTTTTCTAAAATTTTAAAATAAATACTATGAACACATATAACATCATAGATCACAATTTCATGCTCCAATAATTCCTCAAAGCTTTCGGCCATTTCAAACATTCCTCATACATGCTCAAAATAAATTCTTAAAGCATGATCCAAGCTTCAAAAATAGCATGCTATATAATCTTAGAACATCACATACTCTTGGATTCAAAAGATTTTTACATTAGATCATACATGCAAGACTTAGAAAAAAAATAAGAACACTAACATCTATATATCTTTCCATCACAAACAACATGCATACTCAAAATCTTTCAAAATAAAAATCAAGAACACATGCAATGTTCTTGCATTGTGTTCGACAGTTTTTAAAAGAAGCAAGAAATGCTTGAATCGATTCCTACCTTGTTGATATAGATTAAATGAACAAGGTACAAGGTATTGAGGTGTGGTATGGAAGAAGAGAAGAAGAAAAATGAAGCTTGAAGAAGGGAGAGGGGGTCTCGGCAATGGCTGAAAGTGAGAGAGAGATATGGAGCTTGTGGGAGAGGAAAATGAAGAGAGTTGAGAGAGAGAATGATGGGTTGAGTGTATAAGTGTTTGAGTGAGTGAGAGGAGTGAATAAAATCTGAATCTCTCCCCCTATACCCTCACATATCTCGGCCCTCTCTCACTTGCACACACAAAAGACCCTTCAACTTTTAGTAATATTTTATGTTGCTAGTGGACACTAATCATGAGTGTCTTACACACAAATCTCTTGAAAATAGCTAAAATATATCATTAGTGGGAGATTTAATGATATAAAATCTGAAGTATATAGAATACATACACACAAGAGTGAAGAAAATAAAATAAAACAACCTTGTGTATATAAAAATGGCTATCGGCCATTTGGCCAAACTATAGGTTAAATATTTTATTTCATATCATTAATGGATATATACACAATGGTATATGATTTAAATGATAATTAATATCATAGGATAATTAAAAGATGTTATTTGCAAAATAAAAACCCTAGTTTTTGAGAATTAGGGTTTTTCGAAAACTATGTTGTGATTTTTATTAATTCTAATGTTCAAGCATTAATTAAATGCTTAATAATACTGTAATATCATAAAAATATCATAGGAAATAAATTCCTATAATTTATTGATCATCAACACCATCTTTCGTTTTATTTCAAAACGTTAACGTTTGAAACGTCTCCAAACGTTACGTATCGTCTCATCTTTGAAATGGTCGTAAATAATCGAAATCCCATTGTTAAAATATTCCATTAATAATGGAATAAAATTCTAAACTTGATTGCTTAGAAAATATAAATGAAATTTCGACGATCGATATCGTTCGGCGTTAAAAATATCTTGCCGATAAAATTTAAAACCTTAACTGCTTACATTCACGAATTCGAGTGAATGTGTAATAGGAAATCATTCCTTCGTAAATAATTGAAATCAATTCGATTTCAATTTGATTTGATTTCACGGCGAAATTCTATTTTACGGTTTTAAAGACCGTAATTAGGCTTTTTAAAACTGCGGGTTATTACAACTGTCAGTAGGACATCCATCACGACCTCCACTTCCAGCCCTACCCCCGATGATAGTGCGACCACCTCCGACAGGGCCATACCGTCAGACAGCGCGGATGAGGATGTCGGACACTCGCGTCGACTACAGTCCGATACGCGATGATTACGGTCGATACGCGACATACATGCTATAGGAGATGACGGAGCGGGACCGTCTAGGGTACGTGCACGCGAGGACTCTAACGATTCAGACGAGGAGGAGGATCCTGAAGAGGACGAGGACGAGTGATGACTTCAGACGAGGGTGATGGAAGTAGATTGGTGTATATATGTACAGTGTAGTTTATGTGTGTAGCAAGCTTAGTTATGTCTGGTAGTAGAAAAGAGGAACTTAGTTTTGTAATGTTATGTAGCCGGTATGTATATGACCTCTTTTGTGGTATTGCTTGTACATATGACCTTTCTTAAAACACATTTTCGGATATATATATGACCTTGAAATGGGCTTCTACGGCAAGAATATGTATAACAAGAATGAATGGTTTTGTTAAGGTGTTCATGATGAGATTATATGATGGTTTATATATATGTTTGATTGCGATCATGTTATGCGATGTTAATTATATGTTTTATATAACAGAATGCCGCCTAGACGAGATCCTGAACAGAGAGGTAGAGGAAGAGGAAGGGGTAGAGGAAGAGGCAGAATTCGATGCGTGAAAATGAAATCTGACAACCACCCCCACCTCCACGATCGTAGGGTGAAGAACTTTTCATAGGCGAGAACCTCCTACCTTTAATGGAAAGGGAAGTCAGGACGATGCGAGCAGGTGGATAAGAAGCATGGAAAGAATTTTCGACTTTGCGATGCACAGTGGAAGAGCGATTGTCCTACATAACTTTTCAACTAACGGGACTGTGACTTGTGGCGAGAAGCCGGAAGGAAAATTTTAGCACCGGACAAATGGATGAGTTTACAGGAAGATTTCAAAGAAGAGATGTATGAAAAATACATTCGAGGAGTTCTGGGAAGAAGATGAAATTGAATTTTCAACTTGAAGCAGGAGAAGATATGCGTGACGGACTATGATCGCACTTTTGCGATATGTCGAATCATACGACCAGTGAGCAACGATATAAAGATGTCGAGAAAAATTTAGGTCGGTCCGAGGTCGAGAGATAAGAATGTCTCTATTGATCATGGAGACTTGACTTACTTGAAGCTCTTGGGTGAGCTCTAGATATTGAGCGGCTATGCTTGGGGAGAAACAATCACACACTCGGGGCAAAATACAATGGACAATGGAAAGAGGAGATGGGAAGGAAATGCGGTAATAATAATCGAGAAAGTTTTGGAAATCAAAATAATAAGCAACCGTGGCGAGGAAATATGGCGCCACAGGGGTAGGGATGGAAAAGGCCGCCTTTTCGCCTCCGAACAGGAGGACCACAAGAGCGAACAAGACTCTTCCTTGCAGGTGCGAGAAATTCCACAAGGAGTTTGCTTATGATGGCTGTTTTAAGTGTGGGGTAAAGGGCATTATGCAAATAGCGCCTGAGGATACGCCGAGGAATGGGAGGAAGGCCGAACCAGCCGGCAATGTCCAACCACTCGGGGCCGTCAATTCCATTAACCACACAACAACATCAACAGCAACAAAGCGACAACAACCGCGGCGGCGTCGTATAACAACAACGTCGACGGTAACCACAACAACAACAGAGAATCGGCGATGGCGGGCGCCTGTCGACCTCGGCCGGCCAGGTAGGCGTATGCTCTACCGGAGGAAAATGAGCGAACCGAGGAAACAGCGCGGTATGAAATCTTCTCAACATACATTATACTTTTGTTCGATACGGGTGCATCGCATTCCTTCATAGCAAGAACATGTGTTGATATATTGGAACTTAGATCTGAAAAAGCAAATCAGGACATGAGAATCTCATCACCCATATGAGGGATTATGACTGTTATGTATTTTTGCTCGAACCTAGAGTTGAACTTAGGATCACTTAGGGTTCTGGCGAATAATTTGAACATAATACCCATGGGCGATGTAGATATAATTTTAGGGATGGATTGGTTAGCTTAAAAACATTCCACGATTCTATGCAAGGAAAGGAAAATTTTGTTCCATTTTCCTGGACAAGAAGCTACGCATTTCCATGGAATCAGCATGGGGAAGAAAATCCCGATTATATCGACCTTGAAGGCGCGAAGAATGATAAACAAGAAAGGATGCCGCGTTACTTGTTTACACGAATGGGGATGATAAAGCGAGATGAAAAGGCGAAGATGTGGAGATTGTTGAGAATTTCGGATCTTTTCACGAGAATCTACCGGGATTACCTCACGATAGACAATTGGAATTTACCATCGACACGGAACTCGGATCGGCTCGGTGTCAAAGGCACCTTATAGGATGGCTCGAAGGAGCTGGAAGAATTGAAGATCAAATCAAGAAGCTGTTGGACCTAGGTTTTATCGGACTAGTGTTTCGCCTTGGGGAGCACTGTATTATTTGTTAAAAAGAAAGATGGTTCCTTGAGGATGTGCATAGATTATCGGGAACTAAATAAAATGACGCTCAAGAAACGAAATAAGCAAAGTTGTATAACTCATCATTGATCTAACCATATCTAAGAGAGTCATATTTCTTCGCTCTGACACACCATTTTATTTGTATATCTAGTATGTATTGGATTTGTATACTGGAAGCAGTTTTGGTTGAGCTTGTATACAATGATTCTTGTTACCACTATTACAATCTCCTATCAGAATTGTTTACTTGATTGCATGTGTATGCCCATTTATCTCATATATAAGTTAGATGATACAGTGTATATAAGATCATAGAAGTCTGTATGATTAGTCAAGCTTAACGAGATATAAAAAGGATCACAGCTGAGACAACTTGAGGACGAGTTATCGGTATAGGCTGCGGTATAGATAAGAAGTGACTTGACTTGGTTGCTTGTCTATCTTGATATATCTACGGCGTGTTGATGATTACTGATGAGATGAGTTCTTCTATCTGACCGTCGTGAAGAACCTAGATCTCGGTGACTTTACGTTGATCTAGACCTCGATAAGGTTTTAGGTGAGTATGAGTTGATGACCATCACTTTGACTTGTCATGGCTGAGGTTTACATGAGATAACACAATATTCTCCGCATCTTGGGTGGTGGCAGTGCTTGTATGTCATGCTAGTTGCCTGTTTCGAGTCAAGTATCCGTTTAGGATGATGGCGTCCCTTAAGGAGCTCAAAGGTTTATTGTACTAAACCACATAAGTTGAGTTATCTCAAGTACAATAATAAGATTGAGTTGTAATACTTAAGGAATTAAAGAGATTAATTATTTTAAGTAGTCAGAACGCTATTAATAATTAATGGACGTGCGATATCTTAAATCTGGGGACTCGTGAAGTCTAAGTGCAAGCCGTGAACTTGAAAATAAAGGGTAAGTCGAATTTATTCTCTAGTGGTATGAATAAATGTTTATGAATTAATTTATGTTAAAGGTGAACATAAAATAATTAATTTATTGAGGCCCGTCTTTATTCCTTGCATTTGATCCTGGACTGGCCCGTGAGGCACAGGAACTCCTCAAATTCTTCCACCTCATACAATCTCACTAGGATTATGTTCTGAACCTCTCTATCTGAAAAAATATTACTATATTTATTAGATATGCAGAGATCATATCCTAATAGGATTCTAGGGTCGCATTATAAAATAAGGTGAGAGAAATCAGTGTATCCTAATGCTAAAGAGATTTTCGAAAATTATAGTGAGATCATTGTGATTTTCAAAATTTTCAAGTGTGAGAAAGAAGGCAAATTTTTGCAGTACTCTCCATAGATTGATCTCACTCAGCATTGGAGTTTAGGCAAACGAGATACAGTCCAGAAGATCAAAGCACGAGTCTTGATCTGATTCTTTGTCCGACAAATTCGCAGGTGAAGACGAGAAAACACCAATATGTTGCAATAAATTATATAGGTGCATGCTAGGTATATAATCAATGTATGGTGCATTAAACATCCAAGATAGATCATCGGAAGAGGGTTAAAATCAGATTTCCCTACAATTGGTATCAGAGCCTAGGTTCAGTATCTTGGCTCTGTTAGATTAATTCACATTTGATTATTACGTGCACAATTAATTAATTGTGGATATGTCGTTCATCGTGGCTCGATTTTATTTTTTTGTCGGATTTTTTCACCACGAGAAAATCCGTGGTTAGATTAGGATTTTTTTTGTAAATCTAATATGTAAAAGAGGAATGAAGACGAATAACACGAAGAACGAGACGATGGAGTCCCGTCGCATGGTGCGACGGGAGACTGGTCGAAAACCGGATGCACAGCGTGAGGGCATGCCGACGATGGCACGCTGGGCGTGCTCGACGCTCTCAGCACGTCGCTCGACAACTGTGTGTGAGCTTTGGAGTACGTAGGCGGACGGACGTACGGGCTCTCGGTAGCTCTCGGCGCCCTCGGAAGCTTCGGCCAGGCGTCGATGATCGAACGTGTGGGGCGCGTGTTTCTCGCATGGATGCCTCGGCACGTCTCGGCGCTGGACGTGGACATGCAGTGTTTCCTCGGCGTGATCGGCGGTCGAGCAAGGCTGAGCGATAGCACCTGGGCGATCGTGCGTGCATGCAGACCCGCGTACATCGTCCGCAACTCGCCCGAAGTTTTGGCAGTATACGGGCGTGCATCGCTTGGTAGTGCCTGGCGGCGGTAGCGGACGAGCCCGGCCGCGCAAGTCGAACACGAGTTTTCTCGGCAGCTCCCGGTGATGCTCGATACCTTCGACAGCATCAGCAGACACTGCTCGGCAAGGAGACATGGTGAACGGCGTGGTGAATTTGGCGCAGCGTGGTGTGCCCTAGCGCGCCCGATCCACTTGGGGCGACTGGCTCGTTTGGTCGGACTCGTTTTGACCAGTTCAGTTACGACCCGACCGGCGATTCCTTTGTTCGATCCGTTTTCAAATTTTCGGCCCAAATCCGGTTTGTGAGTCGGTCCATGCCCGTGCGCGAGGCCCGTTTGAGATTTTTGAAGATCGCTTTGCAAATTTATGTAATAAATTAGGTAGGGAATTACATGATCCACGAGTGGGCCACGATGAATGAATTTATTTTATTTCTTATAGTTCAATGCATGTCGTGGATGTTTAAATTATACAGGAGCATGCTATGTATGTTCAATTACGTAGATAAACATGTAATATGTTTTCGTGATTGGATGCGTATAGCAAGCATGCAAGGTTTATCGCGTTTTTAAGAATGTTTTAGAATTCTGCAAGCATGTTGAGTTCTATAGAAAGCATTCTAGGATTACGTGATTTGTATGGACAAACCTTTTGAAACAAAAGACTAAGCAAGAAACCCGACATATTAATTTTTTAAATTAAAGATATCAAGACCTCCACTTTTTAATCTCTAAACAAAGTGGTACGCAATTTGAGTAAACGTCTACACGCGTGTCTTGCTTGCACTATTTATCATAAGTTTGTTAGATGAGATTTCTATATAAAATATTTTAATCTATTGAGAAGTGGGAGTTTCATGTGTAAACATCCACACGCGTGGCTTGCATATGCGATTTTCATAAGTTCTCTAGAGATAGATTTAAAATGAGATGACAAAAGATTTTGAATTGGAAGCGGTATGGTGCGGCGGTATGCGATTCTAAAATTCATTATCTGCTTGTCGAAATTGTGGTCATTGCTTAGGCATCAACTCAAGTACAACTTTCCGTGAAGTCCCTTCTTGCGATAGTGATGTGGTCTAGTAAGGTCCAATCATTAATTTCATTTGTCATAAGAATAAGTTGACATGGATTGAAATGAAACGACAAAAAGGTACTCCCTACGTCCCACCTAAAGTGTCCCTTTTTTTGGGCACGGGTATTTAGGAGGAAGATATAGAGTAGTTAAAGTGTTAAAAATGGGTAAGGCCCACACTTTTTGAAAGGATAATTATTTCCTAAAATGGAATGGGACATTTGTAATGGGACAACCAAAAAAAGGAAAGTGGGACATTTTAAATGGGACAGAGGGAGTATATTTTAGTCTGGTCGAGGGATTCATGTGTAAAAGTCCACATGCGTGGCTTGCATGTGGGATTCCATGGGCGATTGGAGGTTTCAATTAATATTGTTATACAAAGGTTACAATATTATTGTTACGAATTATGTACGATCGTATGATTATGTGTTTACATTACTTTTCAGATATGTCTATTACACCGATTATCAATATGCTCGCTCAAAATCCTCTATCCGGTCCTAATTTTATCGAGTGGAAACGAAACATTGAGATTGTTCTTACTGTCGAAGAAAATTTATTTGTACTCACTACACCTCGTCCAACCCCCCTAGACGATTCATCTACCGATGAGGAGCACAATGAGCACGAGAAATGGGACAAATCAAATAGAATGGCAAAGTGCCTTCTTTTGGTCACCATGTGCGAATCCTTGCAACTCCAGCATCAAGAGATGGATGATGCAGCCACTATATGGCTAAATCTCATGAAATCGTATGGGGAGTCGGACAGAATCGCTAGTCATAATTTGATAAAATTAATTATGTCAAGTTCAATGATGGAAGGCGATTCAGTGCATGACCATGTAGAGCAAATGATCAATATCTTCGGATAGCTCAAGTTGGTTGGAGGATATAATGATGACGTAGTCAGAATCGATATAATCCTCAACACTTTGCCCAAGTCTTTTAACAACTTCCATTATGGAATAGTCCTTTATGAAATGAGTTATACTCTTGATTCATTGCAAGAGGATTTAGTAGTGAGGGAGCATAAAATGGACAAGGTGCAGCGTCTTTAAATGCGCACCTCGAGGAAGACCATTACTTTATCGAAAGATGAAAAGGTAAAGTGGAATTCAAGAGATGCTAAGGCTAAAGAAAAGAGTGAGAATGTCTGAAATGGCTCTACAGTGACAGAAAAACTAAAAGAGATGGGCGGTGCTTCAAGTGCAACAAGGCCGAGCATTGGAAGGCTAAGTGCCCCATGCTCAAGGTTCAGTCGTCATTTGCTTTAATGTGAAACATGTTTAGCGACTTGTTGTACTCATTCATGGGTAGTAGATATGGGTACGACTGATCATGTTTGTTACACCTTGCAGGGGTTCCTAGGGACAAGGGAGCTGTTTGATGGTGAGATAACGATCTCCATGGGCAGCGGCGATAGTCGAGGCCGTTGTAGTCGGAGATGTTTCTTTATGTTTTGATAGGATAATTTTAGTAATGAAAGACGTTTTATATGTGCGGAGTTTCGGAGAAACCTTATTTCGGTTTCAAACTATTTATACATAGATATTACATTGTTTTGATAGTGGTGTTTCTATCATAAGAAATGAAGTTATCTATGGTGGCACTTTATATAATTAAGCTTTATACTATTTCTGCCATGCATAATACCTTTAATGATGTTGCATCTACATCAAACCTTAAGAAGAGGAAGTTTTCTTCATTAGATGACACCACATTTCTTTGGCATCTTAGATTCGGTCACATCAATCTAAATAGGATCCAAAAACTGACTAAGAATGGAGCGTTGGATAAAATTATAGTTACTCCGTTCCAAGTCTGCGAATCCTGTATAGAAGGAAAGATGTCGACCAGACCCTTCAAAGCGAAGGGGTATAGAGCCAAAGAAGTGTTGGAGCTAGTCCATTCTAACCTGTGTGGACCAATGTCCACACAAGCTCATGGAGGGTATGAATATTTTGTCACTTTCATTGTGATTACTCAAGTGCGGATATGTATACACCTTCATCATAAGTCAGATGCTTTGAGAAATTCAAAGAATTTAAGGTAGAAGTGGAGACGAAGCTAGGTGTAAGTATCAAGTCAGTACGGTCTGATCGCGGTGGTGAATACCCCAGTAATGAGTTCATGGACTATTTGGTGCAGTGTGGGATTACCTTCCAACTCACTACACCGGGCACACTGATAAACACGCTTTTTACACGTTTATTGTTGATAATTTAAGATGAATTTAGATCTATTAAGTGCATTTATGTATTGATCTTAATGCTTTTATATATTTTTGGAAGATACTGCTCTTGGGTTCCTCTTTGGTGTTTTGTAGGCTTATAAGATGATAATCGAAGCATGGAACGAAGCACGAGCAAAAGAAGGGCAAAAACAGGGGCTAGCGGCCACCTTCGCGACCGCTAGCCCAGTCGCGAGCCGAAGATGGGCCTCTGGATGATGTCTCACGACCGACCTAGCGACCGTTAGGTCGGCCGTGAGAAAAAACCACACGACGCGACCACGCCACGCGACCGCGAGAAGCGACCGCGAGACATGGGCGCGAGATGCCTTCGAAAAAGAGCTACTGCCCGATTTCGCGACCAAGGCTAGAGACCGCGAGCCCGGTCGTGAAGCACACCTAACAGCCGCAAGTCCAGCCGCAAGCCGAAGAAGACGAGCACGCCCAGATTCCTCACGACCGCGAGTTCAGCCACGAAGCAAGGCGGCTGGGCCAAAATTAGGGTTTTCACCCTTTGCCTATAAATAGGGCATAGACCCCCCTCGCGCCCCATACCTGGAATGCACGTTTTTACTCAGCTTTTCATAGTTTTTCTTATTTTTGCACTCTTTGATTTGGATCCATCTAGCATTAGTTTTTACATTGTTTTACATTAGTTCTACGATTTGTTAACGCTTTGGAACGCTTTTGTCCGAACAAATTCTATCTTTTTTCCGTTTTCCGCTGAGGTTGGGATACAAACCCAACGATTGTTCTTCAGAAGCCACATTACGGGTTTTATCTATATAATTTCTATTTCCATGATTATTTCGTATTTTATTCCGTTTATTATGTCTAGTTAAATTTCCGTTCTAATCCAAGGGTTTGTGTGATTCTATCCTAAATGTTGTGATTCATGCTATTGTTATTTACCTTCCAGGCATTGATTTATGATTCTTGGTGCTTAATTATATGTGTTAATTTCGATCAATCTTGATGCATATCTAGTTGCCGATTAATTACTTAACCGTTTTAATTGTCGATCGATCTTGAATGCATAATCTGAATAAGCCTTGAGTCGTGGTGAGATAGGAACATTTGTGGGAAGCATATTCTTTGTGATCCTTTTGGGTTTCTTATTTTCACCTAGAGGCGTAATGATAATAGGAAAATTAGTAATCAATGCCACAATTATAAATGAATGAAATTGTTGGTTACATATGTGATCTTCCATCTTATGCGGATTAAAATTGGTTAATAGGAGCGGGATTAACATATGTTGTGGGTAGGATTAATGCATCCCTAGGGTTAGTCTTTCTATCTTATTATCTTCTTTGAGTGTTTATTGCTTTTGTTTATTTTTAAGTTGTTACCTTTTGCTTTGGATTTAATATTCGAAGCTCTAAACCCTTTATAAACCAAATCTTTCTTGGATAATGATGAATTGTTGTTGAGTTAGCTTACGTGTTTTCGTGATACAATCCACAGTGGATCGATACTCGACTTACCTTTATACTTGCGTTTCGTGTTAGAAAAATGGCGATCAAATTTTGGCACCATTGCGAGGGATTATTAAGATTATATAGGAATAACTTGACAATTCGGAATTATTAATTCAAGTTGTATTTCTATTTTATTTTGTTTTTACTTGCCGGATCTAATTTGTCTGTCTCTCTCCAGGTAGTTTATGATCACAAGGTCCCAAGGACCTCCTGAGCCGTCGTTAGATCCAGAGATCGAGAATACCTAAAGGAGAAAGAGACGAGAAAGAAGAAGGCAGGTTATGGCAGCAAATCCGAACAACGGGGGTGTTCCTCCCAACAAGGGTGTACCTATTGAGATAGCTGCTCGTCTTCTAGCTGATTTTACAGAGATGCAACGTCAAATGGCGAACATGGGAATCCTTATCCCTGCTCCAGAAGCGAGACCGTTGAACTACATGTATCGACCTCCTACGGAACAATTTCAAGGAGGTGGATGGGGCTCGGAGATGAATGCGAATAATTTCGAGTTGAAGTCGGCCCTGATCAGCATGGTTCAAGGAGAACAGTTCGGAGGAGGAGTGACAGAGGATCCGAATGCCCATCTCGAGACATATCTCGATATTTGTAACACCATCAAGAAAAATGGGGTGCCACAAGATACAATCCGGATGCGCATGTTCGGATTTTCTTTGTAATCAAGCAAAGGGCGGTTCGAGAGTTTGGATCGCCTTGGCATAAATAGTTGGGGAATCTTCTGAAAGTTTCTCTCGAAATACTTTCCACCGGCTAAAGCACGAAGATCATAGCCGAGATTTCCACTTCTCCCGGTTAGGAAATGAGTCATTATTAGTCGTGGGAGAGATTTAGGGGCTTATTGAGAAAGTGCCCATAACATGGATTCTCTAGGGGCAGCAGATCCACGGTTTATAGTGGTGACACCTCACACGAGGAGCATTGTAGATGCATCGACAAGAGGATGCTGCTGAATCGGCGTGGAGGAAGTTAGCGAATTTTTTAGAGATGGTGCCAATAGCTATCAATGGCCCATGGAGGGACACCGTGGTAAAGGCGACTCTTGTTGAAGGCGATTGATATGATAATATTATGGGCGATTCACCCTTCCGAGGAGCCGTTCGAGAAGGAAAGGAAGCGAAAGGTTGCTCACGCCAATCTTTGCAGTCGAGATATGAATGAGGTGGAAGAAGTAAATTATATAAATCGGAGGAACCGTCACGGGGAATCCGGCATACAATCCGAATAATAGAAATCATCCTAATTTCTCATATGCCAACCCCAACAATTTTCAACAACCTCCAACAGGTTTCTCGGTGCGAGAATGGAGTAATTTAAGAGGCGAAGCGATCTTGGAGGATATGATGCAGCAGATTGGTTGTGAGCAACCAACAAATGGCGGCATAATGAATTCATTCATAAGCAATACCGGGCAGAAGATAAATCATGTGGAGTCCACTGTGACGGCTATGGGGAAGCATATGAAGATGATGGAAAATCAAATAAGTCAGATAGCCGCACAGCAGAACGAGCAACACAAGTTGGGCCAATTTTCGAGTAACACGGAGGTGAACCCTAAAAATCACTGTAATGTCATTCAATTGAGGAGTGGACGAGCTTATCAGAACCACCCGTAGCAAAACGGCGAAGATGGAGCAAAAGAATGAGACCTCGTGACCGAGCTCACGACCGCGAGCCCGCCGCGAAAAATCAGAGAGTTTTTCAAAGGAGCTCGCGAGTGACCCAGCGGCCGCAAGGAAAAGCAGCGATCGAGCTAAAACACACTCAAATTCACTCATGATAAATGCGAGGTAATCGTAGCATGGTAAGTTAACACGAGTCGTCTCTCGAGGAAAACTTAGCAGGCGATTGTTCATGTCATACACGTAAAACGATAAAATTCTAAACACACTAATACCAACGAGGGTTTGAACATGCGGGAATTGAAATACGGAGAATTAAACGGCATCTAAGCTAGGGTTGTCAATCCGAGCTATACTAATAAGCGATAAATCTAAACCGGGGTTGTCGATCCCTAGTTGAGCTCTGGCGATAAATCAGCGATAAACAAAAGCATATGCAATCATATTATTCATAGGGTTTGTCAATCCCTAATCTAAATCTAATTGCAAATAAGCGAAAGCGAAATCATTAAGCAAATTAAACCAGCGGAACATGAAAATCGATCCATTGTCACTATGAATTGAATTCACAAAATCATCAAACAATATCTTGTAAAATTGATTCCACAGAACTGAAAATCAAAGCATAAATTGATAGCAAGATTATTCAATGATGAAAATAAAACGAGAATTAAAATAAAATTGTATACATTATGTTGCACGAGGAATTGGGAAGAATCGTGAATTGCACTCATGGTGGTGGAAAAACCAAAAAAGGCGGAATTGCGGACTGCACTCAACCCTAGCGCGTATATTTATATTAAATGAATGTGGCGCGGATGAGAATAGTGCGAGTTCGAAAACGTTCGACTTGAAAGTGAGCAGCTTTAAAGTGAACTCCGGTACAAAACATTACGCCTTGTAGAAAACGCGGATCACAATGAGCGCTCGTTGGGAAGGTATTGCCTCACAAATGAGCGCGGTTGGAGGCCAACGAGCGGGGAGTGATGAACGCAGGCGGGCGTCTGGCCTGGGCGCGGCGTCGTCGGCGGGCGCGCGGCAACACTTGGCCGAGATGCGGGAGGCGTGTGGGCGGCCCAGCCGCCGCGAGGACGGAGGAAGGGGCGCTGCGGTGGCGCTGGACTTGAGCAGCGTTGGAGTGTGGCGCTTGGCGGGCGGCGTCGCGAAAGGGTGACGCTGGGTTGAGCGCTGAAGCGTGCAGCGTTGGGCGTTAAGCGGCTTCAGCGCGGAGCGAAAGTGTGGACGGGCGAAGGCGGCGAGGCTTGGCGCGGCGGCGTCTGACGCGACGAAAGCGGCGGCGACGTGCGCCGGTTCGCAACGAAGCGCGAAAATGGGTGAACGCGCTCGTCTTGGCGCCGGCTGCGGCGCTTCGCTGCGAGCAGCGCCAGGCTAAACGCGCGGTCGACGGGTCGGCGTGCGTGCGACGGAGTCGTCTGGCGGCTTCGACGTTCGCTCCGTTCTTCTCGTTCGAACTTGATTCTGAACCGTTTGCACCTACGAACTCCTGTCGAAATGCTCTTCAATAATATATGATCCTTGGCAGATCAATTCATCCTATTTTATGCCATTTTCCTACAAAACATCGTCTGAGCAGTATGTCCGAATTGATAAATATTAATCGAACCAAAGGCATAAATAGGACAAATCATAGAAAATGACATGCAAAACAATACGAAGAATCATCACAAAATCATACCAAACAGACGCGATCGTGAGAAATCGGGCAGAGAGTTCGGATGAAGAGTTAGCGACCGATCCTCGACCGCGAGCCCGGCTACGAAGAAGACTACCGATACATCCCAGGTGCCTAGCGACCGTACACGCACCTACGAGGATGGTCGCGAGGCACTGCCAGAGAAGAAATATCCGACCTACATTCCTCCGACCGTTTCCGAGTCATTTAGCCAAGCCCAAGTATGATGAGAAGCTAACCCGGTTTATGGAGATATTTCAAAAGGTGCACATCAATATTCCTTTACTTGATGCACTCCGAGACATGCCGGGATACGTGAAATTCTTGAAAGATGTTGTGGCCAACAAGAAGAAACTTGGAAAATTTGAGACGATAAATCTGTCTCAAGAGTGCAGTGTTGTACTGCAAAAGAAGTTGCCGCTCAAACAGAAGGATCCAGGCAGCTTCACCATAGCATGTGTCATCGGAGGACAGACATTCTCCAAGGTTCTGTGCGACTTAGGGGCAAGCATCAACTTGATGCCGTTGTCCATATTCAATAGATTGGAGATTGGAGAGATCAAGCCAACCACCATTGCTCTCCAGATGGCAGACACATCAGTGACATATCCGAAAGGGAAAGTGGAGGACGTGCTTGTGAAAGTTAGCGATTTTATATTTCCAGCAGATTTCGTGGTTCTCGACATGCTAGAGGATGGGAACACGCCTCTTATTCTTGGGAGATCGTTCCTAGCTACCAGCCGAGCACTGATCGACGTGCAAGATGAAGATCTCACCTTCAGAGTCAACGATAAGGGGATGAAAATCTCTATTTATGATGCAATGAAGCAACCTGAAGAGAAGACGATGGATGAATGTCGTGTTATAGAGCAGCTGCCTTCCACTCAACTCAATTGCAATCATCTGATCTGGTGGAGTTTTGTATGCAAAACTCGATTTTCTCACCCCGGACCTCGATGAGGCGTGTGATGAGATTTTAGAGTATCTTGAAGCCATCGAAGAAGTCGAGGCTCACCCCGAGGAATCAGTGCCTTATTTACACGTGAGAAAGCCAATTGGAGGAGAGGATGTTGTGGTGAAGAAGGAAGAGACCACACCCAAGATAGAGTTGAAGGAGTTGCCTGACCACCTTCAGTATGCCTTTCTAGGCGAAGACGAGACGTGTCCGGTGATAGTATCCTCAGCTTTGACAGAGAAAGAGTCGAAGAAGTTGATGATTGTCTTTGAAAGCAATGTCGATCGTGATTGGGTGGACTATTTCTGATATCAATGGAGTCAGCCCTTCGATGTGTATGCACTGCATCCTGTTAGAGAATGAATACAAGCCAAAGGTGCAACCTCAACGCCTCCTGAATCCGGTAATGCAAGAGGTCGTGAGGAAAGAAGTCTTGAAGCTATTAGACGCGTGCATGATCTATGCTATATCAGACAGCGAGTGGGTTAGCCCAACTCAAGTGGTATCCAATAAAGGGGGTATCACAGTGATCAGAGACGAGAAGAACGAGCTGGTGGCAACAAGACTCGTGATGGGATGGCGAGTATGTATTGATTATCGTGCTCTGAACACAGCCACAAGGAAGGACCATTTTCCCTTACCCTTCATTGATCAGATGTTGGACAGACTGGCGGGTTATGAGTTCTATTATTTTCTAGATGGATATTCGGGGTACAATCAGATTGCCATTGCCCTAGAAGATCAGCACAAGACGGCGTTCACATGTCCTTATGGAGTTTTTACCCATAGGAGAATGCCGTTTGGATTGTGCAATGCTCCAGCCACGTTCCAAAGATGCATGATGTCCATCTTCCATGGGTTGATTGAAAATATTATAGAAGTATTCATGGATGACTTTTCCGTGTTTGGTTCTTCGTTCGACCATTGTCTCCACAATCTATCGAAAGTGCTACACAGATGTGAGGAGATGAATCTTGTTCTCAATTGGGAGAAGTGCCATTTCATGGTAAATGAAGGTGTGGTGCTTGGCCACAAAGTCTCTGCAAAGGGCTTGGAAGTGGATCGAGCAAAGATTATGGCAATCGAGAAACTACCTCCTCCCACAAATGTCAAATCCGTGAGGAGTTTTCTCGGTCCTGCAGGCTTCTATAGAAGATTCATCAAGGACTTCTCTGTGATCACGAAACCACTGTGTGGACTGCTCGAGAAAGATACGAAGTTTGTGTTCACTAGTTATTGTTTGGGGGCGTTCAAGAAATTGAAGCAAGCCCTGATATCGACCCCAGTTTTGGTATCACCTGATTGGAGTCAACCGTTCGAGTTAGTGTGCGATGCTAGTGATTGGGCAGTGGGAGCTATGTTGGGGTAGAAACGAGACAAGCTATTCAGAGTCATATATTATGCGAGTAAGATGCTCGACTCGGCTCAAATGAACTACACCACCATCGAGAAAGAATTACTTGTTGTGGTATATGCTTTCGATAAGTTTATACCTTATTTGGTGGGCACCCACACTATTATCCACACCGAGCATGCTGTCATTCGTCATCTGTTCAATAAGAAAGACTCGAAGCCGAGATTGGTAAGATGGATCCTCATTCTTCAAAATTCGACATGGAGATCAAAGATAGAAAGGGCAGCGAGAATATGGTTGCCGACCACTTATCGAGATTAGAAAAGCCAGTCGAATGAGAGGATAAGAGAATTGGGATCAAGGAGAACTTCCCAGACGAGCACATATTTAGCATCATTGATCACACACCATGGTACGCCGATTTTGTGAATTACTTGGTGATTGGAGTTTTGCCTTCGTCATGCAGTCCTCATCAGAAAAAGAAGTTTCTCCACGATGTCAAGTTCTATTATTGGGATAATCACCATCTCTACCGCCGATGTGCCGATGGTTTGATACGTCGTTGTGTTCCCCAAGGAGAATGGGAGAACATAATCCACGAGTGCCACAGTTATTTGAATGGAGGACATTTTACTGAGCCAAGAGGCGGCGGCGAGGTTTGCCAAAGTGGTTTTTATTGGCCTTCGATCTTTAAGGACTGCAAAGCATTTATCAAGAGTTGTGACAGCTGTCAAAGAATGGAAAACGTCACCAAGAAAGACGAGATGCCGCAGAAGACCATCATGGAAGTGGGACTATTTAACATGTGGGGAATCGATTTTATGGGTCCGTTCCCCATGTCTTGTGGCTACACGTACATTTTTCTTGCTGTGGAGTATGTGTCACGATGGGTGGAAGTGATTCCCACAGCCACTAGCGATTCCAAGGTAGTGATCAAGTTTTTACACAAGAATATTCTGACTCGATTTGGAGTGCCGAGGGCATTGATCAGCGATGGAGGGTCGCATTTCAACAGCAAGTGGTTAGGCAATGTCCTAGCTAAGTATGGCGTGAAGCATAAAGTCACCTCCCCATATTATCCGCAAACGAATGGGCAAGCTGAGCTCGCCAACCGATAAATAAAGAAGATTTTGGAGAAATTGGTTGTCAATAGGAAGGATTGGGCCAAGCAATTAGATGATGCTCTTTGGGCCTACTGGACTGCTTACAAAGCTCCTATAGGGCTATCTCCATATCAAATGATATTTGGAAAATCTTGCCATTTGCCGGTTGAATTGGAACACAAAGCTTATTGGGCCATAAGGAGAATCAACATGGATTTCAAGGAGGCGGGCATGATGAGAAGTGAACAATTGTTGGAGCTTGATGAATGGAGAAACGAAACCTTTGAAAACTCCCGGATCTACAAGGAACGAGCTCGGAAATTCCACAACCTTCTCATTCGTCCCAAAGGATTCGCTCCGGGTAATGAAGTTTTGCTTTACAACGCCCGACTCCGTCTCTTCCCAGGAAAGCTGAAATCAAGATGGTCGGTGCCGCATACCGTTTACTGTGCACATGCCAATGGGAGCTATGAATTGCTAGACTCGAGTGGCAACATTTTCAGGTGAACGGGCAATACCTCAAATCCTACTTCAAGTCACACTTCGACCACGAAGTCAAGGTGACCAAGCTTAATGAACCATGATGCGAGGTAACGTCGAGCTAGCGACGAAAACTTTAGCACTGGTTGGGAGGTAATCCAACATATTTACATGCTTTATGTTTTTCATTTTATTCTTTTCTTGTTTTTTCTTTGTTTTGTCGTGTCGTGTCTTGTTTTTCGTTTTTAAGTCCCAAGGTATATTTGTTTTTTAAAAAATAAAAATAAAAAAAAATTACAAGCTTAGTGACCACCCTCGCGACCGCGAGGAGTGACCGCAAGAAAACGGGCAGTAGCTATTTGCCCAGCGTGGACATGGCTTGCGACCACCCTCGCGACCACGAGGAGTGGCCGTGAGAAATCGGGCAGAACATTGTTGCAAAATCTGGGCGCAGCTCGCGACCGAGATCGCGACCGTAAGCACGGCCACGAGGTGTGACCCGACCCGCGCCCGGACGCCAACCCGCGTGATTCTCACACTTTTTAACCCTTCTTCCCCACTTTTTACACACACTCACACACTTGCAGCAAAATAAACCCCCAAACTTCAAATTCTTATGCTTTTGACGTCATTTTCACTCAAGGTATACATCCTTTGCTTAATTCTTCTTGAATTTTCGCTTGATAGCACGATTTAGAAGGGTTTTTCACCATTTATTACTCTTTGTTGTGAAAAATTGAAACTTGAGGAACTAGGGCTTTTATTGCTAGATTTACATGGTTTTTGAGCATGATTGTTACAATAGTAGGTGTAATGGTGTTAATTAACATGTGTTGTGGAAAGAGTGACCTACATTTTGTTTGGGAGTTAAAAATTCAAGAAATTTTGCTGTCAGTCGCGACTCGCGACTGACCTCGCGGCTATGAGCCTCGCCGCGAGCGTCTGCGCTGGCGTGCAGTGCGATCGCGAAAAAGTGCCTCGCGACCACCCCTCGCGACCGCGAGGCACCCCCAGAATGCATTTTTCACGCCTTTTCGAGTGATGTGTGTTTTCTCTCCTTGTTTCACCTTGTTCGATCATATGTTAGTATGAGGGGAAGAATTTTACTAAGTTCAAGTTTGGGGGAGCTCTTAATAGGGGTTGACGTTTATTTTGATTTTTTTTAATAAGTACGTGTGCTAACTTTGAAATATTTTTAAGTACATTATGTCGCGTGCATCCGGCCACAAGCGCAAGGGCAAGGAGGTCATCTCCACTTCACATGACGAACCACATGATGAGTTCCACCCCGAGAAGTTTGGGGTACGACTGCCGAATACCTCGTCACGAGACCGTTGGAGGAGATTGGTGCAACTAAAGCATAGACACTCAAGATTCATGTGCATCAATACGTGTCAAGAAATGGGGATAGCCAACGACGTAACATGGCTAGCCAAGAGGGCCGGTTTGTACCCTATTATCACAGCAAACTATCTGACATACCGGATCCTAACTCTGGAATTCCTTTCGACTGTCCATGTCTACAAGACATAAGGGTCACCGAACTACATTACGTTCCAGATGGACAACGAGCCCCGAAAACTCTTCGTGGATGAATTGAATGCTATCATCGATGGTAATCCCGAGGGTAAATACATTGGGGATTTAGAGACTTCACCATAGAATATGGGCCGTTGTTCGTAGATACAACTCTTGAGCAGAACCCATTCTATGACGCCTCCAGAGCCAAGGCAAGTTCCATATGGAATCCCGGTCCGCTACTTTCACCGCCTGATCACCTTCACCATACATGGCCGCAACAACGCTGGAACAGTCCTCTCACAGGACATGAGTCTCTTGATTGGAGCTGCGACTCGACAAAAGATGCATGCCGGCATGTTCGTTGCACAGCACTTCCAGATGCAAGCAGAGGTTTTGGGGAACGCGCGGATATGCATAGGGGGATTTGTTACCCCTATTGCCGATTTTTTTTAGGTGACGATTCGCGAGAATCCTATTTCTCAGGATATTTTCCTGGACAAACCTTGTTTATACGTCCAGACGTTCTTGAAGAAACACCTGAGCCGTCACCTCTAGCTGCTATACGACAAGCACGACCAGTCTATATTTCGCCTGCCCCACACAGATCTCACCAGTTTAAGTAGCTTCAAGCCGCCGGAGTCCAATTGGAACTTGAGCTCACGTGTTCACTACACATGGGCTCAGCGCTTGAATGCGCAAGGCGAGATAGAGGAAGAGCAGCAAGAGGAGGCTGCCGAGCAAGAGGAGGCACCCGAGACAGGCGGCACATTGCATCCGCCACCCATTCAAGATGATCCCGAGATATATGAGCACATGGATCGCATAGATGGTCGACTTGACCACATCGACGGACGCCTAACATCCATATTGGCCAAAAGCAGGCCCAATTCAAACAACAGCAAGCCCTCTTCGCCCAACACCAGGCGCATCAAGAACACCAAAGATAAATGATGGAGATGATGCAGCGATGGGATCAGTGGCGAGGATTCTATCCGCTTCCGGAGTAGCACGACATACGAGGTAAGGTCTCTCTCCCAACTACTCTTTTCTGCAAACCTTATTTCCTCCATTTAACACTGTTCACAATAAGTTTGGGGGGAGTGGACGAGTTTGGTTCGTTGAGAGTCTTGTTTATGTTTTTTTTATGTTTCTTGTTAAGTTTTTATATTTTGGGGCTTTTGACGTGTCTTTTTGTTTTCGTTGTTGTGTCGGTCGATCAACGAGTTTAGGTGAAATGGGTTAATCCATGTGGCCAATGATGATAGAAATTTTCTGAAAAATATGTTGATAGTGCACATGATGTGTTAGAAAATGACACATAGATAACTTGAGATTGCTTAGCTTGTTGTTTTTCACCATTTGCTTAAACCGTGAGACTTGACCTTCACTGTATAAACACTTATTACAGTTTCTTTTAATTGTGTGATATCGTGCATGTAATCATCTTCTAGAACTTGCCGTGTTTCTGTGTTGAGGCTGCAATATGTGTTTCGAATATGGAAAGGATAAAAGGCCATCTTCGTTAACCAAATATTTACCCATACACTAACCCAATGATATATGCCGTTTGTCGCCTTCTTTGAGCCTTTATTAGACTTTATTTTTTTGTTAACCTGGATGATAGGAGGTGAGGATGGATATGGGAATCAAGGGGGGTAATTTTTTCTCGAGATGTTTTAAGTTGTGATAAAAGATGGAGAGTAAAAGAATGGTACCCGTATGAAAAAGAATGGACCCTATAAGCTCTATTACAAAGCCAAGAAAAATTCTGTGAAAAATGTGAGCATAAAGGGATTTAGTAAAAAAAAAGTATAAGGTACCTTATGTTGCATAAACGTTGATTTAGCATGTTGGAAAGAAAAGGGGAAATGGACAAAGGATTTAGTAAAAAAAAAAGTATAAGGTACCTTATGTTGCATAAACGTTGATTTAGCATGTTGGAAAGAAAATGGGAAATGGACAAAGTCCATATGAGTTGAATGTATGAATGGAGGTGCTTGAAGTTATATTTGAGTCACTTAGCCATATATTACCCTATCTTAACCAATGTGCCTACATTATAACCTATGAAAAGACCTTTTTGATCCTAATTTGAACGCATTTGATGTGGTGGAGATATTAGAGAAACGGCAAGCCTATGGTAAGATTTTGCATGATCTTTGAGTGTATACACGTCCTTAATTTACTTATGAGTTTGAGTGTATCCTATATTTTACACACATGCCGTTGTGAGGGTTGAATTGAATGAGATTTTTGCTTTCAATGTTTGTACATTGTCGAGTTGACTAATTGTAACAGCCCGACTTACTTAATTAAGTAATTAGGTCGTGACGTGGGTTAAGAAAGAACTTTTGATAATCTATATCAACAATTTCGATGAATATACATATCAAACAATATTTGACCTCAACTTTCTTCATGGAAGAATTAAACGTTTATGATTCAAAGAAGTAGAATGAAATTTGACAAAAATTAATTCTAGGTCCTCAATCCACAACAAAGGATCAACTGTAGAAAAACAACGGCTGAGGACGGTTAATCACAAAGGAATAACCAATATCAAGAATGTATATTTTCAAGCATGCTTTGACAACACTAAGAATATTGACGTTTCAAAGCATGGTTTAATAATGTTTCCAAGACTTGATGTAAACCTTATTGACTCTATAAAACAAATCGGACATTGAAAAGAAACTTGTTCATAGAAGCAAGTCAACATCTTAACGAAATGTCGAAGATCCCAACAACAAAATGAAACCGTCATCAGGGCAAATATCAGAACACAAAACAACAAAGGCTAAAGGTCGGCAACAAGAAGTGTGGCTGAGAATCATGTATGATGACATAAGACTCTGGGAAAACAAAACATGACATCAACAAATTAATAACATCATCATGAGACAAAACCTCCAGAAAAGCTCCTCTGCACAACATTTGATTCCAGCATCCTCTCGAGCTCATCCTGCACATTTAGAAATATATGCAGGGCGTGAGTACAAGATGCACTCAGTGAGTATATGCCGAAAACATCTAAAACATTGCTCTTAGAGCTATAAGATTGACTTGCCATAACATTTGCAACACATATGAGTTTTCAGTTAAATAACTTGTGCATACTTCTGAAATAAACTTACTTACTTTCATGCTCATATATTCATGATGCAACATTTAACATGCGTCTGCAGACATTATCACATTCATTAACCATATCTACGCACTCTTGTGTTGAGAAGTAGGCCTCCTTCTCAAACACCGTGATCGGCCATTTAGCTCACGATCACTCTGTGTACACAAACCCTCTTCGCGGCTCGTCCGACATAGGGCGATATCGTCCATCTCTCGTAGATAGGCAACATGCATCATGCATTATGCTCAAAAACTTGGCAAGTCAGTCAACTTTTCATAAAATTGCATATCATATCATTTTGTATGTAAAAACATATCATTTCACATTTTTAGAAAGGATTTTACCCACCTGGCAACAATCACTCAGGTGGACTGTTTGTTCTGTCCTTCAATTCTTTCATCTCTGAACTTGGCCCTTAATCAACATAGAGTAGCGTATAAGCATACCAGGAACTAAACAAGATAAACTCTTTATCTCATCTAAGTCGTCAACACGACTATAACTTCTTGATATTCAAGACTCTATAGTCTATGACCAAAACTAACATCTAAACATATAACAAAACTAAGACTCATATGACCAAACAAGCATATAAGACTCAACAACAAACTTAAGCCATCTATTCTTAATCAAAAACCAACAACTCTTTACAAACATAATTTATAGCCAACGTGAAAAATCACGTGAGACATCATCTAACATAAACGAACTTCGATACATGCTCAACTATCATCAAGGATCATCAATCAATCATCAAAATCCAAAGATCAAAACTTTAGCATAGAAAACCCATTTTGACGTCAAACTAAATTTTTTCATCTTTAATATACGTCGGCCGAAAAATCCGAATAAAATCATCTTAAGCTTTATTCATATCATATAATCCAAATATGAAGTCAAAATGATCAAATAAAATCAAAAATCCCACCTTATGTGAGACATAGGTTTCGGCCATTTTGGGGTTTTTGCATAGGTTCGATTTTAATCGTTTTTCTTGCTCAAAACATGTTTATATCTACCCAACAACACATATGTGAAGGCATATCAAGCATATCAACAACATAAGTTCAAGATCTAGGCCTTCATGTTTTCGAAAATTTCAAGGATTCTCAAAAATGAACTCATGCTTGAAAATTCAATATTAACCAACTCATAGGCGATAGATCTAACATAATATCAAGAGATAATGGAACAAAACATGCTCCTTAGAACAAAATCAAAAGGACCGAAACTTGGAGCACTCAAAAGTTCATGATTTTTGAATTTTTAAACCATAAATATGTTCTAGAGGTGAAGATCTACCTTTATGCGAAGACGGATCGTGAATTCATCGGTTAAATCTTCATAGAAATGAGCTTGAATGGAGGTGTGTGTGTATGTGTGTGTTTTCGAAATTTTTAAGAGAAAATGAAGTTGTGTATAATGAGTGTTTTGGAAGCTAAAACATATATATATATATATATATCATTTTACTATTTAAATCTTCCATAGGAAGCTTTAGCTTTTCTAGAAAATTCTAAGCTTATTACATAAGCTTGTTTTTAGCTTATCTTAGAAGCTTGTCCTTAGCTTATCTCATAAGCTTGTTTTAGCTTATCTCATAAGCTTAGATTGTCATTTAGGTCTATTACAACGTATTGGTGCTAGACCCAATTTATTAGGGACGTCATGTCCTCATTAGAATATATATAAAATAAATTCTCAAAATAATCAAATAGAAATATAGAAATTGCTAGTGAGTTGAAATTTTCATAAATCACTCTTTCTAAAATAAACGTCATATTTTGACTATTAAAAGTATTTTTGGTCTCAAAAACCATTTTAGGTATTTTGCTCTTGATTCGGGTTTATACATCAAACACAGATATTAAAAGGCGAAGACTCTGAAATTCTATGACTCTGGAATCAAGACTTCTATGAACACATATCTTATCATATCCAGACTCTTGAAATCTAGATCTTCTCATGCTAATAAATACTTAAGAATCTTATCTCGATTCTATCTGCTTGGCTCAAAGCTTAACATAAAAGCCTTTAACTTAAACAACTCTTTCTTAAGGATGCAATGCCCTTCTTATAAAGCTCTTAATCAGGAGCTAATCTTTTTGCTACAGGAATGCGGGTTATTAAATTCTCACCCCCTTACAAAAATTTCATCCTCAAAATTTAGTACCTTTGCAAAAAGTTCAGGGTACTTATTTCTCATCTAATCTTCTAGTTCTCATGTCGTTTCTTCCAAACCATGATGCTTCCATTGGATTTTAACTAAAGGAATTGATTTATTCCTTAATTTTTTTTTCTTTTCGATCTAAGGTGCGCTATGGCTTCTCTTTGTAGCTTAGGTCTTGTTCAGGAACAATATCTCTTGGTATATGATGTGTTTTGGATCAAACACATATCTTCGTAACTACGACACATGGAACACATTGTGGATATTGCCGAAACTTGGAGGCAATGCTAATCTGTAGGCGATTGACCTAATCTTCTTTAGAATCTCGTACGGTCTAATGAATCTTGGTTCGAGCTTTCCTTTGATTCTAAAGCGATGTATTCCTTTGGAATGAGATACTTTCAAGAATACTTTGTGTCCAATCTTGAAGCTTAGCTCCGTACGTCTTTTATCTGCGTAGGACTTTTGTCGATCTTGAGCTTCTTGGATTCTTTTCTTTATTTATCGTACGATTACGTACATTTCTTCAATCGCTTCTGGTCCAATAAATTTTCTTTCTCCAACTTCGTCCCAATAAAGCGGCGATCTACACTTTCTACCATAAAGGGCTTCATAGAGCGCCATATCAAATGTTTCTTGGTAACTGTTGTTGTATGCGAAATCAATCAATGGTAGGACTCGCTCCCATTGATCTCCTTGATCTAATATCACTGTTCTGATTATATCTTCTAGCGTCTAAATGGTCATTTTGGATTGACCATCTGTTTGCGGATGAATCGTTGTACTGAAATTCAATCTTGTACCCATCTCTTGTTGAAAACTCGTCCAAAATGAGATGTAAACTTGGAGTCTCTGTCTGAGGTGATTAAGATGGGTACTCCATGCAAATGTTCTATCCCTCGAACGTATATCTGAGCTAACTTGTTAGCTCTATACGTAATAGAGATCGGGATAAAATGAGCACACTTCGTGAGTCGATCGATTATCACCCAAATAGTTGTATTAACACGCTTTGATTTGGTTAAACCAGTCACGAAATCCATGGCTATGTGATCCTATTTCTACTGAGGAATCTCCAGTGGTTGCAACTTACCATACGCTGCTGGTACAAAGCTTTAATTTGTTGACATGCTAAACATTGTTCAATAAACGAGGCTATATCTCTCTTCATTCCTACCACACAAACCTTTGCTTTAGATCTTGATACATCTTTGTTCTTCCTGGGTGTGCGGTGTAGGGCGTGTTATGAGCTTCACTCATAATCTCGTTCTTTAAATCATTATTATTTTGGGTACGCAAATCCTGTTTCTGAACATGATTGCGTTATCCCCAGCTTCATGATATTCTTCTGGCCTTTCTGTTTTGATATTAACTCGTAGCTTTTCTATCTGTTGATTTTCTCTTTGAGCTTTCACAATTCTTGCCCTCAAATCGGGGTAACGACAAGAGCGGCTATAATCTCTTTCGTAGATTCAGGTGGTAGCACCACTTGTAAACTCATCTCTTCAAACTCTTTGATCAACTCCTCTCTTTAAGTAAGGATGAATCCTAGCTGGATTTGGCTATTTCTACTCAAAGCATCAGCGAAAACATTCGCTTTTCCAGGGAGATACTTGATATCACAATCATAATCTTTTACCCGCTCAAGCCATTTTTCTTTGGCGCATGTTCAAATCTTTCTGCTAGAAGAAATACCTCAGGCTCTTGTGATCAGTAAAGATCTCACACTTAGATCTATACAAAAGATGTCTCCAATTCTTCAGAGCATGAACAACAACTGCCAACTCTAGATCGTGTGTAGGATATATGAGCTCGTGAAGTTTCAACTATCGTGAAGCATAAGCTATCACTCTTCCTTCTTGCATCAGGACAATTCCTAGTCCACTCTTTGATGCATCGGTATATAGAGTATACCCTTTGTCTGATTCTGGTATTGCCAAAACTGGCGCTGTAGTCAATCTGTTCTTTAACTCTTGAAAACTTTCTTTATATTCTTGGGTCCACTGGGACTTAACTCCTTTTCGAAGGTATTGAGTCATAGGTCTCGCAATCTTGGAGAATCCTTCTATGAACCTTCGGTAATATCCTACTAAACCTAAGAAACTTCGAATCTCTGTCTATGTCATCGACGATTTCCAATCGCGTACCGCTTGAACTCTAGTGGGGTCGACTCTGACTCCGTCTGTTGTAATGATATGTCCAAGGAAATTCACTTCCCTTAGCCAAAACTTACATTTGCTAAACTTAGCAAACAATCATTCTATTCTCAACGTCTGTAGAACGGTTCTCAACTATTCTTCGTGTTTTTACTCGTTCTTCGAGTACTCGAGGATATCATCGATAAATACCAAAACAAATTTATCGAGATAATTGTGGAAAACACAATTCATCAAATTCATATACACAGCTGGTGCATTCGTCAAGCCAAATGGCATTACTACGAACTCGTAGTGGCCATACTGCGTTCGAAAAGCAGTCTTAGCTATGTCCTTCTGACGAATCTTTGATTGATGATATCCTGACTTTAGGTCAATCTTTGAGAAAACACTGGCACCTTTCAGCTGATCGAACAAGTCATCGATCCTGGGTAAAGGATACCTATTCTTTAAGGTTAACTTATTCAACTCTCTATAATCAATACACATCCTTAGAGTTTCATTCTTCTTTTTGACAAATAGAATTGGCGCTCCCCGAGGAGATACACTAGGTTGAGTAAAACCTAGGTCCAAAAGCTTTTGCAATTGGATCTTTAACTCCTGCAACTCTTTTGGGGCCATTCTATAAGGTGTCTTTGAAACAAGTACTGATTCTTGTTCTAACTCAATGGAAAAACTCTAATTGTCTCGTCCAAGGTAGCCAGTAATTGTTGGATTTGTATCTTGAAAGCGCTTTGGTTGAGCTTGTATACAATGTTTCGTTACCACTATTACAATCTCCTATCTGAATTGAATACTTGATTGCATATATCTCGTGTCCCCTTATCTCATATATAAGTTAGATCATACAAAGGTGTAGAAGATCACGTAAGTCCGTATGATTGGTCAAGCTTTAATGAGATATAAAAGTTTCACACCGAGACAACTAAAGGACGAGTTGTCGGTTTAGCCACAGATATAGAAGAAGTGACTTGACTTAGTTGCTTGTCTATGCTGGTACGCCTCGACGTATTGAAGGATCACAGGAGATGTGTTCTTCATTCGACCGTCGTGAAGAACCAAGATCTCGTGACTTACGATGATCTAAACCTCGATAAGGTATTAGGTGATAATGAGTTGTTGTCCATCACTTTGACTTGTTATGGGTGTAGGTTATATTCTAACCCAAGATTCTCCGTGATCTGGGTGATGGCGATCTTGTATGTCAAGCTAGTTATCTCGACGAGTCACCGTATCCGCTTAGGATGATGACGCCCCTTAAGGAGCTCAAAGGTTTATTGTACTAAACCCCGCAGTTGAGTTAGCCAAGTACAATAATAAGGTCGAGTGGTACTACTTAAGGAAATGAAGTTATTAATTGTTTTAAGCGATCGATTACTATAAATGATTAATGGACGCTCGATATCTTAAATACGGGATTCGTAATGTCTAAGTGCAAGCCCGACTCAACTTCGTAATAAAGGGTAAGTCAACATTCTTTCTCTAGTGGCATGGTCGAATGTTTATAAATTAATTTATGTTCGGGCTGAACATAAGATAATTAATTTATTTGAGGCCCATCTTTATTCCTCATTTGATCCTGGCCGGCCCATCCAGGCCCGTGAGCTAAGGAAAATCGGCGCCTTATGCTCCCAAAGGCAAGATTTTATTCTCTTTATCCCACAAGGATATTATTATATTTATGGTATATGATAGATCCTTTCCATATAAGATTATGGTAATAATCCTCGAGAGTATGGAAATAATCCCGAGAGTATGGAAATAATCCTAAGATTATGGTAATTTTCCATATAGGATTATGGTAATTTCCATATAGGATTATGGTAATTTCCATACGGGATTAAGGTAGTGCATTATAAATATAAGGTATGAGATAAAGTCTAGTTAATGCTCACATAATTAACACAAGATTTTCGCCCCTCATAGTGTTGAGAGAATTTCAAAGTTGTGAAAAGAGAGCAAAGGGTGATTTTCCAAGCATTCTCCATAGATCGTGTCACGCCCAATTTCCGAGGGAAGGCACGGATGCCAGGGTGATTATTAGGGTGGGGGTTAAGTCGGGAATAAGGAATACATATAACATACATGATAAGAAGATGTGACCATGAAATCGGGCAAGATCTCCTCTATAACTAGGACATATCCTCGAAGGGGAGGGGTGCACAAACAATCCACCAACAGAATAATATCGATAACATAACCTCAATGAAACATGATCTTGGTTTATTATAAGTAATGCAAGAAAGCAAAATAGCATTACATCCTGTCAACTAGACCGTCAACTACATAGCATGCTCAGACGAGACTCACAGAATGACATAACAAATCTTGTTCCCAATCGTAAAGCAAATAAGGGACAAGAATACATAATTATCGTAGCACGATATAACACAACATCGCGGGAGGCATAGCATGAAGAACCCGCAGCTCCACCCTCGCGTCGCCCGCCCGACCCTCCTCCATCCGTGAAAAGATTTGAAAAAGAGTTTGGGGTGAGTACTAGCGACTCACCGGGTTTTATCATAAATCAAAAGAATCATGAGGCCTTGTTTAGAGCACTTACCTTAGAAGGTTTTAAAACGTAAATCCACTTCTAAGTAAGCAAAATAGATTTTCATTTTCGACACCGATCCGTTATTATTGTTACTCCCATCATAGAACCATGAACCACGGCTCGAACGATCCCGCCAAAGCCCATCACATGACATTCATTCGGCCCGAACATATCCAATGGCCCACGCCCGAACGTATCCAAAGGCTAACTCGGTGTGGACTTTAGGGTCAAACTCGTCGAACCATAACCACCTCATTACCATTTCGTGTGGACTTCCGGGTTCATCCCCTTCGTAACCATAACCACGTGTTCGGGTCTATCCCCTTATGATCAATACTCAAGATGGTGATCAACCCACCAATAGAGATCCGCACAACCATGATAGAACCATATCTCGATCGTAGAACAAGAATAATTTCACAAAACATTTTACGGCGTACATGTTTTATTTTGAAATATCGAGTAAATAACTCAAAATAAGCATATATAACCCAACTCGAATGCACGAAAACGTCAACCGGGAGATATCTACGGATCCGATGACTTTACCGATCGACCGGTAGGTACCGTAACAAGACGGAACAACTTATGGGTTACTTCCCACAAAGCAAAACTACAACGTGATCCAAACGACGATCGTAGCAAAATTAGGGTTTTCGACTTTCCAACCCACATTCGCACTCTCCGGTTTTCAAATCAACTCGATGCGTAAGGAAATATATTCAGGCATCAAGACCTATAATAGGGTACCTTCAAAATATGCATGCATGCAAGTCGACTCAAATCTTAGCGTGAAGAAGCTTCAAAATCGATGCCTATCCTCGATCTAGGATAAACCATCCAAAATCGATGCATGAAAATGGAAACATAAGCAATATGCATAACGACGAACATGGAATGACAAACGACGTTGAAAATGGATAACCCGGCATGTACTTCCTTTAGAAAACTCAAGCAACGGAAAACA
Organism: Salvia rosmarinus; assembly: GCA_036937905.1. Taxonomy (NCBI): domain Eukaryota; kingdom Viridiplantae; phylum Streptophyta; class Magnoliopsida; order Lamiales; family Lamiaceae; genus Salvia; species Salvia rosmarinus. Next base: position 34,988,117 of record CM072818.1, read on the forward strand.
TCCCGACATGCGAGACGCCGAAAATGTAAAACGGAATCGGTACTTTAGTAGAATGCCTAGCCGGAACTCAAAACCTAAAGGACCGTGAGCTGTGCGGTGGTCCGTCGGCCACCAAATCGGCGGCCAACAGCCACCAAATCGGCGGCAATGGGCGGCGGCGGTAATGGCCAAATCGGCCGGCCTCCGGCCGTTTTCCCGCCTCGTCCCTTTAGAATCCCGAGTTCTATGCTATACGATCTACTAAAAGGTGGAATCAAAACAAGAAAAGGACAAAAACAGAAAAACGGGCTGCCCGGGGGGTGGTTGATCGGCGGTGGTGGCTCGGCAGCAGCGCAATGGCGCCGCCGCTGAGCCTCCCCGGCTCGATCCCCACTCCTCCAGCGCTTCCGCAGCGTACCTGGAGCTGCTCGGCTCTTCCGTAAACACAGAGAGACGAAGGAAATGAACGTTGAAAATGAAGGCCCTAGCCTCCTATTTATAGAAAGGTGGGTCATTGCAATGCATGCAGCGACCCTTTTTCGAAAACGCAAAAAGCGACGCAACTTTTGCAAACGGACTCCAAATTTAGCAAACTTAGTACCCATGGACACGAAATAAAATACCGGACACAATGACTATAAACAAGATATGCTTTTAAAAGACCAATGAAAAGTCCGGTTTTTGATAATTTCCGAGTGCCAAACCTTCATGGGTGGTCGAAAACTCGCATACTTAGTGTCTATGAATTCGTCATAAGACACTCTTCACAACGCTTTGAGGTTTCGTGACGGTCCGCATCACCAAACAAAAGCCAACCTTTGACCTTTTCTCGAAAAACGTGCCATGCAAAATGAAGCTTAAAAGACGGGTATTACATCCTCCTCCTTATAAAAATTTCGCCTCGAAATTTCAAACACGTGGAGAAAACAACTCGTGGCATCGAGCCACGAACTTGTCTTCCAACTCCCACGTAGCTTCCTCCTCTCCGTGGTGATTCCACAACACTTTCACCAACTAATCGCTTGTTCCTCAATTCCTCGACTTCGCTCCAAGATAGCCACCGCCTTCCTCGTAACTCGGATCCCGAGCAAGAACCACTTGGTCATGCTTGATCACGTGTTTTGGGTCGAACACGCACTTTCTCACCGAGAAACGTGAAACACGCCATGAACATCTCCGATGCTAGGCGGCAAAGCTAACCTATAGGCAACGGGCCTATTCTCTCAAGAACTTGAAGGTCCAACGAACCTCGGTCAGAATCTCTACCTCATTTCCCAAAACGAACGACTCCTCGCTCGGGAAACCTTATGAAAACGCGATCTTGATCATGAACCGAAAATCCGACGACGCTTGTCCGCATAGGACTTCGCTCGCCCCGGGCTTCTTGATCCTTCGCTGATCCGATCGATAACCTCGACCGTCTGCTGAACCATCTCTCGTCCTAACATCTTCTCTCGCCCACTTCATCCCAATAAAGTGGCGATCGACACTTCCTTCCGTCTAACGCTCATAGGGAGCCATTCTACGGTGGCGATAATCATTGTTATAGGCAACCCACCAAAGGTAGTATCTCTTCCCACTTCCTCCTCTATCGCCACGATCGCCGCAGATATCTTCCAAGACCTGAATCGTTCTTTCCGACTGACCGTCCGTTTGAGGATGGAATGCCGTACTAAGATTCAGCTTGGTCCCCATGGCTTCCTGCAGACTCCTCCAAAACCTTGACGTGAACCTCGGGTCACGATCTGACGTAATCGATACTGGCACACCATGTAACCGTACGATTTCTCTAACGTAAAGCTGAGCAAGCTTATCTAACCCGTACGTCATCCGAATCGGTAAGAATGAGCTTACTTCGTCGATCATCGACGACAACCCATATAGCGGTGTTTCCTCGTGACCTTGGAAAACTCACCACAAAATCCATACCGATATGATCCCATTTCCATTCTGGGATTGGTAGCGGTTGCAACAATCCTGACGGACGTTGGTGTACAGCTTTCACTTGCTGACAAGCCAAACATCGTTCCACAAACGCGGCTACATCCTTTTTCATCCCTTCCCACCAAAAGTTCCTTTTAAGGTCTCTGTACATTTTGGTGCTTCCCGGATGAGTCAGATACGGTGCCTCATGAGCTTCACTCATGATTTTATCTCTCATTCCTATCGAGTGGCACACATAACCTTCCTCTAATAGTAGCGTTGTTTTCGCTCAGAAACCCTTGCTATCTTCTAGCCTTGCTTTCAAACGCATCTTCTCCAAGAATTGCCTCCTCGCGCACTCACGATGGCTTCTCTCATGGACCCATCCTTCTTCACGAACGTAACCGGCGCCTCCCCACGGCGACACGCTAGGTCGGATAAAACCTAGATCCAACAGCTCCGCAATCTGCGCTTTCGCCTGCAATTCTTTAGGTGCCATTCGGTATGGTGCCTTTGATACTGGTGCTGCTCCTGGTTCCAAATCAATAGTGAATTCCACTTGTCTATCAGGCGGTAAACCTGGCAAGTCCTCGGAAACACGTCCGGATATTCACACACCATCGCTCCTTCGCAATCGCTATGCCGTTTATTGTTCCCCGTCAAACTTACCAAGAAAGTTTGACAGCTTCCTTCCCGATCATCCTCACCGCCGGTCGAGATCATCGGGCACGCAAACACCCATCCTTATGCCGTGGAAACAAACTTCCACCTTCTACCGCTCGAAAAGCAACTTCTCTCGAGACAACGATAGTTGCCATGTGCTTTTCCAACCAATCCATGCCAAAGATGACATCGAAATCTTCCATTCCGATGACATGCAAATTGACAAGGACCTTTTGCTCACGTATTTCTACTTCACAGTTCGCAAATCTCTTTTGCTTTTAGCACTTCTCGACGGATGCTAATTTCGTGGTACTCAGGATTTCTTGGGTACCAAACCCAACCTCTCACACGCGATTTTCAAACGAAAGAATGTGAGGCTCACAGTATCAAACAAAGCGGCGACGGGTATATCACTCATATGGATTATACCGCAAGATTTCGAGAGCTTGAGCCGCCTGGCGATTCAAAGCGCACACCCTGCTTGCTGCGTGGCCTTTGGTTTGCTCGCCTAGGGTGACCTCCTCGCCCCGTTGTTTGTCCTCGGCGAGCATGATTCGCCTCTGCGAGCTGGACGCCGCCATCGGTGGTCGCTCGCCGCCTCCTAGCGGACAATCTCGAGCGTAATGTTCGACTTCTTACAACGATAACACTCGGTGCTACCTGCCCGCACTCACGAAATGATTCCTTCGCATTTCGCACCAAGGTTTTCCACCGCCGCATGGGTTGGAAATTCCTTCCCAAGGTTGCTTTTCTCTCTGAATGCCTTGATTCCTTGGAATCATCGACCGCTCGTTCCCTCGAACACCGATTGCTTTTCCTCGATCTTCCCATTTCCTCTTACCTCTTCCTCCGCCGATGGCTGTCCGGTGGCATCGTTTTTCTTGGGGCAACATTGACTCAATGTTTAATGCCCGGTTCAAGGATCGCGATACGCCGATCTCCCCGATCGACGAGCGAAATTCGATCTCGGTCGGAGTCCTCTCCTCGAACTCGCTCGCCTGGCAGCCTCGGTGCCAACCATGTACGTAGTATAACGTGATGGGATTTATTAAACGAGCGATCGTACTTCGGTGACCGCCCTTCTTCCTCGACGAAGATTCCGCATTCATTCTCGTCACGCCTGTAAATGCCGGTACATACTTTTCCATGAGTTCTTCCTCGAAATCTTCCCACGTATACCTTGCCCATCGTCACGGTGTTAGAGTCCTTCTCACGGATTCCACCGTAAATCAGCCTCATCGGTTAGTCGAAAGATCGCACAATTCAGCTTTTACGCTTCTTCGCACCGATGTATTCAAGATCCTTTCGTGGATCGATCCGCTTCTCGGCCGATCGGTTCGCCGAGACCGTCGAATGTGGGGATTACGCTGCGAAAACTCTCGATCGCATGCCAACCAAAGGTGGTTCCCGGCTTCTTCCACGTTATTGTTCCTCCGATTCCTTGTTCTCATTACGCATCGACGTTTGAAACATAAGAAACGCCGATAGATAATCGGGTATCACCGCATAACATATATCATCACCCATATCACATATCATCACATACACCACATATCACGCACGATCACATATAATCATGCAATCGTCAACATATCATCGCTATGCATTTCACATAACATCATCATCACGCATCACATAGATCATATATCATCATGGCATAGCTCATATCACATATAAGCATCAAAACATAAACATCTTGTCATAGACGTTAGTATCAAGAATATTCGGTGTCCATGAAGGATCACAAAATACAAGATCAAGGTATGTCACCAAAAGGTCGATATGAGCAAAAGAATCGACTCGGTCATCATCAAAAGATGCCGCTCTATCCATGCTTCTAGCGGATCATGCGATCACCATCGTATACACCGACTACCTAGATCTCGCCCTCCATATCCATCCAAGATTCCCCGCCGTCCAAATGTTCCATTCTCGCCTTTCCTCATCCTCTTTCCTTCCTATCGTGGCTTGAATTGGCCGCCGTAAAAGCGATCCCGCATGGAAGCAAGCCTCTCTTAGGGTATGATCCCATCCAAGCCGCTCTCGATTGCACGGGTATCGTGAAAGCCGTGCTCGAGTCCCTCGCTCGCGCTTGCCCTTCCTCAATGTGCCCGATCTCATCGTAGTCATCGGCTATCCGGATCACCGGTCCTCCGAATCCTCACTATCCTCCTCGCTCTCATCCGGGTCCTCTTCTTCTTCCTCGTAGTCGCCTTCCCGGATGCCACCGACACGCTTTGGTGGCATGAAGATTCGATCCCGGCTTCTTCCTCGCCATCGCCGGACGGACAATATCTCTCGCCCCGGAAGTTCTCGCCAAAGTCATTCGGGTCCTCCGGAAGGTAAGGATCATCGATGGAGGTGTAGTGACCGTGTATCTCGATGCACCGGGTGATCGCTGATTGATGGTTGTTCTCCCAACGGCTCTTGGGAACATCATCCCTATCATCGATCTCGATCGGTCCTCGAGGGTGTCTCGCAACCACATCCTCCTCGATGGTATACCTCGGTGGTCTGTCCACCGCCTCCATACTCGAGCAATAACTCGGTAAAGTCCAAGGTGGGTGCCTCGTGATAGATCTCGCTCAACAACACATGTCCTTGCTTTCGCCCACGGCCGCCATCCCGCCAGCCTTTCGGTCATCCGATAGTAGGCCTCATATTCGACACTTTCCCACCGCTCTAACCTTTCTCCATAACCCAACAAATCTTCCCGTAAATACTCCCAATGGCTCATGAATATTCCGGTACATTCTCCAATTTACGGATATGCTCATCCATTCTCGAGATCTTAACCAACGTTGTCCGGGCCATCAATATCCATAAACCTACATGTTAGTTCACCATAAAACAACAACAAATATTCACGCTTCCTTTTTCCGCCTACCATATCCGGGTAATCATGTTTCAAACACATGTTCATTTCAACACATCAATATCAATATCGATATTTATCATAATCACGTAAGCAAACACAGATTCACTTACAAGCACTCGCTTATCAAAATAAACAAGATTTTCAATCAACAATACATTGCTATGTAAACACATAGACTTACATCAACCATACGTGATCACATTAATCACATCATATCATATAAACGATTTTCTCATCACACACCACACGTGCCCTTTTGTTCCATCAACAATCACTTCCACATCCACACCACCATCCAACCATACCTCATCCACATCACGCTTACATCACAGAACTCTTACCATGCCAAAGCACATGAAACAAAGATCACATCAAGCATCACGTAACCACATAAAGCATCAAGAATAAACACATACCTCATCCCCTTTTAAAGGAGGCGGATCGACGGTGAGCCGGCGAGGCAGACTGATGAAAGTTTAGAAGAACAAGTTCTAAACACTCAATTGTAAGAACGCACATGATATAAAGCAAACGAACGCTTTGATATCAAACAATTATGAAAACTAGATGCCAAGAACATTGTTCTAATACCAAGTCGGTATCGATAACAAAGATAGATGTCGTGGCAAGAACATCGCTCGATACCAAGTCGGTATCGATAACTTTAGATAACTAATGCCGGAGAAAACCGCCTCGATACCACGTCACACGCCCAATTCCCGGAAGGCACGGATGCCGGGTGTGATTAGGGGTGGGGTTAAGAAGCGGGGAAGAAGGGGAATACATATAACATACATGATAAGAAGATGTGACCATGAAATCGGGCAGATCTCCTCTATAACTAGGACATATCCTCGAAGGGAGGGTGCACAAACAATCCACCAATGTAATAATATCGATAACATAACCTCAATGAAACATGATCTTTGTTTATTATAAGTAATGCAAGAAAGCAAAATAGCATTACATCCTCATCAACTAGACCGGTCAACCACATAGCATGCTCAGACGAGACTCACAAAGAATGACATAACAAATCTTGTTCCCAATCGTAAAGCAAATAAGGGACAAGAATACATAATTATCGTAGTACGATATAACACAACATCGCTGAGGCATAGCATGAAGAACCCGCAGCCCACCCTCGTGGCCTCGTCCAAATTCTCCTCCATCCGTGAAAAGATTTGAAAAGAGTTTGGGGTGAGTACTAGCGCACTCACCGGGTTTTATCATAAATCAAAAGAATCATGAGGTCGTGTTTAGAGCACTTACCTTAGAAGGTTTTAAACGTAAATCCACTTCTAAGTAAGCAAAATAGATTTTTCATTTTTCGATACGGATCCGTTATTCTTGTTATTCCCATCATAGAACCATGAACCACGGCTCGGACGTATCCCGCCAGCCCATCACATGACATTCATTCGGCCCGAACATATCCAATGCCCACGCCCTAACGTATCCACCGGCTAACTGGTGGGACTTGGGGTCAATCCCGTCCGAACCATAACCACCTCATTACCATTTCCGTGTGGACTTCCGGGTCTATCCCCTCGTAACCATAACCACGTGTTCGGGTCTATCCCCTTATGATCAATACTCAAGACGGTGATCAACCCACCGAATAGAGATCCGCACAACCATGATAGAACCTTATCTACGATCGAGAGAGCGATAATAATTTCACAAAACATTTTACGGCGCATATGTTTTATTTTGAAATATCGTAGTAAATAACTCAAAATAAGCATACATAACCCAACCCGAATGTATTTAAAACGCCAACCGGGAGATATCTACGGATCCGATGACTTCACCGATCGCACTGGTAGGTACCTTGTAACAAGACGGAACAACTTTTGGGGTTACTTCCACAAAGCAAAACTACAACGTGATCCAAACAACGATCGTAGCAAAATTAGGGTTTTCGACTTTACGAACCCACATTTGGCACTCTCCGGTTTTCAAATCAACTTGATGCGTAAGGAAATATATTCGTGGCATCAAGACCTATAATAGGGTACCTTCAAAATATGCATGCATGCAAGTCGACTCAAATCTTAGCAATGGAAGCTTCAAAATCGATGCCTATCCTCGATCTAGGATAAACCATCCAAAATCGATGCATGAAAATGGAAACATAAGCAATATGCATAACGACGAACATGGAATGAAAACGACGTTGAAAATGGATAACCCGGCATGTACTTTTTAGAAAACTCAAGCAACGGAAAACATCCCGACATGCGTAAACGCGAAAATGTAAAACGGAATCAGATTTTAGTAGAATGCATAGCCCTAACTCAAAACCTAAAGGACCCGAGCAAAAGGTGGTCCGTCGCCACCAAATCACGGCCAACAGCCACCAAATCGGCGGCGGTAATGGCTTAAATCGGTTGCCTCCGCCGCTTTTCCGCCTCGTCCCTTTAGAATCCCGAGTTCTATGCTATACGATCTACTAAAAGCGGAATCAAAACAAGAAAAGGACAAAACAGAAAACGGGCTGTTCGGGTGGTGGTTGATCGGCGGTGGTGGCTCGGCAAAGAACATAATGGCGCCGCCGAGCCTCCCCTGCCGATCCCCACTCCTCCAGCCGCTCCGCAGCAGCACTGAGCTGCTCGGCTCTTCCGTAAACACAGAGAGCGACGAAGGAAATGAACGTTGAAAATGAAGGCCCTAGCCTCCTATTTATAGGAAAAAGGGTCACATTTGCTGCTTGAAGCGACCTTTTTCAAAACGCAAAAGCGACGCAACTTTGCAAACGGACTCAAAATTTGGCAAACTTGGTACCCATGGACACGAAATAAAATACCGGACACAATGACTATAAACAAGATATGCTTTAAAAGACCAATGAAAAGTCCGGTTTTCGATAATTTCCGAGTGCCAAACCTTCATGGGTGGTCGAAAACTCGATACTTAGTGTCTATGAATTAGCCATAAGACACTCTTCACAACGCCCGAGGTTTCGCGACGGCCGATCACCAAACAAAAGTCAACCTTTGACCTTTTCTAAAAACGTGCCATGCAAAATGTAGCTTAAAAGACGGGTATTACGGATCATCCTCACCGACGCTGGAGATTGGGCAACCGGATATAGTCCAAAAGGTCAAAGCACGAGTCCGATCCGCTCGATCCTTTCATCTCGCTCTATCGACCTCTTCGGATCCAAAGGTAAACACGTGAAAACCCTACGTGTTGCGATTAATTATATAGACGCATGCTAGGTTTATAATCAATGTATGGTGAATTAAATATCCAAGATGGATCCTCGGGCGAGGGCTAAACATATGTTTTCCTACAATTGGTATCGAGCACGGGATCGTAATCTCGGCTCTGCTGGATTAATTCACGCTGATTATTACGCGCGTTTTAATTAATTGTGGATCCGCTGCTCATCGTGGCTCGCTTATTGTTTTTGTTGGTTTTGTTTTACACCACGAGAAAATCCGTGGTTAGATTAGATTTTATTCGTAAATCTTATCCGTAAAGAACGAAGAACGAAACGACGGAAAACAGATCTCTGGCGGACCACGACGGTTTCATGGCGAAGCCTCGCGTCGCGAGGGCGATCGCGAGGGCACGGGCGACGGGCGCGCGTCACAAGACGAGATCCTCGGCGCCACGCGAAGCGAGCGAGTGGTCGCGAGATTCGCGCCAAGCAACGCGGGCGAGCGAGCTAGCGGGCGGCGGGCGTGCAGCGCTGTCGCGGCGAGAAACCCGGCTGGCGAGCAGATCATGATCGCGAAGTTTCGACGGCCGGGCGACGCCATCTCTCGCAGATGTTCGGCGCTGGGCGTGGCGCACGCGACGCTTTCGACGGGTCGCGGTCGCATTAGCGACCGCGAGTAGCTCATGAGGGACACGCGGCAGCGCGCGTGGGCGGTCAGCGCTGGCCGGGCTTTGCCCTGCGCCCGGACAGACAATGACCCGCCCGCACCCGTTCCACCCAACCCAGATTTTTCGGTCCGTGCCCATGCACGCGAGGCCCATTTGTTGTTTCGGTCCATGCCCGTGCACGCGAGGTCTGTCAAGTTTAATTGCACTTTGTAAATCTATGTAATAGATTAGACATGAATGTGCAGTGTTTCACGATTGGGCGCGATGAGCGTTTTATTTTATTTTTATCGCTCATATGCATGTCGTGGATGTTTAAATAATGCATAGTACGCTATGTATGTTTATATTACGCTGACAAACCTTTAGTGTTTTACGTAATTGATGCGCATAGTAAGCATGCTAGGTTTATCGCGTTTATCAAGCATATTTTAGAATTCTACGAGCATGTTTTACATGTCGAGTTCTATAGAAAAGCATGCAAGGATTACGTGATCCGCATGGACAAACCTTTGAATAAAATGACTAAGCAAGCAACCCGACAAATTAATTTTTCAAATTAAAATGTCAAGACCTCCACTTTTGATCTCTAAACAAAGTGAGACGACCGTGAGTAAACGCCCACCCGCGTGGCTTGCTTGCACTGCTTATCATAAGTTTGTTAGATGAGATTTCTAAATAAAACTTTTAAATCTATTGAGAAGTGGGAGTTTCATGTAAACGCCCACACGCTGCGTGGTCAGAAGCGATTTTCATTAGTTCTCTAGAGATAGATATAAAATGAGATAACAAAAGAATTTGAATTGGGCGGTATGGTCCGAGTGAGTATGCCAATTCTAAGAATTCATTTTCTGCTGTTAAAATTGTGGTCAATGCTTAGACATCACCTCAAGTCCAACTTCCCGCGAAGTCCCTTCTTGCGATAGTGATGTGGTCTAGTAAGGTCCAATCGTTAATTTCATTTGTCATAAGGATAAGTTGACATGGATTAAAATTAAACGACTAAAAGGTATATTTTAGTCCAGTCGGGGGTTCATATGTAAACGCCCACACGCGTGGCTTGTATGTGGAATTCCTTGGGCAATTGGAGGTTTCAATTAATATTGTTTTATCAAAAGGTTACAATATTATTGTTACGAATTATTTGCGATCGTATGCTTATGTGTTTACATTATCGCTTCGAGATATGTCTCTACGCCGATTATCAATATGCTCGCACAAAATCCGTTATCCGTCCAAATTTTATCGAGTGGAAACGAAACATGGAATATGTTCTTATCGAAGAACACATGTTTGTTCTCACTACTCTAAACCCGATGCCCTTCTCGACGATCGACTAATGAGCGGCGAGTCAGTCAAGACTTTGGAATAAGTCAAACAATACGGCTAAATGCTATATGATGACTACTATGTCCAAAGGCTTGCACATCAGATCGATGGTAGACGCGATTGATATTTGGTCAAGTCTCGAGAGTAAGTTTGGGCGATCGGATCGGACATCCGCTTCACACAATGAGAGAAATCTTGGCGTGTAAGATGGAAGAAGGAAGTTCGGTCCATGAACATGTCTCCCACACGACTCATCTCATGGATAGTCTTGATCACTTGGGAGGAGGTATTGACGGCGGCCAAGGTCGATATCATCCTCAATACACCGCCCAAGTCTTTTGAGAACTTTCGAATGCGATCATGAGCAAGACCGAGTTTACACTTAGTCGGTTGCTTAATGATCTCGTTCAAGGAAGGAGTTATGGGAAAAGAGCACATGCTCTTGCTAGCACATCTAAGGGCCCAAAATTTTCGTTGCAAAATGGAAATAGAAAAGGGTACCAAAGGTGGAAGAGGCAAGGCAAATAGTGGGAGTAATGGGAACAAGAACATGGTTGCCACCGGAGGCTCAAGAAGCCAAAGGAGAAGGGCAAGTGCTTCAAGTGCGGTAAGACGGGCATTGGAAGGCCAAGTGCCCTATGCTCAAGGCTCAAGGTACGCCGCTTGCTTTAGTAACGGAAACATGTTTAGCGACTTGTTCTACCCATTCTTGGGTAGTAGATACTGGCGAATCGATCATGTTTGTTACACCTGCGTGGGTTCCCGCGACAAGGGAGTCAGTTGATGGCGAGATAACGATCTCCATGGGCAACGCGCGAAAGTCGAGGCCGTTGCAGTTGGAGATGTTACTTTATGTTTTGAGAAAACAGCTTTAGTTCTAAAAGACGTTTTATATGTGCCGGATTTTCATGAACCTTGTTTCGCTTTGAAATTATTTACTCATGGATATTCATTATTTTTGATAGTGGTGTTTCTATCATAAGAAATGACGGTTATCTCGTGTTGTACGTTATATAATTCGCTTTATACTATTTCGCCAAACATAATACCTATAACTATGTTGCGTCTTCATCAAACCCTAAAAAGAGAAAGTTTTCTTGAAGATGACACCACTTTTCTCTCGGCATCTTAGATTAGGTCACATCAATCTAAATAGGATCCAAAGACCGCTAAGAATGGGCGTTGGTAATCTCACGGTTACTCGCTCCCACCGCGAATCAGATATAGAAGGTAAGATGTCGACTGGACCTTTCAAAGCGAAGGGTTATAGAGCCAAAGAAATGTTGGAGCTAGTCCATTTCGACTGTGTGGACCGATGTCCACACAAGCTCGTGGAGGGTACAGTATTTTGTCACTTTCGACGATTACTCAAGGTACGGATACATATACCGCTTCACCGCAGAGTCCAATGCTTTGAGAAATTCAAAGAGTTTAAGGCGGAAGTGGAGACGAAGCTTAGGTAAGAGTATCAAGTCATCATGGTCCGATCGCGGTGGCGAATACCTCGATAACGAGTTTATGGACTATCTAGTGAAGTGTGGGATTACATCCCAACAGACTTCACCGGGGACACCACACAAAATGGTGTGTCGGGAGCGAAGAAATAGGACTCTTTTATAAATGGTTAGATCAATGATGAGCTATGCAACATTGCCTATTTCGTTCGGGGTATGCCTTAGAGACGCGGCATACTTGCTAAATCTAGTACCGCCCAAGTCACGAAAAGACCCTTTCGAGTTGTGGTTTGGGCGCAAGCTTAGTTTAAGCCACATAAGGATATGGGCGATCCAAAGACATGTCTTGAACAAGAAGGGCGACAAGTTGAGGCTAGATCGACGCAAGGTCAAGTTTGTCGCTATCCTAGAGGAACGAAGGTGGTTTATTCTATAGTCCTAAGGATCGGGAAGGTCATTATTAGACTAATGCCCGATTCTTAGAAGAGGATTATATGAAAAATCATAAGTCCAAAGTTGAAATCATTCTTCAAGAATTAGAAGATGATCGTATTCCACCACCGACAGGGCCAAAGGCACGAGATGTCGAGTCTAGTGGGAGGATCGACACCGATACTTCAAGAAATTTAAGTGGGTCGAGTTCCACCGGAGATACCGACCGCATAAGTGGTACCTACACAGAAAGTTGTGCAAGTTAGAGAACCACAAGTATCTGCACTCCACCGCTGCTATTGTGCTGTAGAACCTCGTCAGTAGTGGGAGGTTGTTCGTCAACCCGAGCGATTTATGTTCGTGGGTGAATCTTCGGATTTAGTCCCACCGACTAACAAGCAATAATCGACCCATGGACATACAAGGAGGCAATACAAGATATTGATGCAAGATCATGGCACACCGCTACGGACTTAGAAATGGAGTCCATAACGGCTATGGATGTATATGAAAAGACACCTCTACCGGATGGCAAGGAAGCCATAGGTAGTAAGTGGATATACAAGAGGAAGAGAGATCTGATGGAGAGGTTTCGCTTTCAAGCCGTGGCAGGCGAAAGGGTACACTCAGATTGAGGGCATCGATTTCATGAGACCTTTCACCGTAGCAATGCTCAAGTCCATCGAATTCTTCTAGCCATAGCAGCCCACTGAACCTAGAGGTTTGGCAAATGGATGTTAAAACCGCTTTTCTAAACGGTTACCTTGAGGAAGGTAGAGACATCTATATGCAAGAACCTCAAGGTTATGTGGTAAAGGGTGAAGAGCATCTAGTATGGAAGCTTAAAGTCCATTTATGGACTTAAGCAAGCCTCCCGATCATGGAACTTACGCTTTGACGAGGTAGTAAAGTCCTATGGATTTACCCAGTTGCCTAGCGAGAGTTGTGTGTATCGGTTAGATGTCAACGTGATGTGGTATTTCGCACTTTATGTAGATTACATCCTTCTAGTTGGCAACAACGTGAAGTCATTATCGACGTAAAGAGTTGGCTATCCGATCGCTTTCAAATGAAAGACTTAGGAGATGCAGCGACATTCTGGGATCAAGGTTTACCGAGATCGCAAGAAGAAAATGTCGAGCTTATCTCAAAGCGCCTTACATTGATCTTTGTGATTACTGCTTTAGTATGCGGACCGCCAAGAAAGGATTACTACCTTCGACATGGCGTGCCTTTATCTAAGACGCAATACCTATGACCGCAAAGGAGATAGAGGAATGAGACAAGTTCATACGCTCCGCCGTAGGAAGTCTCATGTACGCAATGCTATGCACGAGGTCGATATCCGCTATCACGGTAGGCATAGTAGCTAGATATCGCCTAACCTCGACAAGCTCATTGAATTGCGAGAAAGCATATACCAAGCACCGAAAAGGACTCGAGATTATAGGCTAGTTTACCATGCAGATAGTCTAATGCCTTTGGGTTATCTGCACTGGATTTCCAGTGGACCGTGATGAGAAAAGCCAACCTCGGGCTATGTGTTTACCTTGGGAGGTGGAGCCGTATCCTGGCGGAGTGCAAAGCAAATGATGCATTGCGGACTCTACCATGGAAGCCGAATATGTAGCCGCCTTGAGGCTTCTAAGGAGGTCAGATGGTTCAAGAACTACCTCACGGGTCAAGATATGGTACCGGTTTGCCCAAGAGTATCATAGTTTATCGTGATAACTCGGTGCGAGTGGCAAAGTCGAAGGAACCACGGACCCACAAGGCGACCAAACACATAGAGAGAAAGTACCATGTCATACGAGAAATCGTTAGACGAGGTGACGTCTTGATTGAAAAGATTGATACGACGAAAAATCTAAGCGGATCCATTCACGAAGAGCATGCCGCAAAAGTCTACGATGGACACGTTAGAGGACTCGATTATGCTTGATGGCACCCACTTAGAAAGGAAACTTTTGTATAAGTGGGAGAAGCAAAGTGATGGTTGTTTGTAATAGCTAGTAGAGACACATTGTATACTAAAATTTTGCTTTAGTATAAGTGGGAGATTGTTGGATTTGTATACCGAAAGCAGTTTGGTTTAGCTTGTATACAATGTTTCGTTACCACTATTACAATCTCCTATCTCAATCAATACTTGATTGCATATATCGTGTCCCTTATCTCATATATAAGTTAGATCATACAAGGTGTAGAAGATCACGTAAGTCCGTATGATTGGTCGAAGCAATGAGATATAAAAGTTTCACAACGAGACAACTAAAGGACGAGTTGTCGGTTTAGGTCGCAGATAGATAAGAAGTGACTTGACTTAGTTGCTTGTCTATGCTTTGCACGCCTCTCGACGTATTGAAGGATCACAGTGAGATGTGTTCTTCTTTCTCGACCGTCGTGAAGAACCAAGATCTCGGTGACTTACGATGATCTAAACCTCGATAAGGTATTAGGTGAATATGAGTTCTTGCCCATCACTTTGACTTGTTATGGGTGAGGGTCATATGTTCTAACCCAAGATTCTCCGCATCTCGGGTGATGGCGAGTGCTTGTATGTCACGCTAGTTATCTCAGACGAGTCACCGTATCCGCTTAGGACGATGACGCCCCTTAAGGAGCTCAAAGGTTTATTGTACTAAACCCCGCAGTTGAGTTAGCTCAAGTACAATAATAAGGTTGAGTGGTACTACTTAAGAAATGAAGTTATTAATTGTTTTAAGCGATCATTGCTATAAATGATTAATGGACGCTCGATATCTTAAATACGGGATTCAGTAATGTTCAAGTGCAAGCCGACTTAACTTCGGTAATAAAGGGTAAGTCAACATTCTTTCTCTAGTGGCATGATCGAATGTTTATAAATTAATTTATGTTCGGGTGAACATAAGATAATTAATTTATTTGAGGCCCATCTTTATTCCTTGCATTTGATCCACTGGCCGCCCATCCAGGCCCGTAGCCAAGGAAAATCGGCGCCCCCTTATGCTCCCAAAGGCAAGATTTTATTCTCTTTATCCCACAAGGATATTATTATATTTATGGTATATGCATAGATCCTTTCCATATAAGATTATGGTAATAATCCTGAGAGTATGGAAATAATCCTGAGAGTATGGAAATAATCCTAAGATTATGGTAATTTTCCATATAGGATTATGGTAATTTCCATATAGGATTATGGTAATTTCCATATGGGATTAAGGTAGTGCATTATAAATATAAGGTATGAGATAAAGTATAGGTTAATGCTCACATAATTAACACAAGATTTTCGGCCCCCTCATAGTGTTGAGAGAATTTCGAAAGTTGTGAAAAGAGAGCAAAGGGTGATTTTCCGAAGCATTCTCCATAGATCGTCCTCACTCGACATTGGAGATTGGGCAACCGGATACAGCCCGTAAGGTCAAAGCACGAGTCCGATCCGCTCGATCCTTTCATCTCGTTCCATCGACCTCTTCAGATCCAAAGGTAAACACGTGAAAACCCCTACGTGTTGCGATTAATTATATAGACGCATGCTAGGTTTATAATCAATGTATGGTGAATTAAATATCCAAGATGGATCCTCGGGGCGAGGGCTAAACATATGTTTTCCCTACAGTAATGTTTCAGGAAAAACATCCTGAAATTCTCTAACATGAGTACATCTCCTACCTTCTTCTCGAACTTGACATCGACATTCAGATATACAAGGTAAGCAAAAGCTTCCTCGTTCTTCATCAGCTTCTCGTAAAGCTGAAATCATAGAACCATGGCTTCTTCCCTTCTCAATACCATAAAACAGGTAGGTTCTCTTCCTGGTGGCTGAAACGCTATCTCTCTTTACTCGCATCATATCGTTGCATAATGCTCTGTCAACCAATCCATTCCTAATATAAAATCCACGGCCTTCGTGTATAACGGCTGCAGTGATCTTGCTCTAAGCTTAAGGGATCCTAGTTCGCAATCTAGGTTAGAAGACATATGCATGATAACGGTAGCTCCACCCAACGGGTAAGCACATTTAAATCTTGTGCGGCACGTTCGCTGTTGAGCTCAAGAACATCTGCCAATTTGCTGGCGTTCTTCTCAGGTTGATTTTGAGAGAAGGCGTATGCATTTTGATATAGAGGTTGGTGCGGTCGAGGCGTCGGTGGTTGCGGCTGCGGAGACTGCGAAGGTTGCGATTGATGTAGCGGTATCTCGATCTGACGAAACGGCAACTTTGGATATCCACTTACGGCTTTCATTGATTGCGTCTGTCTCGGATGATTCTGCTTTCCTTCATCACTAGTTATTTTCTGACGGTTTGGACATTGACTTGCATAGTGGCCCACTTGTCCACATGCATAACAATCATTATTTCCCATCGCAAACCCGTAATGTACTGCTACATCCGGGCACGTCGCATTCTTAATCGACTTAGGGAAGATTGTCTCACAGAACCGACTCGGCTTCATTATCGTCTCTTGTTTGGGAAGGTCTTATTCTCCCAATTCTTTTTCCTTTTTGACTTCTGATCTGTAAGAAGGAATCTTGACGAGGCTTGAATCTAAATAGGTACTGGATTTGGTTCAGGCGTCACTTTGTCTGGTAGCATTTCCATCTCCATGTCCAATGCATGATTTAACGTTCCGCATATGACGTTGGAGGTTAGCTTGCCAAAACGATTCTGATCTCTTGGCGTAAACCAGCACGAAACAATCCTGCCACCTTCTCATCTGTCTCAACTTCAAAAGGAGCATAACGACCTAGACTGTAGAATTTACTATCATATTCTGCCACAGTCTTCCTGCCTTGCTCCAGGTTCGTAATTTCAATCTCTTTCTGTTTGAGGTCTGTTTGTGGTAACTTCAAGGTATATACTTTTCATACAATTCTCCCTTGAATTGTTCCCACGTAAAATTCTCCTATTGCTCTGGAGAAAGAACTTTCTGACGTGATACCCACCAGGAATCTGCAGACCCTTTTTAACTGGAAGGATATGTATAGGAGACACTCTCGATCAGAGCTCTCCAAAACTTGAAAATTCGCTACAAAGCGAACTCATTCTTCAGCATCAGCTGGAATATCAACTCCATTGAAAGATGGAGGATTCTGACGCAGAAAAAGCTCTGTAATTCTACGATCTATTTGAGGGAGAAGGTACAGGTGAATCTTGAGGAGAATTTGCACTTTCTTGTTCTTCCTCTTCAGGATATTCACAAAAGTTGGGAAATTTTTTGCAAATTGAAGGTTTTCAGGCATATAGATGCTTTGGTATCTCGTGCAAAAACATATCCGGTACGGCTTCTCAAGCACGCTACCGCATCATAAGATATCTATAGGCACCACTAGTCTATATATGCACATCTATATAATATATATACACATATATACATATATATGCATCCATACTATCTACAAACTGCCAGCTTTCACTCTTGCTGCTACTAGCTTCACTCTTCCAACGAAGGCTATCGTCGCTGTCATCATCATTTCCTTTTTCCATCTCTACTACTCCATTCTCACTGCCATCAACGGCTTCATTGGAGTCTAGCATCTCTACATCTTTCTCAATCTTAGGAGATAGTGGATCAATAGCACGCTCGAGAAATGAGTATAAGGGAACTACTCCAGGATAAAAGATATCAGGATCAGTCACAAAAGGCATTTAACTGATATCTAGGGGCTGTAGCTGTGTTGTGCCAACAATTGGTAAAAACTCACGTTCATACATGAAAGGTCTTGAGACACCTGAAGGTCTCGATGAACTAGTTTGAGTCTCTTCTGGGACCTCTAAAGAAGACGTCTCAGGAACATGAGAGAAAGGAATAGACTTAATCGTTGTAGGGATCTCAGGAGATGAAAAATGATGACCATACCAATCTAGGTCAATAGGAAACATCTCAGTATCGAGATAAGAGGAATCAACTGTGTAGGATCTACATCAGTCTTGGGTATAGACAACTGAGTATCTGGTAAAGATGACTCTATCTCTAGAGTAGAGGTACCAACGTCATACTCAGGAATAGAAGAATCAACATCAATGGGTTCAAGATCCTCATCATCATCATCATTAAAAGGAAAAGAAGGGACACCAACCAACTGTAACTGATGAACAACTGAAAAAAATCAGCAATAGGAAAAAATGAACCAGTAGGAAGACTCGAGTACACATACTACTGAGAACTGATGGTAGCTAGGAGTCTGGGTAGATCAGCTTGCTCAGAAGCTACAAAACCAGGCTCAATGTAATCAATGGCAACAGTAGTAGCCCAATCTTGCCACTCATTTGGCAATAAAAAAATCAATCGGAGCATTCCATCTAGTCCCGATACGCCGTGCTCAGATGCCTCCTTTCTCCATAAGCGATGGAATTGAGCGAGAATTTTTCCCAAAGTAAGCTGCTCATCTGGCATAAACAGATAGAAGCACTCTCTGATCCTTGCTGATGGTGACAAACAAGCCGTATTTTTCCGAGCTATTCGGACGGTTCTTACCATCTTAGATAAAAAGATTGCTCAAATACTTGCAGAAAAACATACTCATGTTGCTCTGCCATCTTTTCTCAGGGTCTCTTCTCAACTTTAGCTCAATAAGCAATAACTCATTTCAAGCATACATTCACATGTAGCAGTTCATTTAATAAAGCATATACTCAACATCAACTCAATTCATTCAATGAAGAACATGCTCAATTATAATATATGATAATCATAATCATAAGCTCTTACCTGGTGAGCTAGAGATGATGGAATCGAAATGTTGAGCTTCTCTTAAGAACAACTGACTTTATAACTTGGATTCTCAAAACAGAGTCAAACAACTGACTCCATAAATTCATATTCTCAAAATAAATTCAAACAAATAACTCTATAAACTTAGATTCTCAATCATAATCAATTCAAAAGAATTTACAGGCTCAACGTGCACAAGCTGCACAAGACTCACAAGGATTTACAAGGATTCACAGGTTCAGAATTCAAAACCGCTCTGATACCATTCTGTAACAGCCTAACTTACTTAATTAAGTAATTAGGCCGTGACGTGGGTTAAGAAAGAACTTTTGATAATCTATATCAACAATTTCGACCTAATATACATATCAAACAATATTTGACCTCAACTTTCTTCATGGAAGAATTAAACATTTATGATTCAAAGAAGTAGAATGAAATTTGACAAAGATTAATTCTAGGTCCTCAATCCACAACAAAGGATCAACTATAGAAAAAAAACGGCTGATGACGGTTAATCACAAAGGAATAACCAATATCAAGAATGTATATTTCCATGCATGCTTTGACAACACTAAGAATATTGACGTTTCAAAGCAAGGTTTAATAATGTTTCCAAGACTTGATGTAAACCTTATTGACTCTATCAAAACAAATCTGGACATTCAAAAGAAATCCTTGTTCATAGAAGCAAGTCGACATCTTAACAGAAATGTCAAGATCCCAGCAAAAAAATGAAACCGTCATCAGGGCAAATATCAGAACAAAAAAACAACAAAGGCCAAAGTTCGGCAACAAGAAGTATGGCTGAGAATCATGTTTGATGATATAAGACTCTGGGCAAAAAAAACATGACATCAACAAATTAACAACATCATCATGAGACAAAACCTCTAGAGAAGCTCCTTTGCAAAACATTCGATTCCAGCATCCTCTCGAGCTCATCCTGCACATTTAGAAATATATGCACGGCTTGAGTACAAGATGCACTCAGTGGGTATATGCCGAAAACATCTAAAACATTGCTTTTAGAGCTATAAGATTGACTTGCCATAACATTTGCAACACACAGGAGTTTTCAGTTAAATAACTTGTGCATGCTTCTGAAATAAACTTACTTACTTTCATACTCATATATTCATGATGCAACATTTAACATGCGTCTGCAGACATTATCACATTCATTAACCATATCTACGCATTCTTGTGTTGAGAAGTAGGCCTCCTTCTCAAACACCGTGATCGGCCATTTAGCTCACGATCACTCTGTGTACACAAACCCTTACTGGCAGCTCGTCCAGCATAGGGCCGATATCGTCCATCTCTCGTAGATAGGCAACATGCATCATGCATTATGCTAAAAAACTTGGCAAGTCAGTCAACTTTTCATAAAAATGCATATCATATCATTTTGTATGTAAAAACATATCATTTCACATTTTTAGAAAGGATTTTACCCACCTGGCAACAATCACTCAGTGGACTGTTTGTTCTGTCCTTCAATTCTTTGATCTCTGAACTTGGCCCTTCATCAACATAGAGTAGCGTATAAGCATACCAGGAACCAAACAAGAAGATAAATTCTTTATCCTATCTAAGTCGTCAACACGACTATAACTTCTTGATATTCAAGACTCTATAGTCTATGAACACTTGGGTCATTGCATCCTTTAACATCTAAACATATAACAAAACTAAGACTCATATGACCAAACAAGCATATAGGACTCAACAACAAACTTAAGCCATCTATTCTTAATCAAAAACCAACAACTCTTTACAAACATAATTTATAGTCAACGTGAAAAATCACGTGAGACATCATCTAACATAAACGAACCTCTATACATGCTCAACTATCATCAAGGATCATCAATCAATCATCAAAATCCAAAGATCAAAGCTTTAGCATTGAAAACCCATTTTGACGTCAAACTAAAATTTTCATCTTTAATATACGTCGGCCGAAAAATCCGAATAAATCCTTTTAAGCTTTATTCATATCATAGAATCCAAATATGAAGTCAAAATGATCAAATAAAATAAAAAATCCCACCTTATGTGAGACATAGGTTTCGGCCATTTGGGGGTTTTTGCATAGGTTCGATTTTAATCATTTTTCTTGCTCAAAACATGTTTTTATCTTCCCAACAACACATATGTGAAGGCATATCAAGCATATCAACAACATAAGTTCATGATCTAGGCCTTCATGTTTTTGAAAATTTCAAGGATTCTCAAAAATGAACTCATGCTTGAAAATTCAACATTAACCAACTCATAGGCGATAGATCTAACATAATATCAAGAGATAATGGAACAAAACATGCTCCTTCAAACAAAATCAAAAGGACCGAAACTTGGAGCACTCAAAAGTTCATGATTTTCGAATTTTTAAACCATAAATATGTTCTAGAGGTGAAGATCTACCTTTATGCGAAGACGGATCGTGAATTCATCGGTTAAATCTTCATAGAAATGAGCTTGAATGGAGGTGTGTGTGTATGTGTGTGTTTTCGAAAATTTTAAGAGAAAATAAAGTTGTGTATAATGAGTGTTTTGGAAGCTAAAACATATATATATATATATATATATATATATATATATATATATATCATTTTACTATTTAAATCTTCCATAGGAAGCTTTAGCTTTTCTAGAAAATTCTAAGCTTATTACATAAGCTTGTTTTTAGCTTATCTTAGAAGCTTGTCCTTAGCTTATCTCGTAAGCTTGTCTTAGCTTATCTCATAAGCTTAGATTCTCATTTGGGCCTATTACAACGTATTGGTGCTAGACCCAATTTATTAGGGACGACATGTCCTCATTCGAATATATATAAAATAAATTCTCAAAATAATCAAATAGAAATACAGAAATTGCTAGTGAGTTAAAATTTTCATAAATCACTCTTTCTAAAATAAACTTCATATTTTGACTATTAAAAGTATTTTTGGTCTCAAAAACCATTTTAGGTATTTTTCTCTTGATTCGGGTTTATACAGCAAACACAGATATTAAAAAGGGCGAAGACTCTGAAATTCTATGACTCTGGAATCAAGACTTCTATGAACACATATCTTATCATATCCATACTCTTGAAATCTAGATCTTCTCATGCTAATAAAGACTTAAGAATCTTATCTCGATTCTATCTGCTCGACTCAAAGCTTAACATAAAAGCTTTTAACTTAAACAACTATTTCTTAAAGATGCAATGCCCTTCTTATAAAGCTCTTAATCAGGAACTAATCTTTGCTACAGGAATGCGGGGTATTACACTAATGTTGTCATGTGCGCTAATGATTTTGAGCTTTGAAAGATTTCTGAGGCTTGATTATGGTAATCACCTTTGCTGACGGTCGTTGATCTTTCGTTGTGTCTTTCTTTCTTTTTGTTTTTGTTTTTGTTTGAGGACAAACAATGTTTCAAGTTTGGGGGTTTGATAAACGCATTTTTTACACGTTTATTGTTGATAATTTAAGATGAATTTAGATCTATTAAGTGCGTTTATGTATTGGATCTTAATGTTTTTATATATTTTTAGAAGATACTACTCTTGGGTTCCTCTTTGGTGTTTTGTAGGCTTATAAGATGATAATCGAAGCATGGAATGAAGCACGAGCAAAAGAAGGGCAAAAACAGGGGCTAGCGGACACCTTCGCGATCGCTAGCCCAGTCGCGAGCCGAAGATGGGCCTCTGGATGATGTCTCGCAACCGACCTAGCGACCGCTAGGTCGGCCGCGAGGAAAAACCACACGACGCGACCACGCCACACGATCGTGAGAAGCGACCCGAGACATGGGCGCGAGATGCCTCCGAAAAAGAGCTACTGCTCGATTTCTCGCGACCTAGGCTAGCGACCGCAAGCCCGGTCACGAAGCACACCTAACGGCCGCAAGTCCAGCCACAAGCCGAAGTAGACGAGCACGCCCAGATTCCTCACGATCAAGCTCGCGACTGCGAGTTCGTCCGCGAAGCAAGGCTGTTGGGATAAAAATTAGGGTTTTCACCCTTTGCCTTTAAATAGGCATAGACCCCCCTCGCGCCCCCATACCTGGAATGCACGTTTTTACTCAGTTTTTCATAGTTTTTCCTATTTTTGCACTCTAGCTTTGATTTGGATCCATCTAGCATTAGTTTTTACATTGTTTTACATTAGTTCTACGATTTGTTAACGCTTTGGAATGCTTTTGTCCGAACAAATTCCATCTTTTTCCTGTTTTCCGCTGAGGTTGGGATACGAACCCAAAGATTGTTCTTCAGACGCCACATTACGGGTTTTATCTATATAATTTCTATTTCCATGATTATTTCATATTTTATTCCGTTTATTATGTCTAGCTAAATTTCCGTTCTAATCCTAGGGTTTGCGTGATTCTATCCTAAATGTTGTGATTCCTGCTATTGTTATTTACCTTCCAGGTATTGATTTATGATTCTTGGTGCTTAGTTATATGTGTTAATTTCTGATCAATCTTGATGCATATCTAGTTGCCAGTTAATTACTTAACCGTTTTAATTGTCAATCGATCTTGAATGCATAATACGAATAAGCCTTGAGTCGTAGCTGAGATAGGAACATTTGTAGGAAGCATATTCTTTGTGATCCTTTTGGAGTTGCTTATTTTCACCTAGAGACGTAATGATAATAGGAAAATTAGTAATCAACTGCCACAATTGTCGTAACTGAAATTGTTGGTTACATATGTGATCTTCCATCTTGTCTGGATTAAAATTAGTTAATAGGAATCAGAATAAACATACGTTGTGGGTAGGATTAATGCATCCCTAGGGTTAGTCTTTCTATCTTATTATCTTCTTTGAGTGTTTATTGCTTTTGTTTATTTTTAAGTTGTTACCTTTTGCTTTGGATTTAATATTCGAAGCTCTAAACCCTTTATAAACCAAATCTGTTCTTTGATAATGATGAATTGTTGTTGAGTTAGTTTCTGTGTTTTCGTGATACAATCCCTGTGGATACGATACTCAACTTACCTTTATACTTGCATGTTTTCGTGTTAGAAAAGTGAGCGATCACACACCACAGCAAAATGGTGTGTCAGAGTGAAAAAATATGACTCTCTTAGAAATAGTCAGATCTATGATGAGTTATGCAACATTGCCTATTTCGTTCTGAGGCTATGACTTAGAAACATCGGCATATTTGCTCAATCTAGTACCGTCTAAATCAGTTGATAAAACTCCTTTCGAGTTATGGTTTGGGCGCAAGCTTAGTTTAAGCCATATAAGGATATGGGACAGTCCAGCACATGTGCTGAACAAGAAAGCTGATAAGTTGGAGGCTAGATATGAAGTAAGGCTGTTTATTGGTTATCCTAGAGGAACGAAAGGTGGTTATTTCTATAGTCTTAAGGATTAGAAGGTCGTTATTAGCACTAACGCCCGATTCCTAGAAGAGGACTACATGAAAAACCACAAATCCAAAGTTGAAATCATACTTCAAAAATCACAAGATGCTCGTATTCCGCCACCGATTAGGCCAAAGGTATGAGATGTCGTGTCTAGTAGGAGGGATAGACATCAAACACTTCAAGAAATTGAAGTGGGTCGAGTTTCACTGGAGATACCGACCGTACAAGTGGCACCTACCCAGCAAGTTGTGCAAGATAGAGAATCAAATGTTACTACACCCACCGTTGCCATTGCGACAGTAGTGTCTAGTCGTAATGGGAGGGTTGTTTGTCAACCCGAGCGATTTATGTTCGTGGACGATTCTTCGGATTTAGTCCCAGGAAACGAGCAGGCTGTAATTGACCCATGGACATACAGCGAGGCGATACAAGACACAGAGGCAAGATCATGACACATCGTTATGGACTTAGCCCTATTATCCAAGATGACCATCTGACTCTTCTTGAAGAAGAGTTTCCTTTTTGAAGTACCTGAGTATCTTGACCTTGATTCCGATATGTATGCCATTGATTTAGGCTGGTATGATCAACTAATTGCCATAAATGTCTCCCCACTCCAGTCTGTACCCTGTGAGTCTCCACCTGGAACCCCACCTGCTTTTCTATTCGAAGAGACTGAGGCGGGATCATCCAGACCAGCTGGAGTCACTCAATCTTTCAAGTATGAACCTGAGTTTTTGCAACCCGTTGGTACTACCCATTTGTAACCCCTTCAGTTAAGTGATATGCCGTTTATTACGGACCCTTCTACTCTTGATTCTGAGATTAGCTACTCCCATTCTACTTCATTTGCTAATCATTCTTCTGAACTACCACTGGAGGATGAGTGTATCGAAGAGGTATCAGATGTAGAGGATATGGAAGATATACTAGATGCAGATGTAGGAGTCGAATGAATGGATTAACAGAATGATATGTCCGGCCACGGCAATGGAGATAATTCACCACCAAGGATGGACTAGAAGTGATATGGGAATAGATAAGTAATGTTGTATATATGTAGATAAATAGTTGAGTAGGACTGATGTAAATAGCTATGGATGCATAAAGTTTAACCTAGTTAGTGTGTAGTATGGTAGACTAACCAGAATAGTTTTCCAATGCCTACTCTGCTGAGGCAAATTTTCCTTTATGTAAAAAAGTCCCCTAAGAGGCAATTTTCCTATGATATAAAAATTTAAAGATGTTTATATTGTGTTGTTATTGTCTTTCTTGCTTACTTTCGAACCTATTGTTTATACAATTGTATGAATTTAATTACATGTAAACCTATTTGCTAAACATGACATTTATCTGCATTCTTATAAATTCCTTACCTATATACTGCATATATTGTTCTCATTAACCTGAAATGTAGTATGCCGCCAAGACGTCGAAATCGAATTCCTGTAGTAGAAGAACAAGAAAGTGAAAATATACCTCAACCCTCTCTTGAACGCACCCATCCTCAAACAACTCGAAAAATTTCTGAATTATTTCTTCGGCAAAATCCACCATCTTTCAGTGGAACTGGTAATCCTGTCGAGGCGGAGAAATGGATTCGGGCTATGGAAAGAATCTTTAAATTTTTAGAATGCTTAGACAATGAATGCCTTTTGTGCATTTTCTTTCAATTGAAGGGACCAGTTGACTTCTGGTGGGAATCACGCCAGAAGACTCTCACTTCTGAGAGATTAGAGAATTTCACTTGGGAACAATTTAAGGAAGAGTTGTTTGCGAAATATATTCCTCGAAGTTACAAGAAACAAAAGGAAATCGAGTTTATGAATTTGAAGCAAGGAAAGAAAACAGTGGCAGAGTATGACAGAGAATTTTGCAATCTATCCCGCTATGCTCCATACAAAATTGAAATTGATGAAAAGATGGTTGAATTGTTTCGTTCTAGTTTACGTCAAGAAATTAGAGTTATTCTTTCAAGCCACCGCCCTATCGTATGCTGAGACGTCGAATAGGGCTTTAGATATGGAATTGGAGATGCAGTCGGAAAAGATGGCCCCTGAGTCAAATCCAACCCCATCTCCAATGCAAACTCCCCAAAAGATGATGCCCCAGAATCAAAGGTTTAAAGGAAAAAGAAGATGGGAAACAAGAGACTTTCCAAATAAGAAACCTTGGCAAAGACCAAACCAAATTGTTTCAAGCTCTTTCCGACCACCCTTTCAAAATCAACCACAAATAATTCCAAATCCACCCAGGATACCTTTGTGCTCGAGGTGTAATAAAGCTCATACCGGAGTATGTCGATGGGCCACTAATAGTTGTTACAAATGTGGCCAAATCGGTCATTATGCTAACAACTGCCCAACCAGACAAAGATCATCGGAAAGTGGAAGAAAGTCAACCTTTGCTAAACAAGTGCCACAAATGAAAGCTATAGGTGGTAGTTCCCAACAGCAAATTCGATCGATGTCGGCACCTCAATATCAGATGATTTTACCACCTCAGCCTCAGCAACCCCAACATCAATACCAGAGGGCATTCGCTTTGAAACCAAGGCGACTTGAACAGAATACTGAAAATTTGGCAGGTATGGGAACATTAAATGGCATACCTATTAAAATTCTCTTTGACACTGGAGCTTCGCATTCCTTCATTTCTACAGCATGTGTAGATGTTTTTAAGCTGAACATCGAGCGAAGTAACCAGATTTAAAAGTAATGACTCCTTTAGGTAAATCCACAATAATTTCCCACGTCTGTTCCGACTTAGAATTTGAGTTAGGAACTCTTAAATTGAAAGCAAGATCCTTACAAATAATATCAATATGGGATGTGGATATTATCTTAGGAATGGACTGTTAACAGAAAATTTTGTTGTAATTCGATGCGAACGACGGGAAATTTCGTTCCATCTTCCAGGAAAAGAACCTACCTTTTACTATGGTGTTGAGATGAAGGGAAGAAAAGTTCCCATAATCTCAGCATTACGTGCTGAGAAGCTGATAAGGAAAAATGAAACTTGTGCCTATTTTGTATATTTGAATATTGATGACAAGAAAGAAAGAAGATTAGAGGATGTGCCCATAGTTCAGGAATATCCAGATGTTTTTCTTGAAACATTACCGAGATTACCTCAAGATAGGCAATTGGAGTTTACATTTGATTTAGAGCCCGGATCGGCACCTATTTCAAAAGCACCTTACCGCATGGCACCTAAAGAGTTACAAGAGTTGAAAATTCAACTCCAAGAGCTTCTGGACTTGGGATTTATTCAACCTAGCGTGTCTCCATGGGGAGCACCTGTCTTGTTCGTGAAGAAAAATGATGGTACCCTAAGAATGTGCACTATCTATAGAGAATTGAACAAGCTCGCCTTGAAAAATAGATATATATTGCCTAGGATAGATGATCTGTTTGATCAATTGAAATGAGCTAGTATTTTCTCTAAGATTGATTTAAGATCAGGGTATCATCAGTTAAAGATTCGATCGAAGATATTCCTAAGACCGCTTTCCGAACACGGTACGGTCATTACGAGTTTGTAGTGATGCATTTTGGTTTAACCAATGCCCCTGCCATATTCATGGACTTAATGAATCGTGTTTTTCACGATTATCTCGATAAATTTATCTTAGTATTTATCGATGATATTCTTGTGTACTCGGAAGATGAACAAGAACATGAGAGGCATTTAAGAATTGTGCTACAAACTTTGAGAGCTGAAAAGCTATACGTTAAATTTAGTAAATGCAAATTTTGGCTGAGGGAGGTGAATTTTCTTGGACATATCGTATCAGCAGAAGGAATAAAAGTGGATCCTGCTAAGGTACAAGCTGTACAGGAGTGGAAGTCACCCACAACGCTGAATGAAATTCGGAGTTTCTTAGGTCTGGCAGGATATTATCAGAGGTTCATCGAAGGATTTTCCAAAATTGCAAGACCAATGACTCAATTACTCCGGAAGGGAGTAAAGTTTCAATGGACCAAAGAATGTAAAGAAAGTTTTCAAGAACTGAAGAAGCGATTGACCTCAGCATCTGTATTGATGGTACCAGAACCAGATCAAGGACTTACTCTTTATACCGATGCGTCAAAGAACGGATTAAGATGCGTACTCATAAAAGAAGGAAAGGTCATCGCTTATGCTTCACGGCAGCTAAGACCACACGGACTTAACTATCCAACGCATGATTTAGAATTAGTTGCGGTAGTCCATGCGCTAAAAATTTGGAGGCACTATTTGTATGGATCGAGATGTGAAATTTTCACAGATCATAAGAGTTTAAAGTACTTCTTTGAGCAAAAAGAATTGAATATGCGTCAAAGAAGGTGGCTTGAACTCGTCAAAGATTATGACTGTGAAATCAAATTCCACTCCGGAAAAGCGAATGTGGTGGCAGATGCTCTGAGTCGAAAAGGTCAATGAAAGTTAGGAATGATCCTCACCCAAGAACAATAGATGATTATTGATTTTGAAAAATTGAAGATAGAAGTAGTATTTCCACCAGATACCACTGAGAGTATCAGATCTACGCTAGTGGTTGTACCAGACTTAAGGATGAGAATCGTAAACGCTCAACGACAAGATGAACAACTAGAAAAGTTGCGAGCTAAAATCAGAACGGAAGGATTACAAGATTATTATGAAGCTCGGGACAATGTAATTATGTTCCGAAATAGGATTGTGGTACCCAACAACCAGGAGATAAAGGATGAAATCATGAGTGAAGCTCATAACTCGCTTTATACGTCGCATCCAGGAAGCACAAAGATGTATCAAGATCTTAAACAACAATTCGTGTGGACTGGAATGAAGCAGGAAATAGCATCATTCGTGGAACGATGTCTAGCATGCCAACAAGTCAAAGCACTACATCAAAGACCATATGGAAAGCTACAACCTCTAGAGATTCCTAAATGGAAATGGGACCATATAGCCATGGATTTTATAACAAGACTACCAAGATCAAATCGTGGAAACACTGCTATATGGGTAATTGTGGATCGTCTTACCAAATGCGCCCATTTTTTTCCAATTCATGTTACCTATGGAGCTAACAAGTTAGCCCAGATATACGTTCACGAAATAGTCCAGTTACATGGAATACCTGTATCTATCACTTAAGATAGAGACTCTAAATTCACATCGCGATTTTGGTCGAGTTTCCAACAGGAATTAGGGACACAATTGAATTTTAGTACAGCTTTCCATCCTCAAACGAATGGCCGGACAGAAAGAACTATTCAAACGCTTGAGGACGTGCTCTGAACTGTAGTGCTAGATCGAGGCAAACAATGGGAACAAGCCTTACCGTTAGTTAAATTTTCTTATAACAATAGTTATCAAGCTACAATTAACATGGCGCCATACGAAGCTCTCTACGGTAATAAATGCAGATCGTCTCTCTATTGGGACGAGGTCGGAGAAAGAAAAGTGTTGGGACCAGAGGCAATCGAAGAGATGATTGAAATCGTACGACAAATCAAGAAAATAATTCAAGAAGCTCAAGATCGCCAAAAATCGTACGTGGATGTTCGCCGCACAGAACTCAACTTTGAAATTGGAGACAAAGTTTTCCTAAAAGTTTCTCCAACCAAAGACGTACATCGATTCGGAATAAAAGGGAAACTGAAATCGAGATTCATAGGACCGTACGAAGTTTTGGAAAGAATCGGACCTGTAGCATACAGGCTTGCATTGCCACCAAATTTTGGCAATGTACATAACGTGTTCCATGTGTCACAATTACGAAAATATGTGTTTGATCCAAAACACATCATTCATCAAGAAGAAATAGTTCCTGAGCCAAATTTAAGCTACGAAGAAATACCAAAGTGTATCTTAGATCTGAAAGAACAGCAACTAAGGAATAAATCTATTTCTTTAGTTAAAGTACAGTGGAAACATTATGGCTCAGATGAAGCGACATGTGAACTAGAAGAACAAATGAAACAGAAGTATCCCGAACTATTTACCTAAGGTACTAAATTTTGGGATGAAATTTCTTTAAGGGGGAGGGAATGTAATACCCTTAACTTTTAATTAGTAATTAATTAAAGATTATGATTAAACAGGGCATTGCATCCTTAATAAGAAAGAAAATAGATATACTTAAGATTCAAATTATTTGATTTCAATTAGTAAATAAAATGTGATAAATAATCGAATCTTAAAAATTTCGAGTAAAATATTTTGTTTAGAAATTCAAAGCATTATGTAGATTGATTATTTGATCTTAATGATCAAAGAAATGCTTATAACCATAGAAAAATCTAAATTATGCCTTTATACATGTTACATTTTAATGTTATATATTAAGTATGATTTTATTAATGTGAGATTAGAATGTTATTATTTTTATTTTCTAAAGTAAAGAAAACAAGAAAAAGCAAGTAATGTGTATATAATTATTAACATTAGATAAAATATATATGCATATCATATTAATATTATTATGGATAAACATGAAAATAGGAGCATTAAATGGGAATAGTCTAGAATGGATGATTAAGCATTTTATTAAATTAAATCAAAAATGAAATAGAATTTGATATATATAAACTACACCTCCATACTATTCATCACTTCCAAAAATCTTCCATTTTGCTTCCAAAATTTTCAAACACACTTGAAGAATTGTTTTGATCAAGCCATTTAATTCCAAAATTTCCATCTTCAAGCCTGATCTTAAGTTGGAAAAAGTTATATTTCTATCTTTTATTTAATTCTTAAGCTTGATTATTGTTGATAAATTTGTGAAGATGTTAATGATATAAAGTTGAAGAATTAAGTGGTAATTGGTGATTATTGATGGTATATGGTGATATTTGATGGATTAGTGTACAAATAATGGAATATTTATGGTTTAATTGGAAAATTCAAGTTAGAACTACAAACCCTAGTTCATGAAATTTAAATTGAAGTGATGATATGTTGGTCTTATGTTGGAAATTAGTTTGTAATTATGTGATTAAGCATGTTTAGGTAAGTAATTTGAAAGAAAATCTAGTAAAAATAAATTTTGATATGTATATATATATTTTCAAAAAATTCAAAAATTTGGAGAAGTATTATGTTGATTTTATTTTCTTCAATTAGCTTGATATATAAGTTTACTATGATAATTTGAGCATTATGTGAATTATTTAGAATTTTCTAAACTTATATATTGAAAATGGAAAATTTTAGTTTGCATGTATAGTTGATATATTCATGTTAAAGTTGATCTATGCTATTACTATTATTGTTTAAGGTTGATATATGATAATTGGATGAGAATTAGAAAGAAAGTTGAAGAAAAATATAATTTATACATAATATCATAATTTTCGAAAACTATGGAAAAAAGGGAAATTCAAAAATTGATGTTATTCTTTATAAATCACATGGATTATGAACTTATTATGCAAATAAAGCCTAATGGAGCTAAATTAGAATTGGTAGAAATAAGAAAGTGAAAATGTAAGGTTTAGGTATATGTTCATGTTTTTGGAAAAGTTCATGTTTTGGATAAGTAAGTTATGTGATATTAGTTGATCGAAAATTGTTTACAAGATTAAAGTAAGTAAGAGTGAGATGAATTTGGTTGAAAAGTATATTGATTGCTTACTAATTAAATTATAATGAAAGTTTAAGTTAGAGGATTAGTTGATGAGTTATGCAGAAATAACTTAAGAAGAAGAAATAAAGTGTTTAAGTAAAGAAAAGAATGTGAATTTAGTTCATTAAAGTGTAATTACGAAATAATTATTAATCATTCTTTTCTTACTAAAATAGACTCATGTGAGTCGAATACGAAAGTTAAAGAATAGAAGGATGCAATGACCCGAAAGACTTAAAATTCTTATAGGTGAATGTTTAGACAAAAGTGTATAAACAAAATTCAAGAAAAGAAAAAGAAACAATAAGAAGAATTTATGTACATTTGAAAGATGGAAAATGTCCTTTATTCGAATACTGATATTGTTGATTAAATTAAGGTACGTCTAAGAAAGGAAAGGCAATCAAGGAAGAAGAAGAAGAAGAAGATGAATGAAATTTGATTAAACTTATCGAGTAAAGTCTACAGGTGGGCTTTCAAGACGTGCTAAATTTTATTATTTCATTATATGTTGCATGTTATTTGGAAAAATGTTGACTTGCCAAATTTTGAGCATGAGCATGATGCATTATCTATCCACTGAAAAGAAAGAATTTACCAACGTCGGATAGCGACCTTCGGGTCATGGCGTGTTTGAGAAGGAGGCTTACTTATCAACACATAGAAAGTACGTGGATATGGGAAGAGAAAGTTTTCTACACTGAAAAGAAAGAATTTACCAATGTCGGATAGCGACCTTCGGGTTATAACGTGTTTGAGAAGGAGGCTTACTTCTCAACACATAGAAAGTATATGGATATGGGAAGAGAAAGTTGTCTGCAGACATAGACTATGCATATGCATTACATATGATGTTATGAAAATGAAAGTAAGTAAGCGTTTATTTATAAAAAGCATGCATAGGATTTTCAGTAAAACCCATGTGTATTGCAATGTTATGTCAAGTCAATCTTATAGCTCTAAGAGCAAAGTTTAAAATGTTTTCGGCATATGTCCACTGAGTGCTTTATGTACTCACGCCCTGCATGTATTTCTAAACATGCAGGTTGAGCTGGGACTCTGAAGATGGAATTGGAAAGGGAACACTATGGTTACTGTGGTTTATGGTTTCTGCCTCATATGTTGGAAACATCTTTTGTTATTCAGTTTGTTTCATACGGTTAGTTGTGGTCATTGGGATTGAACCCCTTGATATCGCTTGTTGTTCAAAACAAACTTGGTATTGATTGGTAATTGTTGTCCGTGGAAAATGTTGGAGTCGAACTCCTTGATATCTTTTGTTACTCGAAGGAAATTTGGTTTGGTTGTTCATGTTGGATTTGTATACTGAAAGCGCTTTGGTTGAGCTTGTATACAATGTTTCCTATTACCACTATTACAATCTCCTATCCGAAATGAATACTTGATTGCATATATCTCGTGTCCCCTTATCTCATATATAAGTTAGATCATACAATGTGTAGAAGATCACGAAGTCTCATATGATTGGTCAAGCTTAATGAGATATAAAAGTTTCACACCGAGACAACTTGAGGACGAGTTGTCGGTATAGCCATGTATAGATAAGAAGTGACTTGACTTGGTTGCTTGTCTATCTTTGGTACGCGTCTCGACGTATTGAAGGATCACGGTGAGATGTGTTCTTCTATCCGACCGTCGTGAAGAACCAAATCTCGGTGACTTACGATGATCTAAACCTCGATAAGATATTAGGTGAGTATGAGTTCTTGACCATCACTTTGACTTGTTATGGGTGAGGTTATATGTTCTAACCAAATATTCTCCGCATCTTGGGTGGTGGCGTGCTTGATGTCATGCTAGTTATATGTATCGAGTCATCGTATCCGCTAGGATTATGACGCCCCTTAAGGAGCTCAAAGGTTTATTGTACTAAACCCCGCAGTCGAGTTAGCTCAAGTACAATAATAAGGTTGAGTGGTACTACTTAAGAATTAAAGATATTAATTATTTTAGCAATGTAATGCTATAAATAATTAATGGACGCTCGATATCTTAAATACGGGATTCAGAATGTCTAAGTGCAAGCCCGACTCAACTTCGGTAATAAAGGGGTAATTCAGATTTATTCTCTAGTGGCATGAATAAATGTTTATAAATTAATTTATGTTCGGGTGAACATAAGATAATTAATTTATTTGAGGCCCATCTTTATTCCTCGCATTTGATCCTCTGGTGGCCCATCCAGTTCGTAGCTTGGAAGGAAAATAGCGCCTACTTTCTCTACATGGCAAGGATTTGATTCTCTTTATCCTACAAGGATATAATTATATTTATGGAATATGCATCTATCCTTTCCATAAAGGATTATGGTAATTTCCATATGGGATTATGGTAATTTCCATAGGGGGTATGGTAATTTCCATATGGGATTATGGTAATTTCCATATGGGATTATGATAATGCATTATAAATATAAGGTAAGAGATAGAATCAATGTCAATGATCACAATTAATCCTCAAATTTTCGTCCATCACCAAGAGAGGTGTGAGGATTCTCGAAAATTGTGCCATAATGAGATTGGATGATTTTCCAAAGCATTCTCCATAGATCGCCCTCACTCGACGCCGGAGATTGGGCAACCGGATACGATCCCGTAAGATCAAAGCACGAGTCTCGATCCGCTCATCCCGATCCACCTCGGCTGATTCAAGGTAAACACGAGAAAACCCTACGTGTTGCAATAAATTACATAAACGCATGCTAGAATATAATCAATGTATGGTGAATTAAACATCCAAGATAGATCCTCGGGAGAGGCTAAATCTAGTTTTCCCTACAATTGTATCGAGCACCGGATCGATATCTCGCTCGCTGGATTAATTCACGCTTTGATTATTACGCGCGCTATATATTGTTGTTCAATACATCGCTCATCGCGGCTCGGTTTTATTTTGTCGGATTTTGTTTTTCACCACGAGAAAATCCGTGGTTAGATTAGATTTATTTTTACAAATCTTATCCGTAAAAGTAAAACGAAGACGAGCGACCGATCGAGATGACGGAAACGGTCGCACGGCGCGCGGGCGATGGCACGCAAGGCGCAGCATGGCGCTAGCGGACGCGCCGCGCGATGGGCCGAGCCCGCATCCGCTTTTCTAGCCCGAATCGCTTTTGATGAGTCCGTCCGTGCCCGCACGCGAGGCCCGCTGAATCGGTCCGCGCCCGTGCGCGAGACCTGTTTTCAAGATTATAAAGATCTGTGATTTTGCAATTCTATGTAATAGATTAGGCGGGAAAGTGCGATTCCACGAGTGAGCCACGATGAACGTTTTATTTTATTTTTATCGATCATTGCATGTCGTGGATGTTTAAATTATTCAAGAGATGCTATGTATGTTTAAATTACGCTGACAAACCTTTAAGTGTTTTCGTAATCAGCGCATAGTAAGCATGCTAGGTTTATCGTGTTTTCAAGCATATTTTTGAATTACATGAGCATGTTTTACATGTTGAGTTCTATAGAAAAGCATGCTAGATTACGTGATCCGCATGGACAAACCTTTTGAACAAAAGACTAAGCAAGCAAACAGACAAATTAATTTTTAAATTAAAATGTCAAGACCTCCACTTTTGATCTCTAAACAAAGTGATACGCGACCGTGAGTAAACGCCCACGCGCGGGCTTGCTTGCACTGCTTATCATAAGTTTGTTAGATGAGATTTCTAAATAAAACATTTTAAATCTATTGAGAAGTGGGAGTTTCATGTGTAAACATCCACACGCGTGGCTTGCATGTGCGATTTTCATAAGTTCTCTAGAGATAGATATAAAATGAGATAACAAAAGAATTTGAATTGGAAGCGGTATGGTCCTAGTGAGTATGCTAATTCTAAGAATTAGTCTGCGTTAAAATGTGGTCATTGCTAGACATCACCTCAAGTACAACTTCCCACTAAGTCCCTTCTTGTGATAGTGATGTGATCTAGTAAGGTCCAATCGTTAATTTCATTTGTCATAAGGATAAGTTGACATGGATTGAAATTAAACGACTAAAAGGTATATTTTAGTCCAGTCGAGGGGTTCATGTAAACGCCCACACGCGTGGCTTGCATGTGGGATTCCTTGGGCGATTGGAGGTTTCAATTAATATTTTTTATCAAAAGGTTACAATATTATTGTTACGAATTATGTGCGATCGTGCTTATGTGTTTACATTATCGCTTCGATATGTCTCTTACACCGATTATCAATATGCTCGCACAAAATTCGTTATCCGTCCAAATTTTATCGAGTGGAAACAAAACATGGAATATGTTCTTATCATTTGAAGAACACATGTTTGTTCTCACTACTCCTAAACCCGATGCCTCATCGACGCATCGACTAATGAATAGCGAGTCAAGGCGGACTTTGGAATAAGTCAAACAATATGGCTAAATGCTATATGATGACTAATATGTCCAAAGGCTTGCAGTGCGACAGATCGATCGATGGTAGACGCGACCGATATTTGGTCAAGTCTCGAGAGTAAGTTTGGGCGATCGGATCGGACGATCCGCTTCCACACAATGAGAGAAATCTTGGCGTGTAAGATGGAAGAAGGAAGTTCGGTCCATGAACATGTCTCCCACACGACTCATCTCATGGATAGTCTTGATCGGTTGGGAGGAGGTATTGACGCAAAGCTAAGGTCGATATCATCCTCAATACACCGCCCAAGTCTTTTGAGAACTTTCGGCGTGAATGCGATCATGAGCAAGACCGAGTATACACTTAGTCGCTTGCTCAATGATCTTGTGGTCTGCGGAAGGAATTATGGGCAAAGGAGACATGCTCTTGCTAGCACATCTAAGGGCCCAAATTTTCCGTTGCAAAATGGAAAAGAAAAGGGCACCAAAGGTGGTAGAGGTAAGGAAATAGTGGGAGTAATGGGAGCAAGAACATGGTCGCCACCGAGGCTTGAAGAAGCCAAAGAGAAGGCGGCAAGTGCTTCATGCGGTAAGACCGGGCATTGGAAGGCTAAGTGTCCTATGCTCATGGCTCAAGTACGCCGTTTGCTTTAGTAACGGAAACATGTTTAGCAATTTGTTCTACCCATTCTTGGGTAGTAGACACAGTGCTGTCGATCATGTTTGTTACACCTTGCGTGGATTCCGCGGACAAGGGAGTGAATGATGGCGAGATAACGATCTCCATGGGCAATGCGCGAAAGTCGAGGCCGTTGCGATGGAGATGTTACTTTATGTTTGAGAAAACAGCTTTAGTTTTAAAAGACGTTTATATGTGCCGGATTTTCGGTGAACCTTGTTTGCTTTCAAATTATTTATTCATGGATATTCATTGTTTTTATAGTGGTGTTTCTATCATAAGAAATGACGGTTATCTCGTGTAGCACATTATATAATTCGCTTTATACTATTTCGCAATACATAATACTTATAACTATGTTGCATCTACATCAAACCTTAAAAGAGAAAGTTTTCTTCATGAGTTGACACCTCTTTCTCTCGGAATCTTAGATTAGGTCACATCAATCTAAATAGGATCCAAAGACGGCTAAGAATGGGCGTTGGGTAATCTCATAGTTACTCCGCTCCCACCGCGAATCCTATATAGAAGGTAAGATGTTGACTAGACCCTTCAAAGCGGGGGTCATAGAGCCAAAGAAATGTTAGAGCTAGTCCATTTCGACCGTGTGGACCGATGTCCACACAAGCTCGTGGAGGGTACGAGTATTTTGTCATTTTCATCGACGACACTCGAGGTACGGATACGTATACCGCTTCACCGCAAGTTTGAATGCTTTGAGAAATTCAAAGAATTTTAGGCGGAAGTGGAGACGAAGATAGGTAAGAGTATCAAGTCATCGTTCGATCGCGGTGGCGAATACCTCAACAACGAGTTCATGGACTATCTAGTGAAGTGTGGGATTACCTCCCAACAAGACTACACCGGGCACACCACAAAAAATGGTGTGTCGAGCGAAGAAATACGACTCTTTTGGAAATGGTTAGATCAATGATGAGTTATGAAACTTTGCCTATTTCGTTCTGGGGGTATGCCTTAGAAACGGCGGCATACTTGCTAAATCTAGTACCATCCAAGTCAGTCGAAGAGAACCCTTTCGAGTTTTGGTTTGGGCGCAAGCCGAGTTTAAGCGATATAAGGATATGGGGCGATCCAAAGACATGTGCCAACAAGAAGGCTGACAAGTTGGAGGCTAGATCCGACGCAAGGCTGTTTATTGGCTATCCTAGAGGAACGAAAGGTGGTTTATTCTATAGTCCTAAGGATCAGAAGGTCATTATTAGCACTAATGTCCGATTCTTAGAAGAGGACTACATGAAAAATCATAAATCCAAAGTTGAAATCATTCTTCAAGAATTAGAAGATGATCGTATTCCACCACCGATTAGACCAAAGGTACGAGATGTCGATTCTAGTGGGAGGGATCGACACCAGATACTTCAAGAAATTGAAGTGGGTCGAGTTCCACTAGAGATACCGACCGTATAAGTGGTACCTACCCGAAGAAGTTGTGCAAGATAGAGAACCACAAGTTACCGCACCCACCGCCGCTTGCCATTGTGCTCAGAGAACCTCGTAGTAGTGGGAGGTTGTTCGTCAACCCGAGCGATTTATGTTCGTGGGAGAATCTTCGGTTTAGTCCCGTGAAACGAACAGCAATAATCGACCCATGGACATACAAGGAGGCGATACAAGACATTGATGCAAGATCATGGCACACCGCTATGGACTTAGAAACGGAGTCCATAACGCTATGGATGTATATGAAAAGACACTTACCGGATGGCAAGGAAGCCATAGGTAGTAAGTGGATATACAAGAGGAAGAGAGATTCCGATGGAGAGGTTTCGCTTTTAAAGCCGTGCTTGTGGCGAAAGGGTACACTCGCATTGAGGGCATCGATTTCGATGAGACCTTTTCACCAGTAGCAATGCTCAAGTCCATCGAATTCTTCCGCCATAGCAGCCCACTGAACCTAGAGGTTTGGCAAATGGATGTGAAACCGCTTTTCTAACGGTTACCTTGAGGAAGGTAGAGACATCTATATGCAAAGAACCCGGTTATGTGGTGAAGGGTGAAGAGCATCTAGTGTGGAAGCTTAAGAGTCCATTTATGGATTCAAGCAAGCTTCCCGATCATGGAACTTACGCTTTGACGAGGAGGTAAAGTCCCATGGATTTACTCGGTTGCCTAGCGAAAGTTGTGTGTATCGCTTAGATGTCAACCAGATGTGGTATTTCTTGCACTTTACGTAGACGACATTCTTCTATTCGCAACAATGTGAAGTTGTTATCGACATAAAGAGTTGGTTATCCGATCAGTTTGAATGAAAGACTTAGGAGATACAACAGACATTCTTGGGATCAAGGTTTACCGAGATCGCAAGAGGAAAATGTTGAGCTTATCTCAGGCGTCTTACATTGATACTGTGATTACTCGTTTGAGTATGCAGACCGCCTAGAAAGGATTGCTACCTTTCAAACATGGCGTTCCTTTACCTAAGGAGCAGTCACCTATGACTACAAATGAGATAGAGGAAATGAGACAAGTTCCCTACGCTTTCGCCGTAGGAAGTCTCATGTATGCAATGTCAGTGTACGAGGCCGATATACGCTGCGGGTAGGCATAGTAGCTAGATATCGCCTAACCTCGACAAGTTCATTGGATCGCAATAAAGCATATACTCAAGTACCGAAAAGGACTCGAGATTATAAAGCTAGTTTACCATGCGGATAGTCTAATGCCTTTGGGTTATCTGCACTGGATTTCCAAGTGACCGTGATAAGAAAAACTCTACCTCGGACTATGTGTTTACCTTGGGAGGTGGAACCGTATCTAGCAGAGTGCAAAGCAATGATGCATTGCGGACTCTACCACGGAAGCGAATACGTGGCCGCTCAAGGCAAGCTAAGGAGGTCAGATGGTTCAAGAACTACCTCATGGATCTAGATGTGGTACCTGGTTTTCCCAAGAGTATCATGGTTTACTGTGATAACTCATGTGCAATGGCAAACTCGAAGGAACCATGGATCCACAAGGCAACCAAACACATAGAGAGAAAGTACCATGTCATACGAGAAAACGTTAGACGAGGGGAAGCGCTGATTGCAAAGTTTGATATGACGGATAACCTAGCCGATCCATTCACGAAAGCCTGCCGCAATAAGTCTACGTCGGGCACGTTAGAGGACTTGAATTACGCTAGATGGCACCCGCTAAAGCCTGCCGCAATAAGTCTACGTCGGGGAAGTTAGAGGACTTGAATTGCGCTAGTTGGCACCCACTTAGAAAGGAAACTTTTGTATAAGTGGGAGAAGCAAAGTGATGGTTTTGTTTGCAATAGCTAGTAGAGAGACACATTGTATACTAAAAGTTTGCTTTAGTATAAGTGGGAGATTGTTGGATTTGTATCTTGAAAGCGCTTTGGTTGAGCTTGATACAATGTTTCCTGTTACCACTATTACAATCTCCTATCTGAAATGAATATATCTATGTCCCCTTATCTCATATATAAGTTAGATCATACAGTGTGTAGAAGATCACAGAAGTCTGTATGATTGGTCGAGCTTAATGAGATATAAAAGTTTCACACCGAGACAACTTGAGGACGAGTTGTCGGTATAAGTCTTGCAGATAGATAAGAAATGACTTGACTTGGTTGCTTGTCAATGCCGGTACGCCTCGACGTATTGAAGGATCACGGTGAGATGTGTTCTTCTATCGACCGTCGTGAAGAACCAAATCTCGGTGACTTACGATGATCTAAACCTCGATAAGATATTAGGTGAGTATGAGTTCTTGACCATCACTTTGACTTGTTATGGGTGAGGTTATATGTTCTAACCCAATATTCTCGCATCTTGGGTGGTGGCGGTTGCTTGTATGTCATGCTAGTTATCTCAGATTGAGTCACCGTATCCGCTAGGATGATGACGTCCGCTTAAGGAGCTCAAAGGTTTATTGTACTAAACCCCGCAGGTTGAGTTAGCTCAAGTACAATAATAAGGTCGAGTGGTACTACTTAAGGAATTAAAGATATTAATTATTTTAAGCGATCGAATGCTATAAATAATTAATGGACGTTCGATATCTTAAATACGGGGATTCAGAATGTCTAAGTGCAAGCCCGACTCAACTTCGTAATAAAGGGGTAAGTCAAGATTTATTCTCTAGTGGCATGAATAAATGTTTATAAATTAATTTATGTTCAGGTGAACATAAGATAATTAATTTATTTGAGGCCCATCTTTATTCCTCGCATTTGATCCACGGCCGGCCCATCCAGCCCGTAGCTTGGAAGGAAAATAGCGCCTACTTTCTCTACATGGCAAGGATTTGATTCTCTTTATCCCACAAGGATATAATTATATTTATGGAATATGCATAGATCCTTTCCATATAGATTATGGTAATAATCCTTTCCATAAAGGATTATGGTAATTTCCATATGGGATTATGGTAATTTCCATATTATGGTATTATGGTAATTCATTATAAATATAAGGTAAGAGATAGAATCCATGTCAATGATCACAATTAATCCTCAAATTTTCGTCCATCACCAAGAGAGGTGTGAGGATTCTCGAAAATTGTGCCATAGTGAGATTGGGTGATTTTCCGAAGCATTCTCCATAGATCGTCCTCACTCGACGTTGGAGATTGGGCAACCGGGATACAGTCCAGAAGATCAAAGCACGAGTTTCGATCCGTTCATCCCGATCCACCTCGACAGATTCGAAGGTAAACACGAGAAAACCCCTACGTGTTGCAATAAATTACATAGACGCATGCTAGGAATATAATCAATGTATGGTGAATTAAACATCCAAGATAGATCCTCGGGAGAGGGCTAAACCTAGTTTTCCCTACAGTTCATTATAATGGATGTTTGAGAATGTTGGAGTCGGACTTGTCATGACAAAGCCAGCAGATCCTGGGGCAGAGACGCTTGGAACATGTGGCGGTGAGAGCGGTAGCGTCAATGATCTGGTGGAGTTACTTGGCGTCAATATGTTTCTTGAGTGAACGTCGTAATTACAATTTCAAAATGTATTGTTGGACTTAAAAGATCACTAATAAAGTCCCTCGCAATCTAACCATGTCGTCCTAACGAGCAAGTTAATCTGAGTCGTCTCTCAAGGAAAACTTAATGTATGCTACTAAGTTACCACACACGAAGCAATTAAATTCCTAAACATTCTAATCACAAAGAGTTGTTTGATCGTCACATAAACTGTAGATTACCTAGGCGAGGAATTATTAAGGAAAGAAAGGCGAATTAACTAGGCGGAAATCGACAAAGCAAAGAAATTATCTGACAAGCATAAACCCTAAATCAAGAACACTAATCAATATGATGAACCCTGGCATAATTCAAGAGAATAAAGACAAGACAAGAATAATTAAATCAATACCAAAGATTAATCATCGCAAAAGCATAGAAATCAATATCAAAGGAATACGAAAACATAGAAGAAAGCGATAAGAATCATACGAACAAGAATAAACGAT
This sequence comes from Salvia rosmarinus, assembly GCA_036937905.1. NCBI lineage: Eukaryota > Viridiplantae > Streptophyta > Magnoliopsida > Lamiales > Lamiaceae > Salvia > Salvia rosmarinus. The sequence goes on from CM072818.1 coordinate 35,030,791, forward strand.
GGAATTAAATATTAAAGTGTTTAGGAGAAGGAATCCAACAATAATAATCCTTACAAATAGTAATCTTGAATCATAAAAAGCAAAGAAAGACACTTGATTACTTGGAAAAACTTGAGGAAGAATTCTCGAGGGAGGCGCACGCAAATAAATCGAAAACCTGAATAATGAATTATGACGTAGGGTTTTCAGCATTTTAAACATACTTATAGAGACCGAAAATTTACGCGCATCGTCAGACTCGACCCAAACGCCGGACGCGCGCGCTCAAAAACAAGGCGAAACGTGCCTCGCCCAACGTCGGATGCAACGCCAGCGACGGACTCGTCAGCTCTCGGAAATGGGGCGGCGCCGGATGCGTGGAGTCTCTGGACATTCTTCAAGTCTTTCGCAGCGCCGGACGCGACGCAGCACCGGACGCGGTGACTCTCTGGACGAATTTCACCTCTTGCGCGCGATCGGATGCACGGAGTCTCGGGATGAATCTTGCTTTGGGCGCCCAGCGCCGGACGCGACAAAGCACCGGACGCGGGCGCTCTCGGGATGGAACCTAGCGCCGGATGCCATGCAGATCGGACGGGTCTTGCTTAGCTCCTCATGACGCTGCGCGCAAGACTCTACGGCCACGCGAAGCTTGGGTGCGCTCTTTATGCACGACATTGTTCAAACGCGACATTCCCTACACAAAACGAACATGATTCTAATAAAAGATATTCAAATATAACGAAATAGGAACCAAATCTTCTAAAATAAATAAGGAAAAACATAACAAAAACATGCAAAACAACTCCCCCACACTTAACTCTTTTCTTGTCCTCGAGCAAATTTTAGTTTCTTGAAAAGAATGGTACACATAGAATCAATACTTCAAATAGAATCAATCATATATTCACATCATTTCATTGCATCTTAATAATATAATTCTCAATATAATGATCATCATTCATCAATCCAAACATGTGACTTATCATAGAATAGTTGTGCTTTGACTCAACATGATTTCAGAAATCAATATATAACTCATATGGTTCCCTTTCATGTAAGATATCCCAATGATAAAAATAAATAAAACATGTGGAACTTAAAACCGATTATAGGACAATAATTGTTAGGTGGAACCTTCAAGTTGTACACTCGAGTATCCTAACGTAGATATCTATACCCATCGCATAGAGTCTCCATTCGAGAGACAACACAAGCAAGAAGGGTAGTGCCCCTTATTCGAATTTAAGCCCACTTATTTCACAACTATGATTTTTTTATTTTATTTTTTGAAAAATCATACAAGAAAAGGGTTCCATGTACGAAGTATATGACCTCCGATCACACACATTGTCTAATCACAGCTTCCTAATTATGTCCCACAGTTCAAATTGACACCTAAGTTCCATCACACTAAAAACCATATATCAAGATGCAATAAAATTCAGATCAAAACATAATTAATTCAACTTAAAGCATAATTGTTCATGCACCATTGATTTCAAGAAAATAAAATCCTCTCTAATCCAAACAAAAGTTAAGAAACGACTAAACACAAAACGAAACAGGAAACGACAAAACACAAACAAAACAGAAAATGAAACCCTCCCCCCCACACTTAAAACAGGCAAGGTCCTCATTGCAGATATATATATAATGAAAAAGGGCAGAGGCGACTTCCCTGAAAGCGAAGAACGGAAAGGCGGGGCATCAAGCATGAAACAAAACCTATAAAAACACCAAACAAAGAGAAGCAAAACAACGAAAACCAAACGACGCATACAAAAATAGAAAAAACACATACACTCCAATAGTGATGAATCACTATTGGTCAGACGGCGGTGGTGGAGGTGGAGCGCCATGAAAAGTGGTCCAAGCGCCCATCGAGCCTCAAGAGCAGCCATGCGCGATTACGCCAATCATCTGCCGATTATATTGATTCCGTATTGGTTACGCTCATGCCACAATTGATTCTGTTCGTCAAGACGTTGATTTTACTGATCAAATCGAGAGTAGATATCTTGACGAAACTCTATCAAGTGGCTAGCTAATTCACTCCTAAACTGACCCAACTCTTCACGAATGAAGTTGTATCCTTGCTCCGATGCACCATGCTGTGATGGGAACTGTGGGTGGTTAGGATCGGTGTTTCTCTGAACCGACTCAGTATCCTCTCTTGCCTCGTCACTCTCATCTTCCGATGCAAGGGTAGTGTCAAAAATGGCCATATCACCCGAAGGTGCATGAGATGGTCTTGCACCTGCTGCTTGGGCTTCTGCGAGCTGCGCATGCATATATCTCTTCACGCAATTCCTCAAATTATGAGGTACCATGGTTGTCTCGTTATATGCAAAAGGGGCGTCTCGAAGCTCACTAAGATCAATCATCTTAGGTCGTATCAGATGTTGCCCAGGAATATGGCGTCCATCATTATTAATAATCCCTAAATGGACCGCTAGACCGCAAGGAATTGACACAAGGTCGGCCGACATTTCTTACGCTTGTTGAACCACCGCAAGTGTTCAAATGAAGAATGTCGGTGAGACCTTTGTCTTCTTTACCGCATGTGAGCAAGAAGACCTCAGCAGTATTAACCTTGTTGGCCTGCTCATTTCCGAAAACACTGAATGCTATAAATTTATGGATCATTGCCAATGTTGCATCCTTGATGAATCCACTCGGCATTCCAACTGATGACCAGTTGTTATACCCTGATAATTCATGCCAAGCCTCTCTGACATTGAATGAATGGGGTACACCACGTGCACCTGAAGTCAAAAATCGAACACCCCCTTCATAATACGAGATGTGACAGCATACTCTTGCCCCAACAGACGACATGTCAAAGTATCGGATTCATCATCAATATTCATCGTACAATAAAATTCAATTAATAACGGAGAGTAACCAGGCAAATTCATCATAGCATATTGCAGCAATCCTAAATTCTTTAAATATTTCTTTACTCTATCCTCAAGACCTAAACTTTGCATCAATTGCCAATTGAATTGACGCGGAGGAGTGATATCTTGAAAAGAAAATCGTCGATAATGTGTACCTTCCACCGGATTATAAATAGGGAATGTGGCTGAGTACATTATGCTGATATCCTCCACTGGTTCCTCCATAGGAACATCGTCGTCTCGAGGATGACGAGAACTGGACCCTAGCATTCTTAGTCCAAACCATGTTGATAAATGTGCAAGAGGGTACTGGACGAACGGACGGAGGCTGAATCTCGGAGGGAAATGACGGATTGGGTTGAACGGGCGCTTGATTGCGCGAGGTGCGCGGCACTGAGGAAGGAAGCGCTGGACGGAAGCGAGCGCCGGACGTGAGGCGAGCGTGCGCTGGGGAGCGAGGCGCACGTCGTGAAGAAAATACCGGATGGATGGAGGCCGACGCTGGGGCGCTTGGAGTTGAGGCTCGGCGTTGGGCACGCGGCGCTTAAAGGCAGCGTCGGATGGAAACGAGACGGGCGCTAGGCTGAGCCGCATGGAGGGAAACGTCGGACGGAGGTGGAGAGGACGCTGGGCTCGCGGTGATTAAGCACCGGACAGAGATCGAGGAATGTGCGAGGCGCGCGACGCTTCAGGCAAAGCACCGGACGGAGGTTAAACGGGCGTTGGGCGCGCGGAAGATAAGCGAGCGGCGCTGAGGGCGGAAGAAGAGTGCGGCGTTGAGGTGAAAACGCCGGACGGAGCTTGAAGCGTTTGACGAAATGGGCGTTAGGAAGAGAGGAGCGGCGCTGAAGGAAAAAAAATGAAGGAGTTAGAAAACCCTAACTCACGTAAATATATATATTATTTATTTTTATTTTTTTTAAATAAAGGACCCAGCGCCGTATTCATTGCGTCCGACGCTGGGTCAGCTTCTATGCCCATTTTTGATTCGCACCCAGCGCCGGTTTTGTCGCATCCGGCGTTGGGTGAACTCCATGTATTCTCTTTCAATAGTACCCCAGCGTCGGTTTGGGTGCGTTCGGTACACGGGTACCTCTCTAGACGTGATTTCGCATGCTCGCAGCGCCGGTTTGGATGTGTCCGATGCCTGGGGTACCTCCCTGGACGTGATTTCGCATGCTCGCAGCGTTGGTTTGGATGCGTCCGAACGCTTGGGGTACCTCCCTGGACGTGATTTCCACACTTCGTCATTTTCAATCCATGTTCTAATTCTAGATAACATAACTCCTCCTGCACCACACAAACCAAAACAAAGATAAAAACACAAACAAAAACAAAACGAAAAGAAAACACGAACAGAACAGAAAAAAACGTGGGTTGCCTCCCACGAAGTGCTTGTTTACTGTCATTAGCTTGACAAGAATAGATCATGATAATGGGGGATCAACAACGAAAATAGATTCCACTGTCACGGAGGTCGGATCCCTTTCTACATAAAGCTTCACACGTTGACCATTGACCTCGAACGATTCCTTCGAACCTTCTTTACCGAGCACAATCGAACCATACGGCTTCACCTCCTTGATAATGAACGGGCCACTCCAACGGGACTTCAATTTCCCAGGAAAGAGCTTCAACCAAGAATTGAACAACAAGATCTTCATTCCGAGCTTCAAATCTTTGTGCACGATGTGTTTGTCATGGAGGGACTTCACTTTTTCCTTGTAGATTCGGGCACTGTCGTATGCCTCATTACGGAATTCTTTATGTTCCGATAGTTGTAACATCCTACGCTTGGAAGCATCTTGCATCTCCAAAGAAATGGTTTTGATAGCCCACAAGGCCTTGTGCTCAATTTCCACCGGGAGATGACACGCCTTCCCAAACACCAAGCGATAAGGGCTCATCCCAAGGATACTCTTGTATGTTGTGCGGTACGCCCATAGTGCATCGGGAAGTTTGGTGGACCAATCCTTTCGAGAAGGTTGGACCATTTTCTCTAGAATCCCCTTGATTTGCCGATTGCTAGTCTCGACTTATCACGATGTCTGTGGGTGGTAAGGCGTCGCCACCTTGTGGTTAATCCCATTCTTTTTCATCAACTTCTCGAACAACTTGTTGCAAAAGTTCTTTCCCCATCACTAATAATTGCTCGGGGAAAACCAAACCTGCACAAGTATATTCTCCTGCACAAACTTCAAAACGACATAAGAATCACATGTCTTAGCGGGGATAGCCTCGACCCACTTGGACACATAGTCAACGGCAAGCAAAATATATTCAAAACAAAAAGACTTAGGGAAAGGTCCCATAAAATCAATTCCCCACACATCAAAAATTTCTACCACAAGAATATTATTGAGGGACATCTCATTTCGGGCACCTATAGATCCCGTGCGCTGGCATCGGTCACAAGCACGGTAGAACGCTTGGGCGTCTTTGAACAATGATGGCCAGTAGAATCTCGACTGGAGTACCTTGAAGGCTATCTTTTGTCCACCAAAATGCCATCCACAATGACCATTGTGGCATCTTTCCAACACTTGGGATTGCTCTTCCTCAGGCACACATCGGCGGATCACATCATCCTTCTCGAATTTGAACAGATATGCCTCGTCCCAGAAATATTGTCTGCACAAGGTCAGAAAACACTTTCTCTCCTGAAAAGTTAGATCAGGTCTCATCTCCCCACAAGCAAGATAATTAACAATGTCAGCGAACCACGGGGAAGATGAGACCGCAAAAGCATTTTCATAAGGAAAATCATTAGCAACAGTCTCATGCAAGAGTCTAACACTCGGGGACGGAGACGGAACAAATGATCAGCCACACAATTCTCACTCCCTTCCTATCCTTAGTCTCTACGTCGAACTCTTGAAGGAGAAGAACCCAACGGATCAACCTAGGTTTGGCTTGAGGTTTGGTTAACAAGTACCTTAAAGCTGCATGGTCACTATGGACAATCACTTTAAAACCTATGATATAAGAGCGAAATTTTTCTAAAGCAAATACCACAACTAACATTTCTTTTTCAGTGGTTGTGTAATTCACCCGTGCATGATTCAAGGTAGAACTAGCATAGTAAATTACACGGAGCATCTTATCAACACGTTGACCTAAAATAGCCCCTACAGCGTGGTTGCTAGCATCACACATGATTTCAAATGTTCATTCCAGTTCGGGCTACAACCACGGGGCACTAGTCAACCTTTCTTCAAAATGTAAAATGCATGCATACAATCATGATCAAATACAAAAGGCACATCTTGGGAAAGCAAACGACCACGGGGGTTGAGAGATTTTGAAAAATCCTTAATGAACCTACGGTAGAAACCCGCATGCCCCAAGAAACTCCTAATCCCCTTTACGTCAACAGGTGGGGGCAGTTTTCCTATAACATCAATCTTAGCCCTATCCACCTCAATCCCTTCATGAGAAACCAAGTGCCCGAGTACTATACCACTCTTAAACATAAAATGACTCTTTTCCCAACTCAAAGTTAAATGACTCTCGACACATCTATTAAGCACATGATCAATTTTAGCCAAGCAGTCATCAAACGAGGAGCCAAAAACAGAAAAATCATCCATAAATACCTCCATGTAGTCGACGATCATTTCCGAGAAGATGAACATCATGCACCGTTGGAAGGTTCCAGGTGCATTGCAAAGGCCAAACAACATACAGCGGTAAGAAATGTCCCATGCGGGCTCATGAATGCTGTCTTGGTTGGTCCTCCGGAGCTATGGCAACCTGATAATAACCAGACAAGCCGTCAAGAAAACAATAAAAATCATGACCGGCTAACCTACCAAGCATTAGATCAATGAATGGTAGAGGGAAGTGATCCTTCTTGGTGGCGGCATTCAACTTCCGGTAGTCAATGCACATGCGCCATCCCGTGGTGGCTCAGACCAGCACCAACTCCCCCTTGCTATTTTCTGTTACGGTGATGCCCCCTTTTTCGGCACTACATGCACGGGGCTCACCCACTCACTATCGACGACAGGAAAGATGAGACCTTCGCCTAGGAGTTTTTAGATCTTCTTCTTCACTACTTCAGAAATCACAGGGTTCAACCTCCTTTGACCATCTATCGTCGGGCGAGCTCCTTCTTCCAAGGTGATGCGATGCATACACGTGGCGGGGTTAATACCATGGATATCAGCCAAACTCCACCCGAAGGCAAGCTTGTTCCTCTTCAAAACACCAATCAACACATCTTCCTCATACCGAGCCAAAGTCGAGGAGATGATCACTGGCTTGGCTTTCCCTTCCTCTAGGAACACATACTTCAAATGCGTTGGAAGCTCATTGAGTTCAACAGGTGACTCGGGAAAGCTTGCCAGCTCACGTGCTAATTCTTGCTCGTCGGTCGATCCCATGAAACCTTTTCAACTGTGTGTGCCTGCAAAATTACATTCTCGACCAAGGCCTCAATAGCATCAACATAGGCACAATCATCAATATAATGAGCAGTAGGGGCATTAAGGTTGTCTCTCACAGAAAATGTAACCGTAGTCCCTAAAACAGTCATCTTAATAAGACCACTCTTAACATCTATCATGGTATTAGTGGTGGCCATAAACGGTCTACCTAGGAAACAATGTGACCTACCATCATCCCGCACATCCCCGACTTCCAAAACCACAAAATCCATCAAAATTATTAGACCCCCACATTAACAATAACATTTTCCGCTACCCCCTTGGGGTATCTTATAGATCTATCAGCTAATTGAAGGGTCATACCAGTGGGTTTCAACTCCTTAAGACCTAATTCTTGAAAGATAGAATAAGGCATCAAATTAATTCCCACCCCCAAATCAAGCATATCCAAGGCCTCTTTCCCATTCTCCATAGCAATCTTAATGATAAAGCTACCTGGATCGCGAAGCTTGGGTGAAAGATGAAGTTGCATGATCGAATTAGCCGTCTCGAAGACGACCACATTGGCAATGTCTCCCCAGTTCCTCTTCTTGGAGGTGAGCTCCTTAAAGAATTTAACATAGGCAGGGACAGCCTGGATGACGTCCAGCAGAGGCAAGTTGATGTGTACTTGAGATAGCAACTTGTAGAAATCGCTGAACTGTTGGTCCTGCTTGGCATTCGCCAACCGATGGAGATAAGGGACCCGGAGCTTGAACAATGACTTTGTAGATTGTCCCGGCAGAACATAAAGATTGGTGGCTTTGTGAAACTCACTCTCATCTTTCTTCTCAGGAACCTCTTCTTCAACATGAGGTTGCTCAACGTCGACAGTGGGTGCCTGTGAAGGCATGGGAGTCATCATAATCACCTGGTTATCGATGACCTTTCCACTTCGGAGAACCGTCACGGCATGAGCTTGATGAGCTTGCCCCGAAAACTTGTTCCTCTCACTCTGTTGCCTCATCTCATTAATTGAAGTGGCAATCTGACCCATAATGTCCTCGAGGTGCCTCATCGTCGCCTCAGTACTGTCGATTCTCTGATTGTTCTTTACGATGTAAGCGTCGAGAAACTCCTCAGCAGGAGTCCGCTGAGATAGTTGGGAGCCACGTGGAAACTGTTGTGGCGGCGGAGGCTGCTGAGGGTACTGCTACGGCGGAAGCGGCTGCTGTGGGTATGGATACTGAGGTGGCGGTGGCTGCTGCGGGTAGTGATACTGCGGGTATGGCGGTTGTGGATATGACTGCTGTCGATGCTGATATTGCTGACTATAAGCTCGCTGCTTGACGGATCTTCCGAGATAGTACTGCTGGTGACGGTACTATCATGATGGTATCATGCTACGCAGGAGGGCGTCGAGTCTGTGGGTTTAAACCCGAACCCTGACCTTGGCTCTGATTCTTCCATCTCGAATTGTATTACGGCTGAGTTTGCTCATAGGTCGACCTCGGCTCATAAGGTTGCCGAGGCGGAAAGTCTTGCATAGCGTAGGCTTCGACTCCACCTTCATAGAGGGGTGCTCCCATATTGGGACAAACATCAGTCGTATGTCCCATCTCCATGCAAATTCCACAAGGCTGCGTAGAAAACTCGATGCGGTGCGACGAACTCGAGGAGGTGCAATGAATCACTTGGGTGGTGAAGGGAACTCAACCTGCTTCATCTTCATCTTGTTCATCTCTCTCATAAGCTACGCCATCTGCCTCATTAATTCTGATCCTATCTCCACAGAGTTGACAGAAGACTGGCGCGTACTAGATGCCTTCTGGAGGGAATTGCTTGCCATGACATCAAAGATCTCATCTAAAGCCTCTGCCGTGATATGAGCTATGTTGCCCCCTGCTGCGTCGTCAGCTTTTTCCTGATCTGATTTAAGGAACCCGTCATAGAAGAATTGGCACAAAAGAACCAACGGGAAGAAGTGATGTGGGCATTGCCTTTGAAGCTCTTTGAATCTTTCTCTCGCTTCATGAAACGGCTCATCCAGTTCCTGCTTGAATGTCATAATCTTGGATCGAAGATCTTTGGTCTTCTGCTGCGGATAGAACCTCAACATGAATTGCTTCACCACATTGTTCCAATTTGCCAAAGAGTCGGCGGGAAAGCTCATAAGCCAAGACTTGGCTTTATCTTTAAGAGCATAAGAGAAACAACGCATCTTCAATTGTTCCTCATTCAGACCAAACAGAGGGAACGATTGCACCACTTGATTGTAATCTCTGATGAAGCTTAAGGCGTCCTCATTCTCCATGCCATGAAAAGTAGGGATGAGATTGAAATGGTTCGGCTTCAACTCATACCCACGTGCTGCGAGGCACAACACGATAGGGTTTGTAGTCTCCCCTATCTTAGGGCGGAAGTAATCCCCCATCAGGCGAGGGGCAGCGTTTGCGTCATGATTGTTGTTTACATTGTCATGGTTATTGTTTCGTCGGTCACCCATGGTCCTCGGTGGGGATTCTTCAAACAAGAAATTATCGACGGTAGTGAATCCTCTTCAAGAGTGAGAGAACCGCCCTCACGAAGCTATCACAATCGGAGTTATCAAACTCCGCCACACTAGCGACGCGGGTTTTCGCTCATGAGTATACTTCAACGGGGATGCCAATCTAGGAGTTAGAGTTCGGCGTCCCTGCATACATAACACTCATTAACGAGATCAAACGCAACTGCAGTACAAAATAAGAAAGGCAAGGAGAAGAATTAAAATGAAAAATAGGTAACATTAAGAAAACGCCTAAAGTTTTCCCCGACAACGGCGCCAAAATTTGTTGGACTTAAAAATCACTAATAAAGTCCCTCGTAATCTAACGAGGTCTTCCTAGCGAGCAAGTTAATCCGAGTCGTCTCTGAAGGAAAACTTAACAGGGCGTTACTAAGTTACCACACGAAAGCAATTAAATTCCTAAACATTCTAATCACAAAGAGTTGTTTGATCATCACTTAAAACTGTAGATTACCTAGACGAGGAATTATTAAGGAAGAAAGGCGAATTAACTAGGCGAAAATTGACAAAGCAAAGAAATTATCTAGACAAGCATAAACCCTAAATCGAAGAACAAAGAATCAATATGATGAACCCTAGGCATAATTCGAAGAGAATAAAGACAAGACAAGAATAATTAAATCAATGCCAGCATTAATCATCGCAAAAGCATAGAAATCAATATCAAAGGAATACGAGAACATAGAAGAAAGCAATAAGAAATCATACGAACAAGAATAAATGATGGAATTAAATATTAAAGTGTTTAGGAGAAGGAATCCAACAATAATAATCCTTACAAATAGTAATCTTGAATCATAAAGAGCAAAGAAAGATACTTGATTACTTGGAAAAACTTGAGGAAGAATTCTCGGGAGACGCACGCAAATAAATCGAAAAACTGAATAATGAATTATGACGTAGGGTTTTCAGCGTTTAAAACGTATTTATAGAGACCAAAATTTACGCGCAGCGTCGGACTCGACCCAAACGCCAGACGCGGGCGCTCAAAAATAAGGCGAAACGCGCCTTGCCCGCGCCGGACGTAACGCTGTGGTCGGACTCGTCGGCTCCGGAAACGGGCCAAGACCGACGCGTGGAGTCTCTGGACATTCTTCAAGTCTTTCGCAGCGTCGGACGCGACGCAGCGCCAGACGCTGTGACTCTCTGGATGAATTTCACCTCTTGCTTGTCACGGACGCCGACGGCAGCACGGACGCACGTAGTCTCGGGACGAATCTTGCTTACGCCCACCAGGACGCGACGACAGTCGCCGGACGCGGCGCCTCGGGATGGAACCCAGCACCGGATGCCATTCAGCGCCGGACGCGGGTCTTCAATTAGCACCTCATGACGCGGAGCGCACCCAGCGCCGGCTACACCGAGTCCGGCGCTTGGGTGCACTCTTTATGCACGACATTGTTCAAACACGATCATTCTCTACACAAAACAAAAACGAACATGATTCCAATAAAAGATATTCAAATATAACCAAATAGGAACCAAATCGTCTAAAACAAATAAGGAAAAACATAACAAAAACATGCAAAACATGTATCAAGAAAAAAGCAAACAAAAAATGAATTAATTTAACACAATGCTGAGGGAATGTTAACTGACTTAATAGATTCGTTATAAGGGTCCAACGAAATAAAAAACAAAAAAACTCATGTAAGTCCGTCCGTACCGTACGGACAGAAAAAAGTATCATTTATTCGTAACAAAAGTATAATTTACAATGAAGAAAAGTATCATTTGTTTTTTTACACTGTAATTTGAAAGTATCATTTATATTGAAAAAAAGTGTGATTTGTATTAAAGAAAATTATCATTGTCCGCACATATGAACGTCCGCACAGGAGGTCAACTCAATAAAAAATAAAAATATAAAGATCTATTAAAAAAAGGAAATTGGACAAAGACACAGTGAAACAAAAAACAAAAAGCAAAAAGTATAAAGACCTCTAGACTTGTTATGCCTTTAGTTTAATATACCCAAGATGACTTGTATTTCTTTTTGGGTTGTCCCACCTAAGATGACATGTTTCCTTTTTAGGAATAATTATCTTTTCAAAAGTTGTGGGACCTACCTACTTTTTATCACTTTATACCATTTTCCTAAATAATCGTGTCGAAAAGAAATGGATCGTCTTGGGTAGGGCGGAAGGAGTATTGTTTATCATAGTATGTATTGCGTGTGATTGAGATACAATCTCCAATTTCTCCTCACCAACTCAATTACTTTAATATAAAGAAAAATTGTTTTGTATTAATAAAATAGAATATATGCTTGGTAGGAACTATTGATTTTTCTTATTTTCTATTAATGGAGGACAGAAACTTCTTTCTTTTTTAATTTGTAGGAACCGCGGCCAATTTCTTCTCCCCAACTTAAATATGTATAAAATTAGTGTGTTATATTACTAAAATATATGCTTGATAGAAAGTATGATTTAAATTATTTTTCTATTAAAATGATAAGGATTTTTTTTTTTATTTTGTTTTAAATTCATGGAAAACTGCAGTTGCTATTTTCAATATATACAAAGTAAACTCTATGTTCTTATTCAATAACCTACAAATCATATATGACATGTAAAATAATTTATTTTTTAGTTCATAAAAATCCACAATCCCTACTTTTAGTAAGCACTAATAAGTAAACTTATATTATCATACAATACGAGTAAACTATTAAGTCTATCTCTAAAGAAAAGAAATCTTATTTCTATTAGGTCATTTATTTATACCACCTTAGTATCCTAATGATAGGATACGGTCCAATTACTAGGCCCAAGCATCAGGCCCAATATAAATGGGTCCCGATATTAAGCTCGGCCTATGCAAGTTCGGCCCAAGAAGACTCCTAAACCAACTACAACTCAAATCACAAGTGGAGACGCAGAAGATTCGGATGCATATCTAAAAGAATCCTTATGAGAGAAGACTTCGTATTAGAGTAAAACTCAATATAATGGTGTATAAATAGAGGCTAGATTAGACGGAAGAACATCATCTACACTCTTTGTAATCGCTTCTTACACACTCAATACACATATACTCTCTTACTCCGTGGACGTAGATCTATTTCAACAGATCAAACCACGTTAATTCCTCGTGTTCATTGCGCATTTATTACCTTACGAAATTAAGATCGATCTGTGGGAACGAAAATTTTATGTTATCGATCAACTTTTTCTCAGGTAACAATCACAACAATGAATACAAGAAGCATTACATCCAGGGCTACCACCGGCAACAATAACGGCGGCAGGATGCGCCGAACTCGGCTTGGGAAAAGCCCGATAGGAGATACGACCCCGAAGGACACGTTCAAAGTCTCGATGAGCGAGGCAACCCTATCCTGCATGAAGAAGAAGAGTACCGCAGCGAAGGAGGTCGCAACAGCAACAGAGAGGAATCCCTAGCACCGCAGTTGAACCTTGACGAGGCAGTTAAAGGGTTCCTCGAAAAGAATAAAGAAAGTTTCCTCTAGTACCTCAGCCGAGAACAAGTTCGGTATCATCATGAAGAAAAGGACGTCGAAGCCTCATCAAAGCACGAGGTGGCACAGTGACGTGAATCCCCCAGCCTCCGGATGATAGGCGCTCGTGCTGCTGATAATACCTCTACACGGGTTGGTTTCCAAACCGACCGTGCAAGGGATGAGCAGCGTGGGGCAGGACGTCGTGATCACCGCGAGGTCGATCCCCATAATTATAATGAGTCCGGCCGACGACCTCAGCATCGTTCTCCGGGAGATAGGTTCGATGGATACGGAAGGATCACTACCCCTTTCTCCAACGAGATACTCGACACTCCTCTCCCGGACAAGTACCGGGTGCCAAGTATCGCCCCCTATGATGGACTGCGGGATCCACAAAACTTCCTTTCTCAATTCCAATACAACATGATCAACCAGCGTCTCAACACCATCCACATGTGCAAGCTGTTCCCGGAGTTACTGATCGACAACGCCCACCGGTGGATCGACAGTTTACCTCCCGGTAGTATTGGATCTTACCGAGATCTGATGGAAGCCTTTCATCCAAGGTTCTTCCAAAAAGCCGAGTCCAAGACCACATCGGCTCATCTCCTCACTGTGAGATAAGGCCGAGGTGAGTCCATCAGCGACTTCATGACCAGGTTCAACAAGGAATGCCTAAAAGTCGAGGACATAAACGACCTCCTCATTATCTCGGCTTTCCAAAATGGCATCTTGCCTGGGGCCCTATATAAGAGATCGCTGGCACGAGCCTCGATCTTCCGTCGAGTTGTGGCGCATAGCAGATCGGTTCGCCAAAGCGGACGAAACGGATAGGAGAAAGCGCGAAGCGGAAAAGATGGAGCCCTCTGACAAGAAGAGGAAAGATGATGGTCGAGGGGATCGAGGCCAAGGTCGACGAAGTGCCTTGAAATGATACAACGTGGCCCGATAGAGTATAGGCTCGGACCACGTCATAACCTGGAGCGACCTCAGTATACACCCTTGACGAAGTCGAGGACGGAGATCTACGAGCTCCATATGAACATGTTCGAGAAACCTCGGCCCATGACAGGGGGATCGAAACGCTGATCCAAAGACAAGTATTGCTCCTTCCATGAGGATCATGGGCACGACATGGAGGAGTGCATGGATCTCATGGCAGATATCGAAAAGTTGGTGCATGACGGGGTTCTTGAGAAGTACCAAGGTCATGGCCAACGAACTGGTCAGTATGAGGCCCCCCACCGAGGTCAGAAAAAGCAGAAGCAAGTGAAGGAGAGGGGAAATTGTGGCCCTCACAAGAAAGCAAGGCACGACACCGATGAAGAAGGGGATGACGAGCCTCAATACGATGGAATCATATCCACCATCACGGGGCTCCCTCGTAGAACTACGAAGTCCTCTCTAAAAGCCAAGGCCCGAAGTCCCCATACCAGCGAACCTATAAACAAGATGTTTAAAAGGGACGAGGTAATCACCTTTCTCGAGGACGACCCGTGCATCACTGTAGTACCCCACCAGGACGCGATGATAATCCAAGCAGTGGTCTCCAACAAGCTAGTTCGGCGCATGTACGTCGATAGTGGTGCGTCGGTGAGCATCCTCTTCAAGGAATGCTTCAAAATTGAGAATTGAGGAGGCACGCCTTACACCGCACCGCTACCACTTGAAGCTTCGCAAGAAGAGACGCCCCGAGGGATCATTGGACTACCTGTCACAGTAGGGAGAGCGTCGACGAGCTCCACCAAGGTGATACAGTTCTTCAAGGTAAATGCCTACTCACCGTATAACATTATACTGGGACGAGACTGCTTAAATGCAGTGAGGGCAGTATGCTCAACGTACCATCTAACAATGAAGATCCCCACAAGGAGAGGGGTAGCTGTGATCCGAGGAGATTAGAAACAAGCCAAAGAATGCATGCAGGTCGCCTTAAGAGGTGCTGGGACTTCGGCCCAGCACCCACATGCATAGCAATTAAGGAAGCCCAAGGAGTTGGAGCTGGAAAGGACATCGTCTGCTCTCGATAGCTCGATAGAGGAAGTCACGCTGTATGAGGATGATCCCCTCAAGGTTGTCAAAGTAGGTTCTACCGAAGTACCTCAACTGAGAAAGCAGGTCATCCAACTCCTAAGGGAATTTAGAGACGTCTTCGCTTGGTCACCCCTCGACATGACCGGGGTCTCACCGAGTATTATTACCCACCGGCTCAACATTGATCCAAGTGTCAAACCGGTTCGGCAAAAGCAGCGGATCTTTGCGGCGGAACGGAATTTGGTCATACATGACGAAGTGAACCAACTACTGAAATCTCCCATATTGTTCGAAGTCAAGTATCCGACTTGGATAGCCAACCCGGTGATGGTCAAGAAAGGAGAAGAGGGATGGCGAATGTGTATCGATTACACCGATCTCAATAAACATTGCCCAAAGGACTGCTACCCCCTTCCCAATATCGACAAAAAGGTTGATGCTTTGGTCGGATACGAAGTCTTCAGCTTCTTGGATCTATACAAAGGGTATCACCAAGTCCTGATGAGCGACAAGGACGCATCCAAAACAGCCTTCATCACGGACTTCGGCGTCTTTGCATATAGGAAGATGCCATTCGGACTCAAGAATGCAGGGGCCACCTATCAAAGAATGGTGGACAAGATATTTCAACCCTACATCGGTCAAAATGTGGAGGTGTATGTAGATGACATCGTCGTCAAGAGTAAGGAGAAAGCCACATGTGTAGCCGACCTCCGGATCGTCCTCGGCTTACTTCGTAAAGTAAACCTGAAGCTAAACCCCCAAAAGTGTACATTCGCAGTTCGGTCTGGGAAATTTCTGGGGTGCTGGGTTTCACAAGAAGGGTTAAAAGCCAACCCGTCCAAAGTTCAAACCGCTTTGGAGATTAAGATGTCAAGACAATCCACGACGCACATAAGTCGACGGGTCTGATAGTCGCACTAAGCCGCTTTCTTTCAAAAGTCATGAGAAGCAACTCCCTTTTTCAAAATCCTCAAAAGGCTCCGAGCTCGGTTGAATGATAAACACAAGTTGGCCTTTGAAGATCTCAAAAACTACCTCGCCAAACTCCCCAATCTATATGTCCCGAAGGAAGGAGAGGTCCTCTACCTATACCTCGCGACTTCGGATGAAACCATAAGTGTAGTTTTGGTGCGAGAGGATGAACGTCTCCAACTCCCCGTGTATTTCATCACGAGCACTTAAAGGGCCGTAAACAAGATATCAACCTCCGAGAAGCTCGCTTTAAGATTAGTAATGCCGCAAGGAGACCACGTCCCTACTTCCATGCGCATCCCATACAAGTTCTCACCGATCATCCACTTCGCAAGTGTCGACAAAGCCGTAAGCTTGTGGAGAATTACTAAGTGGGCAATTGAGTTGGGAGAACACGATATCTCTTTTTTCGTCGCTGCCATCAAGGGTCGCCCTTAGCAGACTTCCTCAGTAGAGGCTAACTTCACAGAGCACGAAACCCACCGAGCCTACCTCAGACAATACCGAAGCCGAACCCATCATGGAAGCATCCGAGAATTGCTGGCAAATCTATGTGGATGGAGCTTCGGGGAAAATGGGTAGCGGGGCAGGCATCTTGCTTCTGGGACCAGATGGCCAAGAGATCACCTACGCACTTCGGTTTACATTCAAAAATACGAATAACGAAGCGGAATACGAGTCCTTAATTGCAGGACTTCGCCTAGCTTAAAGTCTTCAGATACGAGCTGTGCAAGTTCACAGTGATTCTCAGGTCATAGTAAGCCATATGTTGGGAAAGTACGAGGCAAAAGGCATCAGGATGAAGAAATACCTTGAAAAAGCCAAAAGCCTACAACAGTCTTTCTCATATTTCAAGTTGGTTCTTATCCCAAGGGAGCAGAATAGCCGAGCTGACACCTTAAGCAAACTAGCTTCGTCATCAACGAGCCCGCCAGTAGAGGAAGTCCAAAACAGATGCATAGACGATGTCGAAGTCGAAGTCAACATAGTCTTTGACGAGGAACCGAATTGGATGACTCCCATTCAAACATATTTGGAGAATGGCGAGTTACCTCATGACAGACTCGAGACTAGGAAAATCTTGAACAAATCTTTACGATATATACTTGAGCAAGGAATTCTCTACAGAAAGTCATATCTCCAGCCTTTCCTAAGGTGTTTGGGTCCGAACCGAGCTGAATATGTACTACGAGAAGTTCATGAGGGATCATGTTGAAGCCACATCGGACCCCGCACGTTATCAAAGAAAGTCATGAAATGGGGATACTATTGGCCAACAATGTTCCAAAACTCAATTGACCTCGTAAAGAAGTGTCCAAAGTGCCAAATTCATGGAAATGTGCCGAGGCTACCTCAAACCGACCTCGTCAGCATGCAAAGCCCGTGGCCATTCAAGCAATGGGGGATTGATATTGTAGGCCCCTTCTGCAAAGTTCCAGGGCAGTTTCAATTCCTGATTGTCACGATCGACTACTTCACAAAGTGGGTGGAAGCCGAACCCTTGGTGAAAATCACAAGCAAAAACGCTATCAACTTTGTCTGGAAGAATATCGTGTGTCGCTTCGGCATCCCTCATATCCTCGTTTTGGATAATGGGACACAGTTCACAGATAAGGTCTTTAAAGAGTGGTGTCAAGAGCTTCAGATTCAACAAAAGTTCACCTCGGTCGTCCATCCTCAAGCAAATGGTCAAATCGAAGTCACCAACAGGACAATTGTGAAGGGACTCAAAACTCGCCTCGACCGCGTGAAAGGCAATTGGGTGGAAAATTTACCACAAGTCTTATGGTCGTACCGCACAACACCTCGGACGTCGAATGGAGAAACACCCTACAGTTTGGTGTATGGAACCGAAGCAGTAATCCCGGTAGAAAATTGTATGCCGAGCCCCCGCACAATCCACTTCTCAGTTGATGTAAATGGGGAGAATCTACGAACTGACCTGGATCTACTAGAAGAGAAGCGAGACCTCGCCTATATTAGAGAAGCTCGGTACAAGCAACAAGTAGCTCGGTATTATAACCAGCGCATCAAATCCCGACAATTCCAAGTATGCGACCTCGTACTTCGAAATAATGAAGTCAGTAAAGCTACAAAGCTCGACAAGCTAGAAGCCACATGGGAAGGACCATACCGAGTTGAAGAAGTCCTTGTAAAAGGATCATATAAGCTCGTCCACTTATCCGGTGAGCAAATACCTCATACGTGGCACATCATTCATCTGAAGAGATATTTTGCATAAGTGTCAAAAGAAATTGTTCATTTAGTTTAGTTAAGTCGTGTCTTTAGGTCCTTTTCAGA
Organism: Salvia rosmarinus; assembly: GCA_036937905.1. NCBI lineage: Eukaryota > Viridiplantae > Streptophyta > Magnoliopsida > Lamiales > Lamiaceae > Salvia > Salvia rosmarinus. The sequence continues at coordinate 35,049,385 of CM072818.1, forward strand.
ACGCGTCGCTTTTCATTAATAAAATATTTTTCTTACATATTCCATTTATCATTTATGCATACTACCCTTTCCCATGATAAATACCCTCTAAGAGGATGATAAATACCCTCTAAGAGGATGAAAAACCCAACAAAGGGTAAAAGAAACGCGCGTGAGGGACCACCCCTATCGACACTTCTCGACAAATAAGGAACCTTTACCTTCGTTTAATACGAGGATGAACTACCTCGTTTATTTCGAGGATGAATTACCTTCGTTTAATACGAGGACGAACTACCCTCATTTATTTCGAGGATGAATTACCTTCATTTAATACGAGGACGAACTACCTTCATTTATTTCGAGGATAAACTACATTTGTTTAATACGAGGACGAACTACCTTCGTTTATTTCGAGGATGAACCACCTTCGTTTGATTACGAGGACGAAATGTATACAGCGTTTGTTAAAAAGGAAAGATCAACACAAGGCAAAGAAAAATTTGTTCTTATTTCCGAAGTATACAACGCATACATTACGAGGACGATGAAGGACCAGGAGGCTGGGAAAAGCTAAGCCAATCTCTAGAAAAGTCAGGGTTCAGCAGTTCATCTATGCTAACTCTAACCCTACCTCTACCTCGTCCCTGATCGACACCAGGAGTTCGGCCGGCTCGATCTCTATGTCTCGCCACAAAACCCCGGCTACTCGATGACTGACGTCTCTCCTAGGCATAGAACTCCAGAGAAAACCTATCTACAATCCTAGGAGAAGACTCGACAGAAGAAGAAGCCTCGACCGTCGAACGAAGCACCCGCTCGAGTTGCGGGTGACGAGCTACAACAGTCTTGTCTGCACCTCCCATTTTTTCGGTCGGCAAGTCGCTCCCGAAATTGCCAGGACTCCCGACCGTACTCATGTCTGTAGCTCGAACAACGGGCTGCGATCTCTAAAACTTTAGCTTCGACCTCGGAGATAGTCATTCCACCACCTCGGCGAATAACCGCCTCGTATTCGGCGTGCTCCTCGACGAATGATTTAGCTTCATCCTTCGTGATCTCGAGCTTCTCCTCTAACTCCAAAAACCGAGCTTGAAGCTCGTCAAACTTCTCTTGAGAAGCCCTGAATTTAACGTCGGCTTCCTCCTGCACATGTCCAAGTTTGCCTTCCAAGTGAAGGACCTCGACATCCTTCGCTTCGAGAGATCGCAAAATTTTTATTTGGTCCAGCCAAGGAGACATATCAACAGGTTCAGGAACAGACTGAAGACAAAAACAAAGAAGCATACTTCAATAAATTGAAGAATTTTATTCAAGCCTTTAAGGCAGTCAAAACGACATCTTAATGATGACTTAATTACATTTTATCTACAAAAAAAATATACGGGATCAATCACCCTCCCGGCGACTTCACCGCATCTCCTCGGCCTCCTCCCTAGACTCCGCAGCCTCGGTAGTCACCGTCGCCCTCGGCTCCTTAGCCAAATCAGCCATTATAGCTTTGAGCTGGGCATCCCGGTCCACCGAGCAAGCACGGACCGTATCGGCATTCAGCAAAGTCGAAGAGGAGGCCAGGCTCTCCAACACGGGCAGGCTCTTCAGGTCGCCAGCAAGGACCTCGGCATACGCCCGCAGCAGGGCCTCATTCTCCATCACCTCATACCCGTACTTGGACTTATCCAACTGTGGGTAGTCCTCGGCAACTTCATCGAGAGTGGCCGCTGCCACGTGCGTATTCAAGACCTCGGCCAAATCGCCGGCCAGCCCGGAGAAGCTCCCGGACAAGAATAACCTCTCCGCAAAGGCGCGGAGAAGCTCTCCTTACGGGGCTGCCGCCTCGGCCTCCCGACGTCTGGCTGCCTCCAACTCGGACTTCAACATGCCGACTTTGACCTTAGCCACCTCGGCCGCCTTTACCACCTCGACAGCCGCCAAAGCCGCGGTCTCCCTCTTAGCCGCATCCCGAGCCTTCGTTTCGGCCTCGGCCACCTCTAGGACGAGGAGGGTCTTCTCCTCCTCCAACTACCTGGAATAACGAGCCACCTGGTCGAACTGGGCAACGGCGTCGTTCAAGAAGTCCGTCAGATGGGTGGACACCGCCGTCAGTTGGGCGAACGTCGCCGTCATCTGGTTGGACACCATGGCGACCTCGGCCGCCATGTACTCGGTCCCCTGCACAGAAGTCACCCATGTCAAAAAGAAATACATCAATACATAACTTTGTGACGTGCAAAAAATTTTACATTACCTCAGGGAAGGACCGACGTGCGACCTGGGTACCGACGATCTCGCAATCAACATCGCCGGAATGAGGGAAAACCATGCACCTCTCCCTGATGGGGCGGGGGTTGGACGGGGGCGAAGGCGACCTCGCCATGTCTTCGGCCCTCTCAGAAGGGGCCTCAGCCACAGCCTCCGGTGCCGCGGTGGAGGGCTCGGGATCAGACCTCGACCTCTTCCTCTTCTTCGAAGTAAGGAAGTTCACTGCAGATTTAAAGTAATGCAGTCAGAACATAAAGCAAAAAAATCAATCAAAGAGATTAGTGAAAGAATGGGGCCTCACCCTTCACCGGCTCTACCGCGGTAGCAGGATCATAAGGGCTCAGCCCCGCAGCGACGAGCTCGGCCTCGGAAAAAGCTTCATTCCACAAGGCCGACCGCCCAACGACTCCTCAGCCATCAAGCCGCCATCGATGGCCACATCCGCCAACTTCTCTGTCCTCCAGGTGAACTGGAGGAACCCATCGAACCGACAAAAGAAGAACTTCTTCTGCCAGTTCGGAAGTTTTAACTTGTTCTTTATTTTGAAACTACGACGAGGTGATATATAATACCACCCCGCGCTAGATTTAAGCTGAAAAAAACCTAAGGACCAGCTAAGGTGAAGGGAAAATTATGACGATGGGCAAAGACACCAAGGCCCGTCAATTTCTGAAAAGAATTTGGCATTATTTGGGCAAGAGGCATGACGAACATTTGTTGCAGTTCGACATAGACAGAAGGATAAGGGAGACGAAGGCCGCCCTTAAGGCTGTCCTCGTAAACGGTGACAAAACCCTCCGGAGGGGCACAGGCCCTATCCTCCGGTTGGGAAGCGACAAACTCAAAAGATTTCGGAATAAAAAAATTTAGAAGCAAGCTCTATTATCGCAGGGTCTTCTAGATTTGAAGGAAAAGAAGAATCCGTACCAAGATCCCTCAAAGGCGAGAAACTTATTCTACGCACAAAAGGAAGGAGGGAATCAAGAGTAAAAATTCTAAAACCACCGGCGAATCCGGTGGCGAAACTGACACAACACGGCCTTCATGGCCGTGAGAATCCTCAGAAGAAGAAGAAGATGAAGAAGCCATCAATAACTTACTTGTTTTATGTGGCAAATCGAAGAACATGGCACTGAAGCTCTGGCGAGAACGACAATGGCGGACAGACTGAACACTCTGTGTTTCTCAGAAAGACAAAGAACTTTTTTGAGTTTGAAAGATGGAGGCGGATAAAGTGAAATGGGAAAAGGCGTATCATGGAAGTTATTCCCCCAATGTGCACTTTATCAGGACCCCAACCGCCGTAAGCATTAAATGAAAGTGACGTATTTCCATGTTTGACATCGGCAGGACATCCCGCGTTCGACCTCAGCACGACGTTACACATTCAACCACGATGTCATATATCCGACCTCGACAAAAGATTACGTAATCGACCTCGGAAAGGCGACGAGTATTCGACTTCGGCCAATAAGAACCGAGCGACATACAACTTCGGTAGGACACCTCTCGGTAGGGCGACGAGTATTCGACTTCGGCCAATAAGAGTCGAGCAACATACAACTTTGGCAGGACACCTCGGCAGGGCAACGAGTATTCGACTTCGGCCAACTGGAGCCAAGTGACATACAACTTCGGCGGGATTGTACGCGCTCCACTTCGCCAGACCACAGACTTTGATGAGGCAATGTCAGAACCACTGTCCCCTCTATACCAATAAGAACAGGGAAAATAATTCATGCAACTTCACTCTTATTCTAATCAGTCAAACCTTATTGCTTTTCCCCCACTCTTGGTGTTTACGAATTCAAAGATAATGTGAAATAAATATGGGACGACAATTGATTTCCAATAAATACAAGGGTAACCTCTGCTCAGACCCAACTCTCCGTTAGGGGTGAACAAACTAATGTGGTCATCTTTAGCAACAAGTTCCTTTTTAAAGCACAAAGAATGTTTTAACAGATTTTGGAACAATATTCGAAAGGTGAACTCTCGATGAACTCGAGTCTCCTATCGTGGTTTTCCATGTCCATTTCCCAATTTACGAGAAAGAGGGACATAATCCCATCCTCCATTTCAACAATCTCAACAAAACAAATTTATACTTTTTCTTTTTCTCTTCCATTTTTTTTTTATATAAGGAGACAAGTATATAGACGACCACAATGTTAACACTACCCCTAACATTAGCCGGATAAATCACATCAATTTTCCCCTATTCATTTTCTATCAATTACAATCTCGTCAATTCACATTACACTCAAATCATATATTGTTGGATTTGTATACTGAAAGCAGTTTTGGTTGAGCTTGTATAAAATGTTTCCTGTTACCACTATTACAATCTCCTATCCAAATGAATACTTGATTGCATATAATCGTGTCCCTTATCTCATATATAAGTTAGATCATACGATGTGTAGAAGATCATAGAAGTCTGTATGATTGGTCGAGCTTAATGAGATATAAAAGTTTCATATTGAGACAACTTGAGGACGAGTTGTCGGTATAGGCTGATATAGATAAGAAGTGACTTGACTTGGTTGCTTGTCTATCTTTGATGCGTCTCACGTATTGAAGGATCACGGTGAGATGAGTTCTTCTATCGACCGTCGTGAAGAACCAAGATCTCGTGACTTACGATGATCTAAACCTCGATAAGGTATTAGGTGAGTATGAGTGGTGACCATCACTTTGACTTGTTATGGGTGAGGGTTATATGTTCTAACCCAATATTCTCCGCATCTTGGGTGGTGGCAATGCTTGATGTCATGCTAGTTATCTCAGACGAGTCACCGTATCCGTTTAGGATGATGGCGTCCCTTAGGAGCTCAAAGGTTTATTGTACTAAACCCCGCAGGTTGAGTTAGCTCAAGTACAATAATAAGGTTGAGTGGTACTACTTAAGAATTAAAGATATTAATTATTTTAAGCGGTGTAATGCTCTAAATAATTAATGGACGTTCGATATCTTAAATACGGGATTCAGAATGTCTAAGTGCAAGCCCGACTCAACTTCGGTAATAAAGGGTAAGTCGATTTATTCTCTAGTGGTATGAATAAATGTTTATAAATTAATTTATGTTCGGGTGAACATAAGATAATTAATTTATTTGAGGCCCATCTTTATTCCTCAGATTTGATCCTGGTCGGGCCCATCCGAGTCGTCGCTTAGAAGGAAAATTAGCGCCCATATTGCTCTCTATGGAAAGATTTTATTCTCTTTATCCTACAATGATATAATTATATTTATGGGGTATGCATAGATCCTTTCCATTTATGATTATGGTAATAATCCTTTCCATAAAGGTTTATGGTAATTTCCATATGGGATTATGGTAATTTCCATAAAGGATTATGGTAATTTCCATTTGGGATTATGGTAATTTTCATATGGGATTATGGTAATTTCCATATAGGATTATGGTAATGCATTATAAATATGAGGTAAGAGATTAAATCTATGTCAATGATTAATAATCATCATCATTATTTTCGAGAATTTGAGGGTTCATCCTTTGAGAGATTTTCAAAAATTCTTGAGAGCTTGAGGGTGATTTTCCGAAGCATTCTCCATAGATCGTCCTCACTCGACGTTGGAGATTGGGCAACCGGATATGATCCGTAAGGTCAAAGCACGAGTCTCGATCCATTCCGCCTCGACAGTTCAAAGGTAAACACGAGAAAACCCAACGTGTTGTAATTAATTATATAGGTGCATGCTAGGTATATAATCAATGTATGGTGAATTAAACATCCAAGATAGATCCTCGGGAGAGGGCTAAACATAGTTTTCCCAACATATATCACCAAAAGTATCAGAAATTCAGAATCAATTTGACTAATACCACAGAGTCCAGTTGCACAAATCAAAATCCTAACTTACTCGCATAGACAATACTTGATTCCAAGAAATCAACATAAGCACAAATGCACATCAAAAGCACATCACCAAACATACAAAAAGATAAGATAAGCACACAAAACTGATTAATCATCCCCCACACTTAATTCGAGCATCGCCTCGATGCTCAAAACATTTATAACACAAAATGGGACATAGAGGATGATACTTCCCTGATAATAACGAGTGTGCGTTGTAGAGTTGGAGCATCACTGCTTCACTACACGGCTTACGACGTCCAAAATCTCTAGAATAATTCACACCGAAACCCTGCACCAAACAAAACCAAAACAAAAACGAAAACACAAACAAAAGCAAAAACAAAACCAAAAGAAAACAAGAACCAAAACAGGCAAGAAAACAACGGAAACGATTTAAACAAACAAAAGAGAAAGAAAGAAAAGGAAAGAAAATCAAAACCGTGGGTTAACTCCCGCGTAGTACTCAATTTAACGTCGTGAGCACGACGTATCCGGTTGACAATGGACTATCCATAGTCCTTCACCTGCAGGAATACCATCTCGGCCAAAGCATCAGTATGAACCATATAAGCATAGAGGACGATAAAGCAAGCAGATAGTACATCGCTTAAGCTCAAATCAAACATCCTATTCTCCAAAGAGAAATAGATAATTTCAACTCCCAAAGCACAATATTTTGGTGAATTAGGATGTTGATATATTATAGATGTTACCTCAACCTTTGTCCTTACTTTGTCCTCCTCTGGAAACATATACTTCAATGGTTGAGGCAGTTCTTCCACTTCCAGAGTGGGCTTTGACATGCTTGTAACCTCACATGCCCACTCTTTCTTCGTCCTCTCTTCATCCCCCTCCAAGCGTTGGGATTGTTCTTTCACCTCCAGAGTGGGCGTTGGCATGCTATTAACTTCATTTGCCCACTCTTCCTCGTTTTCCACCTCCTCTAGTTGCAGCAACTCATCAGGAGTCTCTCCCACCCCATTCTCAACAATCGGGTCACTTTCAAGAAAAGTGACCGTCTGAGTCTGATCTGGTTGGTGTGGGAAAGGTATGACTTCAGTCACTTTCTCGTTTTCCACCTCATGTGGCTGCAACGGCTCTTCTAGTGTCTCTCCTACCTCATTCTCGAGAATTGGAAGCTCACTCTCTGCACGTTCTTGCAACAGCTCCTTAAGCATGATATTCAGCTGTACCATTTTAATCTCAACACGCTAAAGTGTGGAGTTATGATCATCCATTTTTTTAATGGACAGCTTCTCTTTTTCAGTGAGCTCATCCTCCCAAGCTAGCTTCGGAGGTGGATACGGCTGTTGTGGGTACTGTTGCGGTGGAGGCGGAAGCGGCTGCTGTGGATATGGATATTGAGGCGGAGGCGGCTGCTGCGGGTATGAATAGTGAGGTGGAGGGGTTGGCTGAGGGTACGGATATTGCGACGGAGGTGGTTGATCCCAGTATGGATTGTAGGCCTGATCCTCGTCTCGCGATGGACGTGGTTGGTCCCAGTATGGATCATAGGCTTGTTGCTCATCAGGTTGTGGGTTCCAATATTCCGGGTCGGGTTGTGGGCGCCTCTCGCTGTGGATCCCAACATCCCAAATCGGGTTGTGGAGGCTGTTGTTGCTGCTGCTGCGAATCCCACCACCCCAAATCGGGTTATGGATCCCAATACTCCGGGTTTGGTTGGTTATTCCATCCCGAACCATATTGTTGCTGATAAGGCTCGAATTCCTGTCGGGGTTGGAATCCATTCGCGGCATAGGCCCCGGCGTTGCCGTCAAAAGCATACATCTTCCATCAAGCGGCGGCAACCTAGCATTCACAACACTCACACAAAGCGGATCACGTCTGGCCGGAGAATAACAAAATAAAACAAAAGAAACACGGAAAAGAAATAACACAAACAATATGCCTAAAGTTTTCCCGAGAACGGCGCTTAAAATTTGTTTCAATCAAGAGTGTACTCTAATTGACTCATAATCGAATGAGGTGTTATAATAGGAAAGTTAACCCTAGTCGTCTCTCAAGGAAAACTTAACAGGGCTATTGTTCGTATCAAACACAGAAAGCGATTAAATCATAAACACTCTAATGCCAACAGGGGTTTTGGACATGCAGGAATTGAAATACGAGAAATAAACAGCAATCCTAAGCTAGGGGTTGTCAATCCCAAGCTAAACTAATAAAGTAATAAATCTAAACCAGGGGTTGTCAATCCCTAGTTGAACTACGAAAGCAGGATAAATCAAAGCAATAAACAAAAGCAATTGCAATCATATTCTTAGGGTTTGTCAAGCCTAATCAATCTAATTGTAAATAAACCACAATTAACAATCATCCAACAAGACGAGAATTAATCGAAGCGAAATCATTTATCAAGGAACATGAAAATAATCCATCATCACTATGGAATTGAAATCAAAGCATATAAATCAACAATGAAGAAAGCATATAAATAAGAAAAAGCAATGAAATTGAAATGGAGGAGAAATCAAACCATAAAAATCTTTACAATTGAAATGGAAGTAAATGAGCTTCTTGAATCTATGTTCTAGGATCTCCAAATGACAAAGAAATTAAAGAAATAAATCAAGGAAGAAAAACTAGGGGGAATGGCATCCCCAAAGGAGAGAAAAATCAAGAAAAATAAAAAAGGAGTATGGGTTTCTCGCCTGCATTTGAAGATTTATAGCACGAAATCACATACACGGACGCGACGCAGCGCCGGACGCAGAAGTTATCGATGAACAACCTCAGCTCGCCAATGGCCGGAGCCAAACGCCGGACGGGCCGAGATTACGACGATCTGCAGGCGCGGTTGTGAGAGGCGCGGACGGGCATGCGAACATTGCGGTCTTGGGCTTAGCGCGGTCTTCTTCCAAAGACCGGACGGAGAAAGCGAGCGGGCGACGTCACGGCGACGAGCGCAGACGAATCGCGCACAGGTGTAAGCGATTGGGCGAAGCGCTGGCTGAATGGGCGACGCAGCGAAGCGCCGTAGCAGCGGGCGCTGACTTATACAAGCGGCTGGGCGCGTGCGCGAAGCGAGGCGGGCGGCGGCGTGGGCGTGTGGCGTCGGCGGGCGCTGGACATCCAGCCGGACGGAAAACGCGCGAGCGCGCGTGCGGGCGGCGGTGGGGAAGCAGCTGGGCTATCGGGGATACGGGCGACGCGGGAGTTGAGCGGGCGCTGGCGGCGTTGGCTGCGCGTTGGCGCGGGCGGCTTGCGCGCTGTGGACGTTGGGGTTGGCGGGCGCTCGGGCGCTCGTGCGCGACTTGGACGTTTCATTCCATTCTCTCGCGTCCGATCTACGAATTACGATCCGCTTTCGCCTATGAACTCCTATCGCGATGCTCTTCAATAAACTTGATTCTTGGCAGACCCAATTCATCCTATTTTATGCCATTTTTCTACAAAAACATCGAAACTAACGAAATAAGTCCGAATCGATAAATATTAATTAAACCAACGGCATAAATAGGAAAAACCACTAAAACAGACATGTAAAACAGGACCAAGAATAAGCACAAATTCGTACCAAACATCCCCCCTTCATCACGACCATACTTCTACGTCTATTGGGGGGGATGTGATAGGATACGGCCCAACTACTAGGCCCAAGCATCAGGTCCAATATAAATGGGACCCGACATTAAGCTCGGCCTATACAAGTTCGGCCCAAGAAGACTCCTAAACCAACTACAACTCAAATCACAAGTGGAGCCGCTAAGATTGGATGCATATCTAAAAGAATCCTTATGAGAAGACTTCAGACAGAGTAAAACTCAATATAATGGTGTATAAATAGAGGCTAGATTAGACGGAAGAACATCATCTATACTCTTTGTAATCGCTTCTTACACACTCAATACACATATACTCTCTTGTTCCGTGAACGTAGATATATTTCAACAGATCGAACCACGTTAATTCCTCGTGTTCATTGCGCATTTATTACCTTACGAAATTAAGATCGATCACCTAATATTAACATAACAGGTGAAGCTGACTCCCTTAATAATAAAGTAAACATATTTCCATAAATCTCATATAAGTCATGGATCCGTAAGATTAACAAAATTTTCATCAGCTATAAAAGTATTCAAACTATGATATACTCCCTTCATTCTTTATTAAGTGTTTCATTAATATTATTTTCTTATTTTTTAATAAATGTCATAGTTCGTAATTTAAAAGTAAAATTATGATATATTTTCTCTCTATTTTTATTTAATACTTTTAAAATTTGATAATTAATTATATGAATATATTTATTATGATAATTAATTAGATAATAAATTTAAATTTATGTATTTCATTGATTTGTGTAATTTGATAGCGAGACATTTAAAAAAAGACGGAGGGATTAGTATATAATGAAACATACGGTAACTCAAAAGAGTGGCATATTAGGTATTTCCAATATCCGCCATGGAGAGCAAAAGTTGGAGCAACAACTAGAACTTCCAAGCGCCACTGTGATGGCTTTATGCCGATCTCTCAACTCCCCATTTCAGCATATGAACTAATCGATCTGATTTTCGTTAGGTAATAAATGCAATAAAGAACACGAGGAGTTAACGTGGTTCGATCTTTAAAATGGATCTACGTCCACGGAGCAAGAGAGAGTATGTGTATTTGAGTGTGTAAGAAGCGATTACAAAAAGTGTAGATGATTTTCTTCGTCTAATCTAGCCTCTATTTATACATAATGATATTGAGTTCGACTCTAATACAAAGTCTTCTCTTATAAGGATTCTTTTAGATATGCATCCAGGATTCCTTTAGATATCCGAATCTTCTACGTCTCCACTTGCGATATTTGAGTTGTAGTTGGTTTAGGAGTCTTCTTGGGCCGAACTCACCTTGGCCGAGCTTACTGATGGGGCCTATTTATATTGGGCCCGATGCTTAGGCTTAGTAGTTGGGCCGTATCCTATCACATCCCCTCCAAAAAAAGACGTAGAAGTGAGGTCGTAATGGATGGGGAATAGCGCCTTGACATCACCTCGCTGAGATTCGTGATCTGGCGTAGTGGAGCGCGTATAGTCCTGTCGAGCTTGTTTGTCGCTCGGCTCCAATTGGTCGAAGTCGAATACTTGCCGTGCTGCCGAGGTCTTATGCCGAGCTTGTATGTCGCTTAGCTTCGATTGGCCGAAGTCGAATACTTATCGTGCTACCGAGGTCTTATGCGAGCTTGTATGTCGCTTGGTTTTGGTTGGTTGAGGTCGAGTACTCGTTGCCTTGCCGGGGTTGATTTCGAAATGTCCTGTCGAAGTCGGATAATGACGTCGTGGTTGAATGTGTATCGTCAATCCGAGGACGAGCACGGGATTACCTGCCGATGTCAAACACGGAACACGTCACCTTCATTTAATGCGTACATTTAATGCGTACGGCGGTTATGGTCCCGATAAAGTGCACATTGGGAGAATAACTTCTTTGATACGCCTTTTGCCATTTCACTTTTCCGCGTCCAACTTTTAAACTTCAAAAAAGTTCTTTACTTTCTGAAAAACGCAGAGTTCATCCGCCATTGTCGTTCTTCGTCAGAGTTCAGCGCATCTTCTTCGATTTCATACATATAAGCAGTAAGTGATTTATGGCTTCTTCTTCTTCCTCTGAGGAGTCTCACGGCCATGATGGCCGTGTTGTGTCAGCGTCGCCACCAGATTTGCCGGTGATTTTAGAAGTCTATACGGTTGATTCTCCCGTTCCCTATGTCTGTAATTTATTTTTCCCCCCTTTGAGGGATTTTAGTAAGGTTTCCACCTTTCCTTCGTGTCTAGAATCCTCTGAAATAGTAGAGCTTGCTACTAGTTTTTTTGTTCCACCATCTATGGGGCTGGTCATTCCCCGACCGGAGGATAGGGCCTGCGTCCCTCCGGCGGGATTTTTTACAGTTTACGAAGACAGCCTCAAGTCCAGTCTTCGTGTTCCTTATCCTTCCGTTTATGTCGAACTTCAACGAATGTTCGGCATTCCTCTAACCCAAATAACGTCAAACTCATTTCGGCAGTTGACGGGCCTTGGCGTCTATGCCCATCGGCATAATCATCCTTTCACCCTAGGGCTGATCCTTAGGTTTTTTCCAATTCAAGTCTAGCTCGGGGTGGTATTATATATCACCTCGTCGTGGTTTCAAATTGAAAACGAAGTCAAAGATCTTGAATTGGCAGAAGAAATTCTTCTTCTGCCGATCGGAGGGGTTCCTCGAGTTCGTCTGGAAAACCGAGAAGCTGGCGGTTGTGGTCGTCGACGACAGCTTCGGTGACTTCGAGGAGGCATTGAAAAGGGTCAGCCAAGTCGATGATGTTTTTACCGAGGCTGAGCTCGTCGGTGCGGGGCTGAGCCCTTATGATCCTGATACCGTGGTAGAACCGGTGAAGGGTGAGCCCCCCCCTTATTACTTTTCCGATCTCGGTTGACTTTGTTTATGTTGTAACCGTATTTATTTGAACTTTGCAGTGGACTTTCTTAGAGGGAAGAAGAGCAAGAGGTCGAGCTCTGGTCACGAGCCCTCCACCTTGGCACTGATGGGCGTGGCCGAGGCCTCTTCGGAGAGGGCCGAAGTCCCAGCACGGTCGCTTTCGGAGAAGGCCGAAGCTGCAGTGAGCTCGCCTTCGCCCCCAGCTAAGCCACGCCTCTTCAAGGAAAGGCGTGGTATCTCCTCCTGCCGGCGATGAGGACTGCGAGATCATCGGCACTCAGGCCGCACGTCGATCCTTCCCCGAGGTAATGCATTTGTTTATATGCCACCTAGTTATGTCTTGATATAGTTTGTGAACATGGGTGACTACTGTACAGGGGGCCGAGGTCGTGAAGACCGAGCTTTTCAGGGCGACGGAATATCTGGGTGACGCCATCGCCCGATTCGACCAGGTGGCTCGGTATTCCCAGGAGTTGGAGAAGGAAAGACCCTCCTTGAGTATCCGAGGCTGAAGCGAAGGCTCGGCACACGGCCAAGAAGGCCACGGCCGTGGGCCGCTGAGGCGGAGGTGGAGAAAGCGGCCGGCGGCGGCAGAGGTCGGGTGGCGGTGGCAGGACCGAGGCGGCGGTGGCGAGGCCGAGGCGCGGAGGCCGAGGTCGGCTGTTGAAGGTCGAGGTTGAGGCCGCTCGACGTTGGGAGGCCGAGGTGGCGGCCCAGCAGGAGAGCTCTCGCCGCTGCGGAGATGTTGTTTTGTTGAGGAGTTTCTCGGGTTGGTGGCGATTTGGCCGAGGTCACGAACACTCGCGTGGCGGCCACTCGATGAATTTGCGAGACTACCCATATTTGGATAAATCCAAGTGCGGGTATGAGGTGATGGAGGATGAGGCCTGCTGCGGGCTTATGCCGAGATCCTTCTTGGCGGCTCAAGAGCTTGCCGTCTTGGCGAACACGGCATCCTCTCCGACCTTGCTGACTGCGGAGTCAGTTCGTTCATGCTCGGTGGATCGGGACCCTCTGATCGAGGCCATAATGAACGATCTGGCTAAGGAGCCAAGGGCGGTGGTGCCGAGGTCGTGGAAGAGGCGGGTGGCGCAGCCTTGGGCCGACGGCGAGGCCGATGCTTCTGGAGCTCGGGAGGAGGCCGAGGCTTCTGGAGCTCGGGAGGAGGCCGAGGCTCAGAGCTGGCGAGGAGTCGCTAGGAGGGTCATTGATCCTTTTTTTGTAAATTTATATGTACTTCGACAAATTCCTGACTTAAAGGCTTTAATAAAATTTCCAAATTTTATGGAAGAAATCTTGTCTGCTGTTTTTGCCTCCAGCCTTCTCCTGAACTTCTCGATGTATCGCCTTGGTTGGATCAAATCAAAATCTTGACTCGGGCTCTCGAATCTAAAGAGGTCGAGTTCCTTCACTTGGAGGGAAAACTTGGACATGTGCAGGAGGAGGCCGATGTCAAATTCAGGGCTTCTCAAGAGAAGTTTGATGAGCTTCAGGCTCGATTCTTGGAGTTGGAGGAGAAGTTCGAGATCGAGGAGAAGTTCGAGATCGCGGAGGATAAGGTCAAATCGGTCGTCGAGGAGCATGCTGAATACGAGGCGGTTATCCGTCGAGGTGGTGGAATGACTATCTCCGAGGCCGAAGCTAAAGTTTCAGAGATCGAGCTCGAGCCCGCTATTCGAGATATAGGCAAGAGTACGGTCGGGACTCTTGGTAATTTCAGGAGCAATATGCCGACCTGAAGAAAATAGATGGCTTGTACAAGACCATCGTAGTTCGTCATCCTTTCCTCGAACGGGTGCTTCGTTCGATGACCGAGGCTTCTTCGTCTGCCGAAGCTCCTTCTCCTGCCAAGGCATCTTCTTCTCTCCGGACGACATGGAATGTCGATATTTCTCGAGATCAGCCGGGGTTGTGTGTCATCGAGTGGCCGAGGTCGATTGGCGAGGCCTAGAGATCGAGCCGGCCGAACTCCTGGCGTCGATCGAGGACGAGGCAGTGGTAGGGGTAGGGTTAGCATAGATGAGCTGCTAAACCCTGACTTTTCCAGGGATTGGCTTAGCTTTTCCCAGCCTCCTGGGCCTTCGTCGTCCTCGTAATGTATGCGTTTGTATACTTTGGAAATAAGAACAAATTTTCTTTGCCTTGTGTGATTTTTACATTTATCAAACACTTTATGCATTTCGTCCTCGTAATAAACGATGGTAGTTCGTCCTCGTAATAAACGAGGGTAGTTCGTCCTCGAAATAAACGAGGGTAGTTCATCCTCGAAATAACCGAGGGTAGTTCGTCCTCGAATTAAACGAGGGTAGAGGTTACTTATTTGCCGAGAAGTGTCGGTAGGGGTGGTCCCCTTACGCGTGTTTAGATGTCATCCTCTTAGAGGGTATTTGTCGTCCTCCTTAGAGGGTATGTGTCGTCCTCCTTAGAGGGTATTTTTCATCCTCCGTAGAGGGTATAGTTCATCCTCCGTAGAGGGTATTTGTCGTCCTCCTTAGAGGGTATTGTTCATCCTCCGTAGAGGGTATTTATCATCCTCCGTAGAGGGTATTTATCATCCTCCGTAGAGGGTATTGTGGAAAGGTTATATGCATAAGTAACAATGAAATACGCAAGATGGATGAAGTAAATAAAGAAAAGATTTTATTAATAAAACACGACGTAACAACAGAAAAAGACGTAAAGACACGACTGAACAAACCTAAATGAACAAAATTTTGACACTTATGCAAAATACTTCTTAAGATGAATGATGTGCCACGTATTGGGTATCTTCTCACCGGATAAATGGGCGAGCTTATATGACCCTTTTCCGAGGACGTCTTCAACTCGGTATGGTCCTTCCCATGTGGCTTCTAGCTTGTCGAGCTTTGACTTCTTGACTTCATTATTTCAAGTGCAGGTCGCATACTTGAATTATCGGATTTGACACACTGGTTATAATCTTGAGCTACTTGTTGCTTGTACCAAGCTTCTCTAATATAGGCGAGGTCTCTTTCTTCTAGCAAATCTAGGTCGGTTCGTAAGTTCTCCCATTTACATCACCGAGAAGTGGATTGTGCGGGCTCGGCATACCAATCTCTACCGGATTACGGCTTGGTTCCATACACCAAACTGTAGGGTGTTTCTCCATTCGATGTCCGGGTGTTGTGCGGTGCAACCATAAGACTTGTGGTAAATTTTCCACCCAATTACCTTTACTCGGTCGAGGCGAAGTTTTGAGTCCCTTCACAATTGTCCTGTTGGTGACTTCAATTTGACCATTTGCTTGAGGATGGGCCACGGATGTGAACTTTTGTTAAATCTGAAGCTCTTGACACCACTCTTTAAAGACCTTATCTGTGAACTGCATCCCATTATCCGAAACGAGGATATGAGGGATGTCGAAGTGACACACGATATTCTTCCAGATGAAGTTGAGAGCGATTTTGCTTGTGATTTTCACCAAGGGTTCGGCTTCCACCCACTTTGTGAAGTATTCGATTGCGACAATCGTGAATTAAACCGCACGAGCTTTGCGTAAGGGCCTACAATATCAATTCCCATTGCATGAATGGCGAGGGCTTTGCATGCTGGCGAGGTCGGTTTGAGGTAACCTCGGCATATTTCCATGAATTTGGCACTTCGGACACTTCTTTACGAGGTCGATCGAGTCTTGGAACATTGTTGGCCAGTAGTATCCCCATCGCATGACTTTCTTTGATAGTGCGCGGGGTCCGATGTGGCTTCCACATGATCCCTCATGCACTTCTCGTAGTACATACTCAGCTCGGTTCGGACCCAAACACCTTAGGAGAGGCTGGAGATACGACTTTCTGTAGAGAATTCCCTGCTCATGTACATATCGCAAAGATTTGCTCAAGATTCTTTGAGCCTCGAGCTTGTCATGAGGTAATTCGCCCATCTCCAAATATGCTTGAATGGGGGTCATCCAATTAGGCTCTTCATCGGAGACAATGTTGACTTCGACCTCGGCATCGTCTATGCTTCTGTTTTGGACTTCTTCTACTGTCGAACTCGTTGAGGACGAGGCCAGTTTGCTTAAGGTGTCAGCTCGACTATTTTGCTCCCTTGGGATGCGAACCAACTGGAAGTATGAGAAAGACTGTTGTAGGCTTTTGGCTTTTTCAAGGTATTTCCTCATCCTGTTGCCTTTTGCCTCGTACTTTCCCAACATGTGGCTTACTATGACCTGGGAATCACTGTGAACTTGCACGGCTCGTATCTGAAGACTTTGAGCTAGGCGAAGTCCTGCAATTAAGGCCTCGTATTCCACTTCGTTATTCGTATTTTTGAATGTAAACCAAAGTGCGTAGGTGATCTCTTATCCATCTGGTCCCAGAAGCAAGATGTCTGCCCCGCTACCCGTTTTACCCGAGCTCCATCCACATAGATTTGCCAGCAATTCTCGGATGCTTCCTTTATGGGTTTGGCTTCGGCATTGTTTGAGGTCGACTCGGTAGGTTTTGGCTTCTCTGTGAAGTTAGCCTCTACAAGGAAGTCTGCTAAGGCCTGACCCTTGATGGCTTGACGAGGGCAAAAAGAGATATCGTGTTCGCCCAACTCAATTGCCCACTTGGCAATTCTCCCCGAAGCTTCTGGCTTTGTCAATACTTGCCGAAGTGGATGATCGGTGAAAACTTGTATGGGATGTGCATGGAAGTAGGGACGTAGTCTCCTTGTCGCATTTACTAATGCCAAAGCGAGCTTCTCTAGAGGTTGATATCTCGTTTCTGGCCCTTTAAGTGCTCGGCTGATAAAATATACAGGGAGCTGACGATGTCCATCCTCTCGTACCAAAACGGCACTTATAGTTTCATCCGAAGCTGCGAGGTATAGAGGAGGACTTCTCCTTCTCTCGGGACAGATAAAGTGGGGAGTTTGGCGAGGTAGTTTTTGAGATCTTCAAATGTCAGCTTATGTTTATCATCCCACTGGAACTCCGGGGCTTTTTTGAGAATTTTGAAAAAGTGGAGTTGCTTATCCGTGGCTTTCGAAAGAAAATGGCTCAGCGCAGCTATGCAGCCCGTCAACTTATGCACGTCGTGGATTGTCTTCGGCACCTTCATCTCCAAAACGGTTTGAACCTTAGACGGATTGGCTTTTAATCCTTCTTGTGAAACCCAGCACCCCAGAAATTTTCCTGACCGAACTCAGAATATACACTTTTGGGGGTTTAGCTTTAGGTTCACTTTACGAAGTAAACCAAGGACGATCCGGAGGTCGGCAACACATGTGGCTTTCTCCTTACTTTTGACGATGATGTCATCTACATACACCTCCATATTTTGACCGATGTAGGGCTGAAATATTTTGTCCATCATTCTTTGATAGGTGGCCCCTGCATTTTTGAGTCTGAATGGCATCTTCTTATATGCAAAGACGCTGAAGTCCGTGATAAAGGCTGTTTTAGATGCGTCCTCGTCATTCATCAGGACTTGGTGATACCCCTTGTATAGATCCAAGAAGCTGAAGACTTCGTATCCGACCAAAGCGTTAACTTTCTTGTCAATGTTAGGAAGGGGGTAGCAGTCCTTAGGGCAATGTTTATTGAGATCTGTGTAATCGATACACATTCGCCATCCCCCTCCTCCTTTCTTGACCATCACCGGGTTGGCTATCCAAGTCGGATACTTGACTTCGAACAATATGCCTGATTTCAAGAGTTGATGTACTTCGTCATGTACGACCTGATTCCGTTCTGCCGCAAAGATCCTCTGCTTTTGCCGAACTGGTTTGACACTTGGATCAATGTTGAGCCGGTGAGTAATGATACTCGGTGAGACCCGGTCATGTCGAGGGGTGACCAGGCGAAGACGTCTCTAAATTCCCTTAGGAGTTGGATGATCTGCTTCCTCAGTTGAGGTACTTCGGTAGAACCAATTTTGACGACCTTGAGGGGATCGTCTTCGTATAACGCGACTTCCTCTACCGAGTCGGGGAATCGACGACGCCCTCTCCAGCCCAACCCTCGGGCCAGAATTGCTATGCCTTTGGGTCTTTGGGTCAAGTCCCGCACCTCTTAAGGCGACTGCATGTATTCTTTGGCTTTTTCGATCTCCTGATCACGCCTATTCCTCCTCTTGTGGGGATCTTCATGGTCAGGTGATACGTTGAACACCGCCTCATCGCATTCAACCAGTCTCGCCCTAGTATGATGTTATATGGTGAGTAGGCGTTTACTATGAAGAATTGTACCATTTTGGTGGATCTCGTCAGCGCTTTGCCCACTGTGACAGGTAGTTCGATGATCCCCTCAGGTCGCGTCTCTTCTTGCACGAAGCTTCGAAATGGAAGTGGTGCCGGTGTGAGGCGTGCTTCCTCAACTCCCAATTTGTCAAAACACTCCTTGAAGAGGATGCTTACCGAAGCACCACTATCGACATACACACGCCTAACTAACTTGTTGGTGACCACCACTTGGATTATCATCGCGTCCTGGTGGGGTACTACGGCTGGTACGGGGTCGTCCTCAGAAAATGTTATGGCCTCGTCCTTTTTGAACCTTTTGTTTACGGGTTCACTGGTTTGGGGACTTCAGGCCTCGGCTTTTAGGGAGGACTTCGTAGTACCACGGGGGAGCCCCGTGATGGTGGATATAACTCCATCGTACTGAGGCTCATCATCACCTTCTTCATCGGTGTCGTGCCTTGCTTTTTGTGAGGGCTACAATTTCCCCTCTCCTTCACTTTCTTCCGCTTTTTCTGACCTCGTTGGGGGCCTCGTCTTGACCGGTTAAGTGACCATGAATTTGAAATTTCTTAAGGACCCCGTCCTGTACCAACTTCTCGATGCCTGCCATGAGATCCTTGCACGCCTCCGTGTCGTGTCCATGATCCTCGTGAAAGGAGCAATACTTGTCTTTGGATCGGCGTTTCGCTCCTCCTAACATGGGCCGAGGCTTCTCGAACATGTTCATATGGAACTCATAGATCTCCGCCCTAGATTTAGTCAAGGGTGTATACTGAGGCCGTTCCGGGTTATGACGAGGCCCGAGCCTAGACTCTATTGGGCCACGTTGTATTCTTTCCAAGGCACTTCGTCGACCTTGGCCTCGATCTCCTCGACCATCCTCTTTCCTCTTCTTGTCAGAGGGCTCCATCTTTTCCGCTTCGCGCTTTTTCCTATCTGCATCGTCCGCTTTGGCGAACCGATCTGCTATGCGCCACAGCTCTGACGCAGTACGAGGTTCGTACTTGACGATCTCCTTATATAGGGCCCCAGGCAAGATGCCGTTTTGGAAAGCCGAGATTATGAGGAGGTCGTTTACGTCTTCGACTTTTAGGCATTCCTTGTTGAACCTGGTCATGAAGTCGCTGATGGACTCACCTCGGTCTTGTCTCACGGTGAGGAGATGAGCCGATGTGGTCTTGGACTCGGGTTTTTGGAAGAACCTTCGATGAAAGGCTTCCATTAGATCTCGGTAAGATCGATACTACCGGTAGGTAAACCGTCGAACCACCGGCGGTGTTGTCGATCGATAACTCAGGAACGACTTGCACATGTGAATGGTGTTGAGGCGTTGGTTGATCATGTTGTCTTGGAATTGCGAAAGGAAGTTTTGTGGATCCCGCAATCCGTCGTAGGGGGCGATACTTGGTACCCGTGCTTGTCCGGGAGAGGGGTATCAGTATCTCATCGGAGAAAGGGTAATGATCCTCCCGTATCCATCGAACCCTCCTCCCAGAGACCGAGACCGAGGTCGTTGGCGGACTCGTTATAATGGTGGGATCGGCCTCACGATGATCACGACGTCCCGCCCGCATCGCCGTCCATTATGCGGTTGGTTTGAAACCAACCCGTGTAGGGTATTATCCGCAAAGACGGCGCTATCATCCGGAGGTCGGGAAGCACTCATTGTGCCGCCGTGCTTTGATGAGGCTTGGCGTCCCGTTCTTCGTGACGATGCCGACCTTGTTCTCGGTGAGGTATTGAAAGCTCTCCTTATTCTTTTCGAGAATCCTTTGACCGCCTCGTCGAGGTTCAATCATGGATCTTGGGGTTCCTTTCGGTTCTTTGTTGTGACCTCCTTCGCTATGGTATTCTTCTTCACGTAGATATGGTTGTCTCGCTCATCGAGACTCTGAATGTGTCATTCGGGAGTCGCATCTCTTATCGGGCTTTTCCCTAGCTGAGTTCGGCGTATCCTACCACCGTCATTGTTGCCGGTAGCAGCCCTGGATGTAATGCTTCTTGTATTCATCGTTGTTCTGATTGTTACTCGAGAAAAAGATCGAAAACACAAAATTTTTGTTCCCACGACGGCGCCAATGATCGATCTGATTTTCGTTAGGTAATAAATGCAATAAAGAACACGAGGAGTTAACGTGGTTCGATCTTTAAAATAGATCTACGTTCACGGAGCAAGAGAGAGTATGTGTATTTGAGTGTGTAAAAAGCGATTACAAAAAGTGTAGATGATCTTCTTCCGTCTAATCTAGCCTTTATTTATACACAATGATATTGAGTTCGACTCTAATCTGAAGTCTTCTCTTATAAGGATTCTTTAGATATGCATCTGTGATTCTTTAGATATCCGAATCTTCTACGCTCCACTTTCGAGATTTGAGTTGTAGTTGGTTTAGAGTCTTGGTACCAACTCACCCTGGCGAAACTGCTTGATGGGGCCCATTTATATTGGGCGATCTTTGAGGCCAGTATTGGTATCCTATCATAAACACAGCTACACCTCTCTTCCGTAACTGCCCCCAAAGACTCCCAAAATTTACACCCATATCCCTCCTATCTCCACTTTCTTGTCTCTCCTCCTCATGGACACCCCACTAGTAGGTTACAGAAGAAATGTGGGGATTTGTCTTATCAACCCCTCCAAGAAAGTGGGCTCTTTTCCAAATTTACGTTTGTTTATTTGGATTTTTTGATTTGGGGTTTATGATGATTTGTGTTTTATGTTAGATTTTTGCTGCTTCAAGACTTGATATACCAGATGCTTGGCAAATGCCTCAGGTTAATTTTACTGATCAATATTATTGAGTTTTTCATTTTTCAAAAGATTAAATTTTGATTTATGGCGCAGGAAAGGGGTTCTCTGAATTCCGGTGTTGTGATTAAAAATATGAACTTCAGAATTCGAACTGATACAATTGAGTTTGTTATTGGTTGCTATTCTGCATATTCTAGGGCTGTAAATTGTAACGGAAGAATAGACTTTAGCATCTGCATTGATATATTTGCATTTGCTTTTGGTTAACTTTTACTCTGATACAGAAGCTATTGTTATTTTCTGTAATGCGTAGGGATGGAATTCGTGTTATAGTGTAAATTATAAGTTTTAAGGTGTCTCGATGAGGCCTATATTTTGTGCCAATAAGGAGATTATGTGTTCACATTGGGAATTTGAGATCTTGACATAATATGAGTTTCCTTGATAGGTGCTTGCTCGTGTGTGTTGGGGCATCTATTTCTAGATTAAAATGCCTATTTCATGTTTTTGCATAATATTAGGGAGCTAAAAGCCTAAAAGTGTGGTGATGCTTTCTGTAGGGTGGAATTGATGAAAGTGAGGATCCTAGAAATGCTGCCATTAGGGAATTGAGAGAAGAAACTGGAGTGACTTCAGCTGATATTGTTGCCGAGGTATGTGTAAAAACTTGACTCTTATTGACAATTGCTCTATGAAGACTCGCTTTCGCTACGGCCCCGGTGGGTTCCCTTAACCAAGCCACTGCCTATGAGTCGCCGGCTCATTCTTCAACAGGCACACTGTCATAGCCCTGGCCCCTCCCGTGAAACTGTAAGCTCCCAAGCAGTGGGAGGGGCTAGGGCTTTGACCGCGTGCTGTTGAAGAATGAGCCGACGACTCCTAAAATGAATACTGTATCTGTTTGCAATTTCCAATCTACAACGGCTAAATCTATAGGACATACAGGACACATACTTCACAAGCAATGCATTTATCAAATTCAAAGTGGATTCAGCCTCGGCCCATGAGGGTGGTGAAGCACGAGCCCCAATTAGTAGAAAAAAACCCACAATCCCTTGGGGTTATCCTACACTTGGAAGAATAAGTAAAAAAGGAATAAATCTAGTGATAATTTGATTGTTCGTCATGACCATCTTTTCCTTGGATGCTTTAGGTGGGGTTGTTGGTTTCCATCTAGAAAATTTGGCTCTTCATTTTTTAAATACATGTTTCTTATTTCTACATCTGTGGTTTCGTTTGATAGTATTTCGTGTCGCAATTTGTGCCAAATCCTCGTCTAGTTTCAATGGCAACTCATTTTGTATATTTGGATAGAAGGTCTTCTGTTTCATTCCATTGAGAAAAAGGTGATTAGGCATTGTTCTTTTACAATTGATAACAATTGCAGTGAACGACGGTGTAGATTTTATAATCTGGTTCGTTTTTGCCCCAGACTGCATCTTTAATTATGTGAATAATGCCATGTTTGCTCAATTTAATGATTTGATGTTTATGAAGTAGCATTTTCGACCTTTTCATGTGTTCAATTTCGCTCAGGCTATCACCTTGCCATGTGTTCTCCTTCCTATTTTTGCCATATAATAAAATATATGCAACATTAGAATTTGTTCATTGTGATTGCAATCAGCCATCATACAGTGAAGGCTTCCACTGCTTATTTTGGTTTTTTAGTAATATTATATTAAAAAATCCATAACGGAGGAAAATATTTGAACACTGATAATTGGAGTCGGGAGATGCTTCAAATGTTAAAGTGACAAGTAGATATACTTCTGTATATATATTCACGTGTTTATGCATATACATAGGTCCACTTTTACAAACATACACCTGTATGGCATGGATGAACACATGCTTTTCTGTATTGATCTATAAAGATACCAAGTTCCTCGGTCATGGCTTCCTGAAAATATCTTCTACAGTGTTTCCAGAACTTGACTCTTCTACGTGTATTGCCTGTAGTGTCTAAGCTTCTGCTGACTTAATATCTTATACGTAACGGGATTTTAATATTGTATTATTTGTTATGCGTAACAAGTGATCTACTACAGGCACCATATTGGTTGACGTACGATTTCCCATCAGAGGTAAGGCAAAAGCTCAAGCAGCAATGGGGTTCAGACTGGAAGGGTCAAGCACAGAAATGGTTGATATGCATATACTTCGTTTCTTCAAAACTTTGTAATATTTTCTATAATAATGCTTATAGGTGTTCTGACATTATGCTCGTAACTTGAGGTTTCTGTTAAAATTCAAAGGGAAGGACGAGGAGGTCACCGAGAAGGCCGAGTTTGGACAATGGTTGTGGATGTCTCCGCTGGAGATAGTCGACCATGTAAGTTCTCTTTCTGATCCAAAAACCGTGGTTTCAATACTTAATCACTTCGTTGCAACCAACATGCAGGCGGTGGATTTCAAGAAGCCCGTGTATGAACAAGTCATGAAAGCCTTCTGTCTGTATCTTGAGTAGATTATCGAGTTCATTTCATTTCCCCAAAACCCAATTTTTCCACATAAAATTGGAGCTATATTTCACACTGACGTCTGTAAGATGCTACTCACTCAATAACATCATAGGATGACACATTAATTCTATGGTTCTTGAATATACATTGCATTTGCTGTCTTAATTTTGCTGTGTTTGGAAGAAGAAGAAGAAGAAGAAGAAGAAGAAGAAGAAGAAGAATTTAATTTGCTGCACACAAAAGAAGGGACTTTATTAAAGAAAATTCTGGATACTCTCATCACTGCAGATGCACATAGTAATACTTCATTCCAAGAAAATGAAAAGAAACATAAGATAACCAGACAAACTTTCAATTTGTGTTAATTTTTTGCGCTTTCGACAGCATCGGCTCTTCACCATTTGAGCTTTGGTGGAAAGTACTGCGTTGCATTCATTAATCACAACATAAGAGAAAGGAAATAAAAGATTCAATTGAGGGAAATAGGTAATAGGGCATGTTTTCTTTGAGTTTCACCTTCTGAATAAGGGAGATGTAGTATGGCTTCACGTTGTCCACATCAACCCCAGATTTGCTTTTGCTGTAGAGATCATATTTGCTGCAAAATTAAACAGTGATCAAACTGTGTAAAATCTCTGAAACAAACAAGTTCAAAAAAGGATGGAAAATAAATGAAATGGTACTTGAATATTTGAAGCCATTTGAGATTCTCAGCATCTTCTTCATTCATCAGATACTTGTATGCTCCTGACTTGTGCAGTGCTGAAACACAGATCATGAAGAGTCAAGTCCACATACATTAACACACACGCTCACACGTGCACGAATACTTGCCATAAAATGAGTGATATCGGATGATGAAGAGCGCAGCCGATGGCAGACTAGTCTTGTTTTCCTTAGCCACCTGCAAAGACCATTGGAGTTGATTTCAAGAATCCGTGGGGCCCAAGAAGACGGGATTATGGAGTCGTACCAGGTACATGTAGTCGTCGTGCCCCCATGACATCAAAACGTTGTCCAGTCCACAGCCCTCTGGATAAACTCCAAGCTTGGTGTTATAAGCTGGATTCTTGTAATCAGGGCTGCTCTTGAAATGCTGCAAATTTTGAGATTTCATGTAAAATTTCAACGTGCTTGGCATGGAGTTGAAGTTTTAGAGATGGAAGACGGACCTCGTAGTGAATGATTGATGGATCAAAGGCGCAGCCAAGTGGAAACGTGTCACCTGCAATTAAGCAGACGATGAACAACAACAACAACGAGGGAAGATGAGTTAAGTTTGATGAAATGATGAGTCTCACCAACAACAGCCCATTGGGGCAGACCTCCAAAGCTAGGCAGAAGAAGAACTTTTCCAAGATCTAAAACAGCAATACATATTTGTTACTACTAAGATATATGGTGATTAATTTAGTTTGTGATATTTGGAATAAATGGTAACCATGAATGAGAGCAGTCAAATGGAGCCAGTCCTGATTAGGGTAATCTTTCCTAATGGCCTCAGCAGATTGGAGCAGATGCTGAATTTGGGGCTCATCCAAATCAGGATCACTCTCATCCACCACTTCATTCAGGAGCTCACAGCATTCCCAGATGCTCATTTCAATGCGATCCAACGAGCTGTACTTCTTCCTCATACGCTTCGCCTGTGCCAGAATATGTGTTGAAGATACATGCATGTTTTTATTTCTTTGAAAAAAGGAAAGAAATTCTCACAAAGTCATATGTTTGGTTGATGTGGCTGAGGCGATAGAGTTCTTCAACCATTTCTGTTCTTTCGTTCTCAGCATCATAATCCCTTCAAATCAGATACCAAAGGTGTCATGTGATTTATTAGAATACAGAATTACTACATGGGATGAGACAGAGAGAGAGAGAGACCTGAAAGAATGGCCATATGAATTGGTGTGAGGAACAGCAAAGCCTTGATAGAGAATGAGTTCATCAGTTTCAGAAACATTCTTCAGATCCTTGGCATCCAACCCTTTTCATACCAAATAACAAGAATCTAGTCAGCACTCTATCTTGGTAGAAATGTCGTTATGGTGAAAAACTGCAGAACAACAAATCATGTAACAAACTCATAAAAAAATTAAAACAAAATCAAGAAACAAACACAGCTTGTAACAGAAAGATGCATATCATCATCTTCTAGAGTAAAGATAATGAATTGGTATGCATATATATATATATATACACACCAAAGTGAGGCTGTTGAAGGATTATAGTCATGTCAAGATAATGAAGGTGAAATTTTTGTTTGATTTTGGAGTGAAATGCATAGCTTTTATAGTGAAGAAAAGAGATCCTTAACTGCAAATTTGGAGTCAGCTGGAATGGAAATGTGTTGGCGTCCAAATCCAAAACCCAACATCAATATTTGGTTACCCTAAACTAATTACCAGTAATTCGTCATTATCCATTCTTCTCTTATAAATGACATTTTCACCACAAACATATTTAATTATAATTGTTGTTCTATTCATTTATATTAATTTTTGAAATAGCATGTGTTCATTATAGTAAAACAAAACATATAGGGTAAATACACCATTTTAGCCTAATAAATTGACTCGATGACAATTTTAGTCCTACTAAATCAATAATACTTTAATCAAGTCTAATAAATTGATTTTGTGATAATTTTAGTTCGTAGGTGATTTTTCAGCATCGAAAAACACAATTGACACCCGAAATGACATATAGAAATTAAAGCTCAAGTTAGAAACCTCATTGTAAAGGACTTACTAGCTACGTGTTATTTCCGGTGCAAATTGTGCTTTTCGACACCAAAAAATCATTAACGGGCTAAAATTATCACAAAATCAATTCATTAGACTTCATTAAGGTATTATTGATGGTATTTAGGAAGTAGACCGTATATTTTCAAGACTAGCATCTATATATGCTATAATTCCATCGTTCCTGAATGTGTGGAAGTTAAATGAAAATTTTGGAGTATGGAATATATATATATATATATATATATAGGGTTGGGTTCCCATAGTACCCGGTCCCCAGATAGTATGTAGTACTCAATTTAGACCACAAATTTTGAACACGTGGACGCACCAAAATTTGACACGTGGCAACCATTTTTCGCTCAGGGGCAAAATGGGAACGCACTCAGCGGGCTCTGGGTGCCCGTCCGGCGCTGGGTAGGGGAGTTCGCGAGCGTTGGGGTCTCCGCGGGCGCTGAGTTTGGATTGATGCACAATAAAACACAGATAATGCATACAGAATAATATGACAATGCATTTAAATGAACACAAAACTGCATCGCGCCCAACCGCGCTGGGGTGCAAATAATGGTATTGGGTAGGGATGTTGGGTGGGCTCCGACGGTGGGTAAGGGCGCTGGGTGCACGCCAGCGTTGGGTAGAGACGTTGGGTTTGGAAGAGTCACAACAAAACACAAAAAATGCGTATGAAATAACATAACACCGCATTCACTTGAACATAAAATGCATCGCGTCCCAACCGTATTGGGTGGAAGCAAGCGAGCACCGAGTGTGTTTTCGCGAGAAAGAACGCAAGTTAGGCGCACGCGCCGCGCCGCACTGGCGCGAAGTCTAATCACATGCATTATTCTCTTCAATCGCATGCATTTTTGTTCATTTCAATGATTATCTGCTCAACTAAATGCATTGTTTGTTTTCGCAATCACATAACAAATCAAATTACTAATCTACCCTTAATGAAGCGAAAATTAGCGAAATTAAGCTTAAAGTCCGAAAAATCGAACCATAGGATCTATTAGATGAGTGGATGAGATTGAGTCTACATACTATCTGGGGCTTGGGTACTATATGATCTATCCTATATATATATATATATATATGAGAGATCAAATAGTATCCGAGCCCGAGATAGTATATAGTACTCAATCTCATCCACTCATCTCATAGGTCCTATGGTTGAGATTTTTCGGATTTTTAAGCTTAATTTCGTTGATTTTCGCTGCAGTAAGCGTAGATTAGTAATTTAATTTGTTATGTGATTGCGAAAAAAACTATGTATTTAGTTGAACTGAATAATACATTCTAATGAACAAAAAATACATGAAGTTGAACACAATAATGCATGCGGTTGGAAGCTCGCGCCCAGCGTGTGCTCGTGCTCACTCGCGCGCCCGTTGGCCAACAATGTATTTTTACGTTTTGTTAAATGCATGAACATGTTTTGATCAATGTGTGAACGTGCTTTGTTAAATGCATGTCTGTGTTTCATGGCAACGTGCAGTTTTATGTTTTGTTCAATGCAGTTTCAGGTTTTGTTCAATACATTTTTATGGTTTTCGACAGCAAATCTCTCATCCATCCTTATCTGTCAATTTCATCGTCTCTTTCCATGATTACCGACGAATTCACCGCGAACCACCACCATAGCCACTATATTTCTCGATACTTCAATCATCTATCAAATTCATCTTTTATTTTTCTCAAAATCCATCAATTTTGTTCTCAATTTTTTTCCTTCTTTCTTTCAAAATCTATTGTTTGTATATCTTGCTACTGTTGTTCGCCGGTCCTGCCGGCGTCGTCCGCTGCCTTCGTCGTCTTTGGCGCCGTCCGCTGCAACCAAGGATGAGAAGAAGAAGGCTGGTTTGATATCTCCCCATTTTGCCCATTGTGAAAATATGAAAAATAAAAGGAGCTGCCACGTGTCAGCTTGTGGTGCTGACACGTGTCAGCTTGTGGTACTGCCATGTGTTTAAAATGTGTGGTCTAGATTGGGGACCGGGTACTACGAGAATTCAACCCTATATATATATATATATTTGCCTTATTTCAGTTTTATCACTATATCAAATAAATAAAATAAAATTGAAAATGCATGTTGACATCTCAATATTATCATTTTCCTTAAATAAGTCCATATACTGTCTGTTTGTACAAATATGACAATACCTATTGGAAAAATTGAATCATTCAATTTTTTTATTTGCACTAGACTTGCATTTTTACAACATGTGGACACTGACTAAAATTTGTAGGGCCTTCTCTTGGAGCAAAAAGGATTCACAAACTCAACTCTTACAACTAGAAATTGACTTAAGGGCATCTCCAAGGTGTCTTTAAAATAGCGTTCAACGCTTTTTTATCGTCAAGAACTCCTCCAATGTTGTACCATTTTTTTACTCTATTTTAAAGATTGCTACAGTGTTGTGCAATACATAGCGCAACACTACATCTGCGCTATCCTTTTCTTTCCCTTTTGATATTTTGGTTATTTGGTTATTTATATAGAGTGATGAATATTTGTTTATGTTATTTTATGGATATAGAAGGTTGATGTATATTTATTTATTTATTGAGCGAAAATTGCTCGTTGACGAAGTTTGAAACATACGTAAAATGAAGATTACACTAAAGATAAAGTAGATGGTTGGGAATGAAATATTGTTTCTACTGTAAAATAGAGATAAATTTGTTGTATTTTTAAGCAAACCATTGTAGTGTAAAGTGAAAATGCATCAACTCAATTTCAATAGCTAATAAGTTTTAAAGACGAAGAAAAAGTATACCGAAAGCATGAGTACCTAGTTAAAGAAATTTAATCAAGAAGCACACATTTTGAATCTTGACAATTAACACACTAAATTTAAAAGAATACCATTGACTTTTTCCACTTAAATAATATGGATTAGTAAGGTAAAATTACACAAAACAAAGTGAAATCTAAAAGATTATGAAGAGATTATGTCATCAAGATTTAAGGTTTTCAAATACTCATAATGGATGAAACCAAAAATCTCATTATTACTTAAATTCGAATAATTTGTTAGTTAATCAAATCAGCCAATCCGTCTTCTTAACTTATTGAGCCGCTTAGGACTGAGCAAAATACCGAAATCCGAATATCCAATCCGAATCAAATCGAAATTTAAAATTAGGTTTGGATTTTTTGGATTTTCGGTTCAGATCGGATTGACATTTTTTAAAATTTTGGATTTTCGGATCGGATAGGATCATATTTTTTTAATCCGAAAAAATCCGAAAATCCGAATTATATATAATGTATATATAATAATATTTTATTTATATATTTTTAAATCTAATATAAATATATAAGAATTAGTAAAAATTGGTTTCGGATTTTTCATAATTTTGGATTTTTCGGTTCGGTTCAGATATTTTTATTTTCGGATTTCGGATTTTCGGTTAAGATCGGATTGTTTCCTCTGAAAATTCGGATTTTCGGATCGGTTCGGATTAGACAAAAATTCAAATCGAAATCCGAATGGTCACCCCTAGAGCCGCTCTCCACCAGAATGACGTCTCCATGTTTCCTTCATTGAGTCCTAAATTAGTACTCCTCCGTCCACAAAAAATATCCCAAAATTTCTATTTTGGACGTTTATAAAATATCTTATTTTTATTTTAAGACATCATTCTACTTTATCTTCTTCTATTTCACCATTAAAGTTCACACTTTATCTATTCAAAAACATCTATCCATTATTTTCTTAAAACATGTATCAATATATTTTTTTGTGGACCAATGAAATAACTTATATGTGAGATTGGTTCGATCCCCCGCCGAATGTAATGCGACGACCGGAGACAGAGAGCCTCATCGATTATAAAAATAATAATGCCGAAATATCATTATTGTAGAACGTCATCCTACGTGTTGATTTTTTTATTCGAGGGGCCACGTGTTCTGATAAATTTCAAATAAATAAATAAATAAACAATAGCAAACACAAAATGTAAAAATAACTTTATATGTAATTAATGGTCAATTTTAATATACATTTGGAGGACGATGTAAGCGGACTTTCATAAGTCACATGACCTTAGAATATCATACAGTTCTAATTTGGCCAATTCTTTAAATCACTCGACCAATGATACATTTTTATACCTAATAAATTAGGCAACATGCATGAATGATCTGAATTACTACTATTTTTTTCCATTTTATATTTTATACTAATGTGTAGTGTGAGACATCAGTTTTTATAATATAAATACAAATGAAGAAAAAAAAAATTCGTGAACTCGGCACTGAATATCACTGTTATTATTGGATTTGTATGCTATCTATCACTATCAAATAAATAAAAAAATTGTATAATTAGCAAATGATATTTTCTGTCTTTTCGGGGACATTTAAGCGGTGTAAACTTCTTTCTAATTTAAGAGGTCTAAAATTCAAATAGCCTTGGACAATCTTCTAATGAAGGATCATCAAATTAGTTACATATTTCCAAACCCAACAAACAAACAAAATCGAAATGGAAAAATAGGAAAGAATCCTTCCACTAAGTAGAAAAAAAAGCAAATGATATTTTCTATTGTCCCCCCAATCCAAAGGTATTGTTAGTATATTAATTTACAGGGAATTAGTACCCTAAAATAATATAAGTATTCATAAAATTAGAATAATAAAACTTTAAAATAAATAGAACACATGGAATATTTTCTAGTAATAGCGTTTGTAGTGCCCCTTTCCCCTCATATTCGATCAATCTCTCATAATTTTATTTGGGGTAAATATCGGTTTATGTCTCAACGCTTTCTTTTTCACATAATGTCTAATGTATTAGTCCTAACATTTTAGAAAATTTTATTTAATATTCGTCGATCAATTTCCGCGACAACGCTTACGTGACTGTCAGAATTCCATGCTGGACTCCACGTCATTACAAAAATAAAATAAAAACATGAAAAAGTTAATCTAAAATGACGGTATTCTATTTCTTCCCTTATATTAGCGTGGAAAAGAAATGGGAACGACGTCATTCTAGATGAACTTTTTCATGTTTTTATTTAAGTTTTATATTGACGTGGAGTCCAGTTGGAATTTCGACAAGTCACGTAAGCGTTTGTACGCCGGATATTGATCGGTGGGACATTAAGTGAAAATTTTTGAAACGTTAGGGACCAAAATAACTATATGCTTATGTTGGGACATTAAGTGAAAAATCTTATAACGTTGGGACATTAACTTATATTTACCCATTTTATTTATGTTCACCTATGTAAACAAGTTTTTTGTAGCTAAGCTTCACGTTGGCCCTAATCATACATGGTTTATGTTGACGTTAATTCTCATAAATTGTTTATGACAATCCTAAGAAAAGAATTTTCGTAACAAAAACAATTACCGTTTATTTCCAAAACCCAATTGCAACTCATAATCTGGGCTGGTGCTCAAGATTTTTAGAAGCACCCCCTTCACAAAATTGATTAATCTAAGTGGAAGACACAAAATCAAGCAACAGCCAGAACAAGTCTTCTTCTTCTTTAACTAAATAGCAAAAACAAACAACAAGAACTGCAGAAAAAGATGGATGAAAGAACAAACTTACAGAAACCATATCTTGAAAAATCTTCCTCTGCATTTCTTGATCTGCATTCCACTTTGAGGAAAATCCCTCTATTTGGGAACATTTGAAATGAACAACTCTTGGAAAAGGAATTATGTAAACTAAGCTTGAAAGGCAAAGGGCATAAATTAGTTGCCATTTCAACAAGAAAGATTATGGCTGTTTTTTGTGCAGCTATTTATGTTGAAGAGGCAAGCAAGTGAGTTTCTCCCTCCTTCACATACATAAACATATCATTCGTACGTACCAAATATCAAGTAATACTTGATGCCAAATGTGCTATACTCGTTAGGTCAACATCAAAAAATCATGCTTCAACTACCAAGTACGGTAAGAACCAGTCCAAATAAGTTGTAATCTTTAACTGAGACTTTACAATTCACAACATTTGATTTGCACATTCTCATGTGTGAATTATAGTTTAAATTGAATAATTACAGTGGATTCGTGTTTGAATATTGAGTGATGGGTCCCCATTATCCATATGTCTGGGAAAATATCTTTCCACTTTTGGCAACCGAATCAGATGGCCAACCACAAAGCACATCAGTTGAAATCTTGCTTTTGGACAACAAATTTTCTGCATAGCTTTAATTGGCACTATGTAACAACTTCACTTCAACAATTCAACACCATTATAATTTCAAGAAATTTCTCAAGATTGCATGTTGATCGCCAATCTTATATATCACTTTGGATGACTATACAGAAATCCAACAATTTTTCTTTTGATTTTTGTGCTCATAAACAAGAGTCCAGTATACAGTTAATCCCTAAAAATCACCCCAATTTAATTTGCAACATCTCACAAAGAAACTAGTCTGCATAATCCAATATACCTAAACTGCAACATCTGACCCATTCTACATAGCCAACAATTATAAAGGAATTCAAATAGACAAGCACCAATTTACCAAATTTTCATTCCTTGACCATTCTCCACAGATTCAAATTTCAACCAAAATTGTGGAAAATTTCCAGCAAATGACTCACAACTTCCTCTGCAACAATCTCCGGGGAGAATCTCCCCTTCATGTCAACCCTAGCTTGCACTCCTTTGGCCTTAGCCTCACCCCGATTCCTCACCACACGCCTCATCAAGAATCGCAGCTTATCAATGGATGGCTCCACCCACAGATGCCCCTTAAATGGCCCGTCTCCGACCTCACTCATCCCATCAAAGGGCAACGGATAGCTATTCTCGTCCGTCAAGTACTCAGTCGGGCCGGACCAGTTGGTGGCGATCACGGGCAATCCCATCGCCATCGCCTCCACCACCGGCCGGCCCCACCCCTCGCCTCTAGATGGCAGCACAAATGCATCAGCCGCCTTGTACAGCCTCGGCAGATCAACCTGAGCTACATGGCCATCAATCACATAAATGGGAGCCAAGACCATATCCCCCAAATTCAATCCATTCACATATCTGACAATCTTCCTATCAAAATTACTCTCTGTGTGAAAAGCATTAGTCAGCAAACACAATGCAACATCATCTTCTCTACTAAACTCCTCCAAATAAGCCCTCAACAACACATCCCACCCCTTTCTAAATTCCCATTTGAACACGCTCAAGAAAACAAACTGTGATTTTGAAATCAACTTTTCTGATCCCAACACAAGCCTGCTCACTGCATCTAAATCCAAAGGCTTAACCCTAGATGGGTCGAAAACGACGAATCGACTGGCTGGATGATCTTCCTCACCTTCAATGGATCAACTCCACTTTTTATAAACGTGGCAACATGGAAATCAGTAGGAACCCACATGATCCATTCGATTACACCTCCCACGTGCTCCTCACTCACTCTATCAGTCTCAAACATAGTCCTGCCGACGACAACCTTGAACTGCCCGTAGCCGGTCGGCGGGCAGGGTAGGGTTTCGTAAAGAGCCGGATACCAGGCCCCGGGCTCACTGTGGCAAATTACTAGGGTTTGATTCAATTTGCATTTGGTTTGGTAGAGATTCATGGCAAGATTTCTCATTTCTAAGGGCAAACCCACCCAAAATTCTCTATCTTGGAGATCAGCATAATGCTCGATGCCCATTTTGAAAAATGGGGCCCTTTGATTGTTGATGTAGGCGTTGAGTGCGAGAATGTAGGACCAGGCTTCGGAGCTGTAGCCGCCGCCGGAGAGGAAGGGGGCCATCCATAGTAGGCAATAAGGGGTTCATGAATTTCGGTTTTCCTGATCGTTGGGAGGAAATGGTGGAGTTTCGAGATTTGTTGGAAAATCTTGGGGTGGGGAAAAGTGTTGATTTTAGGAGGATTTTGTGAAGCGGCCTTTGGGGTGAATGAAATGGCGAGGAACAGTATGAAGATCGAGATCAAAATATGGGTTTCGATGGAAAGCGGATTTTAGGAGGGTGTGGGTTTTGGGGTTGTTGATTTTCATGTGAATCCATTTGCACGACCTAAAAATAAGATAACATAAATCATATACTATGTGTGTGTATGGAGAGAGGAATGAGGATTACTGCAACTTTAATTTCCGAAACTCTGCTCGCCGCTGAATGGGAAGAGGAACAAATGTCGAATTTCTTGGAGGAAGGAATCCCATTTCTTCGATTTTCTTGTGTCATTTCTTATAGGATTATTCTTTTCTTTTCTATTTTAAGGTTTAAAATGTTAATTTATGCCTATTTTCTTGGAGCTTCCTACACAAGGACAAAAGTGAAATCATTCCATATAATGAAATAAGGAATACTAGTGTATAACCCCGAAAAATCACTTTATATCGTAATTTATAATCATACTTGTTAATCATCAGAATTTGTTTAAAATTATAAATATAACTTGTTGTAATAATTGGTTATTCATCGTAGTAATAATTCGAATATTACAAAGTATATTAATAATAAATTAGAATAAATAACAAAAGATTAAAAAGTTAGAGAAACTACTTGTATAAAATTTATATATTCATACATGTAAAAAAAACTTGATTTTAAAATTTGATTTTACTATTGATTCTCGTCCGAAACTTATGTAATAATACGACTTAATTATCTAATCTCATTTAAAATTTATAAAATATCTAAATAGTTAAATATAAGTTTTTCAATAATAAATTGATGGAAATCACTTTATGAGATTTTATAATTTCAAAACCTAAATCTAAATTCATTCACAACCAAAATAAGTTAATAAATAAAATACTTGAATCCCACTAATTTTTATAAGACTTCACATATTCAAAACATAAATCTATTTTTATATTTTTTGTGTTTATTTCCATCGCAACAGAATATTTCTAGTTTATTTTAAGACTATAGATTTTCTTACTAAATATGTATCGATTCATGTTTTTGTTGATATACCATATTTAATCATATTTAAGAATATAAATTTATTTTTATCTTTTCATTTTTATTTTCACCGCAACGGATTATTTTCTATTTTATTTCAAAGATTGTAGATTTTCTTAGTAAATACGTATGGATTTATTTTAGTTGAGCTAGCTAATGAAATCGTGTCACTTTTAAGAATCCTAATCCTGCTAATTACCTAAATCTATTTATAATATATCTAAATAGTTAAATATAAATTAATACAATAATTGGTTATCTATCTTAATTAAACACGTAGTACAAAGATTAATAATAAATTCCACATACTTGAATTTCACATTAATTTTTCTAAAATATTTTCTTATCCATTCTTATCTCAAACTCGTATAGTAATGCATACTAATTACTCAAATATATGTATAATATATTCCACATTAATTTTATCT
Source organism: Salvia rosmarinus (assembly GCA_036937905.1). Taxonomy (NCBI): domain Eukaryota; kingdom Viridiplantae; phylum Streptophyta; class Magnoliopsida; order Lamiales; family Lamiaceae; genus Salvia; species Salvia rosmarinus. The sequence goes on from CM072818.1 coordinate 35,085,425, forward strand.
ATCTTAATTAAACATGTAGTACAAAGATTAATAATAAATTCCACATACATGAATTCCACATTAATTTTTTCTAAAATATTTTTCTTATCCATTCAAATATATTTGATTTTTTTTTTCTTAAATTATGTAGAAAGGGGAAAGTAATACTATAATCCATTCTAATTATATCCATATCACAATATAATCTGAATATTTTTATATAATTTATCCAAAATATTTATCTTATTAAATAGTGCAGTAAATAAAATATTAATTTGATAAATTTAAATAGTCTAAATTAAATTAAAAACTGTTTAATTGGTAACCTTGAATTAAATAAACTATTAGTGTTGTAGTTGGATTGATATTAATATCAATCACTCCACCAATTAAAAATGAAAATTCAATTGAGACTTAAAGAATATAAATATCCTTTTATATTAGTTCTCATTTGGTTATATTTCATAAAAAAATAAATGTGGGATTGTAGAGTGATTAGAAGGCATAAAATGAAGAATTTAGAAATTAAGAATAAACAATTATAGTAATTTCACATAGGATTGAGGATCAATGTGGTGTCTTTAATATGTGGAAATATATTTCATTTTCTTCTTAAATGTATTTGATTTTTTTTCTTAAATTATGTGGAAAGGGGAAAGTAATACTATAATCCATTCTAATTATATCCATATCACAATATAATCTAAATATTTTTCTATAATGTATCCAAAATATTTAACTTATTAAATAGTGCAGTAAATAAACTATTAATTTGATAAATTTAAATAGTCTAAATTAAATTAAAAACTATTAATTTGGTAATAATGAATTAAATAAACTATTAGTGTTGTAGTTTGATTGATATTAATATCAATCACTCCACCAATTAAAAATAAAAATTCAGTTGAGACTTAAAGAATATAAATATCCTTTTATATAAGTTCTCATTTGGCTATATTGCATAAAAAAATAAATGTGGGATTGTATAGTGATTAGAAGGTATAAAATGAAGAATTTAAAAATTAAGAATAAACAATTATAGTAATTTCACATAGGATTGATGATCAATGTGGTGTCTTTAATATGTTTTGCTATATATAATTTTATAACCTAAATCCATTCAAAACCAAAATAACTAAATGCATAAAATACTTGAATCCCACATTAATTTTTATAAGACTTCACATATTCAAAACCTAAATTTATTTTTATGTTTTGATTTTTAAGATTATAGTTTTTCTTAGTAAATATGTATCTATCCATGTTCATATTTTTATATAATGTATCTAAAATATTTATCTTATTAAATAGTGCAGTAAATAGACTGTTAATTTGACCAAATTAAATAGTCTAAATTAAATTAAAAACTATTTATTTGGTCAAATTAAATTAAATAAACTATTAGTGTTGTAGTTTGATTGATATTAATATCAATTATATTTATAATATATTCCACATTAATTTTTCTAAAATATTTTTCGTATCCATACAAATATATTTGATTTTTTCTTAAATTATGTGGAAAGGGAAAGTAATACTATAATCCATTCTAATTATATCCATATCACAATATAATCTGAATATTTTTATATAATGTATCCAAAATATTTATCTTATTAAATAGTGCAAGAATAAACTATTAATTTGATAAATTTAAATAGTCTAAATTAAATTAAAAACTATTTAATTGGTAATATTGAATTAAATAAACTATTAGTGTTGTAGTTTGATTGATATTAATATCATCACTCCACCAATTAAAAATAAAAATTCAGTTGAGACTTAAAGAATATAATTATCCTTTTATATAAGTTCTCATTTGGCTATATTTCATAAAAAAAAATGTGGGATTGTAGAGTGATTAGAAGGTATAAAATGAAGAATTTAGAAAATAAGAATAAACAATTTTAGTAATTTCACATAGGATTGAGGATCAATGTGGTGTCTTTAATATGTTTTGCTATATAGAATTTTATAACCTAAATCCAGTCAAAACCAAAATAACTAAATAAATAAAATACTTGAATCACACATTAATTTTTATAAGACTTCACATATTCAAAATCAGAATTTTTTTTATAATTTGGTTTTTAAGATTATAGTTTTTCTTAGTAAATATGTATCTATTCATGTTCATATTTTTATATAATGTATCTAAAATATTTATCTTATTAAATAGTGCAAGAATAAATTGTTAATTTGATAAAATTAAATAGTCTAAATTAAATTAAAAACTATTTATTTGGTCAAATTAAATTAAATAAACTATTAGTGTTGTAGTTTGATTGATATTATTATCAATTACTCTACCAATTAAAAATAAAAATTTGGTTGAGACTTAAAGAATAGAAATATCATTTTATATAAGTTCTTATTAGGCTATGTTTCATAAAAAATCAATGTGAGATTGTAGAGTGATTAGAAGGCATAAAATGAAGAATTTAGAAAGTCAAATTAACTTAAATAATCTATTAGTGTTGTAGTTTGATTGATATTAATATCAATCACTCCATCAATTAAAAATAAAAATTTGATTGAGACTTAAAAAATATAAATATCATTTTATAGAGGTTCTCATTTGGCTATGTTTCATAAAAGTTCAATATGGGATCAAAGAGTGGTTAGAAAGCATAAAATGAAGAATTTAGAAACTAAATATGTTTCTAAATTAAATTTAAAACTATTTAATTGGTAAAATTAAATTAAATAAACTATTAGTGTTGTCGTTTGATTGATATTAATATCAATCACTTTACCAATTAAAAATAAAAATTTGATTGAGACTTAAAGGATATAAATATCCTTTAATAGAGGTTCTCATTTGGCTATGTTTCATAAAAAATCAATGTGGAATTATAGAGTGATTAGAAGGTATAAAATGAAGAATTTTGAAAATAAATATGTTTCTAAATTAAATTATAAACTATTTATTTGGTCAAGTTAAATTAAAAAAACTATTAGTGTTGTAGTTTGATTGATATTAATATCAATTACTCCACCAATTAAAATAAAAATTTGGTTGAGACTTAAAGAATAGAAATACCCTTTTATATAAGTTCTTATTTGGCTATGTTTCATAAAAAATCAATGTGGATTGTAGAGTGATTAGAAGACATAAAACGAAGAATTTATAAAATTAAGAAAATTGTAGTAATTACATATAGGATTGAGGATGAATGTGGTGCATCCAATATGTTTTGCTATATAGAATTCATAGATATCCCAGTTCTAATATAAAATTGAACATGGTGGATGACTTCAAACTTATGGAAAATAAGGTGGTTTCATGTATCCATTTGTACATATAGATTTTGATATTTTTTTCAGTATAAAAGATGTTTTTCTTCAATATAAATGATACTTTCTAAATTATAGGATAACAAAATAAATAATAATTTTTTTAATTTAAATAATATTTTTCTTAATAACAAATGATATTTTTATCTATCCGTATTGTATGAACAGATGTAAAAGAGTTTTTGTGATGGAAAATATGAAAACATTGACAATAATAGGGATTTTGAGCTTAACAGTATTGCTACCAAATATACTGGTTAGTGGTTACGTCAAATTGCATTGGATTCTACGTTTAATTTTGATTTATGGATATTCCCTAAAAAATGGTACATTTGGGATCTGAACTATATAGTCTAATACAACTACTCTCTGCAAATTCCGGAGAAAAGGCCTTCGAAAATTACCACAAACCGGCACCGCAGGCTTCATTTTAAATTCACAAAAACTCCTATATATCCGTTTGTATCGTATGAATTGATAAATATATCATTTATTCTTAACAAAAATATTATTTACATTAAAAAAAAATATCATTTATCTTTTACATTATAATTCAAAAATATCATCTATATTAAAAAAAATATTATTATCCACACTTACGGACATACGCATGGGAAACCACCTCTTTTAAATTTCATTTGTATATTTCAGTACAAGTTTAAAGGATATTAAATAATTATATTCCCATGTAAATCACATACTTTGCAAATCGAAATCAATACTTATTTTCTAATATTAATACATTAAAAAGGACACGTAATGCAATTGAATTGATCGACAGATTCGAGAAGAATGAAATGATAATATTCTGAAAATAAGATTTCTATTAAAAACAAAAATTATGTCCCAAATGAACGTAGATAGAGCAAAATTTATTTGCAGAAGTCAAATAATCACATTCAAAACGTCAACGAGCTATAACGTTTTTTTTCCTAGAAAGAAAACGAAAAAACGTAACAAAATCAGGACATAAATAGTTCTGCCTGCTTCATGAAGGTAGATATTACAAGCAAACAATAAGGAAACCTAGCTTCACAGAACTGTACAGTAAAGACAAGGTTGGAGAAAAGGTAAACTTAAGAAAACACTGGAAAGAGTAGTCAGATTCAACACACACAACAACTTTAACAAACAGGATACAATTTCTTATTATTTCATATTGATAACGATGTAAAGCTTCTTAATTTATGTGCGAGCCACCTTCACATCTTGGACTGAAGGCGGCTCAGGCTGGCTTGGATCGATCCATGCGGTTCATCCGTAGGTAAGAACACATCATCCTCAAACTACAACAATTACAAGAAAATGATGCAACATTAGATATTTCCTTGAAGCTTTGTAAACTATATTACGAGAAATTCAAGAACTTCAGTAGACCTATTGTGAGAGAGAATGGTCTAAGAACTACAAGAAATTCAAGAACATCAAGACCTACTCAGAGAGAATGGTAACCCTTCATATTAAGGCATAAACATCTGACCTGTGAATTAGTATTAGGGACCAATGGTGATAGCTAGCCTTGTTAATGGACGGTTTTTACCCGAACCGATTCAGAACCGCTCATAGTCCATTAGCTATGGTTCTAGTTTCGATTCCAGACCCGCTCAGCACGGACCGGTCCAAACCTGACCCGATTGTTCTATGTCCTATCGGGTCCGACATGTTTTTTGTTTTTTTGGTGTGTTATGGGTTTGTGTAATGTGTTTTAGATATTCTATTACTAATTCATTACCATTTTTTATTAAATTATGAAAAGATCATATATAAATTGATAATCATTTTAGCATTTGGGTAATTACCAGACCGTAACCCATAGTTTGATGGTCTGATCCAATATCTAATAGGTTGATTCAAGAACCGGAATCGATACTTATTCATTTGTTCTGGTCCGGGTTTTGACAAGTCTAGTGCTAGCAACGTACTATTGTGGGCAATTTCAGAAGAGATAGGAGAAAAAATAGGAAGCTATGAATCAATAGGTAGCAGGGAATTGCTGAGCTAGAAACCTAATAATGTGAGCATTTCAGGAGATGTTGATGATCTTCACTTTCCTTAATGGTTCATGTGAAGTTCTTTAGTTTCAAGACAATTGTGAGGCTGTGAGCAGGAAAATTAGTGGTCATTTTATGTATATAACTTAATGGGCTGAAAGAATCCACCGAAGATATCCAAGAAGCTACATAAGCTCTGAGCTTCCAATGTAAAATTGGGATCCTTTATAGGTTTGCTTTTATTCTTGGGAGGTAACAAATCGAGTCTTATCATATTCAGGAGGAGTCACCTAAAATATTTTATTTTGTCCTCATAGCATCATGAAGTCTCATAAAGATGTTAAATGGAGTCAACTTTGGTATCTCTATTGACACAAGGACCTGCATTTAATAATGAAAATAATACTGCCAGGAATAAACATTGAATTGTGAAAAGAAAGATTTCTTGAACTTAGGTTCGATTTAAGGCTTTCAAGTGCTGAAGCATCCACTAAACTCTTTAATGACCTTAATTTTTTCTTTCTGCTGTCATGTTTATAGTAAGGTAGGAAGCATACCTTGACTACAGGATTATCTTTGCTTGTTAAGTTGACAGGCAAAAGTGTATATTAGGCATCTTCAACTGAATTGATGAAACATCGGAACCCTGAAATGCAACAAGCACAAAGTCAATAAGATGGTCTATTTGTCTTTAAAATGTATATGTGGTGGTGGCATCATTATGAGTTTGCTGTGTCAGGATACAAATGATTGGTAACCTGGCAAGCACAGCGTTTGCCATGTCGTAGAGAGTACTTTGAACCGATGGACTGTATACTCCTCCTTTTGTAGGGCCAAAGAATGTCTCAATTAAAACCTTTTTCACATCTATGTATTTCCCCATGAAGTATAATTGATTTTCAGGGATACTTGCAAGAGTCTCATAAGGGTACCTACACAAGAAAATTGAACAGGTATGAAGGGGGACTACATCCTGTAACTTCAAATGACGGAAATCTCATAATTATCTGCAGGAAGATCTTCTGATTTAATTGGCTAATAGATTACTCAATTTAGTCTTTACGAAATCAAGATAGAAAATGTACTTCCAAGATGACGTAACCTCCGTCATAAACATCCTTTCTCGTGTTTCAGGCAAAATTGTATACTTGTCCCTAACAAAGCCTTCAAAACCTGACTGTCATAACGTTGAATCTAGTATGAGATCACTGATACAGATACAAAACAGCACGACTCAAGTTGCATAGGTCAAGGTTCTAAATAGGAACTGCATCACATTTTTCAGTTAAAATAAATTCTTCACTGCAGAAAACATAAATTCTACTTTTCTTCCATTGTCTATCTGAAAATCAAATATGTTGTGGTCTCTGAGATGACATAGAAAAAGTAACTTAAACAAACAGAGACCTAGCTTCCCCATTTATTTTAGGAGGAAAAAGGGTACATATGAATTGCTTGAGCTCCAATTTCAGAATTTATAACTTGAAAGAGCCATAATGAATATCTTAGTAGATAAACCACCTTTCATATATATAAAGTCAATTGACTCAATTCTCTAACGATTCCAGATTCTAGACAAAAGGCAAGCATGCCAATCATCATTGCATGTAGATAAGAGAGTAACATTTTAACTCGTCACAAGAATCATGTTGATCTGCAATGTTATTGCAGAGACAAAAATCCAAGCACTGAAAAAATTTGGACAAAGGCATGGGGCGAAGGTGGTAAATATCACTTTAAATCCCAAACTATACCCACTTTATAAAAAATATCCCGAACTATACAAAATATTTATTTAAACCATCAACTATCAGTATTGTACAAAAATATCATGCACCCATTTTCCAGACCCCAAAATCTTGACGTGGCTCACCCGATGCACATGGAAATGTCATGTGGTATCTATGTTATTTAACTTTTGTCTTTTCTATATGGTATCCGAAGAGCCATCTCACGATTTTGGGGTCGTAAATGAGCGCAAGATATTTTTGATATAATACTGATAGTTGGTGGTTTAAATTAATATTTTTGTTAGTTCGAGAATAAAACAAGTATAGTTTAGGGTTTAAAGTGATATTTACTGACGAAAGACCTATGTGTTGTATCTGAGCAATTATCCTGACTGACATTAGATCTAGAGCATTTATTATATAAAATTAAGGGAATATGAATTAAGTAAATGGGGTGATGCTATCTCATGTGTTCAATGATTAATACCATCAAATGCATAATCCCAGAACATCTTAAATTCAAGATCACTGATATTTGAGCACATGTTACTAACTGAACCAAGTTCAGCAGGGGGGGGAGGGGACATGACACACAGAATCAGATCTTAAACGAGGCCAATCAGAAAATGTAGAGAAGGCTGGTGGATTGAGGATTTTATACTATCTTTACAGCATCTGAAACACGTAAGATGAACCAAGCAAACCTGCTCTCGATCAGCATAAAATTTTCAATTTAGCATTACTCACTTGGGTGGTCTTTAGCACTGATAATCCTTCAATACCAGAAACAACCTGTAGCCCACGGACTTCTTTACTATGACTTCAGTTGTGCGCTTCTCAGATCCAAGCTTGAAACCTTGAGAGGGGCCATTAAACATAACTCGATTAATCATAAAATTATATATCCCCCCTCCCAGTACACACATTGAGTATTGAAAGAAAATTAAAGAGTATCATTTCAGAGCACCAGTGCTCAGGCTGATTAATCAGGATATCAAGTCAAGACCACAATTGACATTTGATCAACAATTATAGACCCAATATTCATGATTACTAACTATTTTAACCATGTTGAGCAGTTCTACTTATATACCATATTTGGAAGAAATCAGTATGTACAATAACCTTCTATGTGAACTTACCATGATCGTGTGGCTGGCCATCAATGTGGATACGCTCCCAGGGCTTCTCAATTATATTGATAATTGCAGCAGAGACCTACCAAAATACAATGATGGAAAAAATCTTAGCTCATCTTCCCAGTGATAGGTCATCCATTTCTTTGAAACTTGAGTCATATAACTAAAACTAGTTAAGCATGCTATCATCCAGAAACAAGGCAAGGTTCCTCCAAAGTAGAAAATCTAAAGGATGTTTTCAACATCGAACAAGCCATATCAAATTAAAGAAGTCTCGACTTTACGAAATATATTCTATGAAGATGAAATCACATTTCTCTTATATTCGGTGGAGATTATCTACATTCAACTAGTTACTAGGCATCAACCAAATCATTCTGACATGACAAAACAATATTTTCAAATTTTCAACGGAGTCACTTCGTTGGATGCCTATTAAATAATCTGAAATAACCCTTGATTTGAATTAACTCACATAGATCACAAGCTCTAACCGACTGATAAGCACTATTAATTACCTGAGGGTAGAAGGACGTAAAGTGCTTGCCAAGTAGAATGGCAAAGTCCTCCACTGAAAGCGGCTGTTTACATTCTTTAGCTTTCACATATACCTGCACCATAGCCCATTCACTATCAAACAACTACAAACACGACGCCAATTTCCATTTACAGGCCAAGTGCAGGTGAATATGACTATGGATCAAGTTATACTCGCATATATACCATGATGATGCATCTCAAATCTAATCTATTTCAACTACTTTTTTAAGCCAAATGCCAGTGCACAATCAATCAATTGATCATCCACATAATTCGAATTTCAGCTCTTCAGGTAGCTTAAATCCTACCAGATAACAGTAAAAACCTGGGGATTTATCGTTACCGTGTTTTTCATAGTATCGGTGGCGACGATGTAGGAATTATCGGCGCGAGTGTAGGCGGGAAGACAGTCGGAGAGGAGGCTGATGCTGACGTTCCATTCGACGAATTGGTGGCGGCCGCTCGGTTCTCTCCACACTCTGCCGACTCTAACCCTAGATTTTCCGTGGCGCTGCTCGAATTTCACTCCGTCCGCCGCCATTTTTGCTCCTCCGATCACGAATCAGTGGAAAAGATTCCTCGCAAGTTGCGGCCACGGCTACTCTTCTTAATAGCCCACGCTGCATTGGCGCGTCAACGCCACTCACTTATTCTTCCATCGCCACATCACTGCATAATTTAATCAGATCACTGAAATTCCGAAACAGCAAATTTGATATGAAATTATCCCACATATATTCATTCGTACTTTGATACTTTCTAAATTATAAGATAAAAAATAAATAATATTTTTATTCCATACAACATAGATCGATATACATGAGTTTTTTTAATTTTATATTTATTGGGATTCATTCGTTGTGGCAGATCGTAATATAGTATGTGTCATCAATTTGGTCCCTATTTCTCTTGTCCTTGATTTAACAATTTTGCTTTTTTAATTTTTATTTTTTTGAGTTGAAAAATGAAAACATGGTGATTGGTACTATAATCACCGACAAAATTGAAGAATCTGATTAAGTGAATATACTCTAGTCGTAAATTTGCATTTAAAGATGAGCATTAATGAAGACAAATATTTTCGTTCACTTTGTACTTTAAAGTACTCATTAGTCATTAAGGCCCTTCCAAAATGATTTTAAAATAATTTATTTTTATTAATTTGAAACTATAAAACATTGTTTTTTTTATCCCAACTATAAAACATTGTTACAAACTTAAAATAGAGTAAGACATTCAAATTAGTACACACTTATATATATAGAGTATATATAGGAGGGTTAATATAAAAATAATTTTTATCATGAGAATCAAAAATTGATAAATTCGTTATGAAGTTGATAGATCCGTCGAAAAGTTATTGAATAAAAAAAAATAGAATTTTCGTTCCTCGTGGGATTCAAACTCGGGTGAAAACTTTTGAATTCAATAACTTTCTCAACGAATTCATCGATTTTCATAGGGAATTCATTTGGTTCTTAGTTTTTAAGATAAATATGGTTCTCATCATTTAAACCCCTCTCTCTCTATGTATATTATATAGAGTGAGGTTCAAATAAAAATTATTTTTAACGTAAGAACTAAGAACCACAAAAATTCGTTATGAAAAAAATGAATTCGCTATGAACAAAATGAATTCGCTATGAAAGTTAATGCATCATCTGGAAAAGCAATTGAATCATAATAACAATCATTTTTAACGTGAGAACTAATAACCACAAAAATTCGTTATGAACAAAATGAATTCGCTATGAACAAAATGAATTCGCTATGAACAAAATGAATTCTTTATGAAAGTTAATGCATCATCTGGAAAAGCAATTGAATCCAAAAATTCAGAATTTTTACCAAGTGTTCGAATCACATGAGGGGTGAAAATTCTATTTTTTGGATTCAATAACTTTTCCAACAGATTCATCAACTTTCACTCTAAATTCATCATTTTTTGGTTCTCATAATAAAAATGGTTCTCACGTTAACTCTCATATATATATATATATAGGAGATGGATCGTAAGAATGAATAATTTGGTAGGAAATATGAAGGAATCGGGCCTTTGATTCATTTGGATTAATGGTTGAGATTTAATTTCGGTTGTCTTCTGATTTTGTGTTGTGTGTACTACACAGTTATTGTCGCAAAGACTAGAACCCTTCTTGTGCTATATCTGCAGAATGAAAGTGTGCTAAACTAATATATTTAGCATATGTGCTACGAAAAGATGAAATATGTGCTAAACTAATATGTGCAATATATTAATTCGATTGTCTACACAAATATGAAAGATATGCTTTAGACTTACATATCTATTCCTATTTCCTATACTTATTTCCATTCTCACAGAACCATCCTATATATATATATATATATATATATATATATATATATATATATATATATATTGGATCGGTGAGAACTCATCTTTTAGAACTTTAACTATGCACAAGCATATAAAGTCGATGAATAAATTCTAAAATGTTTCACAACAAAATAATTTTAGAAATTTTTCATTGTGCACACATTTATACCGCTCGTGCACCATCTTTACCCGTCTTATGCATAGTTCGCAGAGTTCACAAAAATATATTGTTCTCATTTGATCCACTCCATATATATATATATATATATATATATATATATATATATTTGAGTTTCGGTAGTAACCGATCTGTAAGTAGTATGTAGTATTTAGTATTCAATTTAGTTCACATATTTGAACGTATGGATGCACCATAATTTAACAAGTGGCAGACCCATTTTCACTTCTTTTTTTCGCAAGGGGCAAAATGAGAAGGATAATAAAATAACCTTCTTCTTCTTCTTCTTCCCCCCTTCTCCGATCTTCTTCTTCTTCTTTATTTTTTTTTACAATGATGGTAACAGACAGTGGCGGCACCTGCGACGGTGCAGGTGGACAACAGTGGTGACGACAACGAACAACATATTTTGAGAAGAAAAAAGAAAGAATAAGATTTTGAGGAAAAAAAAAGAATAAGATTTTGAGAAGAAAATAAAGAGATTTTGAGGAAAAGTGAGAAGTAGATTTTTAGAGAAGATTGAGGACTTTACGACGAAGTTCGCCTATGATTGGAGAAGGATGTTGTAGAACGATGGAGAAGGATGATGGAGAGTTTTGCTGTCGAAAATGAAGCATGCATGCTGAAAAACAAAATACATACCACAAAACGTAAATATGCATACCATAAAATATAAACATGCATATTGTTTTGCATGTTTTTGTTATGTTTTTCTTTGTTTGTTTTAGACGATTTGGTTCCTATTCGTTTAGTTTTGAATATCTTTTATTGGAATCATGTTCGTTTTCGTTTTGTGTAGGGAATTATCGCATTTAAGCATTTTGTGCATATGATTGCTCACTTTTCTAACACAAAAACGTGTAAGTATAAAGGTAAGTCTAGTATCGTATCCACATGGATTGTAATACGAAAACACAGAAGCTAACTCAACAATAATTCATCATTATCCAAGAACAGATTTGGTTTAAAAAGGGTTTAGGGCTTCGAATATTAAATCCAAAGCAAAAGGTAACAACGCTGTTTAGTATGATTTTGTTCTTATTATTCATATTCTTTTGCATGCCGTTTCCCGTGGTTTGTCCTATATGTCGTTGTTTTGATTAGTATTTATCGATTCAGATTTATTTGGTTTGTTTCGATATTTTGTAGAAAAATGACATTAAATAGGATGAAATGGAGCTTCTAAGATCTATCCTATATTTAAGATCATCTCGATAGGAATCTATAGACGCAAACGGATCGTAATTCGGAGTTCGGACGAGAGAGAACGGAGCGAAACGGCGAAGTCGCGCACGTGCGAGCGCATCCGGCGCTGGGAACGCCCAGCCAGCGCGCGTTCAGCTCTCCTCCAGCCTCCAGCACGCGTTCTCCCTGGCGTTTAGCCTCCACCCGCGCTGGCACGCCCAACGCCCCCGACGCCGCCTGGGTGCTGGGCATGGCCCGGCCTTGATCCCGCACGCCTCGCTCTCCTCTCCAACGCTTATTCCCCACGGCCGCGCCTCATGCAGTGCCCGCTTCGTCCGCATCTCTGCCCATCCACGTCCGGCGCTGGGTATCACCCAGCGCCCATTCTCGCCCGCCTCTCTCCGCGCGTCCGGCGCTTAGTCCACATCCGGCGCTGGATGTCGCACTGATCTCATTCCAAGGCTGCTCGCGTCCGTGGGGCGTGATTTTAGTCTCAATTCAACTATTTTCGTAGCTTATTCGAGATTATATAAATTGGATTCACCGCTCAATACGGGGCACTCTCATTCTCACGCACGCATTCTTCCTTTCTTTCTTTTCCTTTCTTTTCTTTTCCTTCCATTTAATTATCGCATTTGGATTAACAATTGGATTATGCGATTCGGATTTTGGAAGAAGAATTTATCTATGAATGGTTTGTATGTTTTCTCGTTTTAATTATGTCTATGTAATTGGGATTGGAATAATTTCACCATGAGATAAATTATCGATTTATTGGGAAATATATGTTGGATTGTTCTTGTCTTAAATTGTGATTATTGGATTGATTATTTGCGATTTCCTCATCCTTATAAATTATTTATTTCATGATTTTCATACATGGTGTTCGAGAGAATAGTGTAGGTTGATTATGTGCTTATGTTTGATTATGAAGTTATGCGAGAGCAGATTTATATTAGATGTAAGTTTAATAACGAAAGTGATCGAGAGATTAGTTTGTTGTTGAGTAATTAATATATGTGGATAGGGTTTTTGCTATCGTGTGCTTTGTAGTAAAATATCCTTCGTAGTTGATGGTGGGTTGATTGAGAGATCCCCTATCATTAAGTTCGAGTTTAACGTTGACGTAATCGAGAGATTAGTTAGTGTTGACCGTTTGGTGAGAGGCGTGGGTGTTTTATGCATTGTGTACCGGTCTTTGATTTATTAATAGCGAAGATAGATTTGAACCCTAGAACACCGTCTCCAATTTCGTGTATCCGCCAATTCCTCTTGTTGTCCAAGTGCATCCCGCTTTATCTCGCCTGCTTTTATTTCCTCGCTTTCGTTTCGTGACAGCCCCTTATTTTAGGACGTTAGTATTTCTTTTGTTTTGTGTTTGACATGTAACCGTAGCCTTGTTAAGCCTTCCTCGAGATTCGACTTGGATCGACCTTACCGCCTATAAGGACCTCGTACTATTGCGAGCGATCGAAAAGAACAATTTGGTCGAACAAATTTTGGCGCTTGTGGAAGGCTTTAGCCTTTTGGTTTTGTGTCGTTTGTTTTCCGTGTTTCATTTTGTTTTTCTTTCTTCCCATGTGCTTCTTCTTTTATTTCTTTCTTTTCCTTTTTCTTTGTTACTATTTTCTCCAACAGGTGCGTGTGATCTTGTTTTTGTAGTTGGTGTATGTTAATGTAGGGTTATCAGCGATATGAATATGGTCAGACAGGCCTGGAGGAGAAAAGCACGTCGTATTAGGCAAATTCTCCTTACAATGAAGGAGCCCAATTCGACTATTTTGAGGATACCTTCGTGCTATGAGCATCAAGCCTATGATCCCTACCGGAAGCATCCTCGAGTTCTTCATATAGTCGGGACCTCTTCTTCCAACAACAAAGGTGAAGCCGACATTGGAGAGTCATTGCAAGCATTCATTCAGCGTAGTCACCGGTGAAGCCGACATTGGAGGAATCATTGCGGGCTTTCATTCAGCGTAGTCACCCATGAAGCCGACATTGGAAGACACACTGACGCCTTTCATACAGACGAGTCAACAAAGGTTCGAGATGTTGGAAGCATCTATGGAGCGTTTAGAGACTCAAGTCAGTCAGTCAGCCAGGATAGTGGAAGAATTGGTCCACAACCAAAGTGTGGAGGAGATGCCGAGACACTTGAGCAAACATCTTCTATCATAGTCTATGAAGATGATGAAGTTGAGGGGAGAATCATGGAAGATGATGAAATTAAAGAGTCAAGGTTTCATCAAACCCCGACTAACCATGAACAACCCGATATCTTCCCGAACCAGTTAGAGGAGGAAGAGAGGACATACGTTGAGGTAGCATCTATAATTTTTCAATATCCTAATTCTCCAAAGTATTGTGCTTTTGGAGTTGAAGTTATCTATTTTGCTTTGAAGAATAGGATGTTTGATTTGAACTTAATTAATTCATTATTGGCTACCTTGACTGTCCTTTGTGCTTACCTTGTTACTACTGATGCCCTGGTTGAGATGATATTCTTGTAGGTGAAAGACTATGGATAGTCTGTTTTTCACTGGTGGAGCTCGTGCCATTGAAACGAGCGCTACGTGGGAGGCAACCCACGAGTTTACTTGTTTTTCTGTTTTGTTTCTGTTCTTTTTGTTTTTAGGTTTTTAATAAGTGAGATGAGAATTGTGGCGAGCTGCATAGCATGAACACTCAAGCCACTGGACGTCATCACCGCCGTACCTCGTTGACATGTTCTCTCAATTTCAGGGAAGTTCACTTCTACATTTTACCTTTATGGCTTTTGTCTAAAGTGTGGGGCGTCTTCACCGCCTTTGTGTGTTTGCATGTGACTTGTGTTTGTTTGGGTGTCCGTCCTCCATTTTATACATTTTGTTTGGATTTGAGTATGCTTTATCGTCTAGTATACGAGTAGAGTTGAGTGAGCATGATTTGATTGGGTATGCATGCTCGAACTGATTTCTAGTAATTCTTATCGATGCGTGACTTGGCTTGATAATTGTTGATGATTGATCTAGTTGTGGGGCACGTCGATGTAAATTGTGATGAAGTGATATGTGTAGTTGATTGTCGTTGCTATTTATATGGTCCTCTTGCGTGTCTTATCTCGAAAAAAAAATATTATGAAAATATGAAAAAGATCGTTATTAAAAAAATGAGTTGGAATAATTTGTTGATGGTTGAATAAGTGAGCTTAAGGTTGGAATAAGGGGCTCTACTCCTCTCGCTCCATGTTGCTTCTCGAATGGAAGCTCAAAAGTGATGAGTATGGAAAACCACATTAGGATACTCGGGTTTTCAACTCAAGGTTCGACTTAATGAATATTGTCCTATAATCCTCCTTGAGTCGTCACATCTAGTATTGGAAGTTGTGTGTTATTTTGAAAATGAGATGTGTTACGCAAGGATCTATATGAATTGGCTTTTCGATTATTAAATGCATGTAGATCCAAATTGTGATTTGCTAGGACTAAGCCGCATGCTCAATCAATTGTTGATTCATTATCATGTTGAGAAGTGTATTGGTTTATAATTTCTAGGATGATGTGAAGTCATGTTTTATCCATTTGAATTTATGTTTTCTTGATTTCTTTTCTCGTGTCGTGATGATGATGTTTGCTTGAGGAAAGCAAAGGTTTAAGTGTGGAGGAGTTGTTTAGTATGATTTTGTTCTTATTATTCATATTCTTTTGCATGCCGTTTCCGTGGTTTGTCTATTTATGTCGTTGTTTTGATTAGTATTTATCGATTGATTTATTTGGTTTGTTTAAGTGGGAGGAGTTGTTTAGTATGATTTTGTTCTTATTATTCATATTCTTTGCATGCCGCTTCCCGTGGTTTTTCCTATTTATGTCGTTGTTTTGATTAGTATTTATCGATTCAGATTTATTTGGTTTGTTTCGATGTTTTGTAGAAAAATGACATTAAATAGGATGAAATGGAGCTTCCAAGATCTATCCTATATTGAAGAGCATCTCGATAGGAATCCATAGACGTAAACGGATCGTAATTCGGAGTTCGAACGAGAGAGAACGGAGCGAAACGGTGAAGTCACGCACGCTGGGAACGCCCACCCGCGCGTGCGTCGACCTCCTCCACCTCCGCCGCGTTCTCCGGCGTTTATCCTTCACCGCACTGGGTATTGCCTGCGCCCCGACGCCGCCGCTTCACGGCGCTGGCACGCCTGGCCATGGCCGCCCCACACACCTTGCCTCCTCTCCAACGCTCACTCCCACGGCCGCGCCTCATGCAACGCCTCGCCGTTGCCCACATCTCGCCCATCCATGTCCGCGCTGGGTATCAGCCAGCCATTTCTCGCCTCGCTCACTCAAGGCCCGCGCGCCGTCCACATCCGCCCTGGTGTCGTGATCGATCTCATTCCAGTAGCTACTCGCGTCCGGCGCTTCGCCCCGTCAGGCGCTGGGCGTGATTTTTGGGCCCGAATTCAACTGTTTTCGTGGGCTTATTCGAGATTATATAAATTGGATTCAGCCGCTCAATACGGGGGCACTCTCATTCTCACGCACGCATTCTTCATTTCTCTTTCTTTTCCTTTCTTTTTCTTTTCCCTTCCATTTAATTATTGCATTTGGATTAACAATTGGATTGTGCGATTCTGGATTTTTGGAAGACGAATTTATCTGTAAATGGTTTGTAAGTTTTTCTCGTTTTAATTATGTCTATGTAATTGGGATTGGAATAATTTCGACCATAAGATAAATTATCGATTTATTGGGAAATATATGTTGGATTGTTCTTGTCTTAAATTGTGATTATTGGATTGATGATTTGCGATTTCCTCATCCTTATAAATTATTTATTTCATGATCTTCATACATGGTGTTCGAGAGAATAGTGTAGGTTGATTATGTTCTTATGTTTGATTATGAAGTTATGCGAGAGCATATTTATATTAGATATAAGTTTAATAACGAAAGTGATCGAGAGATTGGTTTGTTGTTGAGTAATTAATATATGTGGGTAGGGTTTTTGCTATCGTGTGCTTTGTAGTAAAATATCCTTCGTAGTTGATGGTGGATTGATTGAGAGATCCCTATCATTAAGTTCGAGTTTAACGCCGACGTAATCGAGAGATTAGTTAGTGTTGACCGTTTGGTGAGGCGTGGGTGTTTTATACATTGTGTACCGGTCTTTGATTCATTAATAGCGAAGATAGATTTGAACCCTAGAACACCGCTCCAATTTCGTATCTCGCCAATTCCTCTTGTTGTCCAAGTGCATCCTGCTTTACATGCTCGCTTTATTTTCCTTTCGTCCTTTTCGTGACAGCCCCCCTTATTTTAGGACGTTAGTATTTCTTTTTTGTTTTTGTGTTTGACATAGAACCGTAGCCTTGTTAAGCCTTCCTCGAGAGATTCGACTTGGGTCGACCTTACCGCTCTATAAGGACCTCGTACTATTGCGAGCGACTGAAAAGAACAATTTGGTCGGAACAAATGCAAAAATAAACTGAAGCAATAAACACTCAAAGAGATAATAAGATAGAAAGTCTAACCCTATGGATGCATTAATCATATCCACAACGTATGTTTATCCTGCTTCATATTAACCATTTTAATCCAGACAAGATGAAAAATCACATATGTAACCAACAATTTCAGTTATGACAATTGTGGCAGTTGATTGCTAATTTTCCCTATTACTGTTACGTCTCTAGGTGAAAATAAGCAACTCCAAAAGGATCACAAAGAATATGCTTCCTACGAATGTTCCTATCTTAGCTATGACTCAAGGCTTATTCGTATTATGCATTCAAGATCGATTGAAAATTAAAACGGTTAAGTAATTAACTGGCAACTAGATATGCATCAAGATTGATCAGAAATTAACACATATAATTAAGCACCAAGAATCATAAATCAATGCCTGGAAGGTAAATAATAATAGCAGGAATCACAACATTTAGGATAGAATCACGCAAACCCTAATATTAGAACGAAAATTTAGCTAGACATAATAAACGGAATAAAATATGAAACAATCATGGAAATAGAAATTATATAGATAAAACCCGTAATGTGGCATATGAAGAACAATCGTTGGGTTCGTATCCCACCCTCTGCGAAAAACGGGAAAATGATGGAATTTGTTCGGACAAAAGCGTTTCAAAGCGTTAACAAATCGTAGAACTAATGTAAAACAATGTAAAACTAATGCTAGATGGATCCGATCAAAGCTAGAGTGCAAAACAGGAAAACTATGAAAATCGAGTAAAACGCGCATTCCGTGTCCGGGGCACGAGGGGTCTATGCCCTATTTATAGGCAAAGGTGAAAATCCTAATTTTTGGCCCAGCCGCCTTGCTTCGCGGCCGAGTTCGTAGTCACGAGCTCGGCCGCGAGGAATCTGGGCGCTGCGTTCTTCTTGACTTCGGCCGGACTCGCGGCCGTGAGGTGTGTCATGAACCGGACTCGCGGTCGCTAGCCTTGGTCGCGAGAAATCAGTCAGTAGCTCTTTTTCGGAGGCATCTCGCGCCCATGTCTCGCGGTCGCATGGCGTGGTCGTGTCGTGTGGTTTTTCCTCGTGGCCGACCTAGCGGTCGCTAGGTCGGTCGCAAGACATCGTCCAGAGGCCCATCTTCGGCACGCGACTGGGCTAGCGGTGGCGAAGGTGCCGCTAGCCCCTGTTTTTGCTCTTCTTTTGCTCGTGCTTCGTTCCATGCTTCGATTATCATCTTATAAGCATACAAAACACCAAAGAGGAACCCAAGAGCAGTATTTTCCAAAATATATAAAAGCATTAAGATCCAATACATAAATGCACTTAATAGATCTAAATTCATCTTTAAATATCAACAATAAAGTGTAAAAGCGCTTATCAAACCCCCCAAACTTGAAGCATTGTTTGTCCTCAAACAAAAACAAAACAAAAAGAAAGAAAGACACAACGAAAGATCAACGAGCGTCAGCAAAGGTGATTACCATAATCAAGCCTTAAAAATATTTCAAAGCTCAAAATCATTAGCGCACATGACGACATTAGTCAACTCGATAATGTACAACCATTGAAAGCAAAAATATCATTCAATTCAACCCTCACAACGGCATGTGTGTAAAATATAGAGCACACTCAAACTCATAAAGAAAATAAGGGCGTATATATACTAAAAAATCAATGCAATGCAAAATCTTACCATAAGCTTGCCATTTCTCTAATATCTCCACCATATCAAATGCGTTCAAATTAGGATCAAAAAGGTCTTTTCATAGGTTGTAATGTAGGCACATTGGTTAAGGTAGGATAATATATGGCTAAGTGACTCAAATCTACCTCCAAGCACCTTCATTCATACAATCAACTCATATGGACTTCGTCCATTTCCCCTTTTCTTTCCAACATTCTAATTCAACGTTTATTCAACATAAGGTACCTTATACTATAATAACTAAATCCTTTATGCTCACATTTGTCACAAAATTTTTCTTGGCTTTGTAATAGAGCTTATAGGTGTATTCTTTTCACACGGTACCATTCTTTTACTCTCCATCTTTTATCCCAACTTCGAATATCAAAACAAATTTACCCCCCTTTGATTCCCATACCCATCCTCACCTCCTATCATTCGGTTAACAGAAGAATAAAGTCTAATAAAGGCTCAAAGAAGGCGACAAACGGTATATATCATCAAGTTAGTGTTTTGTAAATATGTGGATAACAAAGATGGTCTTTATCCTTTCCATATTCAAACACACATTGCAGCCTCGATACGTAAAAATACGGTAAGTTCTAGAAGATAATTACATGTACGATATCACACAATTAAAAGAAACTGTAATAAGATGTTTATACAGTGAAGCTCAAGTCTCACGGTTTAAGCAAATGGTGAAAAACAACAAGCTAAGCAATCTCAAGTTATCCATGCGTCATTTTCTAACATATCATGTGCACTATCAACATATTTTTCGAAAATTTCTATCATCATCGCCACATGGATTAACACATTTCACTTAAACTCGCTTGATCGACCGACACAACAACGAAAACAAAAGACACGACAAAAGCCCCAAAATATAAAAACATAACAAGACAAAGAAAACATAAAAAGGACTCTCAACCAAACAAACTCGTCCACTCCCCTCAAACTTATTGTAAACAGTGTGAAATGGAGGCAATAAGGTTTGCAGAAGAGAGTGATTTGTAGAGACCTTACCTCATATGCCACGCTACTCCGGCGGTGGATAGAATCCTCGCCATTAATCCCAGTCGCATCATCTCCATCATCTGACGTTGGTGCTCTTGATACGCCTGGTGTTGGGCGAGGAGGGCCAGTTGTTGGGCCATCATGGAGGTCATACTCCCGTCTATGCGGTCGAGACGACCGTCTATGCGATCCAATAGCTCATATATCCCGGGATCGCCTAGAATGGGCGGTGGGTGCTGTTGGATTTGTATACTAAAAGCAGTTTTGGTTGAGCTTGTATACAATGTTTCCTGTTACCACTATTACAATCTCCTATATGAATTGATTACTTGATTGCATATATCTATGTCCCTTATCTCATATATAAGTTAGATCATACAAAGTTGTATAGAAGATCACATAAGTCTATACGATTGGTCAAGCTTAATGAGATATAAAAAGTATCACAGCTGAGATAACTTGAGGACGAGTTGTCGGTATAGTCATGGTATAGATAAGAAGTGACTTGACCTGGTTGCTTGTCTATACCGGCACGCCTCGACGTATTGATGGATCACATGAGACGAGTTCTTCTATCCGACCGCCGTGAAGAACCTAGATCTCGTAACTTACGTTGATCTAAACCTCGATAAGGTATTAGGTGAGTATGAGTTGTCGACCATCACTTTGACTTGTTATGGGTGAGGTTACATGAGATAACCCAAGATTCTCTCGCATCTTGGGTGGTGGCAAAGTCTTGTATGTCATGCTAGTTATCTCAGACGAGTCACCGTATCCGCTAGGATGATGACATCCCTTAAGGAGCTCAAAGGTCTATTGTACTAAACCCCGCAGTTGAGTTATCTCAAGTACAATAATAAGGTTGAGTGGTACTACTTAAGGAATTAAAGATATTAATTATTTTAAGCAAATGTAATCAGTAAATAATTAATGGACGTCGATATCTTAAATACGGGATTCAGAAGTCTAAGTGCAAGCCCGACCAACTTCGTAATAAAGGGGTAAGTCAAGATTTATTCTCTAGTGGCATGAATGAATGTTTATGAATTAATTTATGTTCGGGTGAACATAAGATAATTAATTTATTTGAGGCCCATCTTTATTCCTCAGATTTGATCCTGGCCGCCCCATCCAGCCCTGTAGCTAAGGTGATTTTCCATCTCTCTCTCACCCCACTGACTCGACTTGACCTCTCTATCCTAAAGGATATTATTATATTTATTAGATATGCATAAATCCTATCTTGATAGGATTTGGGAGTGCATTATAAATATAAGGTGAGAGAGAAAATCAGGCTAATCCTTATTCCATATTTTCGAGAATTCTATTTCCATATAGAGATTTTCAAAATCTTGAGAAGAAAGAGGGTGATTTTCTTAGCATTCTCCATAGATCGCCCTCACTCGACATTGGAGATTAGGCAACCGGATACACCCGTAAGATCAAAGCACGATTCTTGATCCGTTTCACCCCGATGATTCTCGTGTAAACACGAAAACTCCTACGTGTTGTAATTAATTATATAGGTGCATGCTAGGCATATAATCAATGTATGGTGAATTAAACATCCAAGATAGATCATCGGAGAGGTTAAAATCGATTTCATTAATTGGTATCGAGCTCAGGATCGATGATCTCGCTCTGCTGGATTAATTCACGCTTGATTATAACGCGCGCAATTAATTAATTATGAATCATGCTCATCGTGGCTCGCTTTATTTTTGTCGGATTTTGTTTTTCACCACGAGAAAATCCGTGGCTAGATTAGATTTTTCCGTAAATCTTATCTGTAAAAGAAGAACGAAGACGAAAAGCACGAAGAACAAGATGACGTGAGGTTCGCGGAAACGGCCGCACGCGGCGCGGTGTGCGGGATACGGCACGCTGTGCATGCTCGGCGCTCGCAGGCACACCGCTCGGTGCCATGCGCGTCTCGGTAGCTTCCGAGTGGGCGGGGCGGCGGCGTGCACATGGGCGACATGCCCGGCGAGTCGCGGGCAAGAGCCTCGGCAAAGACCCGGACACGCCTCGGTAGTTGGCGCACTGTCGGGCGACGCGGGCGACATGGGCGCAGCAGGATGCAGCTCGGCGGGGCATGCGGGCGCGTGAACCTCGCAAGGCCTCGGCTACCGACGTATGGGAAACCTCAGCAAAGACTCGGCGGCACCCGTCAAGACGCTGCGTGGAGGGCTCGGGAGTGGCGCGGACGTGTTCGGCAAGACGGCCAAAGCGCCGACGCAGAAACCTCGAAGTCGCAGCGCAGCGCCCGGCATGGCCAGCGACGCGACGGGCGCGTTTCGGCGACGACCAGCGACGCGGAGGAAACCTCAACGAGGCTTCGCCGACACGGCGACGCGGGGTGCACGAATCTCGCGCGAGGCCTCGGCGGCCTCAAAGACGAGATTCGAGCAGGAAACCTCAAGGTCGCAGAGGTTCTCGGCTATGGCAGGGCGGCGGCGTCGGTCGGGCGCGCGCACTGGCCGCGTGCCCTCAGTGCGCGCCCAACTCTTTTAATGCTGACCGGGCCCATTTTGACATGGTGATAAACGCATTTTACACGCTTATAGTTGATATTTGAAGATGAGTTTAGCTCGCTTAATGTGCGCTTATGTATCGATTCTTAATGTTTTATCTATTTCTAGAAGATAACGCTCTTGGGTGTTTCCTTCGACGCTTTTGTAGGTTTATATGTTGATAATCGCAAGGAACGACGCACGGAAAGTAGTACAAAGCCGACCTATTTCTAGCGACCACCTAGCGGTCGCCGTGCTGGCCGCTAGAAACACGCGCGAGAACCCAGCGAGCCGCGACCGCAACCTCGTGCCCGCGAGCGAAGCCTAGCGCCAAGAACTCACTGGACGATTTCTCGCGACCAATTTATAATTGCTAGCGACCGCTAGCCGGGTCGCGAGGTACCATCGAGCGCAGAGAAGGAGGCGAGCGAGCGAGAAACGCGCTACGAGACATACCTAGCGATCGCACTAGCGATCGCGAGGACCGGTCGCGAGGCGGCGCGGCAGAGGCGCAAATTAGGGTTTCCACCCTTTTCTATAAATAGGGCAAGAGCCCTTGCGCCCCCATCAGACCCCAGACGCCCCAGACACGTTTTTAGAGAGTTTTTCCTCAGTTTTATCTTTGTTTTAGCTTCCGTTTAGTTCTAGCTTTAATTCTTGCTTTGTTCTAGTTTAGTTTATCGTTTCGTTATCGATCGGAACGTTTTTGTCCGATCGTTTTCCGTTGTTTTCCGTTCGTTCGCTTGGGATTGGATTCAAGACCAACCATTGTTCATCCAACGCTTCCCTACGGGTTTTATATATTTAATTTCCGTTTTTATGGTTAAATCGTATTTTATTCCGTTTATTATGTCTGGCTAGTTTTCCATTCTAATCCTGTGGTTTGCATGATTCGATCCTATATGTTGTGAGTCCCGCTTTGTTATTTACCTTCCGTGCATCGATTCATGATTCATGGTGCTTTTTATATGTGTTGATTTCATCAATCTTAATGCATATCTAGTTGCCGCTTAATGACGAATCGTATTAATTGTCAATCGATCTTGAATGCATGATACGAATAAGCCTGAGTCGAATCGAGATGGGACATTTGTAGGAAGCATATTCTTAGTGATCCTTTTGGAGTTGCTTATTTTCCTCAAAGACGAATCGTGATAGGGAAAATTAGTAATCAACTGCCGCAATTGTCGTAACTGAAGTTGTTGGTTATATATGTGATCTTCCGTCTTGTCTGGATTAAAACGGTTAATAATAAGCAGGATAAACATCGTTGTGGATAGGATTGGTGCATCCCTAGGGTTAGTCTTTCTTCATAGTTATCTTCCGTGTTTTTATCGCTTTATTTATATTTTTGTTTGGAACCACCTTTGCTTTGGATTAAATTCCGAAGCCCCAAAACCTTTCACCCAAATTCTGTGCTTGGATAATAATGAATTGTCGTTGAGCTAGCTTCTATGTTTTCGTGATACAATCTCTGTGGATACGATACTTCACTTACCCTATACTTACACCTTTTTCGTGGGAAAAGGAGCGATCAAATTTCACGCAAGTTGCAGGGATTGTTAAGATCACATAGAATAATTTGACGATTTGGATTTATTAATTCAAGTTATATATATTATATTATATTTATTTATTTTGTCATAAAATTCTCTTTTCTCGTGTAGTTTATGCGTACAAGATCTCGTGGACCTCTCAAGAATTATTAGATCCCGAGATCGAAAGCTCTCAAAGGAGAAGAGGACGAGAAAGAGACTACCGCAATGGCACCCAATCCGTAATCGGGGCATTCCTCCCAGCAAGTTGCAGACGATGCTAGCCGACTTTGCGAGATGCAGCGTCACGATGGCGAATATGGGAATCGTTGTCCCTCGCCTCCAGAGGAAAGACCTCAATCACATGTACCGACATCCCACCGAACAGCCCAAGGAGGGTGGGGCCCACACGTAGATGCGAACAATTTTGAGCTAAACCGCCCCGATCAAGATGGTCCAAGGAGAGCGGTTTGGGGAGGAGTCACGGAAGACCGAATGCGATCTCGAAACTTTTCGATATTTGTGACACCATCAAGCGAGAATGGGGCCACAAGAAATGATCCGGATGCGCATGTTCGGTTTCTCACAGCCAAAGCGAAAGATTGGTTCAAGAGTTTGGACCGAGCCGGCATCGACACTTGAAACTTTATAGATGTTTCTTTCGAAATTCTTTCCGCCGCGAAGCGTAGAAGATCATCACGAAATCTCTCATTTTTGCTAAAACCACGACGAATCATTATTCGAGGCATGGAGAGATTCAGAGCTCTATTAAGACGATGTCCACAACATGGGTTCTCCAAGGAGCAACAGATCACACGCTTCTACGGTGGACCCATACGGCAGATTTATGAGTATGGTGGATGTCATTGAGAGTGATTCAAAATATGACGATCTCATGAAGAAGTTCACTCTTTTGAAGAGTCGATTGAAACAGAACGCCACCACATCAATCGTAGGAATCATCCGACTTCCAACAACCTCCAAGCAGCTTCAATGTTCGTAATGGTGTAATTCAAGAGCCGAGGCCAAGTCTCAAGACATGATGCGCAGCTGGTTATAAGCAACCAACAATTGGCAACGAATCGAAATTCGCTCATAAGCAACACCGCAAAAGATAAATCATTTGGAGTCCACCGTCACGGCTATGGGAAGCATATGAAGATGTTGGAAAATCAAATTGGTCAAATAGCCGCATGTGAATGCTCTACAAAAGACGGGCAAATTTCCGAGTAATACGGAGGTGAACCCAAGAATCAATGCCGCCATCCGATTTATGAGTGGACGAGCTTACCAGAGCCCCACCGAAGTTAAGAGGCTGAAAACACATCGAGCGAAACTGCGACCGAAGCCATGATCATGAGCCCGATCGCGGCGAGTCCGTAAATTTTTCTACGTGGCCCGCGACCGAGCGCACGCCCAAGCACCCGACCATGAGCCATCGTGAGTGCGCGCAAGACCGTAGCTGTTCGCGAACGACCCGGCGCTAGCCACCCCGCAAGCAATCGTGCGCAGCATGCCGCCGAGACACCAGCAGCGAAGTCATCGCGCCCGCAAGCCGGCACGCCAAGACGGAGATCAAGACGCAATGATTCCTCGCGACCTTCCCGCTGTCGCGAGGTCGATCCATGAGGCGGCCCTGCTAATCGTCGCACGCATACCCTCCGTCCTGCTTCCGAGTCGACTTGTCAAGTCGAATATGACGAGAGTTTGCTCGCTCAAAGAGGTTTTCAAAAGTTGAGATAAATGTGCCTCTCTTTGAAGTCACTGCGAAACATGCCGCGATACATGAAATTCTTGAAAGACGCGCGCAAGCAAGAAGAAGCCGGGAAATTTGAGAAAATTACCCTATCCGAAGAATGCGGTGCCGTCTTGCAAAGCGAAGCTCCCTCTGCGGTAAGGATCCCTAGTTTCACGTTAGAGTGCGAGATCGCCGAGCGCACTTTTCCAAATGTTTTGTGCGATTTGAAGCGAGCATCAACTGATGCCATTGAACATTTTCAACCGGCTACACCTAGGGAAGATGAAGCGAAGATTTCATCGATGATGGCCGACCGTCACACATATCCAAAAGGTATCGTCGAAGACGTGTTGGTAAGAATTCGGATTTTGTTTTTCCCGCCGACTTTGTTATTTTAGATATTCCGAATTCAAACAACAACCGCTAATCTTAGGTAGACCTTTTCTAGCAATCGGTCGTGGCGTTGATTGATGTGCGGGAAGGCAATCTCACGCTTCGTGTCAACGATGAGGAGCTCAAGATTTCCATATCGACGCCATCAAGCAACACGACGTTGGAAAGCCGGAAGATTGCTGCCGATCATGACTGCTGCCGCCGCACACGCCTCGCTAGAGGGTACTCACCAATCGAGGAAGTCTGCGAGAAGGAAGAAGTGGACTCGGCATGGAACTCCGAGTGTTTCATTCAAGTTTGGGGGCCACTTCCATACGTCGGTGGTCATCTCGTGAATGCTAAGTTTGAGAGGTCCACAAGTTGGGAAAGATGTCATCACACAAAAACGCCGGATTGAAAAAGGTTAGTAATGGTCTAGCTAAAGACGTTAAATTAAGCACTTGTTGGGAGGCAACCCAACGCTTTCTTTGTTTTGTTTTCGTGTTTTATCGTGTTTTCGTTTGTGTTGTTTTTTGTCGCCTTTTGTTTTTCTTTTCGTTGTTGTGTCGGTCGATCAACGAGTTGAAGTGAAGTGTGTTAATCCATGTGGCCAATGACGATAGAAAATTTTGTGAAATTTAATGATAAGCGCATGATATGTTAGAAAATGACGCATGAATGACGCGAGATGGCTTAGCTTGTTGTTTTTCACCATTTGCTTATCTCAGAGACTTGAGCTTCATCGATACATATCTCTGATACGCTTTTAATTGTGTGATATCGCATGTGATTATCTTCTAGAACTTGCCGCTCTTCCGTGGGTCGAGACCGCAATATGTGTTTCGAATTTGGAAATGATAAAAGGCCATCTTTGTTAACCACATATTCACCCAAACACTAACCCGATGTTATATACCATTTGTCGCCTTCTTTGAGCCTTTATTAGATTTTTTCTTTCGATTAACCGGATGATAGGAGGTGAGGATGGATATGGGAATCAAAAGGGTTGAAATTTTGATGTAGTTATGACGAGAAAAGTTTCTTTTAGAAAAATACATCTGTGGTGAAGAATAGTACCTTGTTCGTGAAAGTTAAACCCTATAAGCTCTAGAAAAGAAAAGAAAAAGAAAAATGTTAAGATCAATATGAGTGTTGAGCATAAAGGGTCTTTAATCAAGGTATAGGTACCTTCGTGGCATTAAACGCTGATTTAGCACGCTGGGAGAGAAGAGGAAATGGACAAAGTCCATATGTGTCGAAATGTATAAATGGTGGTGCTTGGAATATTCTCGAGTCACTTAGCCATATTTTATCCTACTCAACCAATGTGCCTACATTACAACCTATGAAAAGACCTCTTTGATCCTAATTTGAACACAATGACGAGGTGGAGATATTAGAGAAACGGCAAGCCTATGGTAAGATGTTGCATTGCATTGATCGCCGAGTGTATACACATCCTTAATTTCTTTATGAGTTTGAGTGTATCCTATATTCTACACACATGCCTTTGTGAGGGTTGAATTAAATGAGTTTTGCCGTAAATTGTTGTTTGTGTTGAG
Source organism: Salvia rosmarinus (assembly GCA_036937905.1). Lineage (NCBI taxonomy): Eukaryota > Viridiplantae > Streptophyta > Magnoliopsida > Lamiales > Lamiaceae > Salvia > Salvia rosmarinus. Next base: position 35,113,697 of record CM072818.1, read on the forward strand.
TGGACTAACGCCATGTGCACTAATGTTTTGAGCGCTGATATGTTTCGAGGCCTAGAATGGTTATCATCTTTGCTACGCCGCTGATCTTTCGTTGTGTCTTTCTATTCTGCTTTTGTTTGAGGACAAACAATGCTTTAAGTTTGGGGTTTGATAAACGCGCATTTTACACGCTTATAGTTGATATTTGAAGATGAGTTTAGCCTCGCTTAATGTGCGCTTATGTATCGATTCTTAATGTTTTATCTATTTCTAGAAGATAATCGCTTCTGGGTGTTTCCTTCGACGCTTTGTGGTTTATATGTTGATAATCGAAGCAAACGACGCACGAGAAAGTAGTACAAACCGACCTATTTCTAGCGACCAGCCTAGCGGTCGCTAGGCTGGCCGCTAGAAACACGCTGAGAACCCAGCCGAGCCGCGACCGCAACCTCGCGCTCGCGAGCGGCTTCTCAGCGCCGAGAACTCACCGGACGATTTCGCGACCAATTTATAATTGCTAGCGACCGCTAGCCGGTCGCGAGTACCATGCGAAGTTAGCGAGCGAAGCGCGAAGCGAAGAACGCGCGAGATGATACCTAGCGATCGCACTAGCGATCGCGAGACCGGTCGCGAGGCGGTGCGCAGAGGCGCAAATTAGGGTTTCCACCCTTTTCTATAACAGGCAAGAGCCCTTGCGCCCATCAGACCCGAGACGCCCGGCACACGCTTTTAGAGAGTTTTTCCCGCTTTTATCTTTGTTTTAGCTTCCGCTTAGTTTTAGCTTTAATTCTTGCTTTGTTCTAGTTTAGTTTATCGCTTCGCTATCGATCGGAACGCTTTTGTCCGATCGCTTTCCGTTGTTTTCCGCTCGCTCGATTGGGATCGATTCAAGACCAACCATTGTTCATCCAACGCTCCTCACGGGTTTTATATATTTAATTTCCGCTTTTATGGTTAAATCGTATTTATTCCGCTTATTATGTCTCGCTAGTTTTCCATTCTAACTTAGGGTTTGCATGATTCGATCCTATATGTTGTAAGTCCCGCTTTTTTATTTACCTTCCGCATTTATTCATGATTCATGGTGCTTATTTATATGTGTTGATTGATCAATCTTAATGCATATCTAGTTGCCGCTTAACGACGAATCGTATTAATTGTCAATCGATCTCAATGCATGATACTGAATAAGCCTCGAGTGAATCGAGACGGGACATTTGTAGAAGCATATTCTTAGTGATCCTTTGAGTTGCTTATTTTCCCTAAAGACGAATCGTGATAGGGAAAATTAGTAATCAATCGCCGCAATTGTCGTGAATCAAGTTGTTGGTCAGATATGTGATCTTCCGCCTTGTCTGGATTAAAACGGTTAATAATAAGCATGATAAACATCGCTGTGGATAGATTGGTGCATCCTTGTGGTTAGTCTTTCTTCATAGTTATCTTCCGTGTTTTTATCGCTTTATTTATATTTTTGTTTGGTTACCTTTTCTTTGGATTAAATTCCGAAGCCCCAAAATATTTCACCCAAATTCGTGCTTGGATAATAATGAATTGTCGTTGAGCTAGCTTCTATGTTTTCGTGATACAATCTCTGTGGATACGATACTTCGCTTACCCTATACTTACACTTTTACGTGAGAAAAAGGAACGATCACATGGGTCGACCCGACCCGGTTCGCCCCCGACCCGCTTTTCAGCCCGGATCCAAAATTTTGACCCGGTTCGCCCATTCCAATGATCCGCCCGCTTTTGATTTTTTCGCCCAAATCCGCTTTTGACGAATCCGTCCGCGCCGCACGCGAGGCCTGCTGAAGTTTCAAGATCTATACTTTGCAAATTTATGTAATAAATTAGGCGTGAAGTACAGGATCCACGTGGGCGCGATGAACGATTTTATTTTATTTTTATCGCTCAAAGCATGTCGTGATGTTTAAATTATGCGAAGCATGCTATGTATGTTTAATTACGTAGATAAACATGTTATATGTTTTCGTGATCGACGAGCATAGTAAGCATTCTAGGTTTATCGCGCTTTTCAAGCATATTTTAGAATTTCATGAGCATGTTTTACATGTCGAGTTCTATAGAAAGTATGCTAGGATTACGTGATCTGCATGGACAAACCTTTTGAAACAAAAGACTAAGCAATAAACCCGATATATTAATTTTAAATTAAAATGTCAAGACCTCCACTTTTGATCTCTAAACAAAGTGATACGCTGGTGAGTAAACGTCCACACGCGGGCTTGCTTGCACTGTTTGTCATAAGTTTGTTAGATGAGATTTCTAAATAAAATATTTTAATCTATCGAGAAGTGGGAGTTTCATGTAAACGCCCACACGCGTGGCTTGCATATGCGATTTTTCATAAGTTCTCTAGAGATAGATTTAAAATGAGATAACAAAGGAATTTGGATTGGAAGCGGTATGGTCCTAGTGAGTATGCCAATTCTAAGAATTCATTTTCTTCTGTTAAAATTATGGTCATTGCTTAGACATCACCTCAAGTACAACTTCCCGCCAAGTCCCTCTTGCGATAGTGATGTGGCCTAGTAAGGTCCAATCATTAATTTCATTTGTCATAAGGATAAGTTGACATGGATTGAAATTAAACGACAAAAGGTATATTTTAGTCCGGTCGAGGGGTTCATGTAAACGCCCACACGCGCGGCTCGCACGTGAGATTCCTCATGGGCGATTGAGGTTTCAATTAATATTGTTTTATCAAAAGCTTACAATATTATTGTTACTAATTATGTGCGATCGTATGCTTATGTGTTTACATTATCTTTTCATATATGTCTCTTACACCGATTATCAATATGCTCGCACAAAACCTTTATCCGTCCAAATTTTATCGAGTGGAAACGAAACATCGAGAATGTTCTTACCGCGAAGAAAATTTATTTGTACTCACTACACCCCGTCCCAAGCCACTAGACGATTCATCTATCGATGAGGAGCGCAAGGAGCACGAAATGGGACAAATCAAATAGAATGGCAAAGTGCCTTCTTTTGTCACCATGTGCGAGTCCCTCGCAACTCGAAAGATCGAGAGATGGAAGATGCAACCACTATATGGCTAAGTCTTATGAAATCGATGAGGAGTGGACATAATCGCTTGTCATAATTTGACAAAATCAATAATGTCAAGTTCAATGAAGGAAAGCGATTCAAGTGCATGACCATGTAGAGCAAATGATCAATCTCTTCTGAGAGCTCGAATTAGTTGGATGATTTATTGATGACATAGTCGAATTGATATGATCCTCAACACTTTGCCCAAGTCTTTGATGACTTCCGCTATAAAGTAGTCCTTTATGATAAGAGTTATACTCTAGATTCATTGCAAGAGGATCTAGTAACCAAGAACGCAAAATGGGCAAGGTGCACGATTTTAATACGCACCTCAAAGAAAACCACCGCCCATCGAAGATGAAAAGGAAAGTGGAATTCAAGAGATGCTAAGGCTAAAGAAAAGTGGGAGTAATACAAAGGGCTATACCAATGGTTTGAAAAGCCAAAGGAGAAGGGCAAATGCTTCAAGTGCGTGAAACTAGGCATCGGAGGCTAAGTGCCCCAAGCTCATGCTCAAGTACACCATTTGCCTTAGTAACGGAAACATGTTTAGCGACTTGTTCTACCCATTCTCGGGTAGTAGACACGGTGCGATCGATCATGTTTGTTACACCTTGTAGTTCCTGCGGACAAGGAGTCAGTGTGATGGCGAGATAACGATCTCCATGGGCAACGCGCAAAGTCGAGGCCGCTGCGGTCTGGAGATGTTACTTTATGTTTGATAGGACAATTTTAGTTTTGAAGGCGTTTTATGTGCGGAGTTTCATGAACCTTATTTCCGCTTTCCAAACTATTTATTCATGGATATTCGCTATTTTTGATAGTGGTGTTTCTATAATAAGAAATGACGAAGTTATCTGTGGTGGCACTTTATATAATTCGCTTTATGCTATTTCTGCCAAACATAATACCTATAACTATGTTGCATCTTCTTCAAACCTTAAAAAGAGAAAGTTTTCTTCGCAAGATGACACCACATTTCTCTGGCATCTTAGATTAGTGTTCAACCAAAAGTATACTCTCAATTGACTCGCAATCGTACGAGGTGTTATAGTAGGGAAAGTTAACCCTAGTCGTCTCTAGAGGAAAACTTAACAGGCCTAATGTTCGTGTTGCTCACGTAAAAGATTAAATCCTAAACACTCTAATACCAACATGAGTTTTGAGACATACGAGAATTCAAACACGAATCAAACAAAGAAACCTAAGCTGTGGTTTGTCAATCCCAGCTAAACCACTAAGCCGTAGATCTAAACTAGAGGTTGTCAAACCCTAGATGATCAACTACTAAACACTAATCGTGAAACAAATCAAAAGCAATTAAATAAGATCTCCAAACAAGAAACGATGAGATTCAACGAAGAACGATTAATCATGAAATCCAGTTCAACTCCACTTGCATAAAATTGGGATTATTAAAATCGGAAAGCAAGAACCGATCAAGAGCCCAACAAAACAGAATTAAATACAAGTAATGAATCAATACGTAGATGAAACGATCAAGAACGATCGGAACAAAATATCGATAAATTACTCTCAATTCAAATCAAAATCACACAAGGTATTGCAAGAATCCAGAATAAAACCAAGAGAACTAAGCACCGATTCATGGGATGTTAAACCAATGTCCGAATTGACTAAAATTGAAGAATGATCGATCTTTGTTCAAATAGCGATGATGAAACTAAATAAGAAAAATACGTAAAATTCAAACTCCAAAATAACCTAAATAACATATATATATAGGCATTGAGCGCCGGCTGAAACGAGCGCGCGCGGAGGGCGAGGGACGCACGGCGCCCAGCGCTGGCGGAGATGGCGCAAGCAAGCGCGGGCGAGCGAGGCGAGGCGAGCGCGGGCGAGCGAGGCGAGGCAGCGAGCGCCACTCGAGCGCTGAATAAAATTGGGAACGCGCTACCAGAGTGAGCCGGGCGTTAGTCGTAGCGACGGCGCCGCGGGCGTCGCGAAAGTGAGCGAGCGGAGGTGCGGGCGGCCAGCGCGCGGCGAGCGAGCGCCACTCCGAACGCGCGAGTGAAATTGGGAACGCGCGCTCGGAGTGAGCCGCGTTCAGCGCACCGGGCGGGCGCGTGGCGTCGGCGCGACGGAGAGCGCTGGACGCCGCGTGTGTGCGGGCGTGTGGCGGTGTGCGCACGGATGTCGGCCATGCGACGGGGCAGGCGTGACTTCAACAATTGCCTCGCTTCTCCTTCGTCCGAACTCCGAATTAGGATCCGCCGCCTATGAACTCCTATCACGATGCTTTTCATTATAATTGATCCTTGGTAGATTCATTTCATCCTATTTAATGCCGATTTTCTGTAAAACATTGAAACGAACCAAGTAAGTCCGAAACGATAAATAATAATCGAACTAACAAAGATAAATGGATAAACTAATGAAGACAACATGCAAAACAATACCAAGAATCAGCACAAATTCATACCAAACAACTCCCCACGCTTATCCATTTGCTTGTCCTCAAGCAAAGTCTATACTAACAAGAGTAGAAAAATAACTCATGCACTTTAACTCTTAATCCAATCAATCAAACCTCTATTGAAATTCCCCAACATGATGAATACGTAATCAAGTTAATGCAAAACAAATCTAAGATTGTGAGAAAGTCAAATAAACAAGAGGATCATTTTTGCTCGCACCCAACTCTCCTGTTATGGATGAATTAACTAAAATGGTTACCTTTAGCAACAAGTTTCTTTTGAGAACACAAAGAAAATATTAACATTTTGGAACAATGTTCGAAAGGTGAAGTCTCGATAAACTCGAGTCTCTATCGTTGTGTCCCATGCCCATTTCTCAATTTACGAGAGAGAGGCGTAATTCCATCCTCCATTTATATAATCTCAACAATAAACATAGAAAGTCTTAATGATTTTGGAACAATAGTCGAAGGTGAATTCTCGATGAACTCGAGTCTCCTATCGTTGTTTCCCATGCCCATTTCTCAATTTACTTAGAAAGAGGCGAGAATCCCATCCTCCATTTCAACAATCTCACATAAAACATAGATTTATATATATATATATATATATATATATATATATATATATATAAAGAAACAAGTATATAGGTAACCACATCGTTAACACCCCCAACATTAGTCGAACAAATCACATCAATAACCCTCGATTTAAGATCAATTCTCACAACCCCGCCAATTCACATTGCACTTCAAAACGTAACAACAAGATAAACGGGACACATCAAGGTTCGACCAATACCACGTAGTTCGTGCACAAATCACAATCCTAACTTATTCAGAGATAGACAAAAACTTGAGCACAAGATACCAAAGTAAGCATAGATCCATAGTGTCAATCATGCACATACCCCGAGCACAACATATACAACATATCATCAACAACTCCCCCCCAACACATAGATGAGCACTGTCTCCAGAGCTCTAAACATGAACAACAAAATAAGGCCAAAAGAGAACGAGACTTCCCCGATAATACCGGGAGAAAAGGAGGTCGGGCAAACATCGAGTTCCAAGGATAGCCTGCAAGAAGCACCGTAAAAGACAAGAAAACAAACAAACCACAAAAGGAAAACAACGAACCACCAAAAAAGGACGAGAGCAAAAGAAATAAGGAAATATATATACTTCCAACAAAGAAGCTTCACCGCTGGTCCGGTGGTGGTGGCGGTGGAGAGGTCAGTGGGATGTGGACCAAGCGCCCCACCGGGCTTGAAGGTCGCCCAAATGTCGCTCATGGGTGTCTAAACGCCGTAAACATCTTGACGGAAATCCCAAACGCCGTGTGAAGATTGATCAAGACGTTGAATCATGATTTTGAAGCGCCAAGACATCGATATACCTTCAAGACGGAACTCTCCGATACCTGGTCAAGATCGGCCGAACTCTATGAATTGTCGACCTATCTCGCCGCCGATACCTCTCAAAGTTTTGATTCCGTGAGGAGCTAAAGTCCCCAAATGTTGTGAAGTGGCTGAAACTGCCAAAGCTGAATCAAAATGCGCCTAAGGTCACCGGCGGCGCCGCTGGACTGATGGGAGAGGAAAGCCGGGAAAGGTGTCACAGGTCCCATCTCTCTCCGCTTTGTACCCAGATCCTGGGACATCTTCATCCATCGGGTGGCAGTACCAACAATAGACCCAGCACGGTTGGTTCGCTGAACGTGATATGCTCGACAAGACGCCGTGCTCATAAGGAAGCAAAGTTGCGGGTCAAGCATCAACTGGAAATCACCAAAGTGATCGAATATTCTCGATGACGCCGAGCCCGAAATAGACCATCTTCACTAGTGATTCCTACAAAATACTGGCTAGAATGAAGGGTATTGGCTCAAGGAGAGTTTCGCCTTCTGTGTCCGCCTCATAAACTCAAATCGGCCCATAAGAAAGGCGTTGCTCAAACCTTCTTGTTATTCACAAAGACACCACAAGAGGAAAAGCTCTCGAGCACTCACTTTATCGTCTGCTTCTTTCCTCGTTAGGTTGCACGCTAGAAACTTATGAGCTATAACCAAAGCAGGTCTCTAATAAAGGCACTAGAAGTGCCTCACGATGACCAATTGTCAAAACCGCTTAAAATCCTCCATGTCTCAAAGAAGAGGGAAATCTTCGTACATCGAAAACCGCTAGTATGAAAACTCAAAACATTACGCATGACCTTAGTGTAATAGCGATCTCGCCTCCCAACCGACCGAATGCGTACTTAAAATCATCATTTGGGCTCTAGTGTCGCATAAAACTCCCTAACAATATTCTTAAAACCATCTTCCGTTCCCTAGTTGCCAAACCAAGCGTACCCTATAATTTCAAATATCGCTTTCACGATCCATCAACACCCAATGAAGCTAAAATATTCCAATCAAACGAACGTGGTGACTGATATCTTTCAACGAATAACGGAGTAAAAGATACCTTCTTGGGCGAAAATCGCGAATGGGGCATTGTAGTTCGCCTCAGAGATCTTCGGGTTGTTCACCCGATCCCAAGCACCTTCATCCGCTTCTTGCTCGCTTTCGCCAAAGAGGCGAGAGGATTTTTTGCGCACTATGTCAAGAAATGCTAGGAAGTAACTTGGGATGGTCGGTGAGCAGTCGCTTGGAGAGGGTCATGGCGTGAGCGAGCGGCCGAGCAAACCGAGCGCGGAAGCTGAAGGGAGCGTGCGTAGGTAGTACGCGAGGGCACGAGCAAACGGCAGGTGAGCCAGCGCTGGGAATGCGCACCACCGAGGGAGACGGATGGCCCGGCACGCGAGGGAAAGCGCGCATTAGGCGAGTGGGAGAACGCTGGCTGAGCGCGCGCTTGAACGCGCGTGGAGCGGGCATTCGTGAGAACGCCGGCCGAGAGGCGCTGGGAACGCGGGGCGGGCGCTCGCGAGAACGCTGGTCAGGCGAGCGGGCGCCGGGAAGGCGTCGGGGGGGCGAGCTACCGCTGGGCGGAGGAGAGAAACGCCGATGTGAGAGAGCGGAGATGGAGCGCGCCCATGGAGGCGGGCGGAGGAGAACGGCGCCACGAACGAACGCTGTTGGGTGGCACGGAGAACGCCGGTGTAAGGTGAATACGAGGGAGGCGACACCGAATGAGTGAGTTATCAATGACATAAAAATAGGGTAACAACCCTAATATACGGGTCCGCCATGAGCGCGGCTCACCTCTTTTCCTTTTTCCTTTTTCCTTTTTTTTAAACCGAATACCGGTTCATATTTAAACGCGGCTTGGAGGGTCTCTTCCCAAAGGTTGAGCGCCGGTTTGGTTTGAGCGCAAGCTGCAAAATCATTCTGCCCCTTTTGTGAACGCCGGTTCACACTGAACGCCGGCTGAGAAAAGCTACTGACCAAATCTTGAACGCTAGTTCTCATTGAACGCCGATGAGAAAAGCTTATCAGATTCTTCTCGAACGCTTGTTCGATCGAGCGCCACCGAGAATGGTCAGATTCCTTCCAACGCCGGTTCGATTGAGCGCCACCGTGATCGGGTCAGATTCCTTCTGAACGCTGGTTCAGATTGAGCGCCAGCTGTGAACGGCCCATGTACATCTTTTAAACGCCAGTCTCAACAATAAAAGCTGCAATAACAGAGAGAGAAAGATCAGGATAACCAAACCAGATAAATCAAAGGATAAAAGAAAAAGAAAAGAAAAGAGCAAAAATCTGCGGGTAAACCCCACGTAGTACTCCGCTTAACGCCGTGAGCCCGACATAACCGTCAAAGATATTGGGACCGACATGCGTAACGCTTCCACTTCTTCCGACTCCTCACGATCAAAGTACGGTTTGACTCACGACCGCTCACAAGAATGATCCGCTTGTTTTGGGTCGCAAATAAAACCACTCATACGGGAAAACACCTCCTCAACGAATAGGGGCCACTCCACCGAGTTGAGCTTCCCGAAAAAGTTTTAGTCGAGACCGAAATAACAAAGACCTTCATTCTCGGCCTTAACTCTTTCGGACTATTCTCGATCATGAATCCTCTTGACTTTGTCCTTGTAAACGCGGGCGTTTCTCATATGCTTCGTCCTCAAGTTCTTCGAGTTCGGTGATCCGAGAGCTCTCCCCGCCCGCTTCGTGATGTCAAGATTCATGGCCTTAATCGCCCGTAATGCCTCGTGCTCGATCTCAACGGGTAGATGGCACGCTTCCATATACAAGCCGATAGGGACTCATCCCCAAAATGCTCTTGAAAGCAGTCGGTATGCCCAAAGTGCAAGATTCACTTCATCGACCACCCTTCCGGATGGTTGGACTGCTTTCTCAAGCACACCTTGATCCGCTTGTCGCTTGTCTCACCGTCCTCAAGTTTGTGAATGATATGGCGGACACCTTGTGGTGATGCCGCTCTTCTCCATGAGCTTTTGAACAACTTATTACGTAAATGTGCTCCCTATCACTTATGATCGCCTTTGGGAAACCAAATCAGAGAATGTTCTCTCGCACAAACTTCAAGACAACATTAGCATCACTAGTCCGCGTGGGAATTGCTTCTACCCACTGGACACATAATCTACAAAGAAGCAAGATATATTCAAAACCATTAGACTTGGGGAAAGGCCCCATGAAATCAATACCCCAAACGTCGAAAATTTCAACTACCAGGATATTGTTCAGGGGCATCTCATTTCTCCTCCCCACATTCCCAACTCGTTGGCATCTGTCACATGAAAGGTGGAAGGGCATGCCCTCGAAAAGAGTCGGCCGTAAGAGACCACTGCAAAGACTCTTGAAAGCTGTCTTTCACCACCAAATGTCCCCGCAAAGGTTTCATGACACAACTTAAGAACTTGACCTTGCTCCTCATCGTGGATGCATCTTCTAACCACCTCGCCCTTCCCGAGTTTGAAAAGGTATGGATCATCCCAAAAGTAATTCCCCGCATACACTAAGAAATCTCTTCCTTCTTGGAAGTCAAATAAGGTCTCAAGGAGCCACACACCAAGTAATTAACAATATCAAGATACCAAGGCGATGAATTGATTTCCAAAGCATGCTCAAAAGGATAAGACTCAAAGAAGACTCTCTGCGTGTAAACGAAGGGATTCAGACGAGACAAATGGTCACCACACCATTGTCACTACCCTTCCTATCTATGATTTCTAGATCAAATTCTCAAAAGAAGGACCCAAGGAATTAATCTAGGTTTAGCCCGAGATTTAGTCAACATATATCTTAAAGCAAAGGTGATCATCATGAACAATTACCTTAGAACCAATGATATAAGCACGAAACTTATCCAAATCAAAGATAACAAAGAAAAGTCCTTTTCAAAGTAGTGTAATCGATTTGAGCGTAACTTAAAGTTAAGCTAGCATAATAAATCACACGTAACATTTTATCAACACGCTGACCTAATACAGCCCCCACAAACACATTGCTAGATCACACATTATTTCAAAGGGTAGCGACCAATTTGGGCAACAACAACAGTGGCAAGAGTCAATTTCTCCTTAAGTAAATTGAAAGCATGCAAACATTTTTCATCAAACTTGAAAAGAACATCTTGAAAAGAAGATGATATAAAGGTTGGCTAATCTTAGAAAAGTCTTTAATAAACCTACGTAAAACCCGCATGTCCTAAAAACCCTAATCCCCTTAACATCAACAGTGGAGGTAATTTCAATTACATCCACCTTAGCCTTGTCAACCTCAATCCCATTCCTGCACACAATATGTCCCAATACAATCCCACTCTTAACCATAAAGTGACTCTTTTCCCAACTAAGAGCGATCGCTCTCCACACAACGCTTTAACACACGATCAATCTTATCTAGGCAATCATGAAAAGAAGATCCAAAACGAAAAGTCATCCATGAATACCTCGAGGAAATCTCCAATCATCTCGAGAAGATTGACATCATGCACCACCGAAGGTGCCCGGTGCATTGATAGGCAAAAGGCATCCGCCGAGAAGATATGTCCCAAAGGACTTGTAAACGCCATCTGCTTGATCCCGGAGCAATTGCAACCTCGATAATAGCCGATAATCCATCAAGAAAATGTAAATATTCATGTCCAGCTAATCTATCAAGCATTTGATCTATAAAAGTGAGAGGAAATGGTCCTTTTTGTCGCGATTCAACTTCATAGGTAGTCGACGCACACACGCCACCGTAGTAGCCCTTGTAGGTACCCATCTCCCTTTCTCGCTCTCCACCACCGTGATATCTCCTTCTTGGGCACCACATGTACTGGCTAACCCACTCGTCCGAGATAGGGTAGATTAGCCCTCCATCGAGTTTCAAACCTCCTTCTTCACCACTTCACCGGCGATCGGGTTCATTCGCCTCGGGCATCAATCACCGGTTTAACTCCATCTCAAGCGTGATGCGATGCATACATGTTGTCGGATCGATCCCTCGATGTCGGCAAGACTCCACCCAAATGCCGCCTTATTCTTCTTCAGACCGAAAATGCTTCTTCTTCAACACTGAAAGCTCCTGAGGAGATTATTACGGCTTTCATTTCCCTCCTCCAGAAAACATACTTCAAGTGTCTCGGCAGCCTTCATTTCTAGAGTAGGCTTGGGCATACTAGCAACTTCACGTGCCCACTCTTCCTCGTCACCGATCCCGCAAAAACTTCCCGAGGCTATGTTCCCAACAACACATTCTCGCCAAGGTATCAATAAGATCAATGAAAGCACAATCATCAATGGAATTTATGTAAGGAAACATCACATCGTCTCCCTAACGTAAAAGACACAGCCACCTGCTACGCTCATTTTTAAAGTGCCACTTTAACGCTAATTAGTGTATTGGTTGTGGCTACGAATGGCCTCCCAATAACAAGCAAGTGTCTCTTTCCATCTTCTCTAACCTCACCAATTTCTAACACAACAAAATCAACATGAACTATCAACCCACCAACCTAACTAAAATATCCTCAATAATACCCCTTCTGATATCCGACTTTGACCTCATCTCGCTAGTTGTAGACACATGATGAGTGAGTTTAAGTTCGCTTAATTCTAATTGTTTAAAATCGAATAAGGCATCAAATTTATCCCTACCCCAAATCAAGCATGCCAAGCCTCCTTACCATTACCTAGAGCAATTTTAACGATAAACTACCGGGTCCCTGAGTTTGGGAGGTAAATCGATGTCATAGGATGGAATTGGCCGCCCCTGAGACCACGACCTTCTCATATTCTCCAAACTTCCTTTTCTTTGAAGCCAGCTCCTTGAAAAATTCGACGTAGGTCGGCACATTTCGATCACGCTCAAAAGAGGCAAATCGACATTCACCTTGACAAGAGTTTGTAGAACTCGTTAAACCGATCTTGTTTCTCATTTCTTAGCTTGGCGGGAAAGGTATCGGAGGAGTGTAAGGCTTTGCCGCTTTATGCAATCGGACCTCAAGATCCTTCTTAGTTTCTTCATCTTGAGATTTCAGCCGCCTGATTTCTCCCCACCTCATTCTCAATCACACGACCACTTCTCAAAAAGCAAGGATGTACCGAGCCCGGTAGGGTTGGCTAGGGAGCTTTCCAACGCTTTTGCCGTAGTACTGCTCAGCCGAGCTAGCAAGCTGTCCTATTTGCATCTCCATACGCTTGATTGTGGATTCTAGAACATCAATTCTTTGGTTCACATCAAAGTGGTGTGGAGGTGCTCACGATACCGCCGCGGGTATTCTTCGTCAGCGAGAACTACTATTGTGGGGTTGTCACGGGATATCGTCAATAAATTGTCGTGGTCAGGAGGTCTTCCGAATGGGCGCCTGATTAGAATTCGCCCGACCAATTCTCCATCCCACGTTAGATCGATTCCTCCACCCCGAGCCAAACCAAGTCGATTAGACTCGAATCGCTGTCTGGGTCGGAATCCTTGCACGGCATAGCTTCGCTCGCCTCACGAGTCGGCTCCCCCATCCTAGGTCACGATCAACGCTATGCCCGATTTCATTGCAAATTCCACATGCTCTAAGAATTCCTCGTGGCCGGGTTGGTTGATCAGCTTTCTCACCTTCAGCTCTCAGACCTCCCTCATCAACTCGGCCACTTGTTTAGTCATGTCGATGAAGGGTTCACGCATGAGCCTTTGCTCTCCCACCGACCGACTTCACAGAAGCAGCACCATGGCTTCAAAAATGTCGACGATATCCATCGCCGCCCTAGAACCGATGTTCCACCCGCGCCGTTGTCCACCATGTATTGAAACTCGAGTCAATCCATCATAGAAGAATTGATACAAAATTTCGTCCTGCAAGGCATGATGAGGACACTTTGCAACAAGTCCCCAACTGCTCCTAAGCTTCATGGAATGGCTCGTCACCGTCTCGATTGAAAGTCATGACCGTGACCTCAACTCTCGACTCTTCTTGTTCGGGTAGTATTGCCATGAACTTGTCTACCACGGCGCTCCAGCTCGCAGAGTTAGCGAGAGAGCCGTAAACCAAGACTTTGCTTATCTTTAGGGTGTACGGAAACACCGATCTTCACCGATCTTCATTTAGTCCTCCCAGCTGGAAGGATCAAAACCGAGCAAAACTCTCTTATAAAGCCCAAAGCATCCTCACTAGCAAGCCCATGGAAAGTAGGCATGAGTGAGAATGGTTCGGTTTCAACTCGTAATCTCGGCTTCCTTATCCAAGAACAATTGGGGACATAGCCGCCCCAATCACCGCCTATAAAATCACGCAGAGCACGCATTCTCACCCATCTCTCAACGGGAGTATCTTCAACAACCGGTTGATCCGTGATAAACCGCCTGACTGCTCACCACCTCGAAGTGGTACCAAACTCCTCCGGCCCTAAAACGACCTTTTAGTTCTTCGAGCGTGGTCCAACGGGTAGCAAGCGGTCTATTTAGACTCACGGCGACCTAGCATACAAAACACTCAAACAAGAAAAGATCACACGCGAATCGAGAATAACAAAATAAAACAAAAGAAACACGGAAAACAAATCAACATAAACAATACGCTTTAAAGTTTCATCAAGAACAGCGCCAAAATTTGTTCAACCAAAAGTATACTCTCAATCGACTCGTAATCGCACGAGGTGTTATAGTAGGAAAGTTAACCCAGTCGCCTCTCAAGGAAAACTTAATAGGGCCTAATGTTCGTGTTGCTCACAGAAAAAGATTAAATCCTAAACACTCTAATACCAACATGAGTTTTTGAGACATACGAGAATTCAAATACGAGAATCAAAACAAAGAACCTAAGCCGTGGTTTGTCAATCCCGAGCTAAACTAATTACAATAGATCAAACTAGAGGTTGTCAAACCCTAGATGATCAACTACTAAACACTAATCAGAAACAAATCAAAAGCAATTAAATAAGATCTCCAAACAAGAAACGATGAGATTCAACGAAGAACGATTAATCATGAAATCCGAGTTCAACTCCACTTGCATAAAATTCAGATTATTAAAACCGGAAAGCAAGAACTGATCAAGAGCCCAACAAAACAGGAATTAAATACAAGCAGGATGAATCAATACGAGATGAAACGATCAAGAACGATTTCAAGAAAATAATCGATAAATTACTCTCAATTCAAATCAAAATCACACAAGGTATTGCAAGAATCCGTAAATAAAATTGAAGAGAACTAAGTACCGATTAAAGGATGTTAAACCAATGTCTTGAATTGACTAAAATTGAAGAACAGATCGATCTTTGTTCCACAAGGCCATGGCGAACGTAAATCAGTAAAAATACGAAATCCGAACTCCAAAATAATCTAAATAACGATATATATAGCATTGAGCGCCGTACTGAAACGAGCACGCTACTGAGGGCGAGGGATCGTCTGGCCGAGCGCTGCACGAAGATGGCGTGGTGTTGCCATGAGGCGGGCCTGGCGAGGGCGCGAGCGCTACGGCGAGCGGCAGAGAGCGAAGCCAGCCACCGAGCGCCGGTAAAATTGGGAACACGCGCCTGCAGTGAGCCGGGCGCTGGTCGTGGCGCTGGAGTGCGCTGGGCGGCAGGCTGGCGACGGGCGGCGGGCGAGTGAGCGAGCGGAGGCGCGTGGCGAGCGCCGCGGCGCGAAGCGCCACCCAACGCGCTGAGGAAATTGGGAACGCGCCGGAGTGAGCCGGCGCTCAGCGCGCGGCGGACACGAGGGTGGGCGGCGCGTGGCGCGACGAGGGCGCTGACGCCACGGGGTGCGCGCTGGCGTCTGCGGGCGGTGTCTTGCGCGCGGATGTCGGTTATGCGACGGGGCGGCGCGTTTTCAATAATTGCCTCGCTCTCCTTCGTCCGAACTCCGAATTAGGATCCGCTGCCTATGAACTCCTATCGCGATACTATTCATTATAATTGATCCTTGGTAGATTCATTTCATCCTATTTAATGTAGATTTTCTGTAAACATTGAAACGAACCAAGTAAGTCCGAAACGATAAATAATAATCGAACTAACGGCATAAATGGGATAAACTAATGAAGAAAACATGCAAAAATACCAAGAATCAGCACAAATTCATACCAAACAATTAGGTCTCATCAATCTAAATAGGATCCAAAGACCTGCTAAGAATGGAGCGTTGGTAATCTAACAGCTACTTGCGCCCCAACAAGCGAATCCTCAGTAGAAGGTAAGATGTCGACTGCACCCTTCAAAGCGAAGGGTTACAGAGCCAAAGAAGTGTTGGAGCTAGTCCATTTCGACTGTGTGGACCTATGTCCACACAAGCTCGTGGAGGTACAAGTATTTTGTCACTTATCGACGACACTCAAGGTACGGATACATATACCGCTTCACCAGAGTCCGAATGCTTTGAGAAATTCAAAGAGTTTAAGGCGGAAGTGGAGACGTAAGCTGGTAAGAGTATCAAATCATCATGGTCTGATCACTGTATGTAATACCAAGAACGAAGTTTATGGACTATTTGGCGCAGCGGGATTACCTCCCACCACTGACAATCGGGCACACCACAAAGAAAATGGTGTGTCGAGAGCAAGAACAGGACTCTTTAGAAATGGTTAGATCGATGATGAGTTATGCAACATCGCTTATTTCGTTTCGGGGTATGCCTTAGAAACGGCATACTTGCTAAATCTAGTACCATCCAAGTCACCGAAAGACCCTTCGAGTTGTGGTTTGGGCTAAGCCTAGTTTAAGCCACATAAGGATATTGGGTAGTCCAAAGACATGTGCCGAACAAGAAGGTCGATGTTGAGGCTAGATCCCGACGAAAGTCATCGTTTATCATATCCTAGAGGACGAAGGTGGTTTATTCTATAGTCCTAAGGATCAAGGTCATTATTAGCACTAATTCCCGATTCTGAAGAGGATTATATGAAAACCATAAATCCAAAGTTGAAATCATTCTTCGTGAATTAGAAGATGATCGATTCCACCACCAATTAAGCCAAATCTACAAGATGTCATGTCTAGTGGGAGGATCGACACCGATACTTCAAGAAATTGGTGGGTCGAGTTCCACCGGAGATACCGTCATAAGTTGGCTCCTATCCAGCAAGTTGTGCAAGATGAGAACCACAAGTTACCGCACCCACCGCCGCTATCAAGGCCGCAGAATACCGTCGTAGTAGGAGGGTTGTTCGTCAACCCGAGCGATTTGTGTTCGGAAGCGAATCTTCGGATTTAGTCCTAGGAAACGAGCGCATAATAATCGACCCATGGACATACAAATGAGGCGATACAAGACATTGATGCAAGATCATGGCACACCGCTATGGACTTGGAAATCGAGTCCATAATGCTATGGATGATATATAAAAGACACTCTACCGTATGGCAAAAGCAGCCAGGTAGCAAGTGGTATACAAGAGGAAGAGATTTAGATGGAGAGGTTTTGGCTTTTAAAGCCGTGCTTGTGGCGAAGGGTACACTGCATTGAGGGCATCGATTTCGATGAGACCCTTTCACCAGAAGATTACTCAAGTCCATCGTAATTTTCCGCCATAGCAGCCCACTTAAACCTTGAGGTTTGGCAATGGACGTGAAAACCGCTTAAACGGTTACCTTGAGGAAGGTAGAGGCATCTATATGCAAAGAACCAAGGTTATGTGGTGAAGGGTGAAGAGCATCTAGTTTGAAGCTTAAGAAGTCCATTTATGGACTTACAAGCTTCACGATCCTAGAACTTACGCTGACGAGGTGGTAAAGTCCCATGGATTTACCTAGTTGCCTAGCGAAAGTTGTGTGTATCGCTTAGATGTCAACTGTGATGTGGTATTTTGCACTTTACGAGATGACATTCTTCTAGTCGGCAACAATGTGAAGTTGTTATTAGACGAAAGAGTTGGTTATTCGATCGCCAAATGAAAGACTTAGAGATGCAAGCTACATATCTTGGGATCAAGGTTTACCGAGATCGCAAGAGAAAAATGTTGAGCTTATCTCGGCGGCCTTGCATATGATACCGTGATCACTGCTTTAGTATGTAGACCGCCAAGAAAGTGATTGCTACCTTCGCATGATGTTCCTTTTTCTATGGAGCACCACATACGATCGCAGCGAGATAGAGGAAATGAGACAAGTTTCTTACGCTCCGTAGTGAGAAAGTCTCATGTACTTAATGTTATGTACGAGACCCGATATCTCATGCGGTGGTATAGTAGCTAGATATCGCCTAACTCGACAAGCTCATCGACTGCAAGAAGCATATACCTGGCACCGAAGCGACTCGAGATTATGTGCTAGTTTACTATGCGTATAGTCTAATGCCTTCAAGTTATTCTGCACTGGATTTTCGTCGACCGTGATGAGAAAAGTTCACCTCGTGCCATGTGTTTACCTTGGGAGGTGGAGCCGATTATGGCGGAGTGCAAAGCAATACGATTGCGGACTCTACCATGGAAGTCAATACGTACCGCTTGTAGGCTGCTAAGGAGGTCAGATGGTTCAAGAACTACCTCACGGATCTAGGTGTGGTACCGGTTTGCCCAAGAGTATCATAGTTCATCGTGATAACTCAAAAGTGCGATGGTAAACTCGGCAAACCACTTTACACAAGCGCAACCAAACACATAGAGAGAAAGTACCATGTCATAATGAGAAATCGTTAGACGAGGGACGAGGGACGGTTGATCGAAAAGATTGACACGATGATAACCTATGGATCCATTCACGAAGAGCTCACACAAAAGTTCACGGTTAACATTCGAGGACTCGGATTAAGATGGCACCCACTTAGAAAGGAAACTTTTGTATGTCGGAGAAGAAAGTGATGGTTTTGTTTTGTAATAGCTAGAGAGACACATTGTATACTAAAAGTTTGCTTTAGTATAAGTGGGAGATTGTCGGATTTGTATAATCGGAAAGCGCTTGGTTGAGCCATTGTATACAATGCTTCTCGTTACCACTATTACAATCTCCTATCCGAATTGATTACTTGATTGCATATATCTATGTCCCCTTATCTCATATATAAGTTAGATCATACAGGTGTAGAAGATCACATAAGTCCGTATGATTGGTCAAACTTAATGAGATATAAAAGTATCACAAATTGAGACAACTTGAGGACGAGTTGCCGGTTATAGTCATGATAGATAAGAAGTGACTGACTTGGTTGCTTGCTCTATACCGGTTTATGGCGCAGGAAAGGGGTTCTCTGAATTCCGGTGTTGTGATTAAAATATGAACTTCAGAATTCGAACTGATACAATTGAGTTTGTTATTGGTTGCTATTCTGCATATTCTAGGGCTGTAAATTGTAACGGAAGAATAGACTTTAGCATCTGCATTGATATATTTGCATTTGCTTTTGGTTAACTTTACCTGATACAGAAGCTATTGTTATTTTCTGTAATGCGTAGGGATGGAATTCGTGTTATAGTGTAAATTATAAGTTTTAAGGTGTCTCGATGAGGCCTATATTTTGTGCCAATAAGGAGATTATGTGTTCACATTGGGAATTTGAGATCTTGACATAATATGAGTTTCCTTGATAGGTGCTTGCTCGTGTGTGTTGGGGCATCTATTTCTAGATTAAAATGCCTATTTCATGTTTTGCATAATATTAGGGAGCTAAAAGCCTAAAAGTGTGGTGATCTGTAGGGTGGAATTGATGAAAGTGAGGATCCTAGAAATGCTGCCATTAGGGAATTGAGAGAAGAAACTGGAGTGACTTCAGCTGATATTGTTGAGGTATGTGTAAAACTTGACTCTTATTGACAATTGCTCTATGAAGACTCGCTCGCCACGGCCCGGTGGGTTCCCTTAACAGTTATCGCTTATGAGTCGCTGTTTCTTCAGCACACTACAGCCCTCGCCCCTCCTGAAACCGTAAGCTCCCAAGGTGGGAGGCTAGGGCTTTGACCGCGTGCTGTTGAAGAATGAGCCGACGACTCCTAAAATGAATACTGTATCTGTTTGCAATTTCAATCTACAACGGCTAAATCTATAGGACATACAGGACACATACTTCACAAGCAATGCATTTATCAAATTCAAAGTGGATTCAGCCTCGGCCCATGAGGGTGGTGAAGCACGAGCCCCAATTAGTAGAAAACCCACAATCCCTTGGGGTTATCCTACACTTGGAAGAATAAGTAAAAAGGAATAAATCTAGTGATAATTTGATTGTTCGTCATGACCATCTTTTCCTTGGATGCTTTAGGTGGGGTTGTTGGTTTCATCTAGAAAATTTGGCTCTTCATTTTTTAAATACATGTTTTATTTCTACATCTGTGGTTTCGTTTGATGTATTTCGTGTCGCAATTTGTGCCAAATCTCGTCTAGTTTCAATGGCAACTCATTTTGTATATTTGGATAGAAGGTCTTCTGTTTCATTCCATTGAGAAAAGGTGATTAGGCATTGTTTTACAATTGATAACAATTGCAGTGAACGACGGTGTAGATTTTATAATCTGGTTCGTTTTGCCCCAGACTGCATCTTTAATTATGTGAATAATGCCATGTTTGCTCAATTTAATGATTTGATGTTTATGAAGTAGCATTTTCGACCTTTCATGTGTTCAATTTCGCTCAGGCTATCACCTTGCATGTGTTCTCCTTCCTATTTTGCCATAATAAAATATATGCAACATTAGAATTTGTTCATTGTGATTGCAATCAGCCATCATACAGTGAAGGCTTCACTGCTTATTTTGGTTTTTAGTAATATTATATTAAAAATCCATAACGGAGGAAAATATTTGAACACTGATAATTGGAGTCGGAGATGCTTCAAATGTTAAAGTGACAAGTAGATATACTTGTATATATATTCACGTGTTTATGCATATACATAGGTCCACTTTACAAACATACACCTGTATGGCATGGATGAACACATGCTTTTCTGTATTGATCTATAAAGATACCAAGTTCCTCGGTCATGGCTTCCTGAAAATATCTTCTACAGTGTTTCCAGAACTTGACTCTTACGTGTATTGCCTGTAGTGTCTAAGCTTCTGCTGACTTAATATCTTATACGTAACGGGATTTTAATATTGTATTATTTGTTATGCGAAGTGATCTACTACAGGCACCATATTGGTTGACGTACGATTTCCATCAGAGGTAAGGCAAAAGCTCAAGCAGCAATGGGGTTCAGACTGGAAGGGTCAAGCACAGAAATGGTTGATATGCATATACTTCGTTTCTTCAAAACTTTGTAATATTTTCTATAATAATGCTTATAGGTGTTCTGACATTATGCTCGTAACTTGAGGTTTCTGTTAAAATTCAAAGGGAAGGACGAGGAGGTCACCGAGAAGGCCGAGTTTGGACAATGGTTGTGGATGTCTCCGCTGGAGATAGTCGACCATGTAAGTTCTCTTTCTGATCCAAAACCGTGGTTTCAATACTTAATCACTTCGTTGCAACCAACATGCAGGTGGATTTCAAGAAGCCCGTGTATGAACAAGTCATGAAAGCCTTCTCTCTGTATCTTGAGTAGATTATCGAGTTCATTTCATTTCCCAAAACCCATTTTTCCACATAAAATTGGAGCTATATTTCACACTGACGTCTGTAAGATGCTACTCACTCAATAACATCATAGGATGACACATTAATTCTATGGTTCTTGAATATACATTGCATTTGCTGTCTTAATTTTGCTGTGTTTGAAGAAGAAGAAGAAGAAGAAGAAGAAGAAGAAGAAGATATAATTGCTGCACACAAAAGAAGGGACTTTATTGAAGAAAATTCTGGATACTCTCATCACTGCAGATGCACATAGTAATACTTCATTCCAAGAAAATGAAAAGAAACATAAGATAACCAGACTTTCAATTTGTGTTAATTTTTTGCGCCGACAGCATCGGCTCTTCACCATTTGAGCTTTGGTGGAAAGTACTGCGTTGCATTCATTAATCACAACATAAGAGAAAGGAAATAAAAGATTAAATTGAGGAAATAGGTAATAGGGCATGTTTTCTTTGAGTTTCACCTTCTGAATAAGGGAGATGTAGTATGGCTTCACGTTGTCCACATCAACCCCAGATTTGCTTTTGCTGTAGAGATCATATTTGCTGCAAAATTAAACAGTGATCAAACTGTGTAAAATCTCTGAAACAAACAAGTTCAAAAAGGATGGAAAATAAATGAAATGGTACTTGAATATTTGAAGCCATTTGAGATTCTCAGCATCTTCTTCATTCATCAGATACTTGTATGCTCCTGACTTGTGCAGTGCTGAAACACAGATCATGAAGAGTCAAGTCCACATACATTAACACACACACACGTGCACGAATACTTGCCATAAAATGAGTGATATCGGATGATGAAGAGCCGATGGCGCAGACTAGTCTTGTTTTCCTTAGCCACCTGCAAAGACCATTGGAGTTGATTTCAAGAATCCGTGGGGCCCAAGAAGACGGGTTATGGAGTCGTACCAGGTACATGTAGTCGTCGTGCCCCATGACATCAAAACGTTGTCCAGTCCACAGCCCTCTGGATAAACTCCAAGCTTGGTGTTATAAGCTGGATTCTTGTAATCAGGGCTGCTCTTGAAATGCTGCAAATTTTGAGATTTCATGTAAAATTTCAACGTGCTTATGGAGTTGAAGTTTTAGAGATGGAAGACGGACCTCGTAGTGAATGATTGATGGATCAAAGGCGCAGTGGAAACGTGTCACCTGCAATTAAGCAGACGATGAACAACAACAACAACGAGGAAGATGAGTTAAGTTTGATGAAATGATGAGTCTCACCAACAACAGCCCATTGGGGCAGACCTCCAAAGCTAGGCAGAAGAAGAACTTTCCAAGATCTAAAACAGCAATACATATTTGTTACTACTAAGATATATGGTGATTAATTTAGTTTGTGATATTTGGAATAAATGGTAACCATGAATGAGAGCAGTCAAATGGAGCCAGTCCTGATTAGGGTAATCTTTCCTAATGGCCTCAGCAGATTGGAGCAGATGCTGAATTTGGGGCTCATCCAAATCAGGATCACTCATCCACCACTTCATTCAGGAGCTCACAGCATTCCCAGATGCTCATTTCAATGCGATCCAACGAGCTGTACTTCTTCCTCATACGCCCTGTGCCAGAATATGTGTTGAAGATACATGCATGTTTTTATTTCTTTGAAAAAGGAAAGAAATTCTCACAAAGTCATATGTTTGGTTGATGTGGCTGAGGCGATAGAGTTCTTCAACCATTTCTGTTCTTTCGTTCTCAGCATCATAATCCCTTCAAATCAGATACCAAAGGTGTCATGTGATTTATTAGAATACAGAATTACTACATGGGATGAGACAGAGAGAGAGAGACCTGAAAGAATGGCCATATGAATTGGTGTGAACAGCAAAGCCTTGATAGAGAATGAGTTCATCAGTTTCAGAAACATTCTTCAGATCCTTGGCATCCAACCCTTTTCATACCAAATAACAAGAATCTAGTCAGCACTCTATCTTGGTAGAAATGTCGTTATGGTGAAAACTGCAGAACAACAAATCATGTAACAAACTCATAAAAATTAAAACAAAATCAAGAAACAAACACAGCTTGTAACAGAAAGATGCATATCATCATCTTCTAGAGTAAAGATAATGAATTGGTATGCACGTATATATATATATATACACCAAAGTGAGGCTGTTGAAGGATTATAGTCATGTCAAGATAATGAAGGTGAAATTTTGTTTTTTTGGAGTGAAATGCATAGCTTTTATAGTGAAGAAAAGAGATCCTTAACTGCAAATTTGGAGTCAGCTGGAATGGAAATGTTGGCGTCCAAATCCAAAACCCAACATCAATATTTGGTTACCCTAAACTAATTACCAGTAATTCGTCATTATCCATTCTTCTCTTATAAATGACATTTTCACAAACATATTTAATTATAATTATTGTTTTATTCATTTATATTAATTTTGAAATAGCATGTTCATTATAGTAAAACAAAACATATAGGGTAAATACACCATTTTAGCCTAATAAATTGACTCGATGACAATTTTAGCTACTAAATCAATAATATTTAATCAAGTCTAATAAATTGATTTTGTGATAATTTTAGTTAGAGTGATTTTTCAAGATCGAAAACACAATTGACACCGAAATGACATATAGAAATTAAAGCTCAAGTTAGAAACCTCATTGTAAAGGACTTACTAGCTACGTGTTATTTCCAAGCAAATTGCTTTTACACCAAAAATCATTAACGGGCTAAAATTATCACAAAATCAATTCATTAGACTTCATTAAGGTATTATTGATGGTATTTAGAAGTGTAACAGATATTTTCAAGACTAGCATCTATATATGCTATAATTCCATCGTTCCGAATGTGTGGAAGTTAAATGAAAATTTTGGAGTATGGAATATATATATATATATATATATATATATATATATATGGGTAGTCTCGTAGACCCATCCCGAGAAGATGTAGTACTCAATCTAGACCACAATTTGAACACGGACGCACCAAAATTTGACACGTGGCAACCATTTTCATTGCAAAATGGACCTGGCTCGTGCCCGTCCGCTACTGGTAGGGAGTTCGCGAGCGTTGGGGTCTCGCGGCCGAGTTTGGATTGATGCACAATAAACATGATAATGCATACTGGAATACGACAATGCATAAATGAACACAAATGCATCGCGCCAACCGCGCAGGGTGTGCGTATGGGCGCTGGTAGGGATGTGGGTGGGCTCGACGGGTGGGCGCGCTGGGTGCACGCCATTGGGTAGAGACGCTGGGTTTGGAAGAGTCACAATAAAACACAAAATGCGTATGAAATAACATAACCGCATTCACTGAACATAAAATGCATCGTCCAACCGCGCCGTGGCGCAAGCACCGGAGTGTTTTTCGCGAGAACGCAGTTAGCGACACGCCGCGCAGCGCACGCCGGGCGCGAGTTTAATCACATGTATTCTCTTCAATCGCATGCATTTTTGTTCATTTCAATGATTATCTGTCAACTAAATGCATTGTTTATTGAATCACATATCAATCATTACTAATTCTAATCAATGGCGAATAAATTGCTTAAAGTCAAATCGAACCATGATTTGATGAGTGATGAGATTGAACATACTATTCGCTTGGGTACTATATGATCTATCCTATATATATATATATATGAGAGATCAAATAGTATCCGAGCCCGAGATAAGATATAGACTAATCTCATCCACTCTCTCATAGGTCCTATGGTTGAGATTTTTCGATTTTAAGCTTAATCGTTGATTTTCGCCTTCGAAGTAGATTAGTAATTATTGTTATGTGATCGCAAAAACTATATAGTGAACCGAATAATACATTCTAATGAACAAAAATACATGAAGTTGAAACACAATAATGTCACGGTTGCCGAAGTCCTACCAAGGTCGTTTCACCTCCCCTTGGCACAAAAATGTATTTTTACGCTTTATTAAACGCGATACATGTTTTGATCAATGTGTTTGAACCTTTGTTAAATGCATGTCTGTTTCCCAATGGCAACGTAGTTTTATGTTTTGTTCAATGCGCTGTGTTTTTTGTTCAATACATTTTATGGTTTTCGAAAAAATTCATCCATCCTTACTCTCAATTTCATCGTCTCTTTCCATGATTACCACGAATTCACCGCGAACCACCACCATAGCCACTATATTTTCGTATACTTCAATCATCTATCAAATTCATCTTTATTTTTCTCAAAATCCATCAATTTTGTTCTCAATTTTTTCCTTCTTCTTCAAAATCTATTGTTCAGATATCTTCAATCGTTGTTCGACCGGTCCTGCCAAGGCCGTCTGCACGCTTCTCGCGCCTTTGGCGCCGTCTCACGCACCAAGGAAATGAGAAGAATATGGTTTGATATCTCCCATTTTGCCCATTGTGAAAATATGAAAATAAAGGAGCTGCCACGTGTCACAGGGGCGACGCACACAGCGTTCGCCTAGTCGCTGTTTAAAATGCTGTCGTAAGACGTGAATCCAGACTACGGTGAATCCAACCCTATATATATATATATATATTTGCCTTATTTGTTTTATCACTATATCAAATAAATAAATAAAATTGAAATGCATGTTGACATCTCAATATTATCATTTTCCTTAAATAAGTCCATATACTGTCTGTTTGTACAAATATGATAATACCTATTGGAAAAATTGAATCATTCAATTTTTTATTTGCACTAGACTTGCATTTTTACAACATGTGGACACTGACTAAAATTTGTAGGGCCTTCTCTTGGAGCAAAAAGGATTCACAAACTCAACTCTACAACTAGAAATTGACTTAAGGGCATCTCCAAGGTGTCTTTAAAATAGCGTTCAACGCTTTTTATCGCTCAAGAACTCCTCCAATGTTGTACCATTTTTACTCTATTTTAAAGATTGCTACAGTGTTAGTACATACAAGCCTACACTGCCTATATCCTTTTCTTTCCCTTTTGATATTTGGTTATTTGGTTATTTATATAGAGTGATGAATATTTGTTTATGTTATTTTATGGATATAGAAGGTTGATGTATATTTATTTATTTATTGAGCGAAATTGCTCGTTGATCTAAGTTTGAAACATAACGAAATGAAGATTACACTAAAGATAAAGTAGATGGTTGAATGAAATATTGTTTCATCAGTAAAATAGAAATAAATTTGTTGTATTTTTACAAACCATTGTAGTGTAAAGTGAAAATGCATCAACTCAATTTCAATAGCTAATAAGTTTTAAAGACGAAGAAAAGTATACCGAAAGCATGAGTACCTAGTTAAAGAAATTTAATCAAGAAGCACACATTTTGAATCTTGACAATTAACACACTAAATTTAAAAGAATACCATTGACTTTTTCCACTTAAATAATATGGATTAGTAAGGTAAAATTACACAAAACAAAGTGAAATCTAAAAGATTATGAAGAGATTATGTCATCAAGATTTAAGGTTTTCAAATACTCATAATGGATGAAACCAAAAATCTCATTATTACTTAAATTGAATAATTTGTTAGTTAATCAAATCACCAATCCGCTTTCTTAACTTATTGAGCCGCTTAGGATCGAAGAAAATACCGAACTCAATATCCAATCCAATCAAATCGAAATTTAAAATTAGTTCGATTTTTGGATTTTCTGCTCGATCGGATGACATTTTTAAAATTTGGATTTTCGATCGGATAGATCGATTTTTTAATCCAAAATCCGAAATCCAATTATATATAATGTATATATAATAATATTTTATTTATATATTTTAAATCTAATATAAATATATAAGAATTAGTAAAATTGGTTTTGATTTTCATGATTTTGTTTGTAATATTTTTATTTTCGATGGATTTTCTTAAGATCGGATTGTTTCCTCCGAAAATTTGATTTCTGATGCCTTGATTGATACAAAATCAAATTAACGAATGGTCACCCCTGAGCCGCTCCACCGAATGACGCTCCATGTTTCCTTCATTGAGTCCTAAATAGTACCTCATCCAAAAAATATCCCAAAATTCTATTTTGACGTTTATAAAAATATCTTATTTTTATTTTAAGACATCATTCTACTTTATCTTCTTCTATTTCACCATTAAAGTTCACACTTTATCTATTCAAAGCATCTATCCATTATTTTCTTTAAACATGTAATCAAATATGATATTTTGTGGACCAATGAAATAACTTATATGTGAGATTGGTTCGATCCCCCGCCGAATGTAATGCGACGACCGGAGACAGAGAGCCTCATCGATTATAAAAATAATAATGCCGAAATATCATTATTGTAGAACGTCATCCTACGTGTTGATTTTTTATTCGAGGGCCACGTGTTCTGATAAATTTCAAATAAATAAATAAATAAACAATAGCAAACACAAATGTAAAAATAACTTTATATGTAATTAATGGTCAATTTCTAATATACATTTGGAGGACGATGTAAGCGGACTTTCATAAGTCACATGACCTTAGAATATCATACAGTTCTAATTTGGCCAATTCTTTAAATCACTCGACCAATGATACATTTTTATACCTAATAAATTAGGCAACATGCATGAATGATCTGAATTACTACTATTTTTTCCATTTTATATTTTATACTAATGTAGTGTGAGACATCAGTTTTATAATATAAATACAAATGAAGAAAAAAAAATTCGTGAACTCGGCACTGAATATCACTGTTATTATTGGATTTGTATGCTATCTATCACTATCAAATAAATAAAAATTGTATAATTAGCAAATGATATTTTCTGTCTTTTCGGGGACATTTAAGCGGTGTAAACTTTCTAATTTAAGAGGTCTAAAATTCAAATAGCCTTGGACAATCTTCTAATGAAGGTCATCAATTGCTTCCACCAATTAGTTACATATTTCCAAACCCAACAAACAAACAAAACGAAATGGAAAAATAGGAAAGAATCCTTCCACTAAGAGAAAAAAGCAAATGATATTTTCTATTGTCCCCCGCAATCCAAAGGTATTGTTAGTATATTAATTTACAGGGAATTAGTACCCTAAAATAATATAAGTATTCATAAAATTAGAATAATAAAACTTTAAAATAAATAGAACACATGGAATATTTTCTAGTAATAGCGTTTGTAGTGCTCCCCTCATATTCGATCAACTCTCATATTTTTTTGTAGAATATGCTTTACGTCTCAACGCTTTTGCTTTTTCACATAATGTCTAATGTATTAGTCCCAACATTTTGAAAATTTTATTTAATATTCCGTCGATCATTATTCATGCTGCGACAACGCTAGTGGTCGCTTCGATTATGCTGACCCACGTCATTCTAAAATAAATAAAAATGAAAAGTTAATCTAAAATGACGGTATTCTATTTCTTCCCTTATATTAGCGTGAAAAGAAATGAACACGTCATTCTAGATGAACTTTTCATGTTTTATTTAAGTTTTATATTGACGTGGAGTCCGCTTGAATTTCGAAGTCACGTAAGCGCTTGTACGCCGGATATTGATCGTGGACATAAGTGAAAATTTGCAAACGCGGACCAAATAACTATACGCTTATTGGGACATTGTTGAAAATCTTATAACGTTGGGACATTAACTTATATTTACCCATTTTATTTATGTTCACCTATGTAAACAATTTTGTAGCTAAGCTTCACGTTGGCCCTAATCATACATGGTTTATGTTGACGTTAATTCTCATAAATTGTTTATGACAATCCTAAGAAAAGAATTTTCGTAACAAAACAATTACCGTTTATTTCCAAAACCCAATTACAACTCATAATCTGGGCTGGTGCTCAAGATTTTTAGAAGCACCCCTTCACAAAATTGATTAATCTAAGTGGAAGACACAAAATCAAGCAACAGCCAGAACAAGTCTTCTTCTTCTTTAACTAAATAGCAAAACAAACAACAAGAACTGCAGAAAAGATGGATGAAAGAACAAACTTACAGAAACCATATCTTGAAAAATCTTCCTCTGCATTTCTTGATCTGCATTCCACTTTGAGGAAAATCTCTATTTGGGAACATTTGAAATGAACAACTCTTGAAAAGGAATTATGTAAACTAAGCTTGAGGCAAAGGGCATAAATTAGTTGCCATTTCAACAAGAAAGATTATGGCTGTTTTTGTGCAGCTATTTATGTTGAAGAGGCAGCAAGTGAGTTTCTCCTCCTTCACATACATAAACATATCATTCGTACGTACCAAATATCAAGTAATACTTGATGCCAAATGTGCTATACTCGTTAGGTCAACATCAAAAATCATGCTTCAACTACCAAGTACGGTAAGAACCAGTCCAAATAAGTTGTAATCTTTAACTGAGACTTTACAATTCACAACATTTGATTTGCACATTCTCATGTGTGAATTATAGTTTAAATTGAATAATTACAGTGGATTCGTGTTTGAATATTGAGTGATGGGTCCCCATTATCCATATGTCTGGGAAAATATCTTTCCACTTTTGGCAACCGAATCAGATGGCCAACCACAAAGCACATCAGTTGAAATCTTGCTTTTGGACAACAAATTTTCTGCATAGCTTTATTGGCACTATGTAACAACTTCACTTCAACAATTCAACACCATTATAATTTCAAGAAATTCTCAAGATTGCATGTTGATCGCCAATCTTATATATCACTTTGGATGACTATAGACAATCCAACAATTTTCTTTTGATTTTGTGCTCATAAACAAGAGTCCAGTATACAGTTAATCCCTAAAATCACCCCAATTTAATTTGCAACATCTCACAAAGAAACTAGTCTGCATAATCCAATATACCTAAACTGCAACATCTGACCCATTCTACATAGCCAACAATTATAAAGGAATTCAAATAGACAAGCACCAATTTACCAAATTTTCATTCCTTGACCATTCTCCACAGATTCAAATTTCAACCAAAATTGTGGAAAATTTCCAGCAAATGACTCACAACTTCCTCTGCAACAATCTGGGAGAATCTCCTTCATGTCAACCCTAGCTTGCCCTCCTTTGGCCTTAGCCTCACCCGATTCCTCACACGCCTCATCAAGAATCGCAGCTTATCAATGGATGGCTCCACCCACAGATGCCCTTAAATGGCCCGTCTCCGACCTCACTCATCCCATCAAAGGCAACGGATAGCTATTCTCGTCCGTCAAGTACTCAGTCGGGCCGGACCAGTTGGTGGCGATCACGGGCAATCCCATCGCCATCGCCTCCACCACCGCCGGCCCCACCCTCGCCCTAGATGGCAGCACAAATGCATCAGCCGCCTTGTACAGCCTCGGCAGATCAACCTGAGCTACATGGCCATCAATCACATAAATGGGAGCCAAGACCATATCCCCAAATTCAATCCATTCACATATCTGACAATCTTCCTATCAAAATTACTCTCTGTGTGAAAAGCATTAGTCAGCAAACACAATGCAACATCATCTTTCTACTAAACTCCTCCAAATAAGCCCTCAACAACACATCCCACCCTTCTAAACTCCCATTTGAACACGCTCAAGAAAACAAACTGTGATTTTGAAATCAACTTTCTGATCCCAACACAAGCCTGCTCACTGCATCTAAATCCAAAGGCTTAACCCTAGATGGGTCGAAAAACGACGAATCGACTGGCTGGATGATCTTCCTCACCTTCAATGGATCAACTCCACTTTTATAAACGTGGCAACATGGAAATCAGTAGGAACCCACACATGATCCATTCGATTACACCTCCCACGTGTCCTCACTCACTCTATCAGTCTCAAACATAGTCCTGCCGACGACAACCTTGAACTGCCCGTAGCCGGTCGGCGGGCAGGGTAGTTTCGTAAAGAGCCGGATACCAGGCCCCAGGCTCACTGTGGCAAATTACTAGGGTTTGATTCAATTTGCATTTGGTTTGGTAGAGATTCATGGCAAGATTTCTCATTTCTAAGGGCAAACCCACCCAAAATTCTCTATCTTGGAGATCAGCATAATGCTCGATGCCCATTTTGAAAAATGGGGCCCTTTGATTGTTGATGTAGGCGTTGAGTGCGAGAATGTAGGACCAGGCTGGCTGAGCCGCCGCCGGAGAGGAAGGGGCCATCCATAGTAGGCAATAAGGGGTTCATGAATTTCGGTTTTCCTGATCGTTGGGAGGAAATGGTGGAGTTTCGAGATTTGTTGGAAAATCTTGGGTGGGGAAAAGTGTTGATTTTAGGAGGATTTTGTGAAGGGCCTTTGGGGGTGAATGAAATGGCGAGGAACAGTATGAAGATCGAGATCAAAAATATGGGTTTCGATGGAAAGCGGATTTTAGAGAGGTGTGGGTTTTGGGGTTGTTGATTTTCATGTGAATCCATTTGCACGACCTAAAAATAAGATAACATAAATCATATACTATGTGTGTATGAGAGAGGAATGAGGATTACTGCAACTTTAATTTCCGAAACTCTGCTCGCCGCTGAATGGGAAGAGGAACAAATGTCGAATTTCTTGGAGGAAGGAATCATTTCTTCGATTTCTTGTGTCATTTCTTATAGGATTATTTTTCTTTTCTATTTTAAGGTTTAAAATGTTAATTTATGCCTATTTTCTTGGAGCTTCCTACACAAGGACAAAAGTGAAATCATTCCATATAATGAAATAAGGAATACGGTTAACCCAAACATTGATATCGTAATTTATAATCATACTGTTAATCATCGAATTTGTTTAAAATTATAAATATAACTTGTTGTAATAATTGGTTATTCATCGTAGTAATAATTCGAATATTACAAAGTATATTAATAATAAATTAGAAAATAACAAAAGATTAAAAAGTTAGAGAAACTACTTGTATAAAATTTATATATTCATACATGTAAAAAACTTGATTTTAAAATTTGATTTTACTATTGATTCTCGTCCAAACTTATGTAATAATACGACTTAATTATCTAATCTCATTTAAAATTTATAAAATATCTAAATAGTTAAATATAAGTTTTTCAATAATAAATTGCATGGAAATCACTTTATGAGATTTTATAATTTCAAAACCTAAATCTAAATTCATTCACAACCAAAATAAGTTAATAAATAAAATACTTGAATCCACTAATTTTATAAGACTTCACATATTCAAAACATAAATCTATTTTATATTTTTGTGTTTATTTCATCGCAATGTAATATTTCTAGTTTATTTTAAGACTATAGATTTTCTTACTAAATATGTATCGATTCATGTTTTGTTGATATACCATATTTAATCATATTTAAGAATATAAATTTATTTTTATCTTTTCATTTTTATTTTCACCGCAACGGATTATTTTCTATTTTATTTCAAAGATTGTAGATTTTCTTAGTAAATACGTATGGATTTATTTTAGTTGAGCTAGCTAATGAAATCGTGTCACTTTTAAGAATCCTAACTGCTAATTACCTAAATCTATTTATAAATATCTAAATAGTTAAATATAAATTAATACAATAATTGGTTATCTATCTTAATTAAACACGTAGTACAAAGATTAATAATAAATTCACATACTTGAATTTCACATTAATTTTTCTAAAATATTTTCTTATCCATTCTTATCTCAAACTCTAGTAATGCATACTAATTACTCAAATATATGTATAATATATTCCACATTAATTTTATCTATCTTAATTAAACATGTAGTACAAAGATTAATAATAAATTCCACATACATGAATTCCACATTAATTTTTCTAAAATATTTTCTTATCCATTCAAATATATTTGATTTTTTTTCTTAAATTATGTAGAAAGGGAAAGTAATACTATAATCCATTCTAATTATATCCATATCACAATATAATCGAATATTTTATATAATTTATCCAAAATATTTATCTTATTAAATAGTAAGAATAAAATATTAATTTGATAAATTTAAATAGTCTAAATTAAATTAAAACTGTTTAATTGGTAATTGAATTAAATAAACTATTAGTGTTGTAGTTGGATTGTTATATCAATCACTCCACCAATTAAAATGAAAATTAATTGAGACTTAAAGAATATAAATATCCTTTATATTAGTTCTCATTTGGTTATATTTCATAAAAAATAAATGTGGGATTGTAGAGTGATTAGAAGGCATAAAATGAAGAATTTAGAAATTAAGAATAAACAATTATAGTAATTTCACATAGGATTGAGGATCAATGTGGTGTCTTTAATATGTGGAAATATATTTCATTTTCTTCTTAAATGTATTTGATTTTTTTCTTAAATTATGTGGAAAGGGAAGTAATACTATAATCCATTCTAATTATATCCATATCACAATATAATCTAAATATTTTTCATATAATGTATCCAAAATATTTAACTTATTAAATAGTGCAGTAAATAAACTATTAATTTGATAAATTTAAATAGTCTAAATTAAATTAAAACTATTAATTTGGTAATAATGAATTAAATAAACTATTATGTTTAGTTTGATTGATATTAATATCAATCACTCCACCAATTAAAATAAAAATTCAGTTGAGACTTAAAGAATATAAATATCCTTTTATATAAGTTCTCATTTGGCTATATTGCATAAAAAATAAATGTGGGATTGTATAGTGATTAGAAGGTATAAAATGAAGAATTTAAAAATTAAGAATAAACAATTATAGTAATTTCACATAGGATTGATGATCAATGTGGTGTCTTTAATATGTTTTGCTATATATAATTTTATAACCTAAATCCATTCAAAACCAAAATAACTAAATGCATAAAATACTTGAATCCCACATTAATTTTATAAGACTTCACATATTAAAACCTAAATTTATTTTTATGTTTTGATTTTAAGATTATAGTTTTCTTAGTAAATATGTATCTATCCATGTTCATATTTTTATATAATGTATCTAAAATATTTATCTTATTAAATAGTAAGAAAGAATAGACAGATCTGACCAAATTAAATAGTCTAAATTAAATTAAAACTATTTATTTGGTCAAATTAAATTAAATAAACTATTAGTGTTGTAGTTTGATTGATATTAATATCAATTATATTTATAATATATTCCACATTAATTTTTCTTAAAATATTTTCGATCCATACAAATATATTTGATTTTTTTCTTAAATTATGTGGAAAGGGAAAGTAATACTATAATCCATTCTAATTATATCCATATCACAATATAATCTGAATATTTTTATATAATGTATCCAAAATATTTATCTTATTAAATAGTGCAAGAATAAACTATTAATTTGATAAATTTAAATAGTCTAAATTAAATTAAAAACTATTTAATTGGTAATATTGAATTAAATAAACTATTAGTGTTGTAGTTTGATTGATATTAATATCAATCACTCCACCAATTAAAATAAAAATTCATTGAGACTTAAAGAATATAATTATCCTTTTATATAAGTTCTCATTTGGCTATATTTCATAAAAAAATAGTGGGATTGTGAGTGATTAGAAGGTATAAAATGAAGAATTTAGAAAATAAGAATAAACAATTTTAGTAATTTCACATAGGATTGAGGTCATGTGGTGTCTTTAATATGTTTTGCTATATAGAATTTTATAACCTAAATCCACCAAAACCAAAATAACTAAATAAATAAATACTTGAATCACATCATTAATTTTTATAAGACTTCACATATTCAAAATACAGAATTTTTTTATATTTTGGTTTTTAAGATTATAGTTTTCTTTAAATTGTATCTATTCATGTTCATATTTTTATATAATGTATCTAAAATATTTATCTTATTAAATAGTGAAGAATAAATTGTTAATTTGATCAAATTAAATAGTCTAAATTAAATTAAAACTATTTATTTGGTCAAATTAAATTAAATAAACTATTAGTGTTGTAGTTTGATTGATATTATTATCAATTACTCTACCAATTAAAAATAAAAATTTGGTTGAGACTTAAAGAATAGAAATATCTTTTATATAAGTTCTTATTAGGCTATGTTTCATAAAAATCAATGTGAGATTGTAGAGTGATTAGAAGGCATAAAATGAAGAATTTAGAAAGTCAAATTAACTTAAATAATCTATTAGTGTTGTAGTTTGATTGATATTAATATCAATCACTCCATCAATTAAAAATAAAAATTTGATTGAGACTTAAAAATATAAATATCATTTTATAGAGGTTCTCTTTGGCTATGTTTCAAAAAGTTCAATGGGAAAAGAGTGGTTAGAAAGCATAAAATGAAGAATTTAGAAACTAAATATGTTTCTAAATTAAATTTAAAACTATTTAATTGGAATTAAATTAAATAAACTATTAGTGTTGTCGCTTGATTGATATTAATATCAATCACTTTACCAATTAAAATAAAATTTGATTGAGACTTAAAGGATATAAATATCCTTTAATAGAGGTTCTCATTTGGCTATGTTTCATAAAAATCAATGTGGAGATTATATAGTGATTAGAAGGTATAAAATGAAGAATTTTGAAAATAAATATGTTTCTAAATTAAATTATAAACTATTTATTTGGTCAAGTTAAATTAAAAACTATTAGTGTTGTAGTTTGATTGATATTAATATCAATTACTCCACCAATTAAAATAAAAATTTGGTTGAGACTTAAAGAATAGAAATACCCTTTTATATAAGTTCTTATTTGGCTATGTTTCATAAAAATCAATGGATTGTAGAGAGGAAGAAGACATAAAACGAAGAATTTAGAAAATTAAGAAAATTGTAGTAATTACATATAGGATTGAGGATGAATGTGGATCCAATATGTTTGCTATATAGAATTATAGATATCCAAGTTCTAATATAAAATTGAACATGGTGGATGACTTCAAACTTTATGGAAAATAAGGTGGTTTCATGTATCCATTTGCTATATAGATTTTGATATTTTTTCAAGATAAAGATGTTTTTCTTCAATATAAATGATACTTTCTAAATTATAGGATAACAAAATAAATAATAATTTTTAATTTAAATAATATTTTCTTAATAACAAATATATTTTATCTTCCGATTGTATGAAGATGTAAAAGAGTTTTTGTGATGGAAAATATGAAAACATTGACAATAATAGGGATTTTGAGCTTAACAGTATTGCTACCAAATATACTGGTTAGTGGTTACGTCAAATTGCATTGGATTCTACGTTTAATTTTGATTTATGGAAATTCTAAAAATGGTACATTTGGGATCTGAACTATATAGTCTAATACAACTACTCTCTGCAAATTCCGGAGAAAAGGCCTTCGAAAATTACCACAAACCGGCACCGCAGGCTTCATTTTAAATTCACAAAACTCCATATATCCGTTTGTATCGTGTAATTGATAAATATATCATTTATTCTTAACAAAATATTATTTACATTAAAAAAATATCATTTATCTTTTACATTATAATTCAAAATATCATCTATATTAAAAAAATATTATTATCCACACTTACGGACATACGCATGGAAACCACCTCTTTTAAATTTCATTTGTATATTTCAGTACAAGTTTAAAGGATATTAAATAATTATATTCCCATGTAAATCACATACTTTGCAAATCGAAATCAATACTTATTTTCTAATATTAATACATTAAAAAGGACACGTAATGCAATTGAATTGATCGACAGATTCGAGAAGAATGAAATGATAATATTCTGAAAATAAGATTTCTATTAAAAACAAAAATTATGTCCCAAATGAACGTAGATAGAGCAAAATTTATTTGCAGAAGTCAAATAATCACATTCAAAACGTCAACGAGCTATAACGTTTTTTTCCTAGAAAGAAAACGAAAAACGTAACAAAATCAGGACATAAATAGTTCTGCCTGCTTCATGAAGGTAGATATTACAAGCAAACAATAAGGAAACCTAGCTTCACAGAACTGTACAGTAAAGACAAGGTTGGAGAAAAGGTAAACTTAAGAAAACACTGGAAAGAGTAGTCAGATTCAACACACACAACTAACTTTAACAAACAGGATACAATTTCTTATTATTTCATATATAACGATGTAAAGTTCTTTAATTTATAGCGAGCCACCTTCACATCTTGGACTGAAGGCGGCTCAGGCTGGCTTGGATC
The DNA here is from genome assembly GCA_036937905.1 of Salvia rosmarinus. Classification (NCBI taxonomy): domain Eukaryota; kingdom Viridiplantae; phylum Streptophyta; class Magnoliopsida; order Lamiales; family Lamiaceae; genus Salvia; species Salvia rosmarinus. The sequence goes on from CM072818.1 coordinate 35,151,107, forward strand.
GATCCATGCGGTTCATCCGTAGGTAAGAACACATCATCCTCAAACTACAACAATTACAAGAAAATGATGCAACATTAGATATTTCCTTGAAGCTTTGTAAACTATATTACGAGAAATTCAAGAACTTCAGTAGACCTATTGTGAGAGAGAATGGTCTAAGAACTACAAGAAATTCAAGAACATCAAGACCTACTCAGAGAGAATGGTAACCCTTCATATTAAGGCATAAACATCTGACCTGTGAATTAGTATTAGGGACCAATGGTGATAGCTAGCCTGTAATGGATCGGTTTTACCGAATCGATTCAGAACCGCCCATAGTCCATTAGCTATGGTTCTAGTTTCGATTCCACCCGCCAGACGGACCGGTCCAAACCTGACCCGATTGTTCTATGTCCTATCGGGTCCGACATGTTTTTGTTTTTTGGTGTGTTATGGGTTTGTGTAATGTGTTTTAGATATTCTATTACTAATTCATTACCATTTTTATTAAATTATGAAAAGATCATATATAAATTGATAATCATTTTAGCATTTGGGTAATTACCGATCAACCCATAGTTTGATGGTCTGATCCAATATCTAATAGGTTGATTCAAGAACCGAACCGATACTTATTCATTTGTTCTGTCCGGTTTTGACAAGTCTAGTGCTAGCAACGTACTATTGTGGGCAATTTCTAAGAAGAGAGGAGAAAAATAGGAAGCTATGGAATCAATAGGTAGCAGGGAATTGCTGAGCTAGAAACCTAATAATGTGAGCATTTCAGGAGATGTTGATGATCTTCACTTTCCTTAATGGTTCATGTGAAGTTCTTTAGTTTCAAGACAATTGTGAGGCTGTGAGCAGGAAAATTAGTGGTCATTTTATGTATATAACTTAATGGGCTGAAAGAATCCAACAAGATATCCAAGAAGCTACATAAGCTCTGAGCTTCCAATGTAAAATTGGGATCCTTTATAGGTTTGCTTTTATTCTTGAGGTAACAAATCGAGTCTTATCATATTCAGGAGGAGTCACCTAAAATATTTTATTTTGTCCTCATAGCATCATGAAGTCTCATAAAGATGTTAAATGGAGTCAACTTTGGTATCTCTATTGACACAAGGACCTGCATTTAATAATGAAAATAATACTGCCAGGAATAAACATTGAATTGTGAAAAGAAAGATTTCTTGAACTTAGGTTCGATTTAAGGCTTTCAAGTGCTGAAGCATCCACTAAACTCTTTAATGACCTTAATTTTTCTTTCTGCTGTCATGTTTATAGTAAGGTAGGAAGCATACCTTGACTACAGGATTATCTTTGCTTGTTAGTTGACAGGCAAAAGTGTATATTAGGCATCTTCAACTGAATTGATGAAACATCGAACCCTGAAATGCAACAAGCACAAAGTCAATAAGATGGTCTATTTGTCTTTAAAATGTATATGTGGTGGTGGCATCATTATGAGTTTGCTGTGTCAGGATACAAATGATTGGTAACCTGGCAAGCACAGCGCTTGCCATGTCAGAGAGTACTTTGAACCGATGGACTGTATACTCCTCCTTTGTAGGGCCAAAGAATGTCTCAATTAAAACCTTTTCACATCTATGTATTTCCCATGAGATAATTGATTTTCAGGGATACTTGCAAGAGTCTCATAAGGGTACCTACACAAGAAAATTGAACAGGTATGAAGGGGACTACATCCTGTAACTTCAAATGACGGAAATCTCATAATTATCTGCAGGAAGATCTTCTGATTTAATTGGCTAATAGATTACTCAATTTAGTCTTTACGAAATCAAGATAGAAAGATGTACTCCAAGATGCGTAACCTCCGTCGAAACATCCTTTCTCGTGTTTCAGGCAAATTGTATACTTGTCCCTAACAAAGCCTTCAAAACCTGACTGTCATAACGTTGAATCTAGTATGAGATCACTGATACAGATACAAAAACAGCACGACTCAAGTTGCATAGGTCAAGGTTCTAAATAGGAACTGCATCACATTTTTCAGTTAAAATAAATTCTTCACTGCAGAAAACATAAATTCTACTTTTCTTCCATTGTCTATCTGAAAATCAAATATGTTGTGGTCTCTGAGATGACATAGAAAAGTAACTTAAACAAACAGAGACCTAGCTTCCCATTTATTTTAGGAGGAAAAAGGGTACATATGAATTGCTTGAGCTCCAATTTCAGAATTTATAACTTGAAAGAGCCATAATGAATATCTTAGTAGATAAACCACCTTTCATATATATAAAGTCAATTGACTCAATTCTCTAACGATTCCAGATTCTAGACAAAAGCAAGCATGCCAATCATCATTGCATGTAGATAAGAGAGTAACATTTTAACTCGTCACAAGAATCATGTTGATCTGCAATGTTATTGCAAGACAAAAATCCAAGCACTGAAAAAACTTGGACAAAGGCATGGGTATAGGTGGAAATATCACTTTAAATCCCAAACTATACCCACTTTATAAAATATCCGAACTATACAAAATATTTATTTAAACCATCAACTATCGATTGTACAAAAATATCATGCACCCATTTTCCGACCCCAAAATCTTGACGTGGCTCACCCGATGCACATGGAAATGTCATGTGGTATCTATGTTATTTAACTTTTGTCTTTTCTATATGGTATCCGAAGAGCCATCTCACGATTTTGGGGTCGTAAAATGAGCGCAAGATATTTTTGATATAATAATCGATAGTTGGTGGTTTAAATTAATATTTTTGTTAGTTCGAGAATAAACAGTATAGTTTAGGGTTTAAAGTGATATTTACTGACGTAGACCTATGTGTTGTATCTGAGCAATTATCCTGACTGACATTAGATCTAGAGCATTTATTATATAAAATTAAGGAATATGAATTAAGTAAATGGGTGATGCTATCTCATGTGTTCAATGATTAATCCCATCAAATGCATAATCCCAGAACATCTTAAATTCAAGATCACTGATATTTGAGCACATGTTACTAACTGAACCAAGTTACAGGCGAGGGGGGACATGACACACAGAATCAGATCTTAAACGAGGCCAATCAGAAAATGTAGAGAAGGCTGGTGGATTGAGGATTTTATACTATCTTTACAGCATCTGAAACACGAAGATGAACCAAGCAAACCTGCTCTCGATCAGCATAAAAATTTTCAATTTAGCATTACTCACTTGGGTGGTCTTTAGCACTGATAATCCTTCAATACCAGAAACAACCTGTAGCCCACCGGACTTCTTTACTATGACTTCAGTTGTGCGCTTCTCAGATCCAAGCTTGAAACCTTGAGAGGGCCATTAAACATAACTCGATTAATCATAAAATATATATATCCCCTCCCAGTACACACATTGAGTATTGAAAGAAAATTAAAGAGTATCATTTCAGAGCACCAGTGCTCAGGCTGATTAATCAGGATATCAAGTCAAGACCACAATTGACATTTGATCAACAATTATAGACCCAATATTCATGATTACTAACTATTTTAACCATGTTGAGCAGTTCTACTTATATACCATATTTGGAAGAAATCAGTATGTACAATAACCTTCTATGTGAACTTACCATGATCGTGTGGCTGGCCATCAATGGATACGCTCCAGGGCTTCTCAATTATATTGATAATTGCAGCAGAGACCTACCAAAATACAATGATGGAAAAAATCTTAGCTCATCTTCCCAGTGATAGGTCATCCATTTCTTTGAAACTTGAGTCATATAACTAAAACTAGTTAAGCATGCTATCATCCAGAAACAAGGCAAGGTTCCTCCAAAGTAGAAAATCTAAAGGATGTTTTCAACATCGACAAGCCATATCAAATTAAAGAAGTCTCGACTTTACGAAATATATTCTATGAAGATGAAATCACATTTCTCTTATATTCGTGGAGATTATCTACATTCAACTAGTTACTAGGCATCAACCAAATCATTCTGACATGACAAAACTATATAAATATTTTCAAATTTTCAACGGAGTCACTTCGTTGGATGCCTATTAAATAATCTGAAATAACCCTTGATTTGAATTAACTCACATAGATCACAAGCTCTAACCGACTGATAAGCACTATTAATTACCTGAGGGTAGAAGGACGTAAAGTGCTTGCCAAGTAGAATGGCAAAGTCCTCCACTGAAAGCGGCTGTTTACATTCTTTAGCTTTACATATACCTGCACCATAGCCCATTCACTATCAAACAACTACAAACACGACGCCAATTATTTACAGGCCAAGTGCAGGTGAATATGACTATGGATCAAGTTATACTCGCATATATACCATGATGATGCATCTCAAATCTAATCTATTTCAACTACTTTTTAGCCAAATGCCAGTGCACAATCAATCAATTGATCATCCACATAATTCGAATTTCAGCTCTTCAGGTAGCTTAAATCCTACCGATAACAGTAAAAACCTGGGGATTTATCGTTACCGTGTTTTCATAGTATCGGTGGCGACGATGTAGGAATTATCGGCGCGAGTGTAGGCGGGAAGACAGTCGGAGAGGAGGCTGATGCTGACGTTCCATTCGACGAATTGGTGGCGGCCGCTCGGTTCTCCACACTCTGCCGACTCTAACCCTAGATTTCCGTGGCGCTGCTCGAATTTCACTCCGTCCGCCGCCATTTTGCTCCTCCGATCACGAATCAGTGGAAAGATTCCTCGCAAGTTGCGGCCACGGCTACTCTTCTTAATAGCCCACGCTGCATTGGCGCGTCAACGCCACTCACTTATTCTTCCATCGCCACATCACTGCATAATTTAATCAGATCACTGAAATTCCGAAACAGCAAATTTGATATGAAATTATCCACATATTCATTCGATACGTTTTGATACTTTCTAAATTATAAATAAAAATAAATAATATTTTATCTTCATATATCGATATACATGAGTTTTTTAATTTTATATTTATTGGGATTCATTCGTTGTGGCAGATCGTAGTATGTGTCATCAATTTGGTCCCTATTTCTCTTGTCCTTGATTTAAAATTTTGCTTTTTAATTTTTATTTTTTGAGTTGAAAATGAAAACATGGTGATTGGTACTATAATCACCGACAAAATTGAAGAATCTGATTAAGTGAATATACTCTAGTCGTAAATTTGCATTTAAAGATGAGCATTAATGAAGACAAATATTTTCGTTCACTTTGTACTTTAAATACTCATTAGTCATTAAGGCCCTTCAAAAATGATTTTAAAATAATTTATTTTTATTAATTTGAAACTATAAAACATTGTTTTTTATCCCAACTATAAAACATTGTTACAAACTTAAAATAGAGTAAGACATTCAAATTAGTACACACTTATATATATAGAGTATATATAGGAGGTTAATATAAAATAATTTTATCATGAGAATCAAAATTGATAAATTAGTTATGAAGTTGATAGATCCACGAAAAGTTATTGAATAAAAAATAATTTTCGCTCGTGGGATTCAAACTCGGTGAAAACTTTGAATTCAATAACTTTCTCAACGATTCATCGATTTTCATAGGAATTCATTTTGCTTAGCTTTTTAAGATAAATATGGTTCTCATCATTTAAACCCCTCTCTATGTATATTATATGAGTGAGGTTCAAATAAAAATTATTTTTAACGGAGAACCAAGAACCACAAAATTGCTATGAAAAAATGAATTCATATAACAAAATGAATTATATGAAAGTTAATGATCATCCTGGAAAGCAATTGAATCATAATAACAATCATTTTAACGTGAGAACTAATAACCACAAAAATTCTATGAACAAAATGAATTCAGCTTAGTGAACAAAATGAATTCATAGTTAATGCATCATCTCGAAGCAATTGAATCCAAAATTAAATTTTTACCAAGTGTTCGAATCACATGAGGGTGAAAATTCTATTTTGATCAATAACTTTCCAATGATTCATCAACTTTCACTCTAAATTCATCATTTTTGGTTCTCATAATAAAAATGGTTCTCACGTTAACTCTCTATATATATATATATGAGATGGATCGTAAGAATGAATAATTTGGTAGGAAATATGAAGGAATCTTTGATTCATTGGATAATGGTTGAGATTTAATTTGCCATGGCTACTGCTTTGTGTTGTGTCTACATTATTGATGCAAAGACTAAACCCTTCTTGTCGCTATGTCGAATGAAAGTGTGCTAAACTAATATATTTAGTATATGCTCTACGAAGATGAATATATGCTAAACTAATAGTGCAATATATTAATTCGATCATACACAAATATGAAAGATATGCTACTATATCTATTCCTATTTCCTATACTTATTTCCATTCTCAGAACCATCCCTATATATATATATATAGTTGATCATCGGCAGAACTCATCTTTTAGAACTTTAACTGCACAAGCATATAAAGTCGATGAATAAATTCTAAAATGTTTCACAACAAAATAATTTTAGAAATTTTTCATCAGGCACACATTTATACCGCTCGCACCATCTTTACCCGTCTTATGCATAGTTCGCAGTTCAAAATATATGTTTCATTGATCCACGCCATATATATATATTTGAGTTTCGTAGTAACCGATCCGTAAGTAGTATGTAGTATTTAGTATTCAATTTAGTTCACATATTCGAACGTATGGATGCACCATAATTTATGTTGCACCCATTTTCACTTTTTTTTCGCAGAGGCAAAATGAGAAGGATAATAAAATAACCTTCTTCTTCTTCTTCCCCTTCTCCGATCTTCTTCTTCTTTATTTTTTTACAATGATGGTAACAGAGATGGCGGCACGCGATGCGGTGGACAACAAAGGTGACGGCAACGAACAACATATTTTGAGAAGAAAAAGAAAGAATAAGATTTTGAGGAAAAAAGAATAAGATTTTGAGAAGAAAATAAAGAGATTTTGAGGAAAAGTGGAAGTAGATTTTAGAGAAGATTGAGGACTTTTACGAAGTTCGCTATGATTGGAGAAGGATGTTGTAGAACGATGAGAAGGATGATGGAGAGTTTTGTGTCGAAAATGAAGCATGCATGCTGAAAACAAAATACATACCACAAAACGTAAATATGCATACCATAAAATATAAACATGCATATTGTTTTGCATGTTTTTATGTTTTTCTTTGTTTGTTTTAACGATTTGGTTCCTATTCGCTTAGTTTTGAATATCTTTTATCGAATCATGTTCGTTTTTGGTAGGAATTATCGATTTAAGCATTTTGTGCATATGATTGCTCACTTTTCTAACAAAAACGTAAGTATAAAGGTAAGTCGTATCGTATCCACATGGATTGTAATACTAAAACACGAGGCTAACTCAACAATAATTCATCATTATCCAAAAACGATTTGGTTTAAAAGTTTAGGGCTTCAATATTAAATCCAAAGCAAAAGTAACAACGTGTTTAGTATGATTTTGTTCTTATTATTCATATTCTTTGCATGCCGCTTCCTGGTTGTCTCTATATGTCGTTGTTTTGATTAGTATTTATCGATCTGATTTATTTGGTTTGTTTCGATTTTTGTAGAAAATGACATTAAATAGGATGAAATGGAGTTTAAGATCTATCCTATATTTAAGATCATCTCGATAGGAATCTATAGACGCAAACGGATCGTAATCGAGTTCGGACGAGAGAGAACGGAGCGAACGGCAGCGTCACAGACGCGCGAGCGATCCGGGCGAACGCCCAGCCGCGCGTTCAGCTCTCCTCCAGCCTCCAGCGTGCTCTCGGCGCTAGCCACCACGGCTGGCATCGCCCACGCCCCCCGACGCCGGCCTGGCATGGCTGGCATGGCCCGCCCCGCACGCCGCAGCTCTCCGCTTATTCCCCACGGCCGCCTCATGCAAGTGCCCGCTCCGATCTCGCGCCATCCACGCCCCGTGCTGGTATCACCACCATTCTCGCCCTTCTCTCCGGTCCGCTTAGTCCATCATCCTACTGATGTCCACCGATCTCATTCCGTAGGCTCGGCCACGTACCGTGATTTTAGCTAATTCAACTATTTTCGTAGCTTATTCGAGATTATATAAATTGGATTCAGCCGGCCACAATCTCATTCTCACGCACGATTCTTCCTTTTCTTTCTTTCCTTTTCTTTTCCTTCCATTTAATTATCGTGATTTGGATTAACAATTATTATGCGATTCGGATTTTGGAAGAAGAATTTATCTATGAATGGTTTGTAGTTTTTCTGCTTTAATTATGTCTATGTAATTGGGATTGGAATAATTTTGACCATGAGATAAATTATCGATTTATTGGGAAATATATGTGGATTGTTCTTGTCTTAAATTGTGATTATGGATTGATTATTTGCGATTTTCATCCTTATAAATTATTTATTTCATGATTTCATACATGGTGTTCGAGAGAATAGTGTAGGTTGATTATGTGCTTATGTTTGATTATGAAGTTATGCGAGAGCAGATTTATATTAGATTAAGTTTAATAACGAAAGTGATCGAGAGATTAGTTTGTTGTTGAGTAATTAATATGTGGATAGGGTTTTGCTATCGTGTGCTTTGTAGTAAAATATCCTTCGTAGTTGATGGTGGGTTGATTGAGAGATCCCTATCATTAAGTTCGAGTTTAACGCCGACGTAATCGAGAGATTAGTTAGTGTTGAGCTTGGTGAGAGGCGGGTGTTTTATGCATTGTACCGGTCTTTGATTATTAATAGCGAAGATAGATTTGAACCCTAGAACACCGCTCCATCAGATTCGCCAATTCCTCTTGTTGTCCAAGTGCATCCCGCTTTATCTCGCTCGTTTATTTCCTCGTCCTTTTCGTGATGTTCTTATTTTAGGACGTTAGTATTTCTTTTTGTTTTGTGTTCGACATGAACCGTAGCCTGTTAAGCCTTCCTCGAGAGATTCGACTTGTCGACCTTACCGCCTATAGGACCTCGTACTATTGCGAGCGATCGAAGAACAATTTGGTCGAAAATTTTGCCGTCGGAAGGCTTTAGACTTTTGGTTTTGTGTCGCTTTGTTTTCCTGTTTCATTTTGTTTTTTGCTTCTTCCCATGCTTCTTCTTTTATTTCTTTCTTTTCTTTTCTTTGTTACTATTTTCTCCAACAGTGCGTGATCTTGTTTTGTAGTTGGTGTATGTTAATGTAGGTTATCACGATATGAATATGGTCGACAGTTCTGGAGGAAAAGCACGTCGATGGCAAATTTTTTCTTAAATGAAGAGCCCATTCGACTATTTTGAGGATACCCTGTGCTATGAGCATCAAGCCTATGATCCCATCGGAAGCATCCTCGAGTTCTTCTTCATATAGTCGGACCTCTTCTTCCAACAATGCGCGTGAAGCCGAATGAGAGTTGCAAGCATTCATTCAGCGTAGTCACCGTGAAGCCGACATTGAGGAATCATTGCGAGCTTCATTCAGCGAGTCACCCGGTGAAGCCGACATTGAAGACACACCGACGCCTTTCATACAGACAGTCAACAAAGGTTCGAGATGTTGGAAGCATCTATGGGCCAGAGACTCAAGTCGTCAGATACCAGATAGTGGAAGAATTGGTCCACAACCAAAGTGTGGAGGAGATGCCGAGACATTGAGCAAACATCTTCTATCATAGTCTATGAAGATGATGAAGTTGAGGGAGAATCATGGAAGATGATGAAATTAAAGAGTCAAGGTTTCATCAAACCCGACTAACCATGAACAAGCTTACCGAGAGGAAGAGAGAGGACACGCTGAGGTAGCATCTATAATTTTTCAATATCCTAATTCTCCAAAGTATTGTGCTTTGGAGTTGAAGTTATCTATTTTGCTTTGAAGAATAGGATGTTTGATTGAACTTAATTAATTCATTATCGCACCTCATTGTCCTTTGTGCTTACCTTGTTACACCGATGCCCGTTGAGATGATATTCCTGAGGTGAAAGACTTGGATAGTCTGCTTTTCACCGTGGTGAGCTCGTGCCATTGAACGAGCGCCTACGTGGGGCGAACCCACGAGTTTACTTTTTTTTCTGCTTTGTTTCTTTTTGTTTTAGGTTTTTAATAAGTGAGATGAGAATTGTTGTAGCTGCATAGCATGAACACTAGCAATGGACGCATCGCACCCTGTACTCGTTGACATGTTCTCTCATTTCGTGGAAGTTCACTTCACATTTTACCTTTATGGCTTTTTCAAAGTGTGAGGCGTTTCCGCCTTTGTGTGTTTGCATGTGACTTGTGTTTGTTTGGGTGTCGTCTCCATTTTATACATTTTGTTTGGATTTGAGTATGCTTTATCTCTAGTATACGAGTAGAGTTGAGTGAGCATGATTTGATTGGGTATGCATGCTCGAACTCGATTTCTAGTAATTTTATCGATGTGACGGCTTGATAATTGTTGATGATTGATCTAGTTGTGGGGCACGTCGATGTAAATTGTGATGAAGTGATATGTAGTTGATTGTCGTTGCTATTTATATGTCCCCTGTGTGTCATCTCAAAAAAAATATTATGAAAATATGAAAAGATCGTTATTAAAAAAATGAGTTGGAATAATTTGTTGATGGTTGAATAAGTGAGCTTAAGGTGGAATAAGGGCTCTACTCCTCTCGCTCCATGTTGCTTCTCGAATGGAAGCTCAGAATGAGTATGGAAACCACATTAGATACTCGGGTTTTCAACTCAAGGTTCGACTTAATGAATATTGTCCTATAATCCTCCTCGAGTCGTCACATCTAGTATCGAAGTTGTGTGTTATTTGAAAATGAGATGTGTTACGCAAGGATCTATATGAATTGGCTTTTCGATTATTAAATGCATGTAGATCAAATTGTGATTTGCTAGGACTAAGCGCATGCTCAATCAATTGTTGATTCATTATCATGTTGAGAAGTGTATGGTTTATAATTTCTAGGATGGTGAAGTCATGTTTTATCCATTTGAATTTATGTTTTCTTGATTTCTTTTCGTGTCGTGATGATGATGTTTGCTTGAGGAAAGCAAAGGTTTAAGTGTGGAGGAGTTTTTAGTATGATTTTGTTCTTATTATTCATATTCTCGCATGCCGCTTCCGTGGTTACTATTTATGTCGTTGTTTTGATTAGTATTTATCGATTCGATTTATTTGGTTTGTTTAAGTGGGAGGAGTTGTTTAGTATGATTTTGTTCTTATTATTCATATTCTTTGCATGCCGCTTCCGTGGTTTTCCTATTTATGTCGTTGTTTTGATTAGTATTTATCGATTCGATTTATTTGGTTTGTTTCGATGTTTTGTAGAAAATGACATTAAATAGGATGAAATGGAGCTCCAAGATCTATCCTATATTGAAGAGCATCTCGATAGGAATCCATGACGAAACGGATCGTAATTGGAGTTCGACGAGAGACTGAGCAGAACGGCAGTCACGGACGCTGGGAACGCCCACCGCGGCGTTCGCACTCCTCCGCCTCCAGCGTTTCCTCGGCGTTTATCCTTCACTCGCACGCACGCCGCCTCCGACACGGCCGTCACCCGCCGGGCTGGCACGCCGCCGCCCCGCCCCACACACGCCTGCCTCTCTCCAAGCTCACTCCCCCCGCTAGCCATACCGCTTCGGCCCCATCTCGCCATCCATGTTGGCTGTATCGCACGCGCCATTCTCGCTGCCTCACCTCGTCCGCGTCATTCAATCCGTACTGGTGTCGACGATCTCATTCAGAGCTACTCGCTGTCTCGCGTCGACCACAGCTGGGCGTGATTTTGGGCCGAATTCAACTGTTGTGGGCTTATTCGAGATTATATAAATTGACATTACCGCCAATCACGGGGCACTCTCATTTCACGCAATTCTTCATTTCTTCTTTCCTTTCTTTTCTTTTCCTTCCATTTAATTATCGATTGGATTAACAATTGGATTGTGCGATTTCGGATTTTGGAAGACTAATTTATCCGTAAATGGTTTGTAAGTTTTCTCGCTTTAATTATGTCTATGTAATTGGGATTGGAATAATTTCGACCATAAGATAAATTATCGATTTATTGGGAAATATATGTGGATTGTTCTTGTTTAAATTGTGATTATTGGATTGATGATTTGCGATTTCTCATCCTTATAAATTATTTATTTCATGATCTTCATACATGGTGTTCGAGAGAATAGTGTAGGTTGATTATGTTCTTATGTTTGATTATGAAGTTATGCGAGAGCATTTATATTAGATATAAGTTTAATAACGAAAGTGGTCGAGAGATTGGTTTGTTGTTAGATTAATATATGTGGGTGGTTTTGCTATCGGTGCTTTGTAGTAAAATATCCTTCGTAGTTGATGGTGGTTGATGAGAGATCCCTATCATTAAGTTCGAGTTTAACGCCGACGTAATCGAGATTAGTTAGTGTTGACCGTTGGGAGGCGTGGTGTTTTATACATTGTGTACCGGTCTTGATTCATTAATAGCGAAGATAGATTTGAACCCTAGAACACCGCTCCAATTCGTATCTCGCCAATCTTCTTGTCCAAGTGCATCCTGCTTTACATGCCTGCTTTATTTCGCCTTCCCTCGTGATGCCCCCTTATTTTAGACGTTAGTATTTTTTTTGTTTGTGTTCGACATAGAACCGTAGCCTTAAGCCTTCCCGAGAGATTCGACTTGGGTCGACCTTACCGCCTATAAGGACCTCCATCATGGCGATCAAAAGAACAATTTGGTCTGGAACAAATGCAAAATAAATCAAGCAATAAACACTCAAAGAGATAATATAGAAAGTCTAACCCTATGGATGCATTAATCCTATCCACAACGTATGTTTATCCTGCCTATATTAACCATTTTAATCCGCATAAGATGAAAAATCACATGTAACCAACAATTTCGTTATGACAATTAGAGGATTGCTAATTTTCCCTATTATCATACGTCTCTAGGTGAAAATAAGCAACCCAAAAGGATCACAAAGAATATGCCTTACGAATGTTCCTATCTTAGCTATGACTCGGCTTATTCAGTGATTATGCATTCAAGATCGATTGAAAATTAAAGGTTAAGTAATTAATCGGCAACTAGATATGCATCAAGATTGATCGAAATTAACACATATAATTAAGCACCAAGAATCATAAATCAATGCCGGAAGGTAAATAAAATAGAGAATCACAACATTTAGGATAGAATCACGAAACCCTAATATTAGAACGAAAATTTAGCTAGATAATAAACTAATAAAATATGAAACAATCATGGAAATAGAAATTATATAGATAAAACCCGAATGTGGCATGAAGAACAATCGTTGGGTTCAGTATCCCACCCTTAAAACGGAAAATGATGGAATTTGTTCGGACAAAAGGTTTCAAAGCGCTAACAAATCGTAGAACTAATGTAAAACAATGTAAAACTAATGCTAGATGGATCCGATCAAAGCTAGAGTGCAAAACAGAAAACTATGAAAATCGAAAAGCGCATTCCGTGTCCGGGGCACGAGGGGGTCTATGCCCTATTTATAAAGGGTGAAAATCCTAATTTTCCCGCCCTTGGCCAGGTTCGAGTCACGAGCTCGCGCGAACTGGGCTGCCTTCTTGGCCAGGCTGGACTCTGGACCGTGAGGTGTCATGACCGGACCGCGGTCGCCACTTGGTCGCGAAATCGCAAGAGCTTTTTCGAGGCATCTCGCCCATGTCTCGCGGTCGCATGGCGTGGTCGTGTCGTGGTTTTTCTGCCGACCTAGCGGTCGCTAGGTCGGTCGCAGACATCGCCCGAGGCCCATCTTCGCACGACGGGCTGGCGGCGGGTGGCGCTAGCCCTGCTTTTGCCCTTCTTTGCTCTGCTTCGCTCCATGCTTCGATTATCATCTTATAAGCATACAAAACACCAAAGAGGAACCCAAGAGCAAGATTTTCCAAAATATATAAAAGCATTAAGATCCAATACATAAATGCACTTAATAGATCTAAATTCATCTTTAAATATCAACAATAAAGTGTAAAAAGCGCTTATCAAACCCCCAAACTTGAAGCATTGTTTGTCCTCAAACAAAACAAAACAAAAGAAAGAAAGACACAACGAAAGATCAACGAGCGTCAAGAAAGGTGATTACCATAATCAAGCCTAAAAATATTTCAAAGCTCAAAATCATTAGCGCAATGAGAATTAGTCAACTCGATAACAACCATTGAAAGCAAAATATCATTCAATTCAACCTCACAACGGCATGTGTGTAAAATATAGAGCACACTCAAACTCATAAAGAAAATAAGGACGATATATACTAAAAATCAATGCAATGCAAAATCTTACCATAAGACTTGCCATTTCTCTAATATCTCCACCATATCAAATGCTCAAATTAGGATCAAGGTCTTTTCATAGGTTGTAATGTAGGCACATTGGTTAAGGTAGGATAATATATGGCTAAGTGACTCAAATCTACCTCCAAGCACCTTCATTCATACAATCAACTCATATGGACTTCGTCCATTTCCCTTTTTTCCAACATTCTAATTCAACGCTTATTCAACATAAGGTACCTTATACTATAATAACTAAATCCCTTTATGCTCACATTTGTCACAAAATTTTTCGCTTTGTAATAGAGCTTATAGGTTATTCTTTTCACACGGTTCCATTCTTTACTCTCCATCTTTTATCCCAACTTGAATATCAAAACAAATTTACCCTTTGATTCCCATACCCATCCTCACCTCCTATCATTCGGTAAGAAGAATAAATTTAATAAAGGCTCAAAGAAGGCGAAACGGTATATATCAAGTTAGTGTTTTGTAAATATGTGGTAACAAAGATGGTCTTTTATCCTTTCCATATTCGAAACACATCATTTCGACTACGTAAAAATACGGTAAGTTCTAGAAGATAATTACATACGATATCACACAATTAAGAAACGTAATAAGATGTTTATACGTGAAGCTCAAGTCTCACTTTAAGCAAATGGTGAAAACAACAAGTAGCAATCTCAAGTTATCCATGTCATTTTCTAACATATCGTGCACTATCAACATATTTTTCGAAAATTTCTATCATCATCGCCACAGGATTAACACATTTCACTTAAACCTGATCGACCGACACAACAACGAAAACAAAAGACACGCAAAAAGCCCCAAAATATAAAAACATAACAAGACAAAGAAAACATAAAAGGACTCTCAACCAAACAAACTCGCCCATCCCCTCAAACTTATTGTAAACAGGTGAAATGGGCAATAAGGTTTTGCAGAGTGATTTGTAGAGACCTACCTCATATGCCCGCCTTCCTGGTGGATAGAATCGCCATTAATCCCGACGCATCATCTCCATCATCCGACGTTGGTGCCTTGATACCCGTGTTGGGCGAGGAGCGCTTGGGCCATCATGGAGGTCATATCCGCGCTATCTGCGGGGGCGACCGTCTATGCGATCCAATCTCATATATCCCGGATCGCCATGGGCGGGCGTCAGTGTTATGGCCTCATCCTTTTGAACCTTTGTTTACGGGTTCACTGGTTTGGGGACTTCTGCCCGGCTTTTAAAGAGGATCGTACCAGTACCACGGTGAGCCCGTGATGGTGGATATAACTCCATCGCATCGGTGCTCATCATCACCTTCTTCATCGGTGTCGCGCCTCGCTTTTTGTGAGGGCTACAATCTCTCCTTCACTTTCTTCCGCTTTTTCGACCTCGTCAGGCCTCGCATCGCACCACTTAATCGACCATGAATTTGAAATTTCTTAAGGACCCCGCCTGCACTCAACTTCTCGATGCCTCGCCACGAGATCCTTGCGCATCCGCCCGTCGTGTCCATGATCCTCGTGAAAGGAGCAATACTTGTCTGATCATCGCTTTCGCTCACTCCTAACACGGGCCGAGGCTTCTAACATGTTCATATGGAACTCATAGATCTCGCCCTAGATTTCGCCAGGGTGTATACCGAGGCGCTCCGGTTATGACGAGTCCGAAACTGACTCTATCGGGCCACGTTGTATTCTTCCAAGCATCTTGGGCCTCTCGCCTCGATCTCCCGACCATCTCTCTTCTCGCCGAGGGCTCCATCTTTCCGGCTTGCTTTTTCCTATCTCGCATCGTCCGCTTTAGCGAACCCGACCTGCTATGCGCCACACCGACGGCAGCGGTCGAGGTTCGTGCGAGCGATCTCCTTATATAGGGCCCTGTGCGAGATGCCGCTTTGGAAAGCCGAGATTATGAGGAGGTCTTACGCCTTCGACTTTTAGGCATTCCTTGTTGAACCTGGTCATGAAGTCACGATGGACTACACTCGGTCTTGCCTCGGGTGCGATAGACGAGCCGATGTGGTCTTGGACTCGGGTTTTGGAAGAACCTTCGATGAAGCTTCCATTAGATCTCGGTAGATCCAATACTACGGTAGGTAAGGCGTCGAACCACCGACGCGCTTGTCGATCGGTAACTCCGGAAGCGACTTGCACACGTGAATGGGTGTTGAGACGTTGGTTGATCATGTTGACTCGGAATTGCGAAAGGAAGTTTTTGGATCCCGCATCCGTCTGTAGGGCGATACTTGGTACGGTGCATTGCCCCGGGAGAGGTATCGGTATCTCATCGGAGAAAGGGTAATGATCCTCCCGTATCCATCGAACCCTCCTGCACCGAGGCGAGGTCGCTGGCGGACTGACTATAATGGTGGGATCGGCCTCACGATGATCACGACGCCCCGCCCGCATCGCCATCGTCCATTATGCGGTTGGTTTGGAAACCAACCCGCAGGGAGGTATTATCCGCAAAGACGAGCGCCTATCATCCGGAGGTCGTGGAAGCCACCGTCGCGCTGCTCGTGCTTTGATGAGGTCAAGCACGTCTTTCTTGACGATGCCGACCTTGTTCTCGGTACGAGGTATTAACAAGCTCTCCTTATTCTTTTCGAGGAACCTTTCACCGCGTCAAGAGTTCAATCGCGATGCTGGTGGTTCCTTTCTGCTGTCGCATGACCTCCTTCGCTATGGTATTCTTCTCCTTCACGTAGGATATGGTCACCTCGCTCATCGAGACTCGAGATGTGTCATTCGAGTCGCATCTCTTATCGGGCTTTTCCTAGTCGAGTTCGGCGATCCCACCATCATTATTGTCACGTAGTACTCGGATGTAATGCTTCTCAGATTCATCGTTGTTCGATTGTTACTCGAGAAAAGATCGAAACACAAAATTTTTGTTCCCACAGACGCGCCAATGATCGATCCGATTCGTAGGGTAATAAATGCAATAAAGAACACGAGGAGTTAACGTGGTTCGATCTTTAAAATAGATCGCTCACTAGAGCAAGAGAGAGTATGTGTATTGGAGTGTGTAAAGCGATTACAAAAAGTGTAGATGATCTTCTTCCGTCTAATCTAAATTCTTTTATACACAATGATATTGAGCCTGAACTCTAATCACAGCCTTCTCTTATAGCGATTCTTTTAGATATACGATCTGGATTCTTTAGATATCAAGAATCTTCTACGTCTCCACTTTCGAGATCTGAGTTGTAGTTGGTTTAGAGCTCTTCAACTCACTCCCTACCGAAGCTTACTTGATGGTACCATTATATTGCGCCCGATCGCCGGGAGCTTAGTAATGGTTGTATCCTATCATAAACACAGCTATCTCTCTCCGTAACTGCCCCAAAGACTCCCAAAATTTACACCCATATCCCTCCTATCTCCACTTTCTTGTCTCTCCTCCTCATCATCCATGGACACCCCACTAGTAGGTTACAGAAGAAATGTGGGATTTGTCTTATCAACCCTCCAAGAAAGTCGGCTCTTTTCCAAATTTACGTTTGTTTATTTGGATTTTTTGATTTGGGGTTTATGATGATTTGTGTTTTATGTTAGATTTTTGCTGCTTCAAGACTTGATATACCAGATGCTTGGCAAATGCCTCAGGTTAATTTTACTGATCAATATTATTGAGTTTTTCATTTTCAAAAGATTAAATTTTGATTTATGGCGCAGGAAAGGGGTTCTCTGAATTCCGGTGTTGTGATTAAAAATATGAACTTCAGAATTCGAACTGATACAATTGAGTTTGTTATTGGTTGCTATTCTGCATATTCTAGGGCTGTAAATTGTAACGGGAAGAATAGACTTTAGCATCTGCATTGATATATTTGCATTTGCTTTTGGTTAACTTTTACTCTGATACAGAAGCTATTGTTATTTTCTGTAATGCGTAGGGATGGAATTCGTGTTATAGTGTAAATTATAAGTTTTAAGGTGTCTCGATGAGGCCTATATTTTGTGCCAATAAGGAGATTATGTGTTCACATTGGGAATTTGAGATCTTGACATAATATGAGTTTCCTTGATAGGTGCTTGCTCGTGTGTGTTGGGGCATCTATTTCTAGATTAAAATGCCTATTTCATGTTTTGCATAATATTAGGGAGCTAAAAGCCTAAAAGTGTGGTGATGCTTTCTGTAGGGTGGAATTGATGAAAGTGAGGATCCTAGAAATGCTGCCATTAGGGAATTGAGAGAAGAAACTGGAGTGACTTCAGCTGATATTGTTGCCGGTATGTGTAAAAACTTGACTCTTATTGACAATTGCTCTATGAAGACTCGCTCGCGCACGGCCCGGTGGGTTCCCTTAACAAGTTATCGCTTATAGTCGTCGCTGTTTCTTCAGCACACTACAGCCCTCGCCGGCCTCCCGTGAAACCGTAAGCTCCCAGCAGTGGGAGGGCTAGGGCTTTGACCGCGTGCTGTTGAAGAATGAGCCGACGACTCCTAAAATGAATACTGTATCTGTTTGCAATTTCCAATCTACAACGGCTAAATCTATAGGACATACAGGGACACATACTTCACAAGCAATGCATTTATCAAATTCAAAGTGGATTCAGCCTCGGCCCATGAGGGTGGTGAAGCACGAGCCCCAATTAGTAGAAAAAAACCCACAATCCCTTGGGGTTATCCTACACTTGGAAGAATAAGTAAAAAAAGGAATAAATCTAGTGATAATTTGATTGTTCGTCGTGACCATCTTTTCCTTGGATGCTTTAGGTGGGGTTGTTGGTTTCCATCTAGAAAATTTGGCTCTTCATTTTTTTTAAATACATGTTTCTCATTTCTACATCTGTGGTTTCGTTTGATTGTATTTCGTGTCGCAATTTGTGCCAAATCCTCGTCTAGTTTCAATGGCAACTCATTTTGTATATTTGGATAGAAGGTCTTCTGTTTCATTCCATTGAGAAAAAGGTGATTAGGCATTGTTCTTTTACAATTGATAACAATTGCAGTGAACGACGGTGTAGATTTTATAATCTGGTTCGTGTTTGCCCCAGACTGCATCTTTAATTATGTGAATAATGCCATGTTTGCTCAATTTAATGATTTGATGTTTATGAAGTAGCATTTTCGACCTTTTCATGTGTTCAATTTCGCTCAGGCTATCACCTTGCCATGTGTTCTCCTTCCTATTTTGCCATATAATAAAATATATGCAACATTAGAATTTGTTCATTGTGATTGCAATCAGCCATCATACAGTGAAGGCTTCACTGCTTATTTTGGTTTTTAGTAATATTATATTAAAAATCCATAACGGAGGAAAATATTTGAACACTGATAATTGGAGTCGGGAGATGCTTCAAATGTTAAAGTGACAAGTAGATATACTTGTATATATATTCACGTGTTTATGCATATACATAGGTCCACTTTACAAACATACACCTGTATGGCATGGATGAACACATGCTTTTCTGTATTGATCTATAAAGATACCAAGTTCCTCGGTCATGGCTTCCTGAAAATATCTTCTACAGTGTTTCCAGAACTTGACTCTTCTACGTGTATTGCCTGTAGTGTCTAAGCTTCTGCTGACTTAATATCTTATACGTAACGGGATTTTAATATTGTATTATTTGTTATGCGTAACAAGTGATCTACTACAGGCACCATATTGGTTGACGTACGATTTCCCATCAGAGGTAAGGCAAAAGCTCAAGCAGCAATGGGGTTCAGACTGGAAGGGTCAAGCACAGAAATGGTTGATATGCATATACTTCGTTTCTTCAAAACTTTGTAATATTTTCTATAATAATGCTTATAGGTGTTCTGACATTATGCTCGTAACTTGAGGTTTCTGTTAAAATTCAAAGGGAAGGACGAGGAGGTCACCGAGAAGGCCGAGTTTGGACAATGGTTGTGGATGTCTCCGCTGGAGATAGTCGACCATGTAAGTTCTCTTTCTGATCCAAAAACCGTGGTTTCAATACTTAATCACTTCGTTGCAACCAACATGCAGGCGGTGGATTTCAAGAAGCCCGTGTATGAACAAGTCATGAAAGCCTTCTCTCTGTATCTTGAGTAGATTATCGAGTTCATTTCATTTCCCCAAAACCCAATTTTTCCACATAAAATTGGAGCTATATTTCACACTGACGTCTGTAGATGCTACTCACTCAATAACATCATAGGATGACATTATTAATTCTATGGTTCTTGAATATACATTGCATTTGCTGTCTTAATTTTGCTGTGTTTGGAAGAAGAAGAAGAAGAAGAAGAAGAAGAAGAAGAATATAATTTGCTGCACACAAAAGAAGGGACTTTATTGAAGAAAATTCTGGATACTCTCATCACTGCAGATGCACATAGTAATACTTCATTCCAAGAAAATGAAAAGAAACATAAGATAACCAGACTTTCAATTTGTGTTAATTTTTTGCGCTTTCGACAGCATCGGCTCTTCACCATTTGAGCTTTGGTGGAAAGTACTGCGTTGCATTCATTAATCACAACATAAGAGAAAGGAAATAAAAGATTAAATTGAGGAAATAGGTAATAGGGCATGTTTTCTTTGAGTTTCACCTTCTGAATAAGGGAGATGTAGTATGGCTTCACGTTGTCCACATCAACCCCAGATTTGCTTTTGCTGTAGAGATCATATTTGCTGCAAAATTAAACAGTGATCAAACTGTGTAAAATCTCTGAAACAAACAAGTTCAAAAAGGATGGAAAATAAATGAAATGGTACTTGAATATTTGAAGCCATTTGAGATTCTCAGCATCTTCTTCATTCATCAGATACTTGTATGCTCCTGACTTGTGCAGTGCTGAAACACAGATCATGAAGAGTCAAGTCCACATACATTAACACACGCTCACACGTGCACGAATACTTGCCATAAAATGAGTGATATCGGATGATGAAGAGCGCAGCCGATGGCAGAACTAGTCTTGTTTTCCTTAGCCACCTGCAAAGACCATTGGAGTTGATTTCAAGAATCCGTGGGGCCCAAGAAGACGGGGTTATGGAGTCGTACCAGGTACATGTAGTCGTCGTGCCCCATGACATCAAAACGTTGTCCAGTCCACAGCCCTCTGGATAAACTCCAAGCTTGGTGTTATAAGCTGGATTCTTGTAATCAGGGCTGCTCTTGAAATGCTGCAAATTTTGAGATTTCATGTAAAATTTCAACGTGCTTGGCATGGAGTTGAAGTTTTAGAGATGGAAGACGGACCTCGTAGTGAATGATTGATGGATCAAAGGCGCAGCCAAGTGGAAACGTGTCACCTGCAATTAAGCAGACGATGAACAACAACAACAACGAGGGAAGATGAGTTAAGTTTGATGAAATGATGAGTCTCACCAACAACAGCCCATTGGGGCAGACCTCCAAAGCTAGGCAGAAGAAGAACTTTTCCAAGATCTAAAACAGCAATACATATTTGTTACTACTAAGATATATGGTGATTAATTTAGTTTGTGATATTTGGAATAAATGGTAACCATGAATGAGAGCAGTCAAATGGAGCCAGTCCTGATTAGGGTAATCTTTCCTAATGGCCTCAGCAGATTGGAGCAGATGCTGAATTTGGGGCTCATCCAAATCAGGATCACTCTCATCCACCACTTCATTCAGGAGCTCACAGCATTCCCAGATGCTCATTTCAATGCGATCCAACGAGCTGTACTTCTTCCTCATACGCCGCCTGTGCCAGAATATGTGTTGAAGATACATGCATGTTTTATTTCTTTGAAAAAGGAAAGAAATTCTCACAAAGTCATATGTTTGGTTGATGTGGCTGAGGCGATAGAGTTCTTCAACCATTTCTGTTCTTTCGTTCTCAGCATCATAATCCTTCAAATCAGATACCAAAGGTGTCATGTGATTTATTAGAATACAGAATTACTACATGGGATGAGACAGAGAGAGAGAGACCTGAAAGAATGGCCATATGAATTGGTGTGAGGAACAGCAAAGCCTTGATAGAGAATGAGTTCATCAGTTTCAGAAACATTCTTCAGATCCTTGGCATCCAACCTTTTCATACCAAATAACAAGAATCTAGTCAGCACTCTATCTTGGTAGAAATGTCGTTATGGTGAAAACTGCAGAACAACAAATCATGTAACAAACTCATAAAAAATTAAAACAAAATCAAGAAACAAACACAGCTTGTAACAGAAAGATGCATATCATCATCTTCTAGAGTAAAGATAATGAATTGGTATGCATATATATATATATATACACCAAAGTGAGGCTGTTGAAGGATTATAGTCATGTCAAGATAATGAAGGTGAAATTTTGTTTGTTTTTGGAGTGAAATGCATAGCTTTTATAGTGAAGAAAAGAGATCCTTAACTGCAAATTTGGAGTCAGCTGGAATGGAAATGTGTTGGCGTCAAATCAAAACCCAACATCAATATTTGGTTACCCTAAACTAATTACCAGTAATTCGTCATTATCCATTCTTCTCTTATAAATGACATTTTCTACAAACATATTTAATTATAATTATTGTTTTATTCATTTATATTAATTTTGAAATAGCATGTGTTCATTATAGTAAAACAAAACATATAGGGTAAATACACCATTTTAGCCTAATAAATTGACTCGATGACAATTTTATTCTTACTAAATCAATAATACTTTAATCAAGTCTAATAAATTGATTTTGTGATAATTTTAGTTAGTAGTGATTTTTCAAGATCGAAAAACACAATTGACACCGAAATGACATATAGAAATTAAAGCTCAAGTTAGAAACCTCATTGTAAAGGACTTACTAGCTACGTGTTATTTCCGGTGCAAATTGTGCTTTTCGACACCAAAAATCATTAACGGGCTAAAATTATCACAAAATCAATTCATTAGACTTCATTAAGTATTATTGATGGTATTTAGGAAGTGACCGTATATTTTCAAGACTAGCATCTATATATGCTATAATTCCATCGTTCACGATGTGTGGAAGTTAAATGAAAATTTTGGAGTATGGAATATATATATATATATATATATATATATATATATATATATATAGGGTTGGGTTCCGTAGTACCGGTCCCGAGATAGTATGTAATACTCAATCTAGACCACAAATTTTGAACACGTGGACGCACCAAAATTTGACACGTGGCACCATTTTTCGCTCGGGGGCAAAATGGGAGCACTCTCATTGACTCGGGTGCCGTCCGTGGGTAGGGAGTTCGCGGCGTTGGGGTCTCCATGGTGCGAGTTTGGATTGATGCACAATAAAACACGAGATAATGCATAATAATATGACAATGCATTTAAATGAACACAAATGCATCGCGTAACCGCGCCTGATGCAAATGTGGTATTGGTAGGGATGTTGGGTGGGCTCGGCGGTGGGTAAGAGCGGCTGGTGCCGCCGTTGGGTGAGACGTTGGGTTTGGAAGAGTCACAATAAAACACAAAATCGTGTGAAATAACATAACACCATTCACTTGAACATAAAATGCATCGCGTCAACCGTGCCGGTGGGGGGAAGCGAGCACCGGAGTGTGTTTTGCGAGAAAGAGCAGAGTTGGGCGCCGCGGCGCGCTGGCACGCCGGGCGCGACTCTAATCACATGCATTATTCTCTTCAATGCATGCATTTTTGTTCATTTCAATGCATTATCTGTTCAACTAAATGCATTGTTTGTTTTCGCAATCACATAACAATCAAATTACTAATCTACCCAATGAATAGGCGAAATTAGCGAAATTAAGCTTAAAAAGTCCGAAAAATCGAACCATAGGATCTATTAGATGAGTGGATGAGATTGAGTACTACATACTATCGGGGCTTGGGTACTATATGATCTATCCTATATATATATATATATGAGAGATCAAATAGTATCCGAGCAGAGATAAGTATATAGTACTCAATCTCATCCACTCATCTCATAGGTCCTATGGTTGAGATTTTTTCGATTTTACAATTAATCGTTGATTTTCGCTTCGAAGCGTAGATTAGTAATTTGATTGTTATGTGATCGCTAACTATATGTTTAGTTGAGCCGAATAATACATTCTAATGAACAAAAATACATGAAGTTGAACACAATAATGCATGCGGTTGGAAGCTCGCGCCCAGCGTGTGCTCGTGCTCACTCATGCCCGTTGGCACAATAATGTATTTTTACGTTTTATTAAATGCATGGACATGTTTTGATCAATGTGTGAACGTGCTTTGTTAAATGCATGTCTGTGTTTCATGGCAACGTGCGTTTTATGTTTTGTTCAATGCGGTTTGGTTTTGTTCAATACATTTTATGGTTTTCGACACAAATCTCTCATCCATCCTTATCATCAATTTCATCGTCTCTTTCCATGATTACCGACGAATTCACCGCGAACCACCACCATAGCCACTATATTTCGATACTTCAATCATCTATCAAATTCATCTTTATTTTTCTCAAAATCCATCAATTTTGTTCTCAATTTTTCCTTCTTTCTTTCAAAATCTATTGTTTGTATATCTTGCTCTTTGTTGTTCGCGGTCCTGGCGTCGTTCCTTCACGCTTCTTCGTCTTTGGCGCCGTCCACTGCAACCAAGGATGAGAAGAAGAAGGCTGGTTTGATATCTCCCCATTTTGCCCATTGTGAAAATATGAAAAATAAAAGGAGCTGCCACGTGTCAGCTTGTGGTGCTGACACGTGTCAGCTTGTGGTACTGCCATGTGTTTAAAATGTGTGGTCTAGATTGGGGACCAGATCTACGAAATCCAACCTATATATATATATATATATTTGCCTTATTTCAGTTTTATCACTATATCAAATAAATAAAATAAAATTGAAAATGCATGTTGACATCTCAATATTATCATTTTCCTTAAATAAGTCCATATACTGTCTGTTTGTACAAATATGACAATACCTATTGGAAAAATTGAATCATTCAATTTTTATTTGCACTAGACTTGCATTTTACAACATGTGGACACTGACTAAAATTTGTAGGGCCTTCTCTTGGAGCAAAAAGTTCACAAACTCAACTCTTACAACTAGAAATTGACTTAAGGGCATCTCCAAGGTGTCTTTAAAATAGCGTTCAACGCTTTTTATCGTCAAGAACTCCTCCAATGTTGTACCATTTTTTACTCTATTTTAAAGATTGCTACAGTGTTGTGCAATACATAGCATAACACTACATCTGCGCTTATCCTTTTCTTTCCCTTTTGATATTTTGGTTATTTGGTTATTTATATAGAGTGATGAATATTTGTTTATGTTATTTTATGGATATAGAAGGTTGATGTATATTTATTTATTTATTGAGCGAAAATTGCTCGTTGAAGTTTGAAACATACGTAAAATGAAGATTACACTAAAGATAAAGTAGATGGTTGGGAATGAAATATTGTTTCTCTGTAAAATAGAAATAAATTTGTTGTATTTTTAAGCAAACCATTGTAGTGTATAAGTGAAAATGCATCAACTCAATTTCAATAGCTAATAAGTTTTAAAGACGAAGAAAAGTATACCGAAAGCATGAGTACCTAGTTAAAGAAATTTAATCAAGAAGCACACATTTTGAATCTTGACAATTAACACACTAAATTTAAAAGAATACCATTGACTTTTTCCACTTAAATAATATGGATTAGTAAGGTAAAATTACACAAAACAAAGTGAAATCTAAAGATTATGAAGAGATTATGTCATCAAGATTTAAGGTTTTCAAATACTCATAATGGATGAAACCAAAATCTCATTATTACTTAAATTCGAATAATTTGTTAGTTAATCAAATCACCAATCCGTCTTCTTAACTTATTGAGCCGCTTAGATCGAGCAAAATCTAGAAATCAGAATATCCAATCCGAATCAAATCGAAATTTAAAATTAGGTTTGGATTTTTGGATTTTCGTTCGAATCAGATTGACATTTTTAAAATTTTGGATTTTCGGATCGGATAGGATCGATTTTTTTAATCCAGAAAAATCCGAAAATCGAATTATATATAATGTATATATATAATATTTTATTTATATATTTTTAAATCTAATATAAATATATAAAATTAGTAAAAATTGGTTTGGATTTTTCATAATTTTGGATTTTCGGTTCGTTCGAGATATTTTTATTTTCGGATTTGGATTTTCGGTTAAGATCGGATTGTTTCCTCCGAAAATTCGGATTTTCGGATCGGTTCGGATTAACAAAATCCAAATCGAAATCCGAATAGTCACCCCTGAAAACCGCTCTCCACCGAATGACGTCTCCATGTTTCCTTCATTGAGTCCTAAAATAGTACTCCTCCGTCACAAAAAATATCCCAAAATTTCTATTTTGGACATTTATAAAAATATCTTATTTTTTATTTTAGTACATCATTCTACTTTATCTTCTTCTATTTCACCATTAAAGTTCACACTTTATCTATTCAAAAAACATCTATCCATTATTTTCTTAAAACATGTATCAATCAAATATATTTTTTTTGGACCAATGAAATAACTTATATGTGAGATTGGTTCGATCCCCCCCAAATGTAATGCGACGACCGGAGACAGAGAGCCTCATCGATTATAAAAATAATAATGCCGAAATATCATTATTGTAGAACGTCATCCTACGTGTTGATTTTTTTATTCGAGGGGCCACGTGTTCTGATAAATTTCAAATAAATAAATAAATAAACAATAGCAAACACAAAATGTAAAATAACTTTATATGTAATTAATGGTCAATTTTAATATACATTTGGAGGACGATGTAAGCGGACTTTCATAAGTCACATGACCTTAGAATATCATACAGTTCTAATTTGGCCAATTCATTAAATCACTCGACCAATGATACATTTTTATACCTAATAAATTAGGCAACATGCATGAATGATCTGAATTACTACTATTTTTTCCATTTATATTTTATACTAATGTGTAGTGTGAGACATCAGTTTTATAATATAAATACAAATGAAGAAAAAAAATTCGTGAACTCGGCACTGAATATCACTGTTATTATTGGATTTGTATGCTATCTATCACTATCAAATAAATAAAAAAATTGTATAATTAGCAAATGATATTTTCTGTCTTTTCGGGGACATTTAAGCGGTGTAAACTTCTTTCTAATTTAAGAGGTCTAAAATTCAAATAGCCTTGGACAATCTTCT
Organism: Salvia rosmarinus; assembly: GCA_036937905.1. Lineage (NCBI taxonomy): Eukaryota > Viridiplantae > Streptophyta > Magnoliopsida > Lamiales > Lamiaceae > Salvia > Salvia rosmarinus. The sequence continues at coordinate 35,178,413 of CM072818.1, forward strand.
AATGAAGGATCATCAAATTGCCTTTCCACTTCAATTAGTTACATATTTCCAAACCCAACAAACAAACAAAATCGAAATGGAAAAATAGAAAAGAATCCCTTCCACTAAGTAGAAAAAAAAAGCAAATGATATTTTCTATTGTCCCCCCAATCCAAAGGTATTGTTAGTATATTAATTTACAGAATTAGTACCCTAAAATAATATAAGTATTCATAAAATTAGAATAATAAAACTTTAAAATAAATAGAACACATGGAATATTTTCTAGTAATAGCGTTTGTAGTGCCCCCTTTCCCCCTCATATTCGATCAATCTCTCATAATTTTATTTGGGGTAAATATCAGTTTATGTCTCAACGTTTTGCTTTTTTTCACATAATGTCTAATGTATTAGTCCCTAACATTTTAGAAAATTTTATTTAATATTCCGTCGATCAATTTCCGGCGTACAAACGCTTACGTGGTGTCGAGATTAATCTTTGGACTCACGTCATTACAAAAATAAAATAAAAACATGAAAAAGTTAATCTAAAATGACGGTATTCTATTTCTTCCCTTATATTAGCGTGGAAAGAAATGGGAGCGGCGTCATTCTAGATGAACTTTTCATGTTTTATTTAAGTTTTATATTGACGTGGAGTCGGTTGAATTTCGACAAGTCACGTAAGCGTTGTACGCCGGATATTGATCGGTGGACGATTAAGTGAAAATTTAAAGCGTTAGGGCAAAATAACTATATCTTTATGTTGGGACATTAAGTGAAAAATCTTATAACGTTGGGACATTAACTTATATTTACCCATTTTATTTATGTTCACCTATGTAAACAAGTTTTTGTAGCTAAGCTTCACGTTGGCCCTAATCATACATGGTTTATGTTGACGTTAATTCTCATAAATTGTTTATGACAATCCTAAGAAAAGAATTTTCGTAACAAAACAATTACCGTTTATTTCCAAAACCCAATTACAACTCATAATCTGGGCTGGTGCTCAAGATTTTTAGAAGCACCCCCTTCACAAAATTGATTAATCTAAGTGGAAGACACAAAATCAAGCAACAGCCAGAACAAGTCTTCTTCTTCTTTAACTAAATAGCAAAAACAAACAACAAGAACTGCAGAAAAAGATGGATGAAAGAACAAACTTACAGAAACCATATCTTGAAAAATCTTCCTCTGCATTTCTTGATCTGCATTCCACTTTGAGGAAAATCCTCTATTTGGGAACATTTGAAATGAACAACTCTTGGAAAGGAATTATGTAAACTAAGCTTGAAAGGCAAAGGGCATAAATTAGTTGCCATTTCAACAAGAAAGATTATGGCTGTTTTTGTGCAGCTATTTATGTTGAAGAGGCAAGCAAGTGAGTTTCTCCTCCTTCACATACATAAACATATCATTCGTACGTACCAAATATCAAGTAATACTTGATGCCAAATGTGCTATACTCGTTAGGTCAACATCAAAAATCATGCTTCAACTACCAAGTACGGTAAGAACCAGTACAAATAAGTTGTAATCTTTAACTGAGACTTTACAATTCACAACATTTGATTTGCACATTCTCATGTGTGAATTATAGTTTAAATTGAATAATTACAGTGGATTCGTGTTTGAATATTGAGTGATGGGTCCCCATTATCCATATGTCTGGGAAAATATCTTTCCACTTTTGGCAACCGAATCAGATGGCCAACCACAAAGCACATCAGTTGAAATCTTGCTTTTGGACAACAAATTTTCTGCATAGCTTTAATTGGCACTATGTAACAACTTCACCTCAACAATTCAACACCATTATAATTTCAAGAAATTTCTCAAGATTGCATGTTGATCGCCAATCTTATATATCACTTTGGATGACTATACAGCAATCCAACAATTTTTCTTTTGATTTTTGTGCTCATAAACAAGAGTCCAGTATACAGTTAATCCCTAAAAATCACCCCAATTTAATTTGCAACATCTCACAAAGAAACTAGTCTGCATAATCCAATATACCTAAACTGCAACATCTGACCCATTCTACATAGCCAACAATTATAAAGGAATTCAAATAGACAAGCACCAATTTACCAAATTTTCATTCCTTGACCATTCTCCACAGATTCAAATTTCAACCAAAATTGTGGAAAATTTCCAGCAAATGACTCACAACTTCCTCTGCAACAATCTCAGGGGAGAATCTCCCCTTCATGTCAACCCTAGCTTGCCCTCCTTTGGCCTTAGCCTCACCCCGATTCCTCACCACACGCCTCATCAAGAATCGCAGCTTATCAATGGATGGCTCCACCCACAGATGCCCCTTAAATGGCCCGTCTCCGACCTCACTCATCCCATCAAAGGGCAACGGATAGCTATTCTCGTCCGTCAAGTACTCAGTCGGGCGGACCAGTTGGTGGCGATCACGGGCAATCCCATCGCCATCGCCTCCACCACCGGCCGGCCCCACCCTCGCCTCTAGATGGCAGCACAAATGCATCAGCCGCCTTGTACAGCCTCGGCAGATCAACCTGAGCTACATGGCCATCAATCACATAAATGGGAGCCAAGACCATATCCCCCAAATTCAATCCATTCACATATCTGACAATCTTCCTATCAAAATTACTCTCTGTGTGAAAAGCATTAGTCAGCAAACACAATGCAACATCATCTTCTCTACTAAACTCCTCCAAATAAGCCCTCAACAACACATCCCACCCCTTTCTAAATTCCCATTTGAACACGCTCAAGAAAACAAACTGTGATTTTGAAATCAACTTTTCTGATCCCAACACAAGCCTGCTCACTGCATCTAAATCCAAAGGCTTAACCCTAGATGGGTCGAAAAACGACGAATCGACTGGCTGGATGATCTTCCTCACCTTCAATGGATCAACTCCACTTTTTATAAACGTGGCAACATGGAAATCAGTAGGAACCCACACATGATCCATTCGATTACACCTCCCCACGTGCTCCTCACTCACTCTATCAGTCTCAAACATAGTCCTGCCGACGACAACCTTGAACTGCCCGTAGCCGGTCGGCGGGCAGGGTAGGGTTTCGTAAAGAGCCGGATACCAGGCCCCGGGCTCACTGTGGCAAATTACTAGGGTTTGATTCAATTTGCATTTGGTTTGGTAGAGATTCATGGCAAGATTTCTCATTTCTAAGGGCAAACCCACCCAAAATTCTCTATCTTGGAGATCAGCATAATGCTCGATGCCCATTTTGAAAAATGGGGCCCTTTGATTGTTGATGTAGGCGTTGAGTGCGAGAATGTAGGACCAGGCTTCGGAGCTGTAGCCGCCGCCGGAGAGGAAGGGGGCCATCCATAGTAGGCAATAAGGGGGTTCATGAATTTCGGTTTTCCTGATCGTTGGGAGGAAATGGTGGAGTTTCGAGATTTGTTGGAAAATCTTGGGGTGGGGGAAAAGTGTTGATTTTAGGAGGGATTTTGTGAAGCGGCCTTTTGGGGTGAATGAAATGGCGAGGAACAGTATGAAGATCGAGATCAAAAATATGGGTTTCGATGGAAAGCGGATTTTAGGAGGGTGTGGGTTTTGGGGTTGTTGATTTTCATGTGAATCCATTTGCACGACCTAAAAATAAGATAACATAAATCATATACTATGTGTGTGTATGGAGAGAGGAATGAGGATTACTGCAACTTTAATTTCCGAAACTCTGCTCGCCGCTGAATGGGAAGAGGAACAAATGTCGAATTTCTTGGAGGAAGGAATCCCATTTCTTCGATTTCTTGTGTCATTTCTTATAGGATTATTCTTTTCTTTTCTATTTTAAGGTTTAAAATGTTAATTTATGCCTATTTTCTTGGAGCTTCCTACACAAGGACAAAAGTGCAATCATTCCATATAATGAAATAAGGAATACTAGTGTATATCGTAATTTATAATCATACTTGTTAATCATCAGAATTTGTTTAAAATTATAAATATAACTTGTTGTAATAATTGGTTATTCATCGTAGTAATAATTGAATATTACAAAGTATATTAATAATAAATTAGAATAAATAACAAAAGATTAAAAGTTAGAGAAACTACTTGTATAAATTTATATATTCATACATGTAAAAAAAACTTGATTTTAAAATTTGATTTTACTATTGATTCTCGTCCGAAACTTATGTAATAATACCACTTAATTATCTAATCTCATTTAAAATTTATAAAATATCTAAATAGTTAAATATAAGTTTTTTCAATAATAAATTCGATGGGAAATCACTTTATGAGATTTTATAATTTCAAAACCTAAATCTAAATTCATTCACAACCAAAATAAGTTAATAAATAAAATACTTGAATCCCACTAATTTTTATAAGACTTCACATATTCAAAACATAAATCTATTTTTATATTTTTGTGTTTATTTCCATCGCAACAGAATATTTCTAGTTTATTTTAAGACTATAGATTTTCTTACTAAATATGTATCGATTCATGTTTTTGTTGATATACCATATTTAATCATATTTAAGAATATAAATTTATTTTTATCTTTTCATTTTATTTTCACCGCCAACGGATTATTTTCTATTTTATTTCAAAGATTGTAGATTTTCTTAGTAAATACGTATGGATTTATTTTAGTTGAGCTAGCTAATGAAATCGTGTCACTTTTAAGAATCCTAATCCTGCTAATTACCTAAATCTATTTATAAAATATCTAAATAGTTAAATATAAATTAATACAATAATTGGTTATCTATCTTAATTAAACACGTAGTACAAAGATTAATAATAAATTCCACATACTTGAATTTCACATTAATTTTTTCTAAAATATTTTTCTTATCCATTCTTATCTCAAACTCGTATAGTAATGCATACTAATTACTCAAATATATGTATAATATATTCCACATTAATTTTATCTATCTTAATTAAACATGTAGTACAAAGATTAATAATAAATTCCACATACATGAATTCCACATTAATTTTTCTAAAATATTTTCTTATCCATTCAAATATATTTGATTTTTTTTCTTAAATTATGTAGAAAGGGAAAGTAATACTATAATCCATTCTAATTATATCCATATCACAATATAATCTGAATATTTTTATATAATGTATCCAAAATATTTATCTTATTAAATAGTGCGATAAATAAAATATTAATTTGATAAATTTAAATAGTCTAAATTAAATTAAAAACTGTTTAATTGGTAACATTGAATTAAATAAACTATTAGTGTTGTAGTTGGATTGATATTAATATCAATCACTCCACCAATTAAAAATGAAAATTCAATTGAGACTTAAAGAATATAAATATCCTTTTATATAAGTTCTCATTTGGTTATATTTCATAAAAAATAAATGTGGGATTGTAGAGTGATTAGAAGGCATAAAATGAAGAATTTAGAAATTAAGAATAAACAATTATAGTAATTTCACATAGGATTGAGGATCAATGTGGTGTCTTTAATATGTGGAAATATATTTGATTTTCTTCTTAAATGTATTTGATTTTTTTTCTTAAATTATGTGGAAAGGGGAAAGTAATACTATAATCCATTCTAATTATATCCATATCACAATATAATCTAAATATTTTTATATAATGTATCCAAAATATTTAACTTATTAAATAGTGCAGTAAATAAACTATTAATTTGATAAATTTAAATAGTCTAAATTAAATTAAAAACTATTAATTTGGTAATAATGAATTAAATAAACTATTAGTGTTGTAGTTTGATTGATATTAATATCAATCACTCCACCAATTAAAAATAAAATTCAGTTGAGACTTAAAGAATATAAATATCCTTTTATATATGTTCTCATTTGGCTATATTTCATAAAAAATAAATGTGGGATTGTATAGTGATTAGAAGGTATAAAATGAAGAATTTAAAATTAAGAATAAACAATTATAGTAATTTCACATAGGATTGATGATCAATGTGGTGTCTTTAATATGTTTTGCTATATAATTTTATAACCTAAATCCATTCAAAACCAAAATAACTAAATGCATAAAATACTTGAATCCCACATTAATTTTATAAGACTTCACATATTTAAAACCTAAATTTATTTTTATGTTTTGATTTTAAGATTATAGTTTTCTTAGTAAATATGTATCTATCCATGTTCATATTTTTATATAATGTATCTAAAATATTTATCTTATTAAATAGTGCAGTAAATAGACTGTTAATTTGACCAAATTAAATAGTCTAAATTAAATTAAAAACTATTTATTTGGTCAAATTAAATTAAATAAACTATTAGTGTTGTAGTTTGATTGATATTAATATCAATTATATTTATAATATATTCCACATTAATTTTTTCTAAAATATTTTTCGTATCCATACAAATATATTTGATTTTTTTTCTTAAATTATGTGGAAAGGGGAAAGTAATACTATAATCCATTCTAATTATATCCATATCACAATATAATCTGAATATTTTTATATAATGTATCCAAAATATTTATCTTATTAAATAGTGCAGTAAATAAACTATTAATTTGATAAATTTAAATAGTCTAAATTAAATTAAAAACTATTTAATTGGTAATATTGAATTAAATAAACTATTAGTGTTGTAGTTTGATTGATATTAATATCAATCACTCCACCAATTAAAAATAAAAATTCAGTTGAGACTTAAAGAATATAATTATCCTTTTATATAAGTTCTCATTTGGCTATATTTCATTAAAAAAATAAGTGGGATTGTAGAGTGATTAGAAGGTATAAAATGAAGAATTTAGAAAATAAGAATAAACAATTTTAGTAATTTCACATAGGATTGGGGATCAATGTGGTGTCTTTAATATGTTTTGCTATATAGAATTTTATAACCTAAATCCAGTCAAAACCAAAATAACTAAATAAATAAAATACTTGAATCACACATTAATTTTATAAGACTTCACATATTCAAAATCAAAATTTTTTTATATTTTGGTTTTAAGATTATAGTTTTCTTAGTAAATTTGTATCTATTCATGTTCATATTTTTATATAATGTATCTAAAATATTTATCTTATTAAATAGTGCAGTAAATAAATTGTTAATTTGATCAAATTAAATAGTCTAAATTAAATTAAAAACTATTTATTTGGTCAAATTAAATTAAATAAACTATTAGTGTTGTAGTTTGATTGATATTATTATCAATTACTCTACCAATTAAAAATAAAAATTTGGTTGAGACTTAAAGAATAGAAATATCATTTTATATAAGTTCTTATTAGGCTATGTTTCATAAAAAATCAATGTGAGATTGTAGAGTGATTAGAAGGCATAAAATGAAGAATTTAGAAAGTCAAATTAACTTAAATAATCTATTAGTGTTGTAGTTTGATTGATATTAATATCAATCACTCCATCAATTAAAAATAAAAATTTGATTGAGACTTAAAAAATATAAATATCATTTTATAGAGGTTCTCATTTGGCTATGTTTCATAAAAGTTCAATGTGGGTCAAAGAGTGGTTAGAAAGCATAAAATGAAGAATTTAGAAACTAAATATGTTTCTAAATTAAATTTAAAACTATTTAATTGGTAAAATTAAATTAAATAAACTATTAGTGTTGTCGTTTGATTGATATTATATCAATCACTTTACCAATTAAAAATAAAAATTTGATTGAGACTTAAAGGATATAAATATCCTTTAATAGAGGTTCTCATTTGGCTATATTTCATAAAAAATCAATGTGGGATTATATAGTGATTAGAAGGTATAAAATGAAGAATTTTGAAAATAAATATGTTTCTAAATTAAATTAAAAACTATTTATTTGGTCAAGTTAAATTAAAAAAACTATTAGTGTTGTAGTTTGATTGATATTAATATCAATTACTCCACCAATTAAAATAAAAATTTGGTTGAGACTTAAAGAATAGAAATACCCTTTTATATAAGTTCTTATTTGGCTATGTTTCATAAAAAATCAATGTGGATTGTAGAGTGATTAGAAGACATAAAACGAAGAATTTAGAAAATTAAGAAAATTGTAGTAATTACATATAGGATTGAGGATGAATGTGGTGCATCCAATATGTTTTGCTATATAAATTCATAGATATCCCAGTTCTAATATAAAATTGAACATGGTGGATGACTTCAAATTTATGGAAAATAAGGTGGTTTCATGTATCCATTTGTACATATAGATTTTGATATTTTTTCAATTATAAAGATGTTTTTCTTCAATATAAATGATACTTTCTAAATTATAGGATAACAAAATAAATAATAATTTTTAATTTAAATAATATTTTCTTAATAACAAATGATATTTTTATCTGTCGTATTGTATGAACAGATGTAAAGAGTTTTGTGATGGAAAATATGAAAACATTGACAATAATAGGGATTTTGAGCTTAACAGTATTGCTACCAAATATACTGGTTAGTGGTTACGTCAAATTGCATTGGATTCTACGTTTAATTTTGATTTATGGAAATTCCTAAAAATGGTACATTTGGGATCTGAACTATATAGTCTAATACAACTACTCTCTGCAAATTCCGGAGAAAAGGCCTTCGAAAATTACCACAAACCGGCACCGCAGGCTTCATTTTAAATTCACAAAAACTCCAATATATCCGTTTGTATCGTATGAATTGATAAATATATCATTTATTCTTAACAAAATATTATTTACATTAAAAAAATATCATTTATCTTTTACATTATAATTCAAAATATCATCTATATTAAAAAAATATTATTATCCACACTTACGGACATACGCATGGAAACCACCTCTTTTAAATTTCATTTGTATATTTCAGTACAAGTTTAAAGGATATTAAATAATTATATTCCCATGTAAATCACATACTTTGCAAATCGAAATCAATACTTATTTTCTAATATTAATACATTAAAAGGACACGTAATGCAATTGAATTGATCGACAGATTCGAGAAGAATGAAATGATAATATTCTGAAAATAAGATTTCTATTAAAACAAAAATTATGTCCCAAATGAACGTAGATAGAGCAAAATTTATTTGCAGAAGTCAAATAATCACATTCAAAACGTCAACGAGCTATAACGTTTTTTTCCTAGAAAGAAAACGAAAAACGTAACAAAATCAGGACATAAATAGTTCTGCCTGCTTCATGAAGGTAGATATTACAAGCAAACAATAAGGAAACCTAGCTTCACAGAACTGTACAGTAAAGACAAGGTTGGAGAAAAGGTAAACTTAAGAAAACACTGGAAAGAGTAGTCAGATTCAACACACACAACAACTTTAACAAACAGGATACAATTTCTTATTATTTCATATTGATAACGATGTAAAGCTTCTTAATTTATGTGCGAGCCACCTTCACATCTTGGACTGAAGGCGGCTCAGGCTGGCTGGATCGATCCATGCGGTTCATCCGTAGGTAAGAACACATCATCCTCAAACTACAACAATTACAAGAAAATGATGCAACATTAGATATTTCCTTGAAGCTTTGTATACTATATTACGAGAAATTCAAGAACTTCAGTAGACCTATTGTGAGAGAGAATGGTCTAAGAACTACAAGAAATTCAAGAACATCAAGACCTACTCAGAGAGAATGGTAACCCTTCATATTAAGGCATAAACATCTGACCTGTGAATTAGTATTAGGGACCAATGGTGATAGCTAGCCTTGTTAATGGACGGTTTTAACCCGAACCGATTCAGAACCGCTCATAGTCCATTAGCTATGGTTCTAGTTTCGATTCCAGACCCGCTCAGCACGGACCGGTCCAAACCTGACCCGATTGTTCTATGTCCTATCGGGTCCGACATGTTTTTGGTTTTTTTGGTGTGTTATGGGTTTGTGTAATGTGTTTTAGATATTCTATTACTAATTCATTACCATTTTTATTAAATTATGAAAAGATCATATATAAATTGATAATCATTTTAGCATTTGGGTAATTACTGCACCGTAACCCATAGTTTGATGGTCTGATCCAATATCTAATAGGTTGATTCAAGAACCGGAACCGATACTTATTCATTTGTTCGGTCCGGTTTTGACAAGTCTAGTGCTAGCAACGTACTATTGTGGGCAATTTCGGAAGAGATAGGAGAAAAATAGGAAGCTAGGAATCAATAGGTAGCAGGGAATTGCTGAGCTAGAAACCTAATAATGTGAGCATTTCAGGAGATGTTGATGATCTTCACTTTCCTTAATGGTTCATGTGAAGTTCTTTAGTTTCAAGACAATTGTGAGGCTGTGAGCAGGAAAATTAGTGGTCATTTTATGTATATAACTTAATGGGCTGAAAGAATCCACCGAAGATATCCAAGAAGCTACATAAGCTCTGAGCTTCCAATGTAAAATTGGGATCCTTTATAGGTTTGCTTTTATTCTTGGGAAGTAACAAATCGAGTCTTATCATATTCAGGAGGAGTCACCTAAAATATTTTATTTTGTCCTCATAGCATCATGAAGTCTCATAAAGATGTTACATGGAGTCAACTTTGGTATCTCTATTGACACAAGGACCTGCATTTAATAATGAAAATAATACTGCCAGGAATAAACATTGAATTGTGAAAAGAAAGATTTCTTGAACTTAGGTACGATTTAAGGCTTTCAAGTGCTGAAGCATCCACTAAACTCTTTAATGACCTTAATTTTTTCTTTCTGCTGTCATGTTTATAGTAAGGTAGGAAGCATACCTTGACTACAGGATTATCTTTGCTTGTTAAGTTGACAGGCAAAAAGTGTATATTAGGCATCTTCAACTGAATTGATGAAACATCGGGAACCCTGAAATGCAACAAGCACAAAGTCAATAAGATGGTCTATTTGTCTTTAAAATGTATATGTGGTGGTGGCATCATTATGAGTTTGCTGTGTCAGGATACAAATGATTGGTAACCTGGCAAGCACAGCGTTTGCCATGTCGTAGAGAGTACTTTGAACCGATGGACTGTATACTCCTCCTTTTGTAGGGCCAAAGAATGTCTCAATTAAAACCTTTTTCACATCTATGTATTTCTCCATGAAGTATAATTGATTTTCAGGGATACTTGCAAGAGTCTCATAAGGGTACCTACACAAGAAAATTGAACAGGTATGAAGGGGGACTACATCCTGTAACTTCAAATGACGGAAATCTCATAATTATCTGCAGGAAGATCTTCTGATTTAATTGGCTAATAGATTACTCAATTTAGTCTTTACGAAATCAAGATAGAAAGATGTACTTCCAAGATGCCGTAACCTCCGTCGCAAACATCCTTTCTCGTGTTTCAGGCAAAATTGTATACTTGTCCCTAACAAAGCCTTCAAAACCTGACTGTCATAACGTTGAATCTAGTATGAGATCACTGATACAGATACAAAAACAGCACGACTCAAGTTGCATAGGTCAAGGTTCTAAATAGGAACTGCATCACATTTTTCAGTTAAAATAAATTCTTCACTGCAGAAAACATAAATTCTACTTTTCTTCCATTGTCTATCTGAAAATCAAATATGTTGTGGTCTCTGAGATGACATAGAAAAAGTAACTTAAACAAACAGAGACCTAGCTTCCCCATTTATTTTAGGAGGAAAAAGGGTACATATGAATTGCTTGAGCTCCAATTTCAGAATTTATAACTTGAAAGAGCCATAATGAATATCTTAGTAGATAAACCACCTTTCATATATATAAAGTCAATTGACTCAATTCTCTAACGATTCCAGATTCTAGACAAAAGGCAAGCATGCCAATCATCATTGCATGTAGATAAGAGAGTAACATTTTAACTCGTCACAAGAATCATGTTGATCTGCAATGTTATTGCAGAGACAAAAATCCAAGCACTGAAAAAACTTGGACAAAGGCATGGGGCGAAGGTGGTAAATATCACTTTAAATCCCAAACTATACCCACTTTATCAAAAATATCCCGAACTATACAAAATATTTATTTAAACCATCAACTATCAGTATTGTACAAAATATCATGCACCCATTTTCCGACCCCAAAATCTTGACGTGGCTCACCCGATGCACATGGAAATGTCATGTGGTATCTATGTTATTTAACTTTTTGTCTTTTCTATATGGTATCCGAAGAGCCATCTCACGATTTTGGGGGTCGTAAAATGAGCGCAAGATATTTTTGATATAATACTGATAGTTGGTAGTTTAAATTAATATTTTCGTTAGTTCGAGAATAAAACAGGTATAGTTTAGGGTTTAAAGTGATATTTACTGACGAAAGACCTATGTGTTGTATCTGAGCAATTATCCTGACTGACATTAGATCTAGAGCATTTATTATATAAAATTAAGGGAATATGAATTAAGTAAATGGGGTGATGCTATTTCATGTGTTCAATGATTAATCCCATCAAATGCATAATCCCAGAACATCTTAAATTCAAGATCACTGATATTTGAGCACATGTTACTAACTGAACCAAGTTCAGCAGGGCGGAGGGGGGAGGGGACATGACACACAGAATCAGATCTTAAACGAGGCCAATCAGAAAATGTAGAGAAGGCTGGTGGATTGAGGATTTTATACTATCTTTACAGCATCTGAAACACGTAAGATGAACCAAGCAAACCTGCTCTCGATCAGCATAAAAATTTTCAATTTAGCATTACTCACTTGGGTGGTCTTTAGCACTGATAATCCTTCAATACCAGAAACAACCTGTAGCCCACCGGACTTCTTTACTATGACTTCAGTTGTGCGCTTCTCAGATCCAAGCTTGAAACCTTGAGAGGGGCCATTAAACATAACTCGATTAATCATAAAATTATATATCCCCCCCCCCCTCCCAGTACACACATTGAGTATTGAAAGAAAATTAAAGAGTATCATTTCAGAGCACCAGTGCTCAGGCTGATTAATCAGGATATCAAGTCAAGACCACAATTGACATTTGATCAACAATTATAGACCCAATATTCATGATTACTAACTATTTTAACCATGTTGAGCAGTTCTACTTATATACCATATTTGGAAGAAATCAGTATGTACAATAACCTTCTATGTGAACTTACCATGATCGTGTGGCTGGCCATCAATGTGGATACGTTCCCAGGGCTTCTCAATTATATTGATAATTGCAGCAGAGACCTACCAAAATACAATGATGGAAAAAAAATCTTAGCTCATCTTCCCAGTGATAGGTCATCCATTTCTTTGAAACTTGAGTCATATAACTAAAACTAGTTAAGCATGCTATCATCCAGAAACAAGGCAAGGTTCCTCCAAAGTAGAAAATCTAAAGGATGTTTTCAACATCGAACAAGCCATATCAAATTAAAGAAGTCTCGACTTTACGAAATATATTCTATGAAGATGAAATCACATTTCTCTTATATTCGGTGGAGATTATCTACATTCAACTAGTTACTAGGCATCAACCAAATCATTCTGACATGACAAAACAATATTTTATAAATATTTTCAAATTTTCAACGGAGTCACTTCGTTGGATGCCTATTAAATAATCTGAAATAACCCTTGATTTGAATTAACTCACATAGATCACAAGCTCTAACCGACTGATAAGCACTATTAATTACCTGAGGGTAGAAGGACGTAAAGTGCTTGCCAAGTAGAATGGCAAAGTCCTCCACTGAAAGCGGCTGTTTACATTCTTTAGCTTTCACATATACCTGCACCATAGCCCATTCACTATCAAACAACTACAAACACGACGCCAATTTCCATTTACAGGCCAAGTGCAGGTGAATATGACTATGGATCAAGTTATACTCGCATATATACCATGATGATGCATCTCAAATCTAATCTATTTCAACTACTTTTTTAAGCCAAATGCCAGTGCACAATCAATCAATTGATCATCCATATAATTCGAATTTCAGCTCTTCAGGTAGCTTAAATCCTACCCGATAACAGTAAAAACCTGGGGATTTATCGTTACCGTGTTTTTCATAGTATCGGTGGCGACGATGTAGGAATTATCGGCGCGAGTGTAGGCGGGAAGACAGTCGGAGGAGGCTGATGCTGACGTTCCATTCGACGAATTGGTGGCGGCCGCTCGGTTCTCTCCACACTCTGCCGACTCTAACCCTAGATTTGCCGTGGCGCTGCTCGAATTTCACTCCGTCCGCCGCCATTTTTGCTCCTCCGATCACGAATCAGTGGAAAAGATTCCTCGCAAGTTGCGGCCACGGCTACTCTTCTTAATAGCCCACGCTGCATTGGCGCGTCAACGCCACTCACTTATTCTTCCATCGCCACATCACTGCATAATTTAATCAGATCACTGAAATTCCGAAACAGCAAATTTGATATGAAATTATCCCCCATATATTCATTCGTGTGAATACGGATTTTGATACTTTCTAAATTATAATATAAAAAATAAATAATATTTTTATCTGTCTATATAATATACATGAGTTTTTTTAATTTTATATTTATTGGGATTCATTCGTTGTGGCAGATCGTAGTATGTGTCATCAATTTGGTCCCTATTTCTCTTGTCCTTGATTTAATAATTTTGCTTTTTTAATTTTTATTTTTTTGAGTTGAAAAATGAAAACATGGTGATTGGTACTATAATCACCGACAAAATTGAAGAATCTGATTAAGTGAATATACTCTAGTCGTAAATTTGCATTTAAAGATGAGCATTAATGAAGACAAATATTTTTCGTTCACTTTGTACTTTAAACTACTCATTAGTCATTAAGGCCCTTCCAAAAATGATTTTAAAATAATTTATTTTTATTAATTTGAAACTATAAAACATTGTTTTTTTTATCCCAACTATAAAACATTGTTACAAACTTAAAATAGAGTAAGACATTCAAATTAGTACACACTTATATATATAGAGTATATATAGGAGGGTTAATATAAAAATAATTTTTATCATGAGAATCAAAAATTGATAAATTCGTTATGAAGTTGATAGATCCGTCAAAAAGTTATTGAATAAAAAAAAAATAGAATTTTCGATTCATCGTGGGATTCAAACTCGGGTGAAAACTTTTGAATTGATAACTTTCTCAACGAATTCATCGATTTTATAGGAATTCATTTAGTTCTTGGTTTTAAGATAAATATGGTTCTCATCATTTAAACCCCTCTCTCTCTATGTATATTATATAGAGTGAGGTTCAAATAAAAATTATTTTTAACGTGAGAACTAAGAACCACAAAAATTCGTTATGAACAAAATGAATTTGCTATGAACAAAATGAATTCGCTATGAAAGTTAATGCATCATCTGGAAAAGCAATTGAATCATAATAACAATCATTTTTAACGTGAGAACTAATAACCACAAAAATTGCTTATGAACAAAATGAATTCGCTAGGAACAAAATGAATTCGTTATGAAAGTTAATGCGATCATCTGGAAAGCAATTGAATCCAAAATTCAAAATTTTTACCCAGTGTTCGAATCACATGAGGGTGAAAATTCTATTTTTGGATTCAATAACTTTCCAACAGATTCATCAACTTTCACTCTAAATTCATCATTTTTTGGTTCTCATAATAAAATGGTTCTCACGTTAACTCTCTATATATATATATATAGGAGATGGATCGGTAAGAATGAATAATTTGGTAGGAAATATGAAGGAATCGGGCCTTTGATTCATTTGGATTAATGGTTGAGATTTAATTTCGGTTGTCTACTGCTTTTGTGTTGTGTGTACTACACAGTTATTGTCGCAAAGACTAGAACCCTTCTTGTGCTATCTTTATGATGAAAGTGTGCTAAACTAATATATTTAGCATATGTGCTACGAAAAGATGAAATATGTGCTAAACTAATATGTGCAACATATTAATTACGATTGTCTACACAAATATGAAAGATATCTTGACTTACATATCTATTCCTATTTCCTATACTTATTTCCATTCTCACAGAACCATCCCCTATATATATATATATATATAGGTTGGATCGATGAAACTCATCTTTTTAGAACTTGAACTATGCACAAGCATATAAAGTCGATGAATAAATTCTAAAATGTTTCACAACAAAATAATTTTAGAAATTTTTCATTGTGCACACATTTATACCGCTCATGCACCATCTTTACCCGTCTTATGCATAGTTCGCAGAGTTCGCAAAAAATATATTGTTCTCATTTGATCCACTCCATATATATATTTGAGTTTCGGTAGTAACCGATCTGTAAGTAGTATGTAGTATTTAGTATTCAATTTAGTTCACATATTTGAGCGTATGGATGCACCATAATTTAACATGTTGCGCACCCATTTTCACTTCTTTTTTCGCATGAGGGCAAAATGAGAAGGATAATAAAATAACCTTCTTCTTCTTCTTCCCCCCTTCTCCGATCTTCTTCTTCTTTATTTTTTTTTACAATGATGGTAACAGACAGTGGCGGCACCTGCGACGGTGCAGGTGGACAACAGTGGTGACGGCAACGAACAACATATTTTGAGAAGAAAAAAGAAAGAATAAGATTTTGAGGAAAATAAAGAATAAGATTTTGAGAAGAAAATAAAGAGATTTTGAGGAAAAGTGAGAAGTAGATTTTTAGAGAAGATTGAGGACTTTACGACGAAGTTCGCCTATGATTGGAGAAGGATGTTGTAGAACGATGGAGAAGGATGATGGAGAGTTTTGCTGTCGAAAATGAAGCATGCATGCTGAAAAACAAAATACATACCACAAAACGTAAATATGCATACCATAAAATATAAACATGCATATTGTTTTGCATGTTTTTGTTATGTTTTTCTTTGTTTGTTTTAGACGATTTGGTTCCTATTCGTTTAGTTTTGAATATCTTTTATTGGAATCATGTTCGTTTTCGTTTTGTGTAGGGAATTATCGCATTTAAGCATTTTGTGCATATGATTGCTCACTTTTCTAACACAAAAACGTGTAAGTATAAAGGTAAGTCGAGTATCGTATCCACATGGATTGTAATACTCTGGCTCACGAAGCTAACTCAACAATAATTCATCATTATCCAAGAACAGATTTGGTTTAAAAAGGGTTTAGGGCTTCGAATATTAAATCCAAAGCAAAATGTAACAACGCTGTTTAGTATGATTTTGTTCTTATTATTCATATTCTTTTGCATGCCGCTTCCGTGGTTTGTCCTATATGTCGTTGTTTTGATTAGTATTTATCGATTGATTTATTTGGTTTGTTTCGATGTTTTGTAGAAAATGACATTAAATAGGATGAAATGGAGCTTCTAAGATCTATCCTATATTTAAGATCATCTCGATAGGAATCTATGACGCAAAGCGGATCGTAATTCGAGTTCGGACGAGAGAGAGCGGAGCGAACGGCGGTCGCGACGCGTCTTGACGCATCCGGCAGGAACGCCCGGCCGGCGCGTTCAGCCTCCTCCAGCCTCCAGCGCGTTCTCCCGGCGTTTAGCCTCCACCCGCGCTGGGCATCGCCCAACGCCCCACCGACGCCTGGCCAGAGCCACCGGCGCTGGGCATGGCCAGCCCCGATCCCGCCCGCCTTCTCTCCTCCGTGCTTATTCCCCACGGCGCGCCTCATGCGGTGCCCGCTTGCCCGCATCTCGCCCATCCACGCCCGTGCTGGGTATCACCCGCGCCCATTCTCGCCTTCTTCTCTCCGGCGTCCGCGCTTAGTCCACATCCGTACCGGATGTCGCATCGATCTCATTCCGAGGTGCTCGCGTCGTACGGGCGTGATTTTAGGCCCAATTCAACTATTTTCGTAGGCTTATTCGAGATTATATAAATTGGATTCAGCCGCTCAATACGGGGGCACTCTCATTCTCACGCACGCATTCTTCCTTTCTCTTTCTTTTCCTTTCTTTTTCTTTTCCCTTCCATTTAATTATTGCATTTGGATTAACAATTGGATTGTGCGATTCCGGATTTTTGGAAGAAGAATTTATCTATGAATGGTTTGTAAGTTTTTCTCGTTTTAATTATGTCTATGTAATTGGGATTGGAATAATTTCGACCATGAGATAAATTATCGATTTATTGGGAAATATATGTTGGATTGTTCTTGTCTTAAATTGTGATTATTGGATTGATTATTTGCGATTTCCTCATCCTTATAAATTATTTATTTCATGATCTTCATACATGGTGTTCGAGAGAATAGTGTAGGTTGATTATGTGCTTATGTTTGATTATGAAGTTATGCGAGAGCAGATTTATATTAGATATAAGTTTAATAACGAAAGTGATCGAGAGATTGGTTTGTTGTTGAGTAATTAATATATGTGGATAGGGTTTTGCTATCGTGTGCTTTGTAGTAAAATATCCTTCGTAGTTGATGGTGGGTTGATTGAGAGATCCCTATCATTAAGTTCGAGTTTAACGTTACGTGTCGAGAGATTAGTTAGTGTTGACCGTTTGGTGAGGCGTGGGTGTTTATGCATTGTGTACCGGTCTTTGATTCATTAATAGCGAAGATAGATTTGAACCCTAGAACACCGTCTCCAATTCAGATATCGCCAATTCCTCTTGTTGTCCAAGTGCATCCCGTTTATCTCGCTCTGCTTTTATTTCTGCTTTCGTCCTTTTCGATGACCCCTTATTTTAGGACGTTAGTATTTCTTTTTGTTTTGTGTTTGACATGAACAGTAGCCTTGTTAAGCCTTCCCGAGAGATTCGACTTGGATCGACCTTACCGCCTATAAGGACCTCGTACTATTATGAGCGATCGAAAAGAACAATTTGGTCGAAACAAATTTTGGCGCCGTTCTTGGGAAGGCTTTAGGCTTTTGGTTTTGTGTCGTTTGTTTTCCATGTTTCATTTTTTTTTTCTTTTCTTCCCATGTCTTCTTCTTTTATTTCTTTCTTTTCCTTTTTCTTTGTTACTATTTTCTCCAACAGGTGCGTGTGATCTTGTTTTTGTAGTTGGTGTATGTTAATGTAGGGTTATCAGCGATATGAATATGGTCAGACAGGCCTGGAGGAGAAAAGCACGTCGTATTGGGCAAATTTTTTTCTTATAAAGAAGGAGCCCAATTCGACTATTTTGAGGATACCTTCGGTATGAGCATCAAGCCTATGATCCCTCTTGGAAGCATCCTCGAGTTCTTCATATAGTCGGGACCTCTTCTTCCAACAACAGTAGGTGGGCCGACATTGGAGGAGTCATTGCAAGCATTCATTCAGGCGAGTCAGCCGGTGAAGCCGACATTGGAGGAATCATTGCAGGCTTTCATTCAGGCGAGTCAGCCGGTGAAGCCGACATTGGAAGACACACTGACGCCTTTCATACAGACGAGTCAACAAAGGTTCGAGATGTTGGAAGCATCTATGGAGCGTTTAGAGACTCAAGTCAGTCAGTCAGCCAGGATAGTGGAAGAATTGGTCCACAACCAAAGTGTGGAGGAGATGCCGAGACAATTGGAGCAAACATCTTCTATCATAGTCTATGAAGATGATGAAGTTGAGGGGAGAATCATGGAAGATGATGAAATTAAAGAGTCAAGGTTTCATCAAACCGCGACTAACCATGAACAACTGATATCTTCCGAACCGGTTAGAGGAGGAAGAGGACATACGTTGAGGTAGCATCTATAATTTTTCAATATCCTAATTCTCCAAAGTATTGTGCTTTTGGAGTTGAAGTTATCTATTTTGCTTTGAAGAATAGGATGTTTGATTTGAACTTAATTAATTCATTATTGGCTACCTTGATTGTCCTTTGTGCTTACCTTGTTACTACTGATGCCCTGGTTGAGATGATATTCTTGTAGGTGAAAGACTATGGATAGTCATTTTTTCACCTGGTGGAGCTCGTGCCATTGAAGCGGCGCCACGTGGGAAAGACCCACCAGTTTACTTGTTTTCTGTTTTGTTTACATTCTTTTTGTTTTAGGTTTTAATAAGTGAGATGAGAATTGTGGCGAGCTGCATAGCATGAACACTCAAGCCACTGGACGTCGTCACCGCCGTACCTCGTTGACATGTTCTCTCAATTTCAGGGAAGTTCACTTCTACATTTTACCTTTATGGCTTTTGTCTAAAGTGTGGAGGCGTGCTTGCCGTCTTTGTGTGTTTGCATGTGACTTGTGTTTGTTTGGGTGTGCCGTCCTCCATTTTATACATTTTGTTTGGATTTGAGTATGCTTTATCATCTAGTATACGAGTAGAGTTGAGTGAGCATGATTTGATTGGGTATGCACGCTCGAACTGATTTCTAGTAATTCTTATCGATGCGTGACTTGGCTTGATAATTGTTGATGATTGATCTAGTTGTGGGGCACGTCGATGTAAATTGTGATGAAGTGATATGTGTAGTTGATTGTCGTTGCTATTTATATGATCCCCTTGTGTGTCGTATCTCGAAAAAAAAAATATTATGAAAATATGAAAAAGATCGTTATTAAAAAAAATGAGTTGGAATAATTTGTTGATGGTTGAATAAGTGAGCTTAAGGTTGGAATAAGGGGCTCTACTCCTCTCGCTCCATGTTGCTTCTCGAATGGAAGCTCAAAAGTGATGAGTATGGAAAACCACATTAGGATACTCGGGTTTTCAACTCGAAGGTTTGACTTAATGAATATTGTCCTATAATCCTCCTTGAGTCGTCACATCTAGTATTGGAAGTTGTGTGTTATGTTGAAAATGAGATGTGTTACGCAAGGATCTATATGAATTGGCTTTTCGATTATTAAATGCATGTAGATCAAAATTGTGATTTGCTAGGACTAAGCCGCATGCTCAATCAATTGTTGATTCATTATCATGTTGAGAAGTGTATTGGTTTATAATTTCTAGGATGAAGTGAAGTCATGTTTTATCCATTTGAATTTATGTTTTCTTGATTTCTTTTCTCGTGTCGTGATGATGATGTTTGCTTGAGGACAAGCAAAGGTTTAAGTGTGGAGGAGTTCTTTAGTATGATTTTGTTCTTATTATTCATATTCTTTTGCATGCCGTTTCCCGTGGTTAGTCCTATTTATGTCGTTGTTTTGATTAGTATTTATCGATTCAGATTTATTTGGTTTGTTTAAGTGGGGAGGAGTTGTTTAGTATGATTTTGTTCTTATTATTCATATTCTTTTGCATGCCGTTTCCCGTGGTTTGTCCTATTTATGTCGTTGTTTTGATTAGTATTTATCGATTCCGATTTATTTGGTTTGTTTCGATGTTTTGTAGAAAAATGACATTAAATAGGATGAAATGGAGCTTCCAAGATCTATCCTATATTGAAGAGCATCTCGATAGGAATCCATAGACGTAAACGGATCGTAATTCGGAGTTCGGACTAGAGAGAGCGGAGCGAAAGCGGAATCACGCCGCTGGGAACGCCCGGCCGGCGTGCGTTCGCACCTCCTCCGACCTCCGGCGCGTTCTCCGGGCGTTTATCCTTCACCGCAGCAGGCATCGCCCGCCGCCCCTCGACACTGCTTGCAGCTTCCGCGGGCGGGCATGGCCCGCCGCCCGTCCCAGCACGCTCGCTCTCTCCAATGCTCGCTCCCACATCGCGCCTCATGCGGCGCTGCCCGTCCGCATCTCTGCCCATCCATGTCTGGTGCTGGGTATCAGCCAGCGCCCATTCTCGCCCGTCTCACTCCGCGCGTCCGGTAACCGTCCATATCCGTACTGGGTGTTGCACTGATCTCATTCCAGTAGCTACTCGCGTCCGGTAACCGCCGTCGGTATGGGCGTGATTTTTGGGCCCGAATTCAACTGTTTTCGTGGGCTTATTCGAGATTATATAAATTGAATTCAGCCGCTCAATACGGGGGCACTCTCATTCTCACGCACGCATTCTTCATTTCTCTTTCTTTTCCTTTCTTTTTCTTTTCCCTTCCATTTAATTATTGCATTTGGATTAACAATTGGATTGTGCGATTACGGATTTTGGAAGGCAATTTATCTGTAAATGGTTTGTAAGTTTTCTCGTTTAATTATGTCTATGTAATTGGGATTGGAATAATTTCGACCATAAGATAAATTATCGATTTATTGGGAAATATATGTTGGATTGTTCTTGTCTTAAATTGTGATTATTGGATTGATGATTTGCGATTTCCTCATCCTTATAAATTATTTATTTCATGATCTTCATACATGGTGTTCGAGAGAATAGTGTAGGTTGATTATGTTCTTATGTTTGATTATGAAGTTATGCGAGAGCAGATTTATATTAGATATAAGTTTAATAACGAAAGTGGTCGAGAGATTGGTTTGTTGTTGAGTAATTAATATATGTGGGTAGGGTTTTTGCTATCGTGTGCTTTGTAGTAAAATATCCTTCGTAGTTGATGGTGGGTTGATTGAGAGATCCCCTATCATTAAGTTCGAGTTTAACGTTGACGTAATCGAGAG
Source organism: Salvia rosmarinus (assembly GCA_036937905.1). Lineage (NCBI taxonomy): Eukaryota > Viridiplantae > Streptophyta > Magnoliopsida > Lamiales > Lamiaceae > Salvia > Salvia rosmarinus. The sequence goes on from CM072818.1 coordinate 35,200,682, forward strand.
ATTAGTTAGTGTTGACCGTTTGGTGAGAGGCGTGGGTGTTTTATGCATTGTGTACCGGTCTTTGATTCATTAATAGCGAAGATAGATTTGAACCCTAGAACACCGTCTCCAATTCCGTGTATCTGCCAATTCTTCTTGTTGTCCAAGTGCATCCCGTTTTACATGCTCTGTTTTATTTCCTGCTTTCGTCCTTTTCGTGACAGCCCCCCTTATTTTAGGACGTTAGTATTTCTTTTCTGTTTTTGTGTTTGACATAGAACCGTAGCCTTGTTAAGCCTTCCTCGAGAGATTCGACTTGGGTCGACCTTACCGCTCTATAAGGACCTCGTACTATTGCGAGCGACTGAAAAGAACAATTTGGTGGAACAAATGCAAAATAAAATCAAGCGATAAACACTCAAAGAGATAATAAGATAGAAAGTCTAACCCTATGGATGCATTAATCCTATCCACAACGTATGTTTATCCTGCTTGATATTAACCATTTTAATCCAGACAAGATGAAAAATCACATATGTAACCAACAATTTCAGTTATGACAATTGTGGCAGTTGATTGCTAATTTTCCCTATTCATTACGTCTCTAGGTGAAAATAAGCAACTCAAAAGGATCACAAAGAATATGCTTCCACTGAATGTTCCTATCTTAGCTATGACTCAAGGCTTATTCGTGTTATGCATTCAAGATCGATTGAAAATTAAAAGCGGTTAAGTAATTAGCGGCAACTAGATATGCATCAAGATTGATCAGAAATTAACACATATAATTAAGCACCAAGAATCATAAATCAATGCCTGGAAGGTAAATAACAATAGCAGGAATCACAACATTTAGGATAGAATCACGCAAACCCTAATATTAGAACGAAAATTTAGCTAGACATAATAAACGGAATAAAATATGAAACAATCATGGAAATAGAAATTATATAGATAAAACCCGTAATGTGGCATCTGAAGAACAATCGTTGGGTTCATATCCCACCCTCAGCGAAAAACGGGAAAATGATGGAATTTGTTCGGACAAAAGTGTTTCAAAGCGTTAACAAATCGTAGAACTAATGTAAAACAATGTAAAAACTAATGCTAGATGGATCCAGATCAAAGCTAGAGTGCAAAAACAGGAAAAACTATGAAAAACTGAGTAAAAACGTGCATTCCAGGTCTGGGGGCACGAGGGGGGTCTATGCCCTATTTATAGGCAAAGGGTGAAAATCCTAATTTTTGGCCCAGCCGCCTTGCTTCGCGGCCGAGTTCGCGGTCACGAGCTCGGCCGCGAGGAATCTGGGCGCGTCTTCTTGACTTCTTGGTGGACTGCGGCCGTGAGGTGTGCCATGACCGGACTCGCGATCGCTAGCCTGGTCGCGAAATCGGTCGAGAGCTTTTTTTGAGGCATCTCGCGCCCATGTCTCGCGGTCGCGTGGTGTGGTCGTGTCGTGTGGTTTTTCCTCGCGACCGACCTAGCGGTCGCTAGGTCGGTCGCGAGACATCGCCCGAGGCCCATCTTGACCTTGTTGGGCTAGCGGTGGCGAAGGTGCCGCTAGCCCCTGTTTTTGCCCTTCTTTTGCTCGTGCTTCGTTCCATGCTTCGATTATCATCTTATAAGCCTACAAAACACCAAAGAGGAACCCAAGAGCAGTATTTTCCAAAAATATATAAAAGCATTAAGATCCAATACATAAATGCACTTAATAGATCTAAATTCATCTTTAAATATCAACAATAAAAGTGTAAAAAGCGCGTTTATCAAACCCCCCAAACTTGAAGCATTGTTTGTCCTCAAACAAAAACAAAACAAAAAGAAAGAAAGACACAACGAAAGATCAACGAGCGTCAGCAAAGGTGATTACCATAATCAAGCCTTAAAAATATTTCAAAGCTCAAAATCATTAGCGCACATGAAGACATTAGTCAACTCGACAATGTACAACCATTGAAAGCAAAAATCTTATTCAATTCAACCCTCACAACGGCATGTGTGTAAAATATAGAGCACACTCAAACTCATAAAGAAAATAAGGACGTATATATACTAAAAAATCAATGCAATGCAAAATCTTACCATAAGCTTGCCATTTCTCTAATATCTCCACCATATCAAATGCGTTCAAATTAGGATCAAAAGGTCTTTTCATAGGTTGTAATGTAGGCACATTGGTTAAGGTAGGATAATATATGGCTACGTGACTCAAATCTACCTCCAAGCACCTTCATTCATACAATCAACTCATATGGACTTCGTCCATTTCCCCTTTTATTTCCAACATTCTAATTCAACGTTTATTCAACATAAGGTACCTTATACTATAATAACTAAATCCCTTTATGCTCACATTTGTCACAAAATTTTTCTTGGCTTTGTAATAGAGCTTATAGGGTCTATTCTTTTTCACACGGGTTCCATTCTTTTACTCTCCATCTTTTATCCCAACTTAGAATATCAAAACAAATTTACCCCCCTTTGATTCCCATACCCATCCTCACCTCCTATCATCCGGTTAACAGAAGAATAAATTCTAATAAAGGCTCAAAGAAGGCGACAAACGGTATATATCATTGGGTTAGTGTTTTGGTAAATATGTGGTTAACAAAGATGGTCTTTTATCCTTTCCATATTCGAAACACACATTGCAGCCTCGACACAGAAAATACGGTAAGTTCTAGAAGATAATTACATGCACGATATCACACAATTAAAAGAAACTGTAATAAGATGTTTATACAGTGAAGCTCAAGTCTCACGGTTTAAGCAAATGGTGAAAAACAACAAGCTAAGCAATCTCAAGTTATCCATGCGTCATTTTCTAACATATCATGTGCACTATCAACATATTTTTCAGAAAATTTCTATCATCATTGGCCACATGGATTAACACATTTCACTTAAACTCGTTGATCGACCGACACAACAACGAAAACAAAAGACACGACAAAAGCCCCAAAATATAAAAACATAACAAGACAAAGAAAACATAAAAAGGACTCTCAACCAAACAAACTCGTCCACTCCCCTCAAACTTATTGTAAACAGTGTGAAATGGAGGCAATAAGGTTTGCGAAGAAAGTGATTTGTAGAGACCTTACCTCATATGCCGTGCTACTCGGTGGATAGAATCTCGCCATTAATCCCGATACTGCATCATCTCCATCATCCGACGTTGGTGCTCTTGATCGCTGGTGTTGGGCGAGGAGGGCGGTTGTTGGGCCATCATGGAGGTCATACTCCGTCTATGCGGTCGAGACGACCGTCTATGCGATCCAATCGCTCATATATCCCGGGATCGCCTAGAATGGGCGGTGGGTCTTTATGGATTGTATACTAAAAGCAGTTTGGTTGAGCTTGTATACAATGTTTCCTGTTACCACTATTACAATCTCCTATATGAATTGATTACTTGATTGCATATATCTATGTCCCCTTATCTCATATATAAGTTAGATCATACAGTGTGTAGAAGATCACATAAGTCTGTACGATTGGTCAAGCTTAATGAGATATAAAAAGTATCACAACTGAGATAACTTGAGGACGAGTTGTCGGTATAGGCTGCGGTATAGAAAAGAAGTGACTTGACTTGGTTTCTTGTCTATACTGGTACGTCTCTGACGTATTGATGGATCACAGTGAGATGAGTTCTTCTATCTGACCGTCGTGAAGAACCTAGATCTCAGAACTTACGTTGATCTAAACCTCGATAAGGTATTAGGTGAGTATGAGTTCTTGACCATCACTTTGACTTGCTATGGGTGAGGTTACATGAGATAACCAAGATTCTCTCGCATCTTGGGTGGTGGCGGTCTTGTATGTCATGCTAGTTATCATGTCGAGTCACCGTATCCGTTTAGGATGATGACATCCCCAAGGAGCTCAAAGGTCTATTGTACTAAACCCCGCAGTTGAGTTATCTCAAGTACAATAATAAGGTTGAGTGGTACTACTTAAGAATTAAAGATATTAATTATTTTAAGCGATCGAGCAGCGTAAATAATTAATGGACGTACGATATCTTAAATACGGGGATTCGTAAAGTCTAAGTGCAAGCCCGACTCAACTTCGGTAATAAAGGGGTAAGTCAGCATTTATTCTCTAGTGGCATGAATGAATGTTTATGAATTAATTTATGTTCTGGGCTGAACATAAGATAATTAATTTATTTGAGGCCCATCTTTATTCCTTGCATTTGATCGCTGGGCTGGCCCATCCAGGCCTGTAGCTAAGGTGATTTTCGCTCATCTCTCTCTCAGAGTCCTACTGGGACTCTGACTTGATCCTCTCTATCCTAAAGGATATTATTATATTTATTAGATATGCATAGATCCTATCTTGATAGGATTTGGGAGTGCATTATAAATATAAGGTGAGAGAGAAAATCAAGGCTAATCCTTATTCCATATTTTCGAGAATTCTATTTCCATATAGAGAGATTTTCGAAAATCTTGAGAGAAGAAAGAGGGTGATTTTCTATAGCATTCTCCATAGACTGTCCTCACTCGACATTGGAGATTAGGCAACCGGGATACAGTCCAGAAGATCAAAACATGATTCTTGATCCGTTCTACCCCGACAGATTCGCAGGTAAACATGAGAAAACTCCTACGTGTTGTAATTAATTATATAGGTGCATGCTAGGCATATAATCAATGTATGGTGAATTAAACATCCAAGATAGATCCTCGGGAGAGGGTTAAAATCAGATTTCCCTACAATTGGAATCAGAGCCTAGGATCAGTATCTTGGCTCTGTTGGATTAATTCACGTTTGATTATTATGTGCGCAATTAATTAATTATGAATCTGTCGTTCATCGTGGCTCGTTTTATTTTTGTCGGATTTTGTTTTTCACCACGAGAAAATCCGTGGCTAGATTAGATTTTTTCCTGTAAATCTTATATGTAAAAGAAGAACGAAGACGAAAAGCACGAAGAACAAGACGACATGAGGTTCGTCGGAAACGGCCACACGGTGCGAGGGTGTGCGGGATACGGCACGCTGTGCGTGCTCGGTGCTCGCAGGTACACCGCTCGGTGCCATGCGCGTCTCTCGATAGCTTCCAGGTGGACAGGGCGGCGTGTGTGCACATGGGAGACATGCCGGCGAGTCGCGGCGTGCAGCCTTGGCGGCACCGGACACGCCTCGGTAGTTGGCGCACGGTGTCGGGCGACGCGGCGACATGGGCGTGCAGGGGCCTTGAGCTCGGCACCGGGCATGCGGGCGCGCGAACCTCGCGCAGAGCCCTCGGCACGCCTCGGCGCCGAGGTATGGAAACCTCAGCGGCCTTTCGGCGGCACCCGGCGCGTGCGGGGAGAGGAGGGCTCGGGAGTGGCGCGGACGTGCTCGGCAAGACGGCAGCGTCGCGTCGCGGCTCTCGAGGCGTCTTGGCGTCGCGGCGCCTCGGCATGGCGAGCGGCGCGCGCGCAGGCGTGTTTCGGTAGCACGACCAGGCGACGCGCGAGGAAACCTCAACGAGGCTTCGGCCAGACACGGGCGACGCGGGGTGCACGAATCTCACGCGAGGCCTCGGTGGCCTCAGCACGAGATTCGCGCAGGAAACCTCAAGGTCGCGGAGGTTCTCGGCTATGGCAGGGCGACGGTGTGCGAGGCTGGGCGCGCCCCTGGGCTGTGCCCTAGTGCGCGGCCCAACTCTTTTAATGCTGACCGGGCCCATTTTGACATGGGTCGACCCGACCAGTTCGCCCCCGACCCGCTTTTTCACCACGATCCAAATTTTAACCCGGTTCGGCCCGTTCCAATGATCCGGCCCGTTTTCAATTTTTCCGGCCCAAATCCAGTTTTGACGAATCCGGTCCGTGCCCGTGCATGCGAGGCCCGTTTTCGAGTTTCAAGATCTGTACTTTGCAAATTTATGTAATAAATTAGGCAGGGAAGTACAGGATCCACGAGTGGGCCGCGATGAACGATTTTATTTTATTTTTATCGTTCAAAGCATGTCGTGGATGTTTAAATTATGCAGAAGCATGCTATGTATGTTTAATTACGTAGATAAACATGTTATATATTTTCGTGATTGGATGAGCATAGTAAGCATTCTAGGTTTATCGCGTTTTTCAAGCATATTTTAGAATTCTGCGAGCATGTTTTACATGTTGAGTTCTATAGAAAAGTATGCTAGGATTACGTGATCTGCATGGACAAACCTTTTGAAACAAAAGACTAAGCAAGAAACCGGACATGAAACCGGACATATTAATTTTTAAATTAAAATGTCAAGACCTCCACTTTTGATCCCTAAACAAAGTGATACATGCTTTGTGAGTAAACGCCCACACGCGCTTGCTTGCCTGCACCGTTTGTCATAAGTTTGTTAGATGAGATTTCTAAATAAAATATTTTAATCTATTGAGAAGTGGGAGTTTCATGTGTACGTCCACAGCGTGGCTTGCATATGCGATTTTTCATAAGTTCTCTAGAGATAGATTTAAAATGAGATAACAAAGGAATTTGGATTGGGCGGTATGGTCTAGTGAGTATGCCAATTCTAAGAATTCATTTTCGCTATTAAAATTGTGGTCATTGCTTAGACATCACCTCAAGTACAACTTCCATGAAGTCCTTCTTGCGATAGTGATGTGGCCTAGTAAGGTCCAATCATTAATTTCATTTGTCATAAGGATAAGTTGACATGGATTGAAATTAAGCGACTAAAGGTATATTTTAGTCTGGTTGAGGGGTTCATGTGTAAACGTCCACACGCGTGGCTTGCACGTGAGATTCCTTGGGCGATTGAAGGTTTCAATTAATATTGTTTTATCAAAAGCTTACAATATTATTGTTACGAATTATGTGCGATCGTATGGTTATGTGTTTACATTATCTTTTTAGATATGTCTCTTACACCGATTATCAATATGCTCGCACAAAATCCCTTATCCGGTCCAAATTTTATTGAGTGGAAACGAAACATTGAGAATGTTCTTACTGGCGAAGAAAATTTATTTATACTCACTACACCCCGTCCCAAGCCATTAGACGATTCATCTACTGATGAGGAGCGCAAGGAGCACGAGAAATGGGACAAATCAAATAGAATGGCAAAGTGCCTTCTTTGGTCACCATGTGCGAGTCCCCAACTCAAAGATCAAGAGATGGAAGATGCGACCACTATGGCTATGTCTTATGAAATCGTGATGAGGAGTCGGACAGAATCGCTTGTCATAATTTGACAAAATCAATAATGTCAAGTTCAATGAAGAAAAGCGATTGATGCATGACCATGTAGAGCAAATGATCAATCTCTTGGAGAGCTCGAATTGGTTGGAGGATTTATTGATGACATAGTCGAATTGATATGATCCTCAACACTTTGCCCAAGTCTTTGATGACTTCCGTTATAAAGTAGTCCTTTATGATAAGAGTTATACTCTAGATTCATTGCAAAGAGGATCTAGTAACGGAAGAACATAAAATGGGCAAAGGTGCACGATCTTAGTACGCACCTCGAAAAACCACCGTTTCATCGAAGATGAAAAGGGAAAGTGGAATTCAAGAGATGCTAAGGCTAAAGAAAAGAGTGGGAGTAATACAAAGGGCTCTACCAATGGTTTGAAAAAGCCAGCGAGAAGGGCAAATGCTTGAAGTGCGGTGGCCCGGGCATTGGAAGGCTAAGTGCCCCAAGCTCGAGGCTCAAGGTACACCATTTGCCTTAATGTGAAACATGTTTAGCGACTTGTTCTACCCATTCTTGGGTAGTAGACACGGTGCGATCGATCATGTTTGTTACACCTGCGGGGTTCCTGCGGACAAGGAGGCGTGTGATGGCGAAATAACGATCTCCATGGGTAACGTAGGCGAAAGTCGAGGCCGTTGCGATCGGAGATGTTACTTTATGTTTTGATAGGACAATTTTAGTTTTGAAAGGCATTTTATATGTGCGGAGTTTCGGTGAACCTTATTTCGTTTCCAAACTATTTATTCATGGATATTCAGTTATTTTTGATAGTGGTGTTTCTATCATAAGAAATGACGAAGTTATCTGTGGTGGCACTTCATATAATTCGCTTTATGCTATTTCTACCAAACATAATACCTATAACTATGTTGCATCTTCTTCAAACCTTAAAAGAAAGTTTTCTTAGCAAGATGACACCACATTTCTCTGGCATCTTAGATTAGTGTTCAACCAAAAGTATACTCTCAATTGACTCATGATAAATGCGAGGTGTTATAGTAGGAAAGTTAACCCTAGTCGTCTCAAGGAAAACTTAACAGGCCTAATGTTCGTGTTGCTCACGAAAACGATTAAATCCTAAACACTCTAATACCAACATGAGTTTTGAGACATACGAGAATTCAAATCGAGAATCAAACAAGAAACTAAGCTGGGGTTTGTCAATCCCGAGCTAAACTAATTAAGCAATAGATCTAAACTAGAGGTTGTCAAACCCTAGATGATAAACTACTAAACACTAATCGGAAACAAATCAAAAGCAATTAAATAAGATCTCCAAACAAGAAGCGATGAGATTCAACGAAGAGCGATTAATCATGAAATCGAGTTCAACTCCACTTGCATAAAATTCAGATTATTAAAACCGAAAGCAAGAACCGATCAAGAGCCCAACAAAGCAGAATTAAATACAAGCGGGATGAATCGATACGTAGATGAAACGATCAAGAACGACGGAACAAAATATCGATAAATTACTCTCAATTCAAATCCAAAATCACACAGGTATTGCAAGAATCCGTAAATAAAATTGAAGAGAACTAAGTACCGATTACTGGGATGTTAAACCAATATCTCGAATTGACTAAAATTGAAGAAACGATCGATCTTTGTTCTAGCGGTAGATGGCGAACGAAATCAGAAAAAATACATAAAATCCGAACTCCAAAATAACCTAAATAACGATATATAAATAGGCATTGGCGCCGATTGAAACAGCCTGAAAGAAGGAGAGGGGCGCGGGCGTCGGCCTTGGAGAGATAGGGCGCGACAAGCCTTGTGAGTGGCGGGCGAGGAGGCGTCGCGGCGGCGAAGCGAGGCAGAGGATGACGCTCGCTCACTCGCCTGCAGTAAGTAAAATTGGGAACGCGCGCCAGTGAGCCGGGCGCTGGTCGTGCACGCTGGAGTGGCCCCAGGCGTGCTGGGCGCCGCGAGCGAGCGGCCTTTCGCGTGCGGTGTGGCGAGCGCTCGAGAACGCGAGTGAAATTGGGAACGCGTGCTCGGGTGAGCCGGCGTCAGAGCGCGGGTGGGCGCGTGGCGTCGCGGCGACGGAGGGCGCTGGACGCTTGTGTGCGCGCTGGCGTGTGGCGTGTGTGCACGGATGTCGGCCATGCGGCAGGGCCGTCTTGGCGACTTCAACAATTGCCTCGTTCTCCTTCGTCCGAACTCCGATTAGGATCCGCTTTCGCTTATGAACTCCTATCGCGATGCTCTTCATTATACTTGATCCTTGGTAGATTCATTTCATCCTATTTAATGCCGATTTTCTGTAAAACATTGAACGAACCAAGTAAGTTCAAGCGATAAATAATAATCGAACTAACGGCATAAATGGGACAAACTAATGAAGACAACATGCAAAATAATACCAAGAATCAGCACAAATTCATACCAAACAACTCCCCCACACTTATCCATTTGCTTGTCCTCAAGCAAAGTCTATACTAACAAGAGTAGAAAAATAACTCATGCAACTTTAACTCTTAATACAATCAATCAAACCTCTATTTGAAATTCCCCCAACATGATGAATAAGTAATCAAGTTAATGCGAAACAAATCTAAGATTGTGAGAAAGTCAAATAAATAAGAGGATCATTTTCAGACCCAACTCTCCGTTAGGGATGAATTAACTAAAATGGTTACCTTTAGCAACAAGTTTCTTTTGAGAACACAAAGAAAATATTAACAGATTTTGGAACAATGTTCGAAAGGTGAAGTCTCGATAAACTCGAGTCTCCTATCGTTGTGTCCCATGCCCATTTCTTAATTTACGAGAAAGAGGGACAGAATTCCATCCTCCATTTATATAATCTCAACAATAAACATAGAAAGTCTTAACAGATTTTGGAACAATGGTCGAAAGGTGAATTCTCGATGAACTCGAGTCTCCTATCGTTGTTTCCCATGCCCATTTCTCAATTTACGAGAAAGAGGGGCAGAATCCCATTCTCCATTTCAACAATCTCACATAAAAACATAGATTTTTTTTTTATATATATATATATATTTTTTAAAGAAACAAGTATATAGGTAACCACACTGTTAACACCCCCCCTAACATTAGTCGGACAAATCACATCAATAACCCTTGATTTAAGATCAATTCTCACAACCCCGTCAATTCACATTGCACTTCAAAAACGTAACAACAAGATAAGCGGGAACACATCAAGGTTCGACCAATACCACGAGTTGGTGCACAAATCACAATCTAACTTATTCAGATAGACAAAACTTGAGCACAAGATACCAAAGTAAGCATAGATCCATGGTGTCGATCATGCACATACCCCGAGCACAACATATACAACATATCATCAACAACTCCCCCACACATAGATGAGCACTGTCTCGAGCTCTAAACATGAAAAACAAAATAAGGCCAAAAGAGAACGAGACTTCCCCGATAGCGGTGGGAGAAAGGAGGTCGGGCAAACATCGAGTTCGAGGATAGGCTGCGCAGAAGCACAAGAAAAGACAAGGAAAATAAATAAACCACAAAGGAAAACAACGAACCACCGAAAAAGGACGAGAGCAAAAGAAATAAGGAAATATATATACTCTCCAACGGTGAAGCTTCACCGTTGTGCAGCGATAATGGTGGTGGAGAGGTCAGTGTGGGATAGGGACAGGCGTCCCATCTGGGCTTGAAGGTCGGCCAGATGCTGCTCATGGGTGTCTAAACGCCGGTAAACATCTTGACGGAAATCCCCAAACGCCGTGTGAAGATTGGTGAAGACGTTGAGCTGGCGATTTTGGGCGTCAAGACACTGATATACCTCGATGCGGAACTCTCCAAACCCCAGGTCAAGATTGGCTGAACTCTGTGAATTGCTGACCCATCTGCTGCCGATACCTCTCAAAGTTCTGATTCCAGGAGGAGCTAAAGTCCCCAAACTGCTGTGAAGTGGCCTGCTGAAACTGGCCAAAGCTGGAATCAAAATGCGCCCTAAGGTCACCGAAGGCGTCGCCGTGGGACTGATGGGAGGAGGGGAAAGCCAGGAAGGGAGTGTCACGAGGTCCCGTCTCTCCTGCTTCGGTACCCAGATCCTCGGGGACATCTTCATCCATCGGGGTGGCAGTACCAACAATAGACCCAGACGGTTGGTTCTGCTTGAACGTGATATACTCTTGGACGATGCCGTGCTTCATAAGGAAGCAAAGTTGCCGGGTCAGAAGCAATCAACCGGAAATCACTGAAAGTGATTGGAATATTCTCGATGACGCCTGAGCCCGAAATAGGACCATCTTCACTAGTGATTCCCACAAAATACTTGGCTAGAATGAAGGGGTATTGGCTCAAGGAGAGTTTGGCCTTACGGTGCCGCCTCATAAACTCAAATCGGCGCCATAAGAAGGTCTTTGCAAGAAACCTTCTTGTTATTCACAAGACACCACAAGAGGAAAAGCTCTTGAGCACTCACTTTATTAGCTGCTTCTTTCCTGTTAGGTTGTACGCTAGGAACTTATGAGCTATAACCAAAGCGGGGTCTGAATAAAGGCACTAGAAGTGCTGCGATGACCAATTGTCAAAACCGGTTAAAATCCTCCATGTCTCAAAGAAGAGGAAATGTCTTGCACATCAAAAACCGCTAGTATGAAAACTCAAAACATCACGCATGACCTTAGGTGTAATAGCGTATCTCGTCTCCCCAACCGGCGAATCGCACTTAAAATCATCATTTGGGCTCTAGTGTCGTACAAAACTCCCTAACAATATTCTTAAAACCATCTTACGGTTCCTAGTTGCCAAACCAAGCGGACCCTATAATTTCAAATATCGTTTCACGGATCCATCAACACCCAATGAAGCTAAAATATTCCAATCAAGCGAGCGTGGGTGGTGATATCTTTCGAACGAATAACGGAGTAAAAGATACCTTCTTGGGGCGTAAAAATCACGAATGGGGCATTGTAGTTCGCCCGTAGATCTTCGGGTTGTTCACCCGATCCCGAAGCACCTTCATCAGTTCTTGCTCGTTTCGCCAAAGAGGCGAGAGGATTTTTTGTGCGTACCATGCTGAAGAAATGCTAGGAAGTAACTTGGGATGGTCGGTGAGCAGGCTGCTCAGGGAGAGGGCTGGCGTGCGAGCGAGCGTGCTGAGCAAACCGAGTGCGGGGAGCTGAAGGGAGTGTGCGTGTGCGTAGGTGCACGAGGGCACGAGCAAGCGGCGAGTGAGCTGCTGGGGAATCTTGCCGGTGAGGAGACGGATGGCCTGGCACGCGGAGGGAAAGGCGCACGCATTGGGCGAGGTGGGCGGACGGGCGAACGCCGGTTGAGCGTGCGCGCTTGGAACACGGTGGAGCGGGCATTCGTGAGAACGCCGGCGGAGAGGGCGAGGAACGCGCGAGCGAGCGGGCGTTCGTGAGGAACGCCGGTGTGGTGGGCGGGCGCTCGGGAAAGGCGTCTTGGGCGGCGCCGCGGGGCGGGCGGAGGGAGAAACGCCGAGGTGGCGTGCGGAGATGGGCGCGCGCCATGGAGGTGGGCGGAGGAGAGCAGGCGCTCGGCGAGCAGCGCCGGCTGTTAGGTGTACGGAGAACGCCGGTGGGGAGAAGATGAATACGAGGAGGCGGCGCGAATGAGTGAGTTATCAATGACATAAAAATAGAGCAACATGACCTAATATATGGGTCCGGTTCATGAGCGCCGGTTCACCTCTTTTTCACTTTTCCCTTTTCCCCTTTTTTTTTTTTTTTTTTAAAAACTGAACGCCGGTTCATATTAAAATGCCGGCTTGGAGGGGTCTCTTCCCAAAGGTTGGCGCCGATTTGGTTTGAGCGCAAGTACGCAAAATCATTCTCGCTTTTGTGAGCATGGTGAGAAAAGCTCTTGACCAAATCTTGAGCGCCGATAAGAAAAGCTATTGTATTCTTCCGAATTTGGTTCGACCGAGCGCCAGTGAGAATAACCATTATTCCTTTTGAGCGCTGGTTGATTGAGCGCCATTTGTGATTGGCTTCAGATTCATACGAGCGCTGGTTCGATTGAGCGCCACCGTGAGCGGCCCATGTACATCTTTTAAGCGCGGTCTCAACAATAAAAGGCGCAATAACAGAGAGAAAGATCGGGATAACCAAACCGGATAAATCGAAGGATAAAGAAAAGAAAGAAAAGAGCAAAAATCCGTGGGTAAACCCCGTAGTACTCGGTTAACGTCGTGAGCCCGGCATAATCCGGTCGAAGATATTGGGGATCGACGAAGCGACGCTCTCCACTTCTTCCGACTCCTCACGATCAAAGTGCGGTTTGACTCGTGACCGTTCCTGATAAATGATCCGTTTGTTTTGGGTCGCATGATAAAACCGCTACATGGGAAAACACCCTCCAGCGAAATAGGGCCACTCCACCTGGAGTTGAGCTTCCGGGAAAAGTTTCAGTCGAGACTGAAATAACAGCACCTTCATTCCCGGTCTTAACTCTTTTCGGACTATTCTCCGATCATGAATCCTCTTGACTTTGTCCTTGTAAATGCGGGCGTTCTCATATGCTTCGTCCCGAAGTTCTTCGAGTTCGGTGATCTGGAGAGCTCTCCCCTTGCCTGCTTCTGTGATGTCAAGATTCATGGCCTTAATCGCCCAGAATGCTCTGTGCTCGATCTCAACGGGTAGATGGCACGCTTTTCCATATACAAGCCGATAGGGACTCATCCCCAAAATGCTCTTGAAAGCAGTTCGGTATGCCCAAAGTGCAGCATTCAGCTTCATTGACCAGTCCTTCCGGGATGGTTGGACCGTCTTCTCAAGCACACCCTTGATCTGCTTGTTGCTTGTCTCAGCCTGTCCTGAAGTTTGTGGATGATATGGCGTGGACACCTTGTGGGTGATGCCGTTCTTCTCCATGAGCTTTTTGAACAACTTATTACAGAAATGTGCTCCCCCATCACTTATGATCGCCTTGGGGAAACCAAACCTGCAGAGAATGTTCTCCTGCACAAACTTCAAGACAACATTAGCATCACTAGTCCGCGTGGGAATTGCTTCTACCCACTTGGACACATAATCTACAGCAAGCAAGATATATTCAAAACCATTAGACTTGGGGAAAGGCCCCATGAAATCAATACCCCAAACGTCGAAAATTTCAACTACCGGGATATTGTTCTGTGGGCATCTCATTTCTCCTCCCCACATTCCCAACTCGTTGGCATCATCACATGAAAGGTAGAAGGGTGGGCGTCCTTGAAAAGAGTCGGCGGAAGAGACCACTCTGCAGCAGACTTGAAAGTCGTCTTCGCCCACCAAATGTCCCCATGCATGGGTTTCATGACACAACTTAAGAACTTGACCTTGCTCCTCATCGGGATGCATCTTCTAACCACCTCGTCCTTCCCGAGTTTGAAAAGGTATGGATCATCCCAAAAGTAATTCTGCGTACACTAAGAAATCTCTTCCTTTCTTGGGAAGTCAAATAAGGTCTCAAGGAGCCACACACCAAGTAATTAACAATATCGGCATACCAAGGCGATGAATTGATTTCCAAAGCATGCTCAAAGGATAAGACTCAAGAAGACTCTCTTGTGCGGGTAAAACGAAGGGATTCGAGGGCGAGACAAATGGTCACCTACACCATTGTCACTACCCTTCCTATCTATGATTTCTAGATCAAATTCTTGCAAAGAAGGACCCAACGAATTAATCTAGGTTTAGCACGAGATTTAGTCAGAGATATCTTAAAGCGATTGTGATCACTGTGAACAATTACCTTAGAACCAATGATATAAGCACGAAACTTATCCAAAGCAAAGATAACGACAAAAGCTCCTTTTCAAAGAGTAGTGTAATTGATTTGAGCGTAACTTAAAGTTAAGCTAGCATAATAAATCACACGTAACATTTTATCCACGTTGACCTAATCTGACTCCCACACCACATTGCTAGCATCACACATTATTTCAAAGGGTAGCGACCAATTTGGGGCAACAACAACAGGCGATGAGTCAATTTCTCCTTAAGTAAATTGAAAGCATGCAAACATTTTCATCAAACTTGAAAAGAACATCTTGAGCAAGAAGATGACATAAAGGTTGGCTAATCTTAGAAAAGTCTTTAATAAACCTACGGTAAAAACCGCATGTCCTAAAAACTCTAATCCCTAACATCAGCGGGTGGGTAATTTCTCAATTACATCCACCTTAGCCTGTCAACCTCAATCCCGTTCCTAGACACAATATGTCCCAATACAATCCCACTCTTAACCATAAAGTGACTCTTTTCCCAACTAAGAGTGAGATTGCTCTCCACACAACGTTTTAACACACGATCAATCTTATCTAGGCAATCATGAAAGAAGATCCGAAAACCGAAAAGTCATCCATGAATACCTCGAAATCTCCAATCATCTCGAGAAGATTGACATCATGCACCGAAAGGTGCCCGCATTACATAGGCCAAAAGGCATCCGCCGGTAAGTATATGTCCCAAAGGGACTTGTAAACGCCGTCTTGGCTTGATCCCCTGGAGCAATTGCAACCTGATAATAGCCAGATAATCCATCAAGAAAACAGAAATATTCATGTCCAGCTAATCTATCAAGCATTTGATCTATAAAAGGGAGAGGGAAATGGTCCTTTTTTGTCGCGGCATTCAACTTGCGGTAGTCGATGCACATACGCCAGCCTGTAGTAGCCCTTGTAGGTACCATCTCCCCTTTCTCGTTCTCCACCACTGTGATATCTCCCTTCTTGGGCACCACATGTACTGGGCTAACCCACTCATTTTGTCCGAGATAGGGTAGATTAGCCCCTCCATCAGGAGTTTCAAAATCTCCTTCTTCACCACTTCATTGAGGATCGGGTTCAGTCGTCTCTGGGCATCAATCACTGGTTTAACTCCATCCTCAAGCGTGATGCGATGCATACATGTTCTTTGGATGATCCCTTGATGTCGGCAAGACTCCACCCAAATGCCGACTTATTCTTCTTCCGGGACCAAAATGCTTCTTCTTCTTGACACTTGAAAACTCGGAGGAGATTATTCGCGCTTTTCATTTCCTCCTCCAGAAAACATACTTCAAGTGTCTCGGCGGTTCCTTCATTTCTAGAAGGCTTGGGCATACTAGCAACTTCACGTGCCCACTCTTCCTCGTCGACCGATCCTGCAAAACTTCCTCGAGGCTATGTTCTGCAACAACACATTCTCGGCCAAGGTATCGATAGCATCAATGAAAGCACAATCATCAATGGAATTTACAGAAGGAAACATCACATCGTCCCTAACAGAAAAAGACACAGTTTCACCAAGCACGGTCATTTTAAAGTGCCACTTGATCGAGCTAAAACACACTCAAATTCACTCAATCGCAATGCGAGGTAATCGTAGTGTGGTAAGTTAACACGAGTCGTCTCTCGAGGAAAACTTAGCAGGCTTATTGTTCGTGTTGCACACGAAAAGCAATTAAATCCTAAACATTCTAATGCCAACGGGGTTGAACATGCAAGAATTGAAATACGAGAAATAAACAACAATCTAAGCCGAGGATTGTCAATCCCGAGATATACTAATAAAGCGATAAATCTAAACCGGGGTTGTCGATCCCTAGTTGAGCTACTGGCGATAAATCAAGCGATAAACAAAAGCATAGCAATCATATTATTCATAGGGTTTGTCGATCCCAATCTAAATCTAATTGCAAATAAGCGAAAGCGATGAAATCATTAAGCAAATTAAACCAACGGAATATGAAAATCGATCCATCGTCACTATGAATTGAATTTAATAAAGCAGAGAAATCAAAGCATAAACAATGAACAATGAAGTTGATTCCACAAGAACTAATAAATCCCAAGAAAATGACTTGATAAATTAAATCATTCAATAAAGCGAAAGCGGAAATTAATACTATAAAATTGTATCGTGTTGTCGCTCAAGAGCAGCGGAAGATGGTTGAAGAAAGCGCCCATGACGCCCGAGAAAATAAAATCGTAACTTTTTAACTCAAACTAAACGCGATATATATATTAATTAAAAGTGGCGCGGCTTGAGATGAGCGCTCGCTCGAAAAGCGTTACGCCTTCAATCAACGCTGGATCACAATGAACGCGCGAGAAAATGAGAACGACGCTTAGGGCGCGGCGCGGGTGAAGATGCCCTGGAGGGAGAAATGGTATTGGCGAAGCCAGCAAGGGCGGTCGGTCTTGCGGTAGGTCGAGCGTGAAGAGCTGCTGTGGTTGAGAAACCGCCGACGGGGCGAAAGCGAAACAGCGCAGCATCGGGCGCTGAATCGCAACGCTGGGCGCTGGGAGTCGAGTGCGGGTGGGGTGTAACGTCGGAAGAGCGCGGAGATGCTAACGGGCGCTGAGGATCTGGCCTTGCTGGCGCCGCAGGAGGTGGAAGCGGCGCTGGTGCTCGGCCGAGACGGGCGCTGCCGCAGCGGCTGTGCATCCAGCCGGGCCAGGTGAACGGCATGGGCGGGCGGGCGGCGGCGGGCGAGCGGCATGTGGCGGCTGGCTGCGCGGTGGGTGGCGCCGGCGCCTTGAGCACCGGAGGTAAATTGGGCGCATGCCTCAGACCCAACCGGCTGGGTGGTCGAGGCGGTGCGCTGGTGCGGGCGTGCGGGCGGCGGCGGGCGGCGCGGGCGCTGGTGTCTGCACGCACGGCGCGACTTGACGTTGCTCCGTTCTCTCGCGTCGAACTCCGATTTACAAACCGTTTGTGCCTACGAACTCCTGTCGAAATGCTCTTCAATAATATATGATCATTGGCAGATCTAATTCATCCTATTTTATGCCGTTTCCTACAAAACATCGAGACGAACGAAGTAAGTCCGAATCGATAAATATAAATCAAACCAACGGCATAAATGGGACAAACTACTGAAATTGACATGTAAAACCTTACCAAGAATCATCACAAAATCATACCAAACAACTCCCCCACACTTATCCATTTGCTTGTCCTCAAGCAAAGTCTATACTAATAAGAGTCGAAAGATAACTCGTGCAACTTTACCCTTATTCTAATCAATCAAACCTTATAGCATTTCTCCCACACTTGGTGTTTACGAATTCAAAGATAATGTGAAATAAATCAAGAACGGCAATTGACTTCCAATAAATAAAAAGGTAATCTCTGCTCAGACCCAACTCTCCGTTAGGGGTGAACTAACTAATGTGGTCACCTTTAGCAACAAGTTTCTTTTATAAAGCACAAAGAATGTTTTAACAGATTTTGGAATAATATTCGAAAGGTGCACTCTCGATGAACTCGAGTCTCCTAACGTGGTTTCCCATGTCCATTTCTCAAATTACGAGAAAGAGGGACAGAATCCCATCCTCCATTTCAACAATCTCAACAAAATACTGGAGCTTTCATTCTCCTCATTTTCTACTTCTTTTTCACATTTTTTTTATTTATAAAATGAAACAAGTATATAGGCAACCACAATGTTAACACTACCCCTAACATTAGCCGGACAAATCACATCAATTTTCCCCTATTCATTTTCTATCAATAACAGTCTCGTCAATTCACATTATACTCAAATCATATATCACCAAAAGTTTCGGAAATTCAAAATCAATTTGATCAATACCACAGAGTTCAGTTGCACAAATCAAGATCCTAACTTACTCGCATAGACAAAGCTTACGTTCAAACAATCAAAATAAGCACAAGGGCACGTCATTAAGCAACAAAACAATACATCACGCATACAAAACTTAGCAAACATCCCCCACACTTAAATCGAGCACTGTCCCCAGTGCTCAAAACATTAAAAGCTCAAAATAACCATAGAGGATGATACTTCCCTGATAATCGACGAATGTGCGATGTAGAGTTGGAGCATCCCAGCTTCATCTCACCGTTGATCAAAATAAGCAAAACCTTCCTTCCCAAATTCAAACAAGACTAACACAAAGATAACAAACAGATCAAAGAACAACAAAACAAGCAAAAAGAGAAAGAAAGAAAAACAAAATAAAAACACCGTGGGTAACTCCCACGAAGTACTCAGTTTAACGTCGTGAGCACGACGTAAACCAGACAACAACGGACTATCCATAGTCCTTCACCTGCAGGAATACCATCTCGGCCAGAACATCAGTAGTAACCATATATGCACAAAGGACAGTAAAGAAAGCAAACAACGAATCATTTAAGCTCAAGTCAAACATCCTATTCTCCAAAGAAAAATAGATAACTATAATTCCCAAAGCACGATACTTTGGTGAATTAGGATGTTGACAAATTATTGAAGTTACCTCAACCTTTGTTATCATTGTGTCCTCCTCTGGGATCCCGTACTCTAATTGTTGAGGTAGTGCAATCACTTCCAGAGCGGGCTTTGGCATTCGAGTATCTTCAAGTGCCCACTCTTTCTCCATCCTCTCTTCATCCTCCTCCACGTGCTTGGGTAGTTCTATCACCTCCAGAGTGGGTTCTGGCGTGTCATCTATTTCATGTACCCACTCTTCCTCGTCAACCATCCTGGTAACCACTTCCTCGTGGCTCTGATTATGCTCCCCATCCTCACGTGCCCACTGCTCTCACTTTCCACCTCATCCGCCGCAGCTGCTCTTCGTGTCTCTCCCACCCCATCTTCAACAATTGATCACTTCCAAGAGTAGTGACCATCCGAGCTTGATCGGGTTGGTGCGGAAAGGTGTGATTTCATCCACTTCCTCGCTTTCCACCCCCTGTGGATCGCAGCAGCTCATCCGATGTCTCTTCCACCCAATTTTCAACTATTGGATCACTTTCTGAACACGGGACCGATCGATCTGATCGGATTGGTTTGAAGTTCCTCCTCTTCGCAATGTACTTATCAAGCGAGCTCGACATATCCTATTTATGCCTCCAAACGCAAAGTCGAGGCATTTGCAGATCCAAACCTTGGACTAAAGCATCCGTTTTTTGAATGGGATGAACCTCTTTTTGAGTTAACTCATCCTCCCAAGTCATCCGAGGTGGAGGTGGTCATGGGTATGAGTAATGAGGTGGAGGTGGTTGTTGTGGGTACTCATACCGAGGTGGAGGGTGGTTGCTCCCAGAGGCATTGTAGGATTGATCCTCATAAAATCATGGGAGGCGGTTGATCCCAGAGGGAGTGGAGGCTTGATCCTCAAAGCACGGTGGAGGTGGTTGGTCCCGCTTGGGATCATAGGTTTGTTCTTCGTCTCGTGGTGGAGGTGGTTGATCCCGGCGGGATCGTATGCTCGATGCTCATGGTTTGACGGGTATCCTTCGTAAAATCGAACCGGCCCTTCTTCATAAGAAGAATTTGCCCAATCGATGAATCTTTGCTCCCCAGCTTGTCCGACCATACTGCATCTTGTTGGTAACCCCGCATTAACGCACACCAACAACAAAAACAAGATCACACGCACTGTGGAAAATAACGAAAATGAAAGAAAAGAATACAGAACAAACAACACAAACAATACGCCTAAAGTTTTCCCCAACGGGCGCCAAAATTGATCGAGCTAAAACACACTCAAATTCACTCGCAATCGCATGCGAGGTAATCGTAGTGTGGTAAGTTAACACGAGTCGCCTCTCAAGGAAAACTTAACAGGGGCTTATTGTTCGTGTTGCACACGTACAATTAAACTTAAACATTCTAATGCCAACGGGGGTTGAACATGCAAGAATTGAAATACGAGAAATAAACAGCAATCCTAAGCCAGGGATTGTCAATCCCGAGATATACTAATAAAGCGATAAATCTAAACCAGGGGTTGTCAATCCCTAGTTGAGCTACGAAAGCGATAAATCAAAAGCGATAAACAAAAGCATAACAATCATATTATTCATAGGGTTTGTCAATCCCTAATCTAAATCTAATTGCAAATAAACGAAAGCAGTAAATCATTAAGCAAATTAAACCAACGGAACATGAAAATCCAATCCACTGTCACTATGAATTGAATTTAATAAAACAGAGAAATCTGAAAGCATAAACAATGAACAATGAAGTTGATTCCACAAGAACTAATAAATCCCAAGAACATGACTTGATAAATTAAATCATTCAATAAACTGAAAGCAGGAAATTAATACTATAAAATTGTATCTGTGTTGTCGCCTGAAGAGCAGCCGGAAGATGGTTGAAGAAAGCGCCGCGGCCGCCCAGAAAATAAAATCAGAACTTTTTAACTCAAACCTAAACGCGCATATATATATTAATTAAAAAGTGAGCGCCGGCTTGAGATGAACGCTCGCTCAGAAAACGTTCTGCCTTCAATCTGAACGCTGGATCACAATGAACGCGCGAGGAAAATGAGAACACGCGCTTGGGGCGAGCGCCGGGTGAAGATGCCGCTACCGAGAGAAATGGGCGCGCGGCTGCCACTGCCGAAGCGCGCGGGCGCCGGGTGCGGCGGAAGGCCGAGCGTGGAGCGCTGGTTGAGAAACCGCGGGCCACGACGGGCGTAACGAGCGCCGCATCGGGCGCTGAATCTGTAACGCTGGGCGCCGGGAGTCGAGCGCCACGGGGTGCAGAGTCGGAAGGCGCTGGCGCCGAGATGCTAACGCTGGGCGCTGGGATGCAGCTGGGTGCACGGAGGTGGAGCGAGCGCCAGTGCTCGCCGCCGGGGCACGCGCACCTGCAGAAGGCGGGCGGCATCAGCGGGCGCTGGTGAACGGTATGGCGAGGCGGCGCGGCACCGGGCGAAGCGGCATGTGGCGCTGCGTTGCTGGCGCTGGCTGGCCTTGAGCGCCGGAGGTAATTGGTAAGGCTGCAGACCCAGCCGCGCTGGGTGGTCGAGGCGGGCGCGCGGCGCGGCGTGGCGGCGCGGCGGCGGGCGAAGCGCGCTGGCGTCAGCACGCGTCGCGCGATTGACGTTGCTCGCTTCTCTCGCGTCCGAACTCCGATTTACAAACCGTTTGTGCCTACGAACTCCTGTCGAAATGCTCTTCAATAATATATGATCCTTGGCAGATCTAATTCATCCTATTTTATGCCGTTTCCTACAAAACATCGAGACGAACGAAGTAAGTCCGAATCGATAAATATAAATCAAACCAACGGCATAAATGGGACAAACTACATCGAAATTGACATGTAAACCTTACCAAGAATCATCACAAAATCCTACCAAACAACTCCCCCACACTTATCCATTTGCTTGTCCTCAAGCAAAGCCTATACTAATAAGAGTCGAAAGATAACTCGTGCAACTTTACCCTTATTCTAATCAATCAAACCTTATTGCATTTCTCCCACACTTGGTGTTTACTTAATTCAAAGATAATGTGAAATAAATCAAGAACGGCAATCGACTTCCAATAAATAAAAAGGTAATCTCCGCCGCACTCCAACTCTCCGTTAGGGGTGAACTAACTAATGTGGTCACCTTTAGCAACAAGTTTCTTTTATAAAGCACAAAGAATGTTTTAACAGATTTTGGAATAATATTCGAAGGTGCACTCGATGAACTCGAGTCTCCTAACGTGGTTTCCCATGTCCATTTCTCAAATTACGAGAAAGAGGATGTAATCCCATCCTCCATTTCAACAATCTCAACAAAATAATCGGAGCTTATTCTCCTCATTTTCTACTTCTTTTCATATTTTTTATTTATTTATAAATGAAACAAGTATATAGGCAACCACAATGTTAACACTACCCCTAACATTAGCCGGACAAATCACATCAATTTTCCCTATTCATTTTCTATCAATCACGCCTCGCCAATTCACATTATACTCAAATCATATATCACCAAAAGTTTCGAAATTCAAAATCAATTTGATCAATACCACGTAGTTCAACAGCACAAATCAAGATCCTAACTTACTCAGATAGACAAAGCTTACGCTCAAACAATCAAAATAAGCACAAGGGCACGCTATTAAGCAACAAAACAATACATCACGATACAAAACTTAGCAAACATCCCCATTATTTTAAATCGAGTAATCGTCCCCTGCTCAAAACATTAAAAGCTCAAAATAACCATAGAGGATGATACTTCCTCGATAATCGATTTAATGTGCGATGTAGAGTTGGAGCATCCCACTTCATCTCAATCGTTGATCAAAATAAGCAAAACATTCCTTCCCAAATTCAAACAAGACTAACACAAAGATAACAAACAGATCAAAGAACAACAAAACAAGCAAAAGAGAAAGAAAGAAAAACAAATAAAACACCGGGTAACTCCCACGGTATTCAGCTTAACGTCGTGAGCACGACGTAAACCGCATAACAACGACTATCCATAGTCCTTCACCGCAGGAATACCATCTCGCCGTAACATCAAGAGTAACCATATATGCACAAAGGACAAGAAAGAAAGCAAACAACTAATCATTTAAGCTCAAGTCAAACATCCTATTCTCCAAAGAAAATAGATAACTATAATTCCCAAAGCACGATACTTTGGTGAATTAGATGTCGACAAATTATCAAGTTACCTCAACCTTTGTTATCATTGTGTCCTCCTCTCGATCCCGCACTTAATTGTCGAGGTAGGCAATCACTTCCGTAGCCGGCTTCGCATTCGAGTATCTTCAAGTGCCCACTATTTCTCCATCCTCTTCATCCTCCTCCACGTGTTTGGGTAGTTCTATCACCTCCAGTGGGTTCCGCGTGTCATCTATTTCATGTACCCACTCTTCCTCGCCAACCATCCCGTAACCACTTCCTCGTGGCTCGATTATGCTCCCCATCCTCACGCGCCCACTGCTCTCACTTTCCACCTCATCCGCCGCAGCTGCTCTTCGTGTCTCTCCCACCCCATCTTCAACAATCGATCACTTCCAAGAGTAGTGACCATCCGAGCTTGATCGGGTTGGTGCGGGAAAGGTGTGATTTCACCACTTCCTCGCTTTTCCACCTCGTGATCGCAGCAGCTCATCCGATGTCTCTTCCACCCAATTTTCAACTATCGATCACTTTCAGAACAAAGGACCGATCGATCTGATCGATTGGTTTGAAGTTCCTCCTTGCCGCAATGTACTTATCAAGCGTGCTCGACATATCCTATTTATGCTCCAAACGCAAAGTCGAGGCATTTGCAGATCCAAACTTCGACTAAAGCATCCGCTTTTGAATGGATGCCTTCTCTTTTGAGTTAACTCATCCTCCCAAGTCGTCATCCGAGGTGGAGGTGGGCTGCTGCGGGTATGAGTAATGAGGTGGAGGTGGTTGTTGTGGGTACTCACACCGAGGTGGAGGGTGTGGTTGCTCCCAAGAGGCATTGTAGGATTGATCCTCATAGTATCGCTGGAGGCGGTTGATCCCAGAGGGAGTGGAGGCTTGATCCTCAAAGTACGGTGGAGGTGGTTGGTCCCAGCTGGGATCATAGGTTTGTTCTTCGACTATGGTGGAGGTGGTTGATCCTGAAGGGATCGTATGCTTGATGCTCATGGTTCGACGGGTATCCTCTGTAAAAATCGAACCGGGCCCTTCTTCATAAGAAGAATTTGCCCAATCGATGAATCTTTGCTCCCCCACTGTCCGACCATACTCGTGCATCGCTGGTAACCCCGCATTAATGCACACCAACAACAAAAATAAGATCACACGCACTGTGGGGAGAAAATAACCAAACAGAAAGAAAAGAAATAGAACAAACAACACAAACAATACGCCTAAAGTTTTCCTTTAACGGCGCCAAAATTGATCGAGCTAAAACACACTCAAATTCACTCGCAATCGCACGAGGTAATCGTAGTGTGGTAAGTTAACACGAGTCGCCTCAAGGAAAACTTAATGTGGCTTATTGTTCGTGTTGCATACGTAAAGCAATTAAATCCTAAACATTCTAATGCCAACGGGGTCGAACATGCAAGAATCAAACACGAGAAATAAACAAATATCCTAAGCCGTGATTGTCAATCCCGAGATATACTAATAAAGCGATAAATCTAAACCAGGTTGTCAATCCCTAGTTGAGCTACTAAAGCGATAAATCAAAAATGATAAACAAAAGCATAGCAATCATATTATTCATGTGGTTTGTCAATCCCTAAT
The DNA here is from genome assembly GCA_036937905.1 of Salvia rosmarinus. Classification (NCBI taxonomy): domain Eukaryota; kingdom Viridiplantae; phylum Streptophyta; class Magnoliopsida; order Lamiales; family Lamiaceae; genus Salvia; species Salvia rosmarinus. Next base: position 35,225,784 of record CM072818.1, read on the forward strand.
CTAAATCTAATTGCAAATAAACGAAAGCAAAGAAATCATTAAGCAAATTAAACCAACGGAACATGAAAATCCAATCCATCACCACTATGAATCAATTTAATAAAACAGAAATCAAAGCATAAGCAATGAACAATGAAGTTGATTCCACAAGAACTAATAAATCCCAAGAACACGACTCGATAAATTAAATCATTCAATAAACCGAAAGCAGAAATTAATACTATAAAATTGTATTCTGTTGTCGTCAAGAGCAAATTTTAAGATGGTTGAAGAAAGCACCGCGTCCGCCCGTAAAATAAAATCAAAACTTTTTAACTCAAACCTAAACGCGCATATATATATTAATTAAAAGTGAGCGCTGCCGAGATGAACGCCGTCAGAAAACGCTCGCTCAATCAACGCCGGATCACAATGAACGCGAGGAAAATGAGAACGCACGCTGGGCGAGCGGCGGGCGAAGATGCCGCCGAGAAATGGCGCCGGGCGCCGCCGCAAGTTGGCGCGCGCGCGGGCGCGTCGGCTGGCCGAGCGTGAGCGCTGGTTGAGAAACCAAATACGACGGACGGCGTAACGAGCGCCGCATCGGGCGCCGAATGTGCAACGCCAGGCGCTGGGAGCCGAGCGCCAAAGGGGCAGAGTCGGGCGCGGCTGCGCGCGAGATGCTAACGCGGGCGCTGGGATGCAGCAGCTGGGCGCACGGAGGTGGAGCGAGCGCTGGTGCTCGCCCGACGGGCGCGCGCTGACCGCGAGGCCGCATCTGCCGGCGCTGGTGAACGGTACGGGCGAAGGCGAGGCGACGCATGGCGGTATGTGGCGCCGCTGCGTTGGGTGAGCGCCGCCGCCTTGAGCGCCGGAGGTAAATTGCCAAGGCTAGACCCAGCCGCCGGGTGGTCGAGGCGGGCGCGGCGCGTGCGCGCGGCGGCAGCGCGGCGAAGCGCGGGCGCTCGTGCACGCACGCGCGCGATTGACGTTGCTCTGCTCTCTCGCGTCCGAACTCCGATTTACGAACCGCTTGTGCCTATGAACTCCTGTCGAATGTTCTTCAATAATATATGATCCTTGGCAGATCTAATTCATCCTATTTTATGCCGCTTCTACAAAACATCGAGACGAACGAAGTAAGTCCGAATCGATAAATATAAATCAAACCAACGCATAAATGGGACAAACCACGAAAATTGACATGTAAAACAATACCAAGAATCATCACAAAATCATACCAAACACCACTCTTAACGTCAATTAGTATTGGTTGTGGCCATGAATGGCCTCCCAATAACAAAGGTGTGCTCCTTTCCATCTTCTCTAACCTCACCAATTTCTAACACAACAAAATCAACACGAACTATCAACCCACCAACCTTAACTAAAATATCCTCAATAATACCCTTCGGATATCCTGACGACCTATCCGCTAGTTGTAGACACATGCGAGTGGGTTTAAGTTCGCTTAATTCTAATTGTTTAAAAATCGAATAAGGCATCAAATTTATCCCTACCCCAAATCAAGCATGCCAAGCCTCCTTACCATTACCTAGAGCAATTTTAACGATAAACCACCGGGTCCCGAGTTTGGGAGGTAATCGATGTCATAGGATGGAATTGGCCGCCTTGAGACCATGACCTTCTCATATTCTCCAAACTTCCTTTTCTTTAAAGCCGCCTCCTCAAAAAATTGGACGTAGGTCGGCACATTCTCGATCACGTCCAAAAGAGGCAAATCGACATTCACCTGGACAGAGTTTGTAGAACTCGTAAACCGCCGATCTTGTTTCTCATTTCAGCCGGTGGAAAGGTATCGAGAGAGTGTAAGTGCTTTGTTGCCTTATGCAATCGGACCTCATTATCCTTCTTAGTTTCTTCATCTTGAGATTTCAAATGCCTCTGATTTCTCCCCACCTCATTCTCAATCACACGACCACTTTCAAAACAAAGGATACCGAGCTCAGCTGGGTTGGCTGTGAGCTTCCCAACGCTTTTGGTCAGTAGTACTGCTCGAGAGCTAGCAAGTCATCCTATTTATGCCTCCATACGCTTGATTGTGGATTCTAGAACATCAATTTCGTTCGCCACATCAGTGGTGGTGGAGGTGTCCGCCGATACCGCTGCCGCGCTGGTATTGCCGCCGCGAGAACCGCTGCTGGGGGTTGCTTCTTTGCCGCGGATATCGCTCTCTCGCTGAAATTGCCGTGGCCGTGGAGGTCTTCAACGGGCACTCGATTATAATTTCGCCTCGACTCAATTCTCCATCCCACGTTAGATTGATTCCTCCACCCCGAGCCAAACTGCTGTCGATTAGACTCGAATCGCCGCTTGGGGTTGGAATCCTGCATGGCATAAAGCCGTCGCCTCACGAGTCGGCTCCCCATCCTAGGCACGATCAACGTTATGCCCGATTTCACTGCAAATTCCACAAGGCTCTAAGAATTCCTCGGCCGGGTTGGTTGATCGCTTTCAATTTCACCAGACTCCCTCATCAACTCGGCCACTTGTTTAGTCATGTCGATGAAGGGTTCACGGCACGAGCCTTTGCTCTCCCACCCTCGATCGACTCTGCTGTAGAAGTAGCAGCCATGGTTTCAAAATGTCGACGATATCCATCGCCGCCCTAGAACCGATGTTCCACCCGCAAAGATTGTCCACCATGTATTGAAACTCGAGTCAATCCATCATAGAAGAATTGATACAAAATTTCGCCCGCGCGGCATGATGAGGACACTTTGCAACAAGTCCTCGAACTGCTCCCAAGCTTCATGGAATGGCTCGTCACCGTCTCGATTAAAAGTCATGATCTGTGACCTCAACTCGACTCTTCTTGTTCGGTAGTACTTCATCATGAACTTGTCTACCACGGCCCAGCTCTGCAGAGAGTTGGCGGGGAGCGAAACCAAGACTTTGCTCTATCTTCACCGATCTTCATTTAGTCCTCCCAATGGAAGGACTACAAAACCGAGCAAAACTCTCTTATAAAGCCCAAAGCATCCTCACTAGCAAGCCCATGGAAAGTAGGCATGAGTGAGAAATGGTTCGGTTTCAACTGTAATCTCGGCCGCCGGTCCAAGAACAATTGGGACGAGCTGCCCCAATCACCGCCTATAAAATCACGCCAGAGCACGTGCATTCTCACCCATCTCTCAACGAAAGTATCTTCAACAACCGGTCGATCTGTGATAAACTGCTCGACTGCTCACCACTCGTGGTGGTACCAAACCTCCGCTCGAAAAGCGACCTTTTAGTTCTTCGAGCGTGGTCCAACGGGTAGCAAGCGGTCTATTTGCATCATGCGACCTAGCATACAAAACACTCAAACAAGAAAAGATCACACACACCGAGAATAACAAAATAAAAACAAAAGAAACACGGAAAACAAATCAACACAAACAATACGCTTAAAGTTTTCTCAACACGGCGCAAAATTTGTTCAACCAAAAGTATACTCTCAATCGACTCAATCGCATTTAGGTGTTATAGTAGGAAAGTTAACCCTAGTCGCCTCTCAAGGAAAACTTAACAGGCCTAATGTTCGTGTTGCTCACGTAAAACCATTAAATCCTAAACACTCTAATACCAACATGAGTTTTTGAGACATACGAGAATTCAAATACGAGAATCAAACAAAGAAACCTAAGCCGTGGTTTGTCAATCCCGAGCTAAACTAATTAAGCAATAGATCTAAACTAGAGGTTGTCAAACCCTAGATGATAAACTACTAAACACTAATCGTGAAACAAATCAAAAGCAATTAAATAAGATCTCCAAACAAGAAACGATGAGATTCAATGAAGAACGATTAATCATGAACCGAAGTTCAACTCCACTTGCATAAAATTTAGATTATTAAAACCGAAAGCAAGAACTCGATCAAGAGCCCAACAAAACAGAATTAAATACAAGCATGATGAATCAATACGTAGATGAAACGATCAAGAACGACGGAACAAAATATCGATAAATTACTCTCAATTCAAACCAAAATCACACAAGGTATTGCAAGAACCAGAATAAAATTGAAGAGAACTACACCGACATGATGTTAAACCAATGTCCGAATCGACTAAAATTGAAGAATGATCGAACTTTCTTCAACAAGCGATGGCGAACGAAATCAGAAAAATACATAAAACCAACTCCAAAATAACCTAAATAACGATATATATAGGCATTGAGCCGGTTGAAACGAAAGCGCTGCCGAGGGGCGAGGGGACGCTGGCGCCGAGCGCTGCGCGGAGATGGCGCTGCAAGCTGCCGCGAGCGGGCGAGGCGAGGCGCGGGCGAGCGAGGCAGAGGGCGAGCAAGCGCCACCGAGCGCGTGAGTAAAATTGGGAACGCGCGCCCAGAGTGAGCCGGCGCTGGTCGCACGCGAGGCGCTGGCGCAGGCGGCTGGCGCACGGGCGGCGGCGAGCGAATGGCGCCACTCCGAACGCGCGAAAGGAAATTGGGAACGCGCCGAGTAAGCCGGCGCTCAGCGCGGGGCGGACACGAGGGTGGATGCGCGGGCGGCGTGGACGGAGGCGCTGGACGCGCTGGTGTGCGCGCTGGCGCGGGCGGTGTGCGCTCGGATGTCGGCTATGCAACGGGCCGCGGCGCGACTTCAACAATTGCCTCGCTCTCCTTCATCCGAACTCCGACTAGGATCCGCTTATGAACTCCTATCGCGATGCTCTTCATTATAATTGATCCTTGGTAGATTCATTTCATCCTATTTAATGCAGATTTTCTGTAAAACATTGAAACGAACCAAGTAAGTCCAAACGATAAATAATAATCAACTAACGGCATAAATGGGATAAACTAATGAAGACAACATGAAAACAATACTAAGAATCAGCACAAATTCATACCAAACAAAATAGGTCTCATCAATCTAAATAGGATCCAAAGACCTGCTAAGAATGGAAATATTGGTAATCTAATCAGCTACTTGCTCCTGGTCCGCGAATCCTCAGATAAGGTAAGATGTTGACTAGACCCTTCAAAGCGAAGGGTTACAGAGCCAAAGAAGTGTTGAGCTAGTCCATTTCGATCTGTGGACCTATGTCCACACAAGCTCGTGGAGGGTACAAGTATTTTGTCACTTTCATCGACGATTACTCAAGGTACGGATACATATACCGCTTCACCGCAAGTCTCGAATGCTTGAGAAATTCAAAGAGTTTAAGGCGGAAGTGGAGACGGCTTAGTAAGAGTATCAAATCATCATGTCTGATCGCAGCGGCGAATACCTCAAGAACTAGTTTATGGACTATTTGGCGCAGCAGGGATTACCTCCCACCACTACACCGGCACACCACAAAGAAATGGTGTGTCGAGCCAAGAATAAGACTCTTTAGAAATGGTTAGATTGATGATGAGTTACGCAACATTGCCTATTTCGCTCGGGGTATGCCTTAGAAACCACGCATACTTGCTAAATCTAGTATCATCCAAGTCACCGAAAAGACCCCTTCGAGTTGTGGTTTGGGCGCAAGCCTGGTTTAAGCCACATATGATATGCAAGCGCCCAAAGACATGTGCCAAGAAGGCCGACAAGTCGGAGGCTAGATCCGACGAAAAGGCTATTTATCGCTATCCTAGAGGGACGAAGGTGGTTTATTCTATAGTCCCAAGGATCGTAGGTCATTATTAGCACTAATTCCCGATTCTTAGAAGAGGATTATATGAAAACCATAAATCCAAAGTTGAAATCATTCTTCGTGAATTAGAAGATGATCGATTCCACCACCGATTAAGCCAAAGGTACGAGATGTCGTGTCTAGTGGAGGATCGACACCGATACTTCAAGAAATTGAAGCGGTCGAGTTCCACCGAGATATCGGCCAGATAAGTTGGCTCCTATCCAAAGAAGTTGTGCAAGATAGAGAACCACAAGTTACCGCACCCACCGCCGCTATCAGGCCAAGAATACTGTCAGAGTGGGAGGTTGTTCACAACCCGAGCTATTTGTGTTCGTGGGTGAATCTTCGATTTAGTCCTAGGAAACAGCGCATAATAATCGACCCATGGACATACAAATGAGGCGATACAAGACATTGATGCAAGATCATGGCACACCGCTATGGACTTGGAAATCGAGTCCATAATGCCTATGGATGATACGAAAGACACCTCTACCAGATGGCAAAGAAGCCATAGGTAGCAAGTGGGTATACAAGAGGAAGAGAGATTTAGATGGAGAGGTTTTAGCTTTAAAGCCGAGTGCTTGTGGCGAAAGGGTACACTCAGATTGAGGGCATCGATTTCGACGAGACCTTTCGCCTCAGTAGATTACTCATGTCCATTAGAATTCTTCACATAGCAGCCCACTTAAACCTTGAGGTTTGGCAATGGACGTGAAACCGCTTAAACGGTTACCTTGAGGAAGGTAGAGACATCTATATGCAAAGAACCCAAGGTTATGTGGTGAAGGGTGAAGAGCATCTAGTTTGAAGCTTAAGAAGTCCATTTATGGACTTACAAGCTTCACGATCCTCGAACTTACGCTGACGAGGTGGTAAAGTCCTATGGATTTACCTAGTTGCCCAGCGAAAGTTGTGTATCGCTTAGATGTCAACGGTGATGTGGTATTTCTTGCACTTTACGAGATGACATTCTTCTAGTCGCAACAATGTGAAGTTGTTATTAGACGAAAGAGTTGGTTATCCGATCGCCTAAATGAAAGACTTAGAGATGCAACAGCATTCTGGGATCAAGGTTTACCGAGATCGCAAGAGGAAAATGTCGAGCTTATCTCAGCGCCTTACATTGATACCGTGATTACTCATTTTAGTATGTAGACCGCCAAGAAAGGATTGCTACCTTCGTGCATGGTGTTCCTTTATTCAAGGAGCCACCTATGACCGCAAAGCGAGATAGAGGAATGAGACAAGTTCCTTACGCTCGCCGTAGGAAGTCTCATGTACGCAATGCTATGTACGAGACCCGATATCTCATGCTATGCTGTAGCATAGTAGCTAGATATCGCCTAACCCTAGACAAGCTCATCGATCGCAAGAAAGCATATACCAAGTACCCAAAAGGACTCGAGATTATAGCTAGTTTACTATGCGCATAGTCTAATGCCTTCGGGTTATTCTGCACTGGATTTCCAAGTCGACCGTGACGAGAAAAGTCACCTCGCTATGTGTTTACCTGGGAGGGGAGCCAGATTACGGCGGAGTGCAAGCAAATGCATTATGGACTCTACCATGGAAGTCGAATATGTAGCCGCTGAGGTCGCAAGGAGGTCAGATGGTTCAAGAACTACCTCACGGATCTAGGCGTGGCACCGGTTCGCCCAAGAGTATCATAGTTTCATCGTGATAACTCGCGCAGCAAGCAAACTCGAGGAACCACGGACCCACAAGCAACCAAACACATAGAGAGAAAGTACTATGTCATACGAGAAATAGTTAGACGAGGGACGTGGCCGATCGAAAAAGATTGATACGATGATAACCTAGCGGATCCATTCACGAAGAGCTCGTCACAAAAGTCTACGGTTAACATTCGAGGACTCGATCAAGAAGATGGCACCCACTTAGAAAGGAAACTTTCAGATGTTGAGAAGCAAAGTGATGGTTTTGTTTTGTAATAGCTAGTAGAGACACATTGTATACTAAAAGTATGCTTTAGTATAAGGGAGATTGTTGGATTTGTATATCGAAAGCGCTTTTGGTTGAGCTTGTATACAATGTTTCGTTACCACTATTACAATCTCCTATCCGAATCGATTACTGATCGCATATATCTATGTCCCTTATCTCATATATGTTAGATCATACAAAGGTAGAAGATCACGTAAGTCTCGTATGATTGGTCAAACTTAATGAGATATAAAAGTATCACAATTGAGATAACTTGAGGACGAGTTGCTCAGATATAGCTGCATAGATAAGAAGTGACTTGACTTGGTTGCTTGTCTATACCGTACATCTTCGACGTATTGATGGATCACAAAGGAGATGAGTTCTTCTAACCCACCATCGTGAAGAACCTAGATCTCAAGACTTACGCTGATCTAAACCTCGATAAGGTATTAGTGAGTATGAGTTGTCGACCATCACTTCGACTTGCTACAAGTGAGGGTTATGAGATAACCCAAGATTCTCTCGCATTCGTGGTGGCAAGTCAGATGTCATGCTAGTTATATGTATCGAGTCACCGATCCGCTAGATGATGACGCCCCTTAAGGAGCTCAAAGTTCTATTGTACTAAACCCCGCAGTTGAGTTATCTCAAGTACAATAATAAGGTCGAGTGGTACTTTAAGGAATTAAAGATATTAATTATTTTAAGCAATGTAACGATGTAAATAATTAACGGACGACGATATCTTAAATACAGTGGATTCAGAAGTTCAAGTGCAAGCCCGACTCAACTTCGGTAATAAAGGGATAATTCAAAGATTTATTCTCTAGTGGCATGAATGAATGTTTATGACTAATTTATGTTCGTATGAACATAAGATAATTAATTTATTTGAGGCCCATCTTTATTCCTCAGATTTGATCCTCTGGCCGGCCCATCCAGCCCTGTAGCTAAGGTGATTTTCATCATCTCTCTCGAGTCCCATCGACTCGACTTGATCCTCTATCCTAAATGATATTATTATATTTATTTGATATGCATAAATCCTATCTCGATAGATTCGGGAGTGCATTATTAATATATGCGAGAGAAAATCATGCTAATCCTTATTCCATATTTTCGAGAATTCTATTTCCATATAGAGATTTTCAAAATCTTGAGAGAAGAAAGAGGTGATTTTCATAGTCGTAACAGCCCGCCAACCCAAAGTACGGATTAGTAGAAACTGCATTAATGACGGGATTAACAACAGAACAAAGACTAATTATGGAACCGTGAGGTATATAATGACAAGTTCTCTAAACTTCATATCATTCGACGTGGCACATATATCGCATATAACTAAACCGGATCATTTAGACTCTCGACTAAAGGGTTCAACTCAAACATAACCTATATAATTTCGCAATGAAAGACATGTGATTACACATATGACGATATGTAATCAAGTGCTATACTTATCGACGCCGAAGGCTCCAACCGCCAACACTTCAACATCCAACATCCAACATCAATCACTCAACCCGCATATTTAAAACAAATATGCAGGCTGGCTACAAGAATGCACTTAGTGGGCTCATGCCAAAACATTTTCTTTAATTACATCGCTCTATAAGTATAACACGAGATTTTAGTCGAAATAACTCGCGAATACCAAAATACTTTATCATTTCTCAAAAGATTCGTCAGTATTTTCTTTGTATGATCCATATCATTCACATAATTGTTCATAATGATCTCACGCCGTAGAAGTAGGCCTCCTTCACCGACGCCGTGATCGGGTCAAGATGTTGCTAACGGCTCACAATCACATAGTCGTGGATTCTCAGATCCGACTAGATCCATGACCGCCGATGATGTTGCTAACGGCTCACAATACAAACCGTGTACACGCTAATCTTAGCCACCAACTCCACATATAATACGACATCACATCGATCATCATACGCTGGTAGCGAACCAACAAATTTCAATTCATCATTCCAACCATCACCACAAATAATAATATCATCATTCCAACCATCACCACTAATAATAATATCATCATTCCAACCATCACCACAAATAATATCATCATTCCAACCATCACCACAAATAATAATATCATCATTCCAACCATCACCACAAATAATATCATCACATCGATCAATCCTAGCCAGTATAATCCTTCCCGCCAGATCCAATATCGCTTTCATAGTCGCTCGCCCAACAACTTGATAGATCATACATAAAAACATAAACACTTTCAGTGTAATCATCATTTCTCAACCGAAAGCTTGTAAATAAATACTTCAGATTCGCAAAATAAATAAAAGGGTTTTCGAATAAAGCCCACCGGCACGTAGCTTTTCAATAACGCCCTTTCTAAGTCGAAAGCTCAAGTCCACGTCCCACCTTAACGAAGAACTATTTTAGCACGCCGATCACGCTCGAGAGGCTAACATAGTCTATAACGCCTCACGTGTCAAATAAGGCTAACGCCGACTTATTTTGTCGCTTCCTTATCAATTAATGTCGATTATAAATTTTCTCAATTTATAAGAGATATTCTACCTTTAATATATAATGACGCTTTAATGTACTTACGTAACGTAGTTACATTGTTACTAAACGCATTATGTCACATAGTTCACGACATCGAATTACGCGTCTTCGACCTGGTCAATGTTTTGGTCAACAATTTTGACCAAGTCAACCTTTAGTCAACAATTTTGACTTTAGTCAACTCAAAGTCAACATTTTGACTTTTCAATTTCTTATGTAATTTTCGATTTTAATGTACAATTTTGTTCCAAAATTCCTATAAAATCATACTATGTCTAAAACATTAATTTAGATCATATTATGTAATTACTTTGGTCGATAAAAATTATATACCATAGAATTATATTATATGGTTTTCGATTTTCATAATTCACTACAAACAATTTTTAAAAATTCTAATAAATTCATATAATACTTAATCACCCTTAACTATGCTTACTATGACATAATTGTTATTTATTATGAATTATTGAATTTAATTTACCTAAGTCATTTTCAAAATTTCGACTTAGGTCAAAATAATTTTATAAATTCCAATAAATTCTACAACCATATATTATGAATCTACATCATCAATATGATATGATAACACTTAAATATGGATCATATCTCAATATCATATCATATATTATAATTTTCAAATCCTCAACTTAGGTACTAAAGTTCTCCAAAATTCTACATAAATTCATATAAGTTTATTTAATATCCTAGATTACTATTTCATGCTCAAATCAACATTTAAAATCATAATCATCATCATATGGTTCCTCAAGTTTTCGGTCCTTTCTAAAGTTTAATAACATGATTAATTTTGTGATATAATTATACTACATGCTCAATAATATCATATAACATAATATCTAAACATCTTAGATAAGATATATAATTTTCAAATTTCATCATAAATATACTAAGCTCATAACATAAGATTTAATGGATGAAAATCAAAATTCTAACATGTAAACAAAGCTTGTAACGCTTTCTAACCTTTAATCGGAGTCGATTATCTACGGCAACGTTTATCCTAAGTTTGAAGAAAATTAAGAACTATCTTCTAATTTTTCTTTGTTGCTCACGGTTTCTAAAGTGTAGGAATGAGAGAATTTTGATTTTATAGACAAATTAGGATTATGCCCACTTGAAGCTAAAAAAATATCTATGAAAATTTAATCATAACACTTGCTTTATTAATTCAAACCTCATGTCCACTTGTAATTGCTAAGGACAAAATCTTTTTTTCTTCTCACCTTAGTTCACGAAGTTTTGATACAATGAATGAAAGAGATTTTGGATTTATTAGCATATATATTATAGGATGCCACTTGTGTATAATCATTACATAAAATCATAACTAATACACTCACACACTTATTTTCAAAATTTTCGTCCAACTTGGTATGCTAGAGACAAGATTTTTATTTCTTCATAACATATTTTGATATGTCATCTTTATCCTATAATTAATGTGTATCACAATCAATTCCTATTATTTTCAAAGAAAGAAGAAAATTTTACTTTCTTTTATTCACAAAAATGCACGAGACTTTTAAATTCACCAAAGATGATCTTTTAATTATTTTAAATGATAATATTCTCCAATTATGCTTTAGAAAATTATAATACAAGATATGAATTATTCCATTGTTTTTGCCTATCATTTCCAAAATGATGGCAATTCACACTTTGTTACTATATATGTATAAATGTGTGTCGACTATTATATGTTTTAGAGGAATAAATTTTTTTTTTTTTTTTTTTTTATACCATCATATACCTTAATAATACCTTAGGATAATATCTTATTTGAAAATTCAAATTTTTACACTATGATATATGTCATTATCAAAGAGTTTAAAAATTTCTTATTTCCTTACTATTTTTCAAACATTTCGGCTATGTCCTTCCAAAAGCCATAGACACTTGTTTCAATTGACCACCTATTCCAATTTATCACTTAACAACACCTCCCCAACATGATGATACCGTATCATAATTATAGCATGAAGATTTTTCTTTGTTTCACACTATAAAGCCTATGAATTTTCGGCCACTTGGGAATGAAAGCCATCCCACTTGTATAAATCATGATATACCTTATCTTATCTTTAATAATATCTCCATAATATAATTATGACATAATATTATCAATTGATAAGAATTAAATCCAATTTCTCACATATAGTAATTTTCGAGATTATATATATAGCAATAATGCTATATATTTTATTTTCTTGAATAAATAGCTAATATATAGCTATGTGACATACTATAAATCTTAGATGATGAATTATATCATAGAAAATATTTAGAACAATTTAGATCATAAACCCTAATTTCAAAATTGTGGTTTTCAAATTAGCTAAATTGTTCAATCTTTATTCTTTAATTTCTAGCATTATTTTGATGATAAATAATGCTCCTATATCATAAAATAATCATAGGAATTTAAATAATATAATTCCATGATCATTTGACTAATTTATCAACTATCTCTAAACGCTATGCTCAAAACGCCTCAAAACCTCGTAATTGAATCATCTCTAAAATGTCGAAAATAAAGTTGTAATAACTTTATTCATCCTTATAATAATAAAGAAATTCAAATTTTAAGCTTCAATGCTTAAAAATATCGTAAGACTTAACTCGTCAATTTAACCGATGTTAGAACAATACGTCAGCTGAATATTAGAACTATATTCTTAATTCACTAAGCGTTAGTGAATACGATATAATAATCCTCGATAAAGGATAGTCGAAATCAAGTTTTGATAAATCACCATTTCGATTATCGAATAAAAACCCTAATTCGCGATTTTTATTATCGCAATCATGCTTAAAAACTCCGGGTATTACATTCTACCCCTTAAAATAAATTTCGCCTCGAATTTGCATACCGTAAAATTACTGTTATCTTTGTACTATACAACCTCAAGTTTCCATCGAACTTTCTTTTGTCCATGGTTTCTCCATCGACTTTCACCAACCAGATAAGTTTTTCTTAACCGCTGAATCTGACGCTTAAAACAATCGCACTCTTTCTCATAACTCATATCTTGATGTAAGAATAACGCCATCATGATGGTCATGTATTTGGACCATATTCGCATTTCCTTTAACCGTAACACGGGAAAACATTCAGATATTCTCCAAACTTGGTGGAAATACCAATCTATACGCTACTAGGCCTTATTATTCCTGTGATCTCACAAGGTCCTATAAACGTATTTCAACTCCCTTATTCTCCAACATTGAAATTCTTTCAATGGAGAACTTTAATACACTTTATCTCTCATTCAAGATGCAGCTCATTCACGCACATCAACGTAAGACTTTTGTCTATCATGAGCTTTTCTTTCATCGCCTAATTCGCAAACATTTCATTCATTCATTTCATAGAGTCGGCTTTAAAACTTTTCCTCTTATTTTCTTTATCTCAATAAAGAGATGATCGATACTTTCTTTTATACAATGCCTCACATGGGCTACTCTACGCTTATCGTCGTAGGTAAACTTAATAAGTGGAAAAGTACGCTTCCAACTCAGATGTCCATTCTTTCATTTCTAAGCCAATTCATATTCTAAAGGTAACCCCTAAATCTTCACACGATGCAAGACGCACGATTTTCTCAAGAATAACCGCTAACTTATCGATCCAAAAGTAGCCTAAATAGGCATGAACCTAACATTTTTGTAAGTCGATACACTACTACCCATATAGCAGTTGTTATCTCTAACTTTGGTAAGCCTATCTCAAAATCCATTGTTACGCCATCCCATAGATCATTGATAGAATGCCTTCACTTACGGCAATCGAGATGATGTTCGACAATTTCTATCTTCCTCTTCTTAACTCTTCGACAGTTTTTCTTTATGCAAGGATTTATCATTACTTAGACCGAATTTTTCAACATAGAACATCAACCACTATATTTACCTTTTCAGAGGTGATAATTTATATCACATTCATAATCTCTTACTAATTCGAGCCACGCCTCTTGCTCAAGAAGCATCTTAAATTTTATGATCTATGAAGATCTCACACCTTACTCATAAGGGCGATGTATCAAACTTTAATATGGGTATTATCGCTAATTTTAAATCGCGAGTTAGGTAGTTTTACTCATGTGGACTAAGTTGTCAGAATGCATGCTAACACCTTTCTCTCGCATTATCATACGCCTAGTCAATTCTTTGGGAGGCTCACCGCATTTATCAATCTAAGTAAACTTTATTCCTTTTGAGTAACTATATCGCTGGCCTTGCTATCTCAAATAATCTTTAATAAATTTTCGATAGCACCAAATAATCCTATGAAACCTTTGCTCTTGTTTGGGTCGTTGATTGCTTCTATCCTCGCATTGCTTTTAACTTCCGTCGGATCCATATGGGTTCCTTCTAAAGACACAAGATGTCTATGAATATTACTCCTTCAAGTCGAATTTAGCTTAAATAGTCTTGAAAATTTATTCGACTTAAATGTCTCATAAGAATGGTTCTAAGAGTTCTTTATACTCTTTCTTTACCCTTCGATTAGACGGGAATATCATCTATGATGTTTTAAGATAATTTATCTTAGTAGGCGAACACTCGATTTTTGAGGTTCATAGCATGGTCATGACACTGATTCAATGACACGACTATAAACTTATAGTAGCCATATCTTGTTTGGAAAGCCATTTTGGGTACATTGTTAGCTCGTGCCTTAAATTGATTATAGTTCAATTGAGATCGGTTCTCGTGACTACTCTTGTTCCTTTCCACCGACCGAATACTCATTTACCCTTGGTAATGGATTATTAACTTCGATAATCTATATACTTTCTTAACGGGCTATCTTTCTTCGACAAGCAAGTTGGGTGTTTTAAGGTGATACACCAGTTCACGAAGCTTAGATTTTATACCTTTAAACGTGAATCTTTATCTTTTCACTTTCCTTGAATCCATTTGATAAAGGCACTTTTAACTTGGTTTAATAATGGTTCTAACTCGGTAGTAGAATTTTAGTCGCTTATCGTGGGTAATCTTGCTAAGTTGTCAAGGTATATCTAGAATTTCTCAAAAAATTTCACATCCTCTACCTTAATTTTGCTTTCCATCCTTTGCTTAGATAAACAAGGAATGCTCGACATCCCTTCTTGTTTAATAATCCCTTATTTGTAGTGTGGGTATGGTTGAATTTCCTTCCCATGTGGATTCCATAGAAATTATAACTTTATTCGAGAAATGGAACGAAATTTCCCTTTCCTTGTACAGATTGTGGAATGGTTTTCACTCAATCAATTATTTCAGATTATCTCCATGTCTCATATAAAAGTGCTATGTTCAAGTTCTTTACTAAGGTCTTAAGTGATTCTAAGTTCAATTCTAAGTTCGAATAAATACGTATGGCGACCATGATCCTTCTTTAAGTGAAGATATTCTCATCCTTCGATTTGCTTATTCTCGATTGAGCTCTAACGTATCCACGCATGCTCTTACTATCCTCGTGATAATGAAATGTGAAACACTTGTCTTCTAACCAAAGTATTTTAGGTAAACCGAAGTTTTTCATACCTACCATTCTTTCCCGGTTTTTGCTCATTCTCGTATTATCATACTTTGCCTCGACGCCATATATCTTACTATCTTCCCAACATTCTATGTTTTACTTTGTTTCAATGCTAAGGTACCCAACATTTCAACTTATGGGTCATCTTAAAAATACGAGGAATAACTTTTCAATTAGATTCACCTTAAGGTCCTTCCTTGTGAATCCCTTCCTTGTTCGCTTAAACGATTTCCTTTACAATTCTCTTTAAAAGTTATCTCACTTGACACTACTAAATCACGATAAGACGAGCGCTTTGTCTCTATAAACTTAGTGGTATGACGGTTTCATCTCAAATATCAAATCTACTTTCGATCCACTTCTTTCCTTCAAAGGATTTGCTTTACTTATCGTAATCAAACTGCTTGCAAACTTATCTCATGTTCGCTATATCATAATCAGATAGTGGTAATTTCTCACTATTCTCAACTCTCGCTTTTTCTCGAGCATGATATCCGAAAGTTATATTACTTTTATACTTTAATTCTCACTTTAAAGATCAAGACCGCCATCATTACAATCTAGACTGTAAGGTAGTATGTTTGTATATCATAATTTATATTCCAAGCACCGTAATATCCCGCAGCTTTAAACGCTAATTACGATAATATAAATCGTAGTTGTGGTTTTAGCCTCGATAATCAAAATCTTAATTAGTCAATGCTTGACTTTGACCAAGCATAATTGATAATATCTGTGTGATATTCACCGACGCTATGACTTAAGGAATATAATTTCCATATTCCTTCGAACGTAATATTCTAACATCTGATAAATTCGACAACACGCTTTTACAAGATTATTAAGTCGTTGCTTAATTTTGAAATTCCTATTATTATAGGAATAAATAAAGTTGTAACAAACTTTATTTTGAACGTTATAGAGATAATTCGCCTATGAGAATTTTTGAGACGCTTCAAACGCCGATTTTGTATTTAGTCGATAACTCAGCCAAACGATCATGGAATTATACAATACAAATTCCTATGATTATTTTATGATATAAGAGCATTATTTATCATCAAAATAATGCTAGAAAATTTTAGAATTAAAAGCCCCAATAATTAGGGTTTCGAAAACCCTAAATTCCCAAAATTAGGGTTTTGTGAATCTAAATTATTTTTAATACTTTTCTATGATTAAATTTATTATCTAAGACATATAATATGTCACGTAACTATGTAGTAGCTATTTTATACAAAGAAATAAAATATTTGGGAATACCTTAATGAAAATCGAAAATTGTGGTTTTCTAAGTACAAATTAATTTTTATTCTTATTTAATTAATGATGTATGATAATTATTATATTATTATGATGTCATTAAGGATAAAATGAGGTGTATTACAACTTGCACAAGTGGGGTGCACTTGTACTCAAAAGTACGCCCAATTTTAGGTTATTAAGCACGATTTTATGTGATAAACATTATCCTATAATTAAGGATAAGGTATGAGTTGGATCTTATCCTATATTAGCGTAAGTGACATAGTTATCAAGTGGAACAAGTAATCCTAGATTCATTGCACGAGGGTATGAAACCTTAGCAATAAGGTTGGAAATTTATTTAATTTCATACCTTATAATAGTGCCACATGTTATAGTCGAAATTTTGATTTTTCTAAAGTAACTTTATGCTATATAATAATAATATAGTATATGATATAATAAAATATATAATCCTAGTCTAAGGTACAAAGTCATGTAAATTAACTATGTGTGTATAGATGTGATAATTCATTTAATTCTTGATAATTATGCTATAATCAATTAATTAAATTATAATACGACATAATAAAGCATATAATATAAGAAAAATAAAAATCTAATCCTAAGCTATTAAGTGGATCGAAATCACCATGTGTCACACTATGTGATAAACTTCATACTATGTGATAAGATTATCCAACGCATTTATTAAGTGATAAGGTGATAATATAAAGTATTAAAAGATAAGATATGATAAGATTCTCGATATGTTAGTGATAAGGTTTGCAACAAGTTGGGCTTAGATATTTTCATAAAATAATAATAAAATAATTAACCTAAGTCTATAAATACCAAAGAAGGCTCTCATTTCTTCATACTACACCAAGGTTTCAAAATCATAAGAGAGAAAGAGAGTGTTCTCCAATCCTTTCAAACCCGAAAGATAGAACAAATAAACGTCACGATCGATTCTAATCCGACTAAGAGGTTAGATTTCTTACAAACTTTGTATATATCGTTAGAATTTATGTTATGTTTAATATGTTCATATGATTTTCTAAAATTACATAACTTATGCTAATATGTTTAGATATTATGTTTATATGATGTTATTACATGTAGTATAATTATATCATAAAATTAAGCATGCTATTAAACTTAAAGTTGGGACCGAAAACTTAGAAGGATAAAATGTTGATGATTTTGATTTTTAATTATAGATTTGAGCATGGAATAATAATCTAGTATTAAATGTTTTATATTAATTTATATAATTTTGAGAACTTAGTACCTAAGTTCAAGAGTTTCAAAATTATAACCTATGATAGTAGTTGTGATATAATCCATATTTAAGTGTTATCATGTCATATTGACGACGAGATTCATAATATATGGTTCAGTGAATTTATCGAATTTATAAAATTAATCGACCCAAGTCAAAGTTTCAAAATATGACTTAGGTAAATAAAATTCAATAGTTCATAATAAATAACAATTATGTTATAGTAAGCATAGTTATGATGATTGTTGTTATGTGAATTTATTAGAATTTTTAAAATTGTTTACTGGTGAAAATGAAAACCAAAACCATATAAGATAATTCTAAGGTGTATGATTTTATTTGACCAAAGTAATTACATAATATGATCTAAAATGATGTTTTAGACATAGTATGATTTTACAGAATTTTCGAACAAGAATTGTACATTAAAATCGAAAAATATAAGAATCGAAAAAGTCAAATGTCGACTTCGAGTCGACTAAAGTCAAAATTGTTGACTTTTTGTCGACTTCGTCAAAATTGTTGACCAAAATGTCGACTAAGGTCAAAGGCACGAACCGACAACACGTGATCTATGCGACGAAGACGCTTAGTAAAAATGTAACTTACGCTACGTAAGCACATTAAAACGCACAAGATATATTAAAGGTAATATCTCTTATAAATCGAGAAAATTCATAATCGACATTAATCGATTAGGAAACGTAAAATAAGTCCCAAGCAATTTTATTCGACGCCAGAGATCGTTATAAACCATGTTAGTCTCTCTCGAACGTGATCAACGCATTCAAAATAGTTCTTACGCTAAGTAGGACGCGACTCGAGCCGACTTAGAAAGGAACGTTATCAAAAGTTTACGCACTGTGGGCTTTACTCGAAAACCCTTTATTTACGACGCTTCGAAAAAGTATTTATTTACAAAAGCTTTCATTGAAATGATTATGAACTCGTTATTCAATTACATGCCCAAAGTATTTATGTTTTATGTATGGATCCTATCATGAGATGGTTAGCTAACCATGAAAGTTATCGCTTGTCGGGTCGCTCCCAACTTTATAGATAATCGATATCGGATCCTCGTGCAGATGCAGTAATTCCTACCGATTAACGTACACCATAGGCGATCGCGAGCCGTTAGCAACATCTTCGTCGGTTACGCCCCCGTAGAAGGAGGCCTACTTACACGCGAATGAAGAGTTATGAGAAAGTAATACGATGATATGGATCATACAAAGAGAAATGCCCACAGCGACGCTTTGAGAAATGAGAAAATGTTTTAGTAAAGACAAGGCATTTTCAAATAAAACCTCGGTCTTACTTACGGGCAAGTAATTAAAGAAAATGTTTTCGCATGAGCCCACTAAGTGCATTTCGTACTTAGCCCCGCATGTTTGTTTTAAATGCAGTCGAAGAGCAATGATGTCGATGTTGTTGTCGAGAAGTTGAGTCTTCTATCGTTAATAAGCATAAATTGATTACATATCGTCATATGTGTAATCACACGCCTTCCGCCGCAGTTATATAGGTTATGTTTCGAGTCAACCTTTAAGTCAAGAGTCTAAATGATCCAGCCAGATGATGATATATGTGTCACATCAAATGATATGAAGTTTCAGAATTTGTCTATCATATACCTCGCATTCCATACTTAGTCTTTGTTCCTATTGTTAATCCCCTCATTAGTAACAGTCATAATCCGCATTTGGAAGGCGGGCTGTTAAAGCACCAATGTCCTATCGCAAGTCTCAACTTCGTATCTCTCTTTCGGTTTAAAACTAGAATAGCCTAGCTGTTCACATATCTCAATATTTGATCCGCTGATCATACTATCCTCGTTTAACCAAAGTCTCAAATTTTGGAATCAATTCCACTTAAACATAATCTTATTGATTTAGGATGAAGCGAGAGACTTATTAATGGAGATGTTTTCATTCCTTTATATCTATCAACCTGTGTCTTATTTATCTCCATACTTTTAACAGTCCGACCTTCTAACGAGGTTTTAGGACAATCAACTATTTTAAGGATAAGTCAGATTCTTTCTTATTATGATATAATAAGAGTGGCATATCCCAAGGATATATACTATACTTCTTTGCTTTTACTCTAGCACTCAATGCTATAAAGTATCTCGCTCATAACTTAATCATCATACTCTCACATGGAGGTATAACTTTATCGTTATCCTCAATCAGAAGCCCATTAAGCGGTCATCACACAATGTGCACCATAGAAGGAATATATCTCGTCCCTTTGAGAACTTCTTTACATCATAACTTGATGTCTATCACTTTACCGATTTGAAAACTTAGGTGACGGAATGTCAATACCGCCTCATACTTATTGGTTTCAAGCTTTGAAGAAGAATTCACATGACAATTTAAAAGAAGTATTGGTTTACTTACCCCGACGACAATCTCAAGATTTGAATCAATATACTTTTGAATCAATAATTGGGATATAGGTCCAAGACCGTAATGACGACTCATCGAGATTTCTTTGGTCATATGGGATGGACAGACCACACAAATACTTTCTCTCCACACAAAGCTTGGCTTCAAAGAACACTCGATAAAATTTTGGTTTTGTAAACTTTTTCCAAGAAAATGAGAAACGCAGTGGTTCTCAATAGAAACTAGGTCATAGAGTTAAACTCGATGATGTAAATTGAGTAGATCTTGAAACCTTATATAGCTCATAATAGGTTATCTACAAAAGTTCTCATGTACGCCATATCTCTTCTTGTACCACTCGAATCTTATTTTCTAGCAAGATTCTAATATTCTTGCTATAATCAGAAGGTTTTCGCTTTATGGACATCATAGGACTAGTCTTTAACTGATTCTCACGAATTCTGAAGAAGGAATCAAGGATTTGGGTCTTCATAAGAAATATAGTACCTGTGATAGGAGTACGAGGCTAAAACCGTCAGAATCGAATTCAAACGAGGGAGAACGAGCTAAAGTCAAAATATCATGCAAAGACAGTTTTGCTGGTGCCGAAATCAGTACCAAGGTCGAACCGAATTGCTAAGTTCTAAATTAAAGAGGTCGACGCTAAAGTCTAAGTTGGCAAAGTCGATGTTGAAGTCGAGCATAAAATGCCGACGGGTCCACTTTATATCTCTTTCTTCTCGCTTTGAAAACTCGAATGTTTTCACCGATCTTTGTTCTCGCTCATGTCGATACTTACTGTGATTCGAAAAGAACCAAAGTTCTCGATTCTTACTTCTATGTTCTCGCGATAAGTGATCATACTTTTATCACGCCTATGTTCTTTTGCAAAAGGATCATGCGACTTAACAGCCTATGTTCTCGGGATAACATATCCATCATCAAAATAATCAAAATTTCGTAATCGTAAACATTCATAATATAATTATATGTTGGTAATAACCAACAACTTTCATAACATAAACCTCATCAATTCCACAAATTAAAACTCTCCTTCGACATCTCAATGTCAATACTTTCTCATATCATTTTCAACTCTTCACAACATATAACATCATCAGCAACACTGCAATTACTTTCACCTTCAACAATCCTCATAACTTTCATTTTTCTTTGAAAATTCATTTCAATCATTATCCACTACTTTTATTCTCAATTATCTCTCATAACTTTCATCTCTTCGAAATATCATATTCCATGTTTAAACTTTTCATTTCAAAATTTTGAAAAGGGCATGTACTTTCAAACTTTTCATTTCCAATCTGAGAAAATTATTTACTTAACGCTTATTAAATCTTTTTGTTTTCCATGAATATGTAGTCCCATACCTACATATCCTCGAATCCTTTCGAGTTTTCCTCAATACGCAATTCCATACCGCATATTCTTAGAATCTCTCCTAGTTCTAACTTTCATTTTCTTAAAATTCATTTCATTTTAACGACTTTCACTTTCCAACTTCTTATCCTTATTCTCAAACCTGTGAGAAAATCATTTACCTTTTTCCCGCTGAGCTTGATGTGACGGAGTGTTGAGCATAGTCGGTCGATCTCTAGAAGTCTAGTGACTCTATCTAGACTCAACTTTGAAAGAAGTTTTCGTTTAGGTACGACCGCCTCGATACCAACCGTAATGTACCGCCAACCCAAAGTACGGATTAGTAGAAACCGCACTAATGACGGGATTAACAACAGAACAAAGACTAATTATGGAACCGTGAGGTATATAATAGACAAGTTCTCGTAAACTTCATATCATTCGACGTGGCACATATATCGCATATACGAAATCGGATCATTTGACTCGACTAAAGGGTTCAACTCAAACATAACCTATATAATTCGCAATGAAAGACATGTGATTACACATATGACGATATGTAATCAAGGCTATACTTATCGACGCCGAAGGCTCCAACCGCCAACACTTCAACATCCAACATCAATTACTCAACCCGCACATTTAAAACAATATGCAGTAAGGCACAAGAATGCACTTAGCGGCTCATGCCAAAACATTTTCTTTAATTACATCGCCCTATAAGTATAACACGAGGATTTTAGTTGAAATAACTCGTGAATACCAAAATACTTTATCATTTCTCAAAAGATTCGCACAGCATTTTCTTCAGATGATCCATATCATTCACATAATTGTTCATAACGATCTCACGCCGTAAGTAGCCTCCTTCACCGACGCCGTGATCGGTCAAGATGTTGCTAACGGCTCACAATCACATAGTCGTGATTCTCAGATCCGACCAGATCCATGACCGCCGATGATGTTGCTAACGGCTCACACAAACCGGTGTACACGCTAATCTTAGCCACCAACTCCACATATAATACGACATCACATCAGATCATCATACGCTGGTAGCGAACCAACAAATTTCAATTCATCATTCCAACCATCACCACAAATAATAATATCATCATTCCAACCATCACCACTAATAATAATATCATCATTCCAACCATCACCACAAATAATATCATCATTCCAACCATCACCACAAATAATAATATCATCATTCCAACCATCACCACAAATAATATCATCACATCGATCAATCCAGCCTGTATAATCCTTCCCGCTAGATCCAATATCGCTTTCATAGTCGCTCGCCCAACAACTTGATAGATCATACATAAAACATAAACACTTTCAAGGTGTAATCATCATTTCAACCGAAGCTTATAAATAAATACTTCAGATTCGCAAAATAAATAAAAGCGGTTTTCGAACAAAGCCCACCCGCACGTAGCTTTTCAATAACGCCTTTCTAAGTCGAAAGCTCAAGTCCACGTCCCACCTTAACGTAAGAACTATTTTAGTACGCTGATCACGCTCGAGAGAGGCTAACATAGTCTATAACGCTCACGTGTCAAATAAGGCTAACGCCGGACTTATTTTGTCGCTTCCTTATCAATTAATGTCGATTATAAATTTTCTCAATTTATAAGAGATATTCTACCTTTAATATATAATGACGCTTTAATGTACTTCACGTAACGAAGTTACATTGTTACTAAACGCATTATGTCACATAGTTCACGACATCAATTACGTGCCCTTCGACCTGGTCAACGTTTTGGTCAACAATTTTGACCAAGTCAACCTTAGTCAACAATTTTGACTTTAGTCAACTCAAAGTCAACATTTCGACTTTTCAATTTCTTATGTAATTTTCGATTTTAATGTACAATTCTTGTTCCAAAATTCCTATAAAATCATACTATGTCTAAAACATTAATTTAGATCATATTATGTAATTACTTTGGTCGATAAAATTATATACCATAGAATTATATTATATGGTTTTCGATTTTCATAATTCACTACAAACAATTTTTAAAAATTTAATAAATTCATATAATACTTAATCACCCTTAACTATGCTTACTATGACATAATTGTTATTTATTATGAATTATTGAATTTAATTTACCTAAGTCACTTTCAAAATTTCGACTTAGGTCAAAATAATTTTATAAATTCCAATAAATTCCTACAACCATATATTATGAATCTACAT
Source organism: Salvia rosmarinus (assembly GCA_036937905.1). Lineage (NCBI taxonomy): Eukaryota > Viridiplantae > Streptophyta > Magnoliopsida > Lamiales > Lamiaceae > Salvia > Salvia rosmarinus. The sequence continues at coordinate 35,249,962 of CM072818.1, forward strand.
CATCAATATGATATGATAACACTTAAATACGGATCATATCTCAATATCATATCATATATTATAATTTTCAAATCCTTGAACTTAGGTACTAAAGTTCTCCAAAAATTCTACATAAATTCATATAAGTTTATTTAATATCCTAGATTACTATTTCATGCTCAAATCAACATTTAAAATCATAATCATCATCATATGGTTCCCTCAAGTTTTCGGTCCTTTTCTAAAGTTTAATAACATGATTAATTTTGTGATATAATTATACTACATGCTCAATAATATCATATAACATAATATCTAAACATCTTAGATAAGATATATAATTTTCAAATTTCATCATAAATATACTAAGCTCATAACATAAGATTTAATGGATGAAAATCAAAATTCTAACATGTAAACAAAGCTTGTAACGCTTTCTAACCTTTAATCTGAGTCGATTATCTACGCAACGTTTTTCTATCCTAAGTTTGAAGAAAATTCAAGAACTATCTTCTAATTTTTCTTTGTTGCTCACGGTTTCTAAAGTGTAGGAATGAGAGAATTTTGATTTTATAGACAAATTAGATTATGCCCACTTGTAAGCTAAAAAAATATCTATGAAAATTTAATCATAACACTTGCTTTATTAATTCAAACCTCATGTCCACTTGTAATTGCTAAGGACAAAATCTTTTTTTCTTCTCACCTTAGTTCACGAAGTTTTGATACAATGAATGAAAGAGATTTTGGATTTATTAGCATATATATTATAGATGCCACTTGTGTATAATCATTACATAAAATCATAACTAATACACTCGCACACTTATTTTCAAAATTTTCGTCCAACTGGTACGCTAGAGACAAGATTTTATTTCTTTCATAACATATTTTGATATGTCATCTTTATCCTATAATTAATGTGTATCACAATCAATTCCTATTATTTTTCAAAGAAAGAAGAAAATTTTTCTTTCTTTTATTCACAAAAATGCACTCAAGACTTTTAAATTCACCAAAGATGATCTTTTAATTATTTTAAATGATAATATTCTCCAATTATGCTTTAGAAAATTATAATACAGATATGAATTATTCCATTGTCTTTGCCTATCATTTCCAAAATGATGGCAATTCACACTTTGTTACTATATACGATAAACGTGTGTCGACTATTATATGTTTTAGAGGAATAAATTTTTTTTTTTTTTTTTTATACCATCATATACCTTAATAATACCTTAGATAATATCTTATTTGAAAAGTCAAATTTTTACACTACGATATATGTCATTATCAAAGAGTTTAAAATTTCTTATTTCCTTACTATTTTTCAAACATTTCGCTATGTCCTTCCAAAAGCCATAGACACTTGTTTCAATCGACCACCTATTCCAATTTATCACTTAACAACACCTCCCAACATGACGATACCGTATCACAATTATAGCATGAAGATTTTTCTTTGTTTCACACTATAAAGCCTACGAATTTTCTACCACTTGGGAATGAAAGCCATCCCACTTGTATAAATCATGATATACCTTATCTTATCTTTAATAATATCTCCATAATATAATTATGACATAATATTATCAATCGATAAGAATTAAATCCAATTTCTCACATATAGTAATTTTCGAGAATTATATATATAGCAATAATGCTATATATTTTATTTTCTTGAATAAATAGCTAATATATAGCTATGTGACATACTATAAATCTTAGATGATGAATTATATCATAGAAAATATTTAGAACAATTTAGATCATTAAACCCTAATTTCAAAAATTAGGTTTTCAAATTAGCTAAATTGTTCAATCTTTATTCTTTAATTTCTAGCATTATTTTGATGATAAATAATGCTCTATATCATAAAATAATCATAGGAATTTAAATAATATAATTCCATGATCATTTGACTAATTTATCGAACTATCTCTAAACGCTATGCTCAAAACGCCTCAAACTCTCGTGAATTGAATCATCTCTAAATGTCAAAATAAAGTTGTAATAACTTTATTCATCCTTATAATAATAAAGAAATTCAAATTTTAAGCTTCAATGCTTAAAAATATCGTAAGACTTAACTCGTCGAATTTAACCGATGTTAGAACAATACGTCAAGGAATATTAGAACTATATTCCTTAATTCACTAAGCTGCTAGTGAATACGATATAATAATCCTCAGATAAAGGATAGTCGAAATCAAGTTTCGATAAATCACCATTTCGATTATCGAATAAAACCCTAATTCGCGATTTTTATTATCGCACTGGCGCTTAAAAACTCTGGTATTACAATAGATTCTCCATAGACCGCCCTCACCGACATTGAGATTAGGCAACCGGATACGCCCGTAAGATCAAAGCACGAGTCTTGATCCGTTTCTACCCGACAGATTCGCAGTAAACACGAAAACTCCTACGTGTTGCAATTAATTATATAGGTGCATGCTAGTATATAATCAATGTATGGTGAATTAAACATCCAAGATAGATCCTCGGAGAGGGTTAAAATCGATTTCACAGTCCAACTTACCACTGCTCCTCAGTGCGCTTGTCGCTCTTCCTCCTCTTGTGGTTGTTCTCCTCAACCAGCCTTGCGATTTAACCGACTCCCTCCGTAGTGAAGACCTGAGCTCAAGTTCCACTGACTCACCGCACCAACCGCTTAAACCGGTGAGATCTTGGTCAAGGCGGAATATAGACTGGCCGTGCTTGTCATATAGCAGCCAATGGTGACGGTTGGGATGTCTCTTCAAGAACGTCTGGACGTATAGATAAGGTTTCTCCAGGAAAATTTCTTGAGAGATAGGACTCTCGCGAATCGTCACCCCGAAAAAGTTGGCAATAGGGGTAACGAATCCTCCTATGCATATCCTTGCATTCCCCGACACCTCTGCTTGCATTTGGAAGTGCTGGGCTAGGAACATCCCGGCGTGCATCTTCTGTGTTATCGCGACACCGATCAGGAGACTCATGTCTCGAGAGAGACATGCTGCTGCTTGTGCGGCCATGGATGCGGGTGATGAGGCGGTGGAAGTAAGGGACCGTCGGATTTCGTATTGAACTAGCCTTCACCCTTGAGGCATCATAGTACGGGTCTCGCTTAATGAGGCGTCCGTGAACAACCACCACACCGGCCGAGGCGAAGTTCTCCAAATCCCCATGATTTGCCCTCGGGCGGCCTTCATGATAGAGTTCAATGCATCCACCGAGAGCTGTTGGGGCTCGTTGTCCATCCGAATGTGATGTAGTCCCGCGACCCTTTGCGCCTTGTGGACACGGACGATCGACGAAACCCGAGTTGGGGTTCTGTACGATGATGGTCGGTCAGTGATAATCGAGTATAGCCCGACCCTCTCAGCTAGCCACGATACGTCATTGGCTATTCCCATAGCTTGGCAAGTATCGATGCACATGAATCTCGAGTGTCTGTGCTTTAGCTGCACCAGTCACCTCCAACGGTCCCTTGACGAGGGTGTCGGCAGTCGCACCCCAAAAGATACGGGGTGGAACTCATCATGTGGTTCGTCACGAGACGATGAAGCAATATCCTTGCCCTTTCGCTTGTGGCTGGAGGAATGCGACATAATGTACCTAAAGATATTTCAAAGTTAGCTCATGTACGTATTAAAAAGGAATTTAAATGTAAATGTCAACCCATATCAATATATATATCCCCGAACTTGAACTTAGTAAAACTCTCCCCTATACTAACATATGATCTAACAAGGTGAAACAAGGAGAAGAAAACGCATACACAACTCAAAAACGCGTGGAAAATGAAATCTTGGGCTGCCTAACGGCCAACCTCGTGGTCGGGAAGGTGGTCGCGAGGTACCATCTCGTGCTCGCAAGCATTATCGTGCAGACACTCGCGGCCAGGCTAGCGGCCACGAGCCTGGTCGCGAGGAGCGCGTGACAGCAAAGTTCTTGTGAATTTTTCAAAATTTTCAACCCTATTCAACAATGTAGGCAAATTAAACCAACAATATGCATGTATGAACATCAATAGACCTAACATTGGAACAAACATGCTCAAACACCAAGTAAATTTAGCAATATAAGCCCTAGTTCCTCAAATCTTCAATAACCCACAACAAGAAGACATAATTGGTAAAACCCTTCTAATTCATGTTAAAAAAGCATAAATCCAAGAAGAATTAAGGAAATGTAGCATACCTTGAGTGGAGTTTACGTGGAAAGCACAACAAAATGAAGAAGAAGAGTGTTGGGTGCTTGAGAGTGTTTGAGTTTTGCTGCAAGTGTGTGTGTGTGCATGTAAAAATGGGGGAAATGGGGTAACAATTAGTGTAAAACACGTGGGTTGGCGTTGGCGCTGGTCGGAGTTCGCCTCGCTGGCGGGCTCATGATCGCGAGCTATGCCCGTAAACCTCATCGCCCGTTTTCGCGGCCATACCTCGCGGTCGCGAGGGTGGTCGCTAGACGTGTTCGTGCAGCGCAATTAGCTACTGCCCATTTTTTCACGGCCACTCCTCGCGGTCGCGAGGGTGGTCGCTAGGCTTGCTTTTTTTTTCTTTTTTTTTTTATGTTTTAATGAACAAACAGGACACGACCCGACAAAACAATAAAAACAAGACAAACAAAATGAAAAACATAAAGCATGACAAAATGTTGGGTTACCTTCCAACCAGTGCTAGATTTTTCGTCGCTAGCTCGACGTTACCTCTCATCATGGTTCGTTTAGCTTGGTCACCTTGACTTCACGGTTGAAGTGTGACTTGAAGTAGGATTTGAGGTATTGCCCGTTCACCTTGAAAATATTGCCACTCGAGTCTAGCAATTCATAGCTCCCATTGGCATGTACACGGTAAACGGTATACGGCCCCGACCATCTTGATTTCAGCTTTCCTGGGAAGAGACGGAGTCGGGCGTTGTAAAGCAAAACTTCATTACCTGGAGCGAATCCTTTGGGACGAATGAGAAGGTCGTGGAATTTTCGAGCTCATTCATTGTAGATCCGGGAGTTTTCAAAGGCTTCGTTTCTCCATTCATCGAGCTTCAACAATTGTTCACTTCTCATCATGCCGGCCTCCTTAAAATCCATGTTGATTCTCCTTGTGGCCCAATAAGCCTTGTGTTCCAATTCAACCGGCAAATGGAAAGATTTCCCAAATACCAGTTGATAAAGAGATAGACCATAGCGCTTTGTAAAGCGATCCGGTGAGCCCAAAGAGCATCATCCAATTGCTTGGCCCAATCCTTCCTATTGACAACCGATTTCTCCAAAATCTTCTTTATTTCTCGGTTGACGAGCTCAGCTTGACCATTCACTTGCGGATGATATGGGGAGGTGACTATGCTTAACGCCATACTTAGCTAGGACATTGCCTAGCACTTGTTGTTGAAATGCGACCCTCCATCGTTGATCAACCCCCTCGGCACTCCGAATCGAGTCAGAATATTCTTGTGTATAAACTTGATCACTACCTTAGAGTCGCTAGTGGCTGTGGGAATCGTCTCTACCCATCGTGAAACGTCTCCTGACAAAGAAGCAAAATGTACGTAACCACGAGACACGGGAACGGACCCATAAAGTCGATTCCCCACACATCAAATAATTCCACTTCCATGATGCTCTTCTGCGGCATCTCGTCTTTCTTGGTGACGTTCCCCGTTCTTTGACAGCTGTCACAACTCTTGATAAATGCTTGGCAATCCTTGAAGATCGAAGGCCAATAAAATCCACTTTGGCAAACCTTGTTTATGCCTTGTCACGCAAAATGTCCTCCATTTAAAGAACTATGGCACTCTTGGATTATGTTCTCCCATTCTCCTTGGGGAACACAACGACGTATCAAGCCATCGGCACATCGGTGGTAGAGATGGGGATCATCCCAATAATAGAACTTGATATCGTGTTTTTCTGATGATGACTGCACGACGTAGGAAAAACTCCAATGACCAAGTAGTTCACAAAATCTGCGTACCATGGTGTATGATCAATGATGCTCAATATATGCTCGTCTGGGAAGTTCTCCTTGATCCCAATTCTCTGGTCTTCCTTCGACAGGTTTCTCTAATCTCGATAAGTGGTCTGCAACCACATTCTGGCAACCTTTTCTATCTTTGATCTCCATGTCAAACTCTTGAAGAAGGAGAATCCACCTCACCAATCTCGGCTTCGAGTCTTTCTTGTTGGACAGATGACGAATGACGGCATGGTCGGTGTGGACAATAATGTGGGTGCCCACCAAATAAGGTCTAAACTTATCGAAAGAATAGTCCACAGCAAGTAATTCTTTCTCGGTGGTGGTGCCCACCAAATAAGGTCTTACTTGCATAATAGATGGCTCTGAATAGCTTTTCTCGTTTCTGCCCCAACACAGCTCCCACTGCCCAATCACTAGCATCGCATCAGCTCGAACAGTTGACTCCAATCAGGTGATACCAAAACTGGGGTCGATATCAGGGCTTGCTTCAATTTCTCGAACGCCCCCAAACAATCACTAGTGAACACGAACTTCGTATCTTTCTCGAGTAGTCCAAACAGTGGCTTCGTGATCGCAGAGAAGTCCTTGATGAATCTCCTATAAAAGCCCGCATGACCAAGAAAACTCCTCACAGATTTGACATTTGTGGGAGGAGGTAGTTTCTCGATTGCCACAATCTTTGCTCGATCCACTTCCAAGCCCTTTGCAGAGACTTTGTGCCCAAGCACCACATCTTCCTTTACCATGAAATGACACTTCTCCCAATTGAGAACTAGATTCGTTTCCTCACATCTATGTAGCACTTGGGACAGATTGTGGAGACAATGGTCGAACGAAGAACCAAACAAGTAAAAGTCGTCCATGAATACTTCCATAATATTTTAAATCAACCCATGGAAGATGGACATCATGCATCTTTGGAACGTATTGTAGGGAAATCTGATTTTAACCCTCTCCCGAGGATCTATCTTGGATGTTTAATTCACCATACATTGATTATATTCCTAGCATGCACCTATATAATTAATTACAACACGTAGGAGTTTTCTCGTGTTTACCTGCGAATCTGTCGGGGATGAATAGATCAAGACTCGTGCTTTGATCTTCTGGACTGTATCCCGTTTGCCTAAACTCCAATGTCGAGTGAGGACAATCTATGGAGAATGCTATAGAAAAACGTCTCTTCTTTTCTCTCAATTTTCGAAAATTCTCACTATATCCAAATAGTAATTCTCGAAAATATGGTTAAGGATTAGCCTTGATTTTCTCTCTCACCTTATATTCATAATGCAACCCTAAACCCTATCAAGATAGGATTTATGCATATCTAATAAATATAATCTTATCACTTAAGATAGAGAGGATCAAGTCGAGTCCCAAAGGGACTATAGAGAGAGAGGTCGATTTTCATCATAGCTACAGCACCGATGGGCCAACCCGAGGATCAAATCAAAGAATAAAGATGAGTCTCAAATAAATTAATTATCTTATGTTGACCCGAACATAAATTAATTCATAAACATTTATTCATACTAGAGAATAAATGCCGACTTACCCTTTATTACCGAAGGTGAGTCGAGACTTGCACTTAGACTTCACGAATCCCGTATTTAAGATATCGTACATCCATTAATTATTTACGCTGCTCGACCGCTTAAAATAATTAATATCTTTAATTCCTAAGTAGTACCACTCAACCTTATTATTGTACTTGAGATTACTCAACTGCGGGGTTTAGTACAATAAACCTTTGAGCTCCTTAAGGAGGCGTCATCATCCTAAACGGATACGGTGACTCGACACGGGTAACTAGCATGACATCTGAAACCTTTGCCACCACCCAAGATCTGAGAGAATCTTGGGTTATCTCATGTAACCTACACCCATAGCAAGTCAAAGTGATGGTCGACAACTCATACTCATCTAATACCTTATCGAGGTTTAGATCAGCGTATGTCTCCGAGATCTAGGTTCTTCACGGCGGTCGAGATAGAAGAACTCATCTCATGTGATCCATAAATACGTCGAGGCGTACCCGGCGTAGACAAGCAACCAAGTCAAGTCACTTCTTATCTACACCGCAGCCTATACCGATAACTCGTCCTCAAGTTGTCTCTACTGTGATACTTTTATATCTCATTAAGCTTGACCAATCATATGAACTTACGTGATCTACAACACACCGTATGATCTAACTTATATATGAGATAAAGGACATACATATACAATCAAGTAAACAATTCAGGATAGGAGATTGTAATAGTGGTAACATGAAACATTGTATACAAGCTCAACCAAAGCGCTTTGATATACAAATCCAACAATCTCCCACTTATACTAAAACAAACTTTTAGTATACAACGTGTCTCTCTACTAGCTATTACAAACAACACACCATCACTTTGCTTCTCCCACTTATACAAAGTTTCCTTTCTAAGTGGGTGCCATCTTCTTGTAAATCCAAGTCCTCGAATATGCTCTTAGTAGACTTTTCTACGGTGCTCTTCGTGAATGGATCGGCTGGGTTATCCATGATGCCAATCTTATGTCTAACGATTTCTCGTATGATAGGGTACTTTCTCTCTATGTGTTTCGTTGCCTTGTGGGTCCGTGGTTCCTTCGAGTTTGCATCGCACCGACAGTTATCACGAGAACTATGATACTCTTGGGCAAACCGGTACCACATCTAGATCCATGAGGTAGTTCTTGAACCATAAAGCCTCTTTAGCAGACCTCAAGGCGGCTACATATTCGACTTCCATGGTGGAGTCCGCAATGCATCGCCAGCACTCTGCCAGATCTGACTCCTCCTCCCAAGGTAAATACATAGCACGAGGTGGCTTCTTCTCATCACGGTCGACTTGCATATCCGGTGCGAATAACCCAAAGGCATTAGACTATCTGCATGGTAAACCGACTATAATCTCGAGTCCTTTCGGTGCTTGAGTATATGCTTCACCGCATGATCCAATGAAACTTGTCCAGGGTTAGGCGATATCTAGCTACTATGCCACCGCATAGCGAGATATCGGTCTCGTACATAGCATTGCGTACATGAGACTTCCTACGGTGAGCGTAAGGAACTTGTCTCATTTCCTCTATCTCCTTTGCGGTCATGGTGACTACTCCTGGAATAAAGGAGCGCCATATGCGAAGGTAGCAATCCTTTCTTGGCGGTGCGTACTAAAATGAGTAATCACGGTATCAATGTAAGGCGCTTTGAGATAAGCTCAACATTTTCCTCTTGCGATCATGGTAAACCTTGATCCCAAGAATGTCTGTTGCATCTCCCAAGTCTTTCATTTGAAGCGATCGGATAACCAACTCTTTCGTCGATAACAACTTCACATTGTTGCGAGTAGAAGGATGTCATCTCGTAAAGTGCAAAAATACCATCATCGTTGACATCTAAGCGATACACACAACTTCGCTAGGCAACTTGGTAAATCCATAGGACTTTACCACCGTCAAAGCGTAAGTTCGGGATCGTGAAACTTAAGCCCATAAATGGACTTCTTAGCTTCCATACTAGATGCTCTTCACCATTCTCCACATAACCTTGGGTTCTTTGCATAGATGTCTCTACCTTCTTGAAGGTAACCGTTTAGAAAAGCGGTTTTCACGTCCATTGCCAAACCTCAAGGTTTAAGTGGGTGCTATGGCGGAAGAATTACGATGGACTTGAGCATTGCTACAGTGAAAAGGTCTCATCGAAATTGATGCCCTCAATGCGAGTGTACCCTTTACGCCATAAGCACGGCTTTAAAAGCGAAACCTCTCCATCTGAATCTCTCTTCCTCTTGTACCCACTTACTACCTATGGCTTCCTTGCCATCCGGTAGAGGTGTCTTTTCGTAAACATCCATAGTCGTATGGACTCGATTTCTAAGTCCATAGCGGTGTGCCATGATCTTGCATCAATGTCTTGTATCGCCTCACCGTATGTCCATGGGTCGATTATTGCTGCTTTCGTTTCACGGGACTAAATCCGAAGATTCACCCACGAACATAAATCGCTCGGGTTCACGAACAACCCTCCCACTCTGACGGTATTCTTGGCGTAATGGCAACAGTGGGTGCGATAACTTGTGGTTCTATATCTTGCACAACTTGTTTGAATAAGAGCCACCTATCTGGTCGGTATCTCGATTGGAACTCGACCCACTTCAATTTCTTGAAGTATCGGTGTCGATCCGTCCCACTGAACCACGACATCTCGTCGCTTTGGCTTAATCGGTGGTGGAATACGATCATCTTCTAATTCTTGAAGAATGATTTCAACTTTGGTTTATGGTTTTCATATAATCCTCTTCTAAGAATCGGGCATTAGTGCTAATAATGACCTTCGATCCTTAGGACTATAGAAATAACCACCCTTTGTTCCTCTAGATAGCGATAAATAGCGCATAAACTCTAGACTCCAACTTGTCGCCCTTCTTGTTAACGTGTCTTTGGATTGCCCCATATCCTTATGTGGCTTAAACTGAGCTTCTTCCAAACCACAACTCGAAAGGGTCTTTTCGACCGACTTGGATGGTTCTAGATTTAGCAAGTATGCTGCTATTTCTAAGGCATACCCCGAGCGAAATAGGCGATGTTGCATAACTCGTCATTGATCTAACCATTTCTAAGAGAGTCTATTCTTCGCTCGACACGCCATTTTGTTGTGGTGTGCCGGTGTAGTGAGTTGGGAGGTAATCCCTGCACCAAATAGTCCATAAACTTCGTTCGAGAGTATTCGCCACCACGATCAGACCAGCGGTGACTTGATACTTTACCAAGCTTCGCTCTCCTTCCGCCTTAAATTCTTTGAATTTCTCAAAGCATTCGGACTTGCGGTGAAGCGGTATATGTATCGTACCTTAGTGTCGTCGATAAAAGTGACAAAATACCGTACCCTCCATGAGCTTGTGTGGACATAGGTCCACACAAGTCGAAATGGACTAGCTCAATACTTTTTGGCTCTATAACCGCTTCGCTTTGAAGGGTGCAGTCGACACAACTTTCCTTCTATACAGGATTCGCAGACTGGGAATGGAGTAACTGTGAGATCACCCAACGCTCCATTCTTAGCCAGTCTTTGGATCCTATTTAGATTGATATGACCTAATCTTAGATGCCAGAGAAATGTGGTGTCATCTTGCGAAGAAAACTTTCTCTTCTTAAGGTTTGATGTAGATGCAACATAGTTAAAGGTATTATGTTTGGCGAAATAGTATAAAGCTTAATTATATAAAGTGCCACCACGGATAACTTCATCATTTCTTATGATAGAAACACCACTATCAAAACAATGAATATCCATGAATAAATAGTTTGGAAACGGAAATAAGGTTCCACCGAAACTCCGGCACATATAATTGTTTGGTATGAATTTGTGCTTATTCTTGATATTTTTTTATATGTCATTTTCAGTGGTTTGTCCTATTTATGCCGTTGGTTTGATTAATATTTCTCGATTTGGACTTACCTCGTTTGTTTAGATGTTTTGTAGAGAAATGGCATTAAAATAGGATGAATTGGATCTGCCAAGAATCAAGTTTATTGAAGAGCACTACGATAGGAGTTCATAGGCGGAAACGGTTTACAATTCGAAGCTCGGATGCGAGAGAGCAGTTGAAACATCATAGTTGCGCACGCGTCGCCTAACTCGCCCGCCGAACTCGTGCGCACACCGAGCTCGGCTCACCGAGCTCGCCACGCCTCGCCCGCACGCCCAGCACCGGCTTACTCACGGCGGCTTATTTTCCTCTCGCGTTCGGTGGCGCCACTCGCCGCGCGCGTCGCCCGCTGCAGCGCACCCAGCATCTCCGCCGCGCGCCGCCTCGCTTCGCCTGCATGCCTCGCCCGCCGCCCGCCGCCGGCTCACTCGAGCACGCTGCCATTTTCCTCGCGCGTTGAGTGGCGCTCGCTCGTCGTCCGCACGCCGCTCACCCGCAGCGCATGCTGCGCCATCTCATCGCAGCGCTCGGCCAGCGTCCGCTTACTCCTCTGCGCTGCTACCTTCAGCCGACGCTCAACTACCCTTATTATATAGCGTTATTTTAGGTTATTTTGGTGGTTCTCAATTTTGTTTTCTCTCGTTCAGCGCATTGCTGCTCTTGGAAGCTTTCTTTTCCTTCGGATCGAGATAAACATTTTGTAATTGTTCTCAATTCATTTTCAGTTTGAATTATAGCAACGTTTGTTTTAACTTTGGATTGATAGTGTTTGATCTGTGTTTTCCTTCTTGTTACCCTTGATCGATTCATTTACATGTTTTGTTTCAAGATTGTTGTGGATTCAATTTATATTGTGAGATTGTTATTGAATTCTATTTAATCGTAGACATTGGTTTGTTGATTGCTCGATTAATTCGTGTTCTTTCGGTTTTGGATAATTTACGTTCTATGCAATTGAGTCCGGATACTAGTATTATGTTGAGTTGTTCGTCGATGAATTTTACTGATTCATGTTTGATGATCTAGATTGGTTGGTTCTTTGTTAAGCTTCCTGTTTTCGTGTCTTCATAGTTTATCAATTAGGGATTGACAAACCTAGTTGGTTTATTGTTTTAGTTTATTTTCCGTTCACTTTTCCATTCAAGTATGATCAATAACCCATGTTGGTATTAGAGTGTTAGGATTTATCGCTTTCTGTGTTTGACATGAACAATAGCCCTGTTAAGTTTTCCTTGAGAGATGACTAGGGTTAACTTTCCCTACTATAACACCTCATTCGATTAGGAGTCAATTAAGAGTATACTTTTGGTTGAACAAATTTTGGCGCCGTTCTTAAAACTTTAGGCGTATTGTTTGTGTTGATTGTTTTCCGTGTTTCTTTTTTTTTTATTTGTTATTCTCCGATTCGTGTGATCTTTTCTTGTTTGAGTGTTGTGTATGCTAGGTCGCCGCAGTCTAAATAGATCGCTTGCTACCCCGTTGGACCGCACTCGGAGATCTAAAAGGTCACTTCTTCCTGAACTGGAGGAGTTTGTGCACTTATTAGTGGTGAGCGATCCGAGCAGATTATCAGAGATCAACCAGTTGTTGAGAATACTCCCCTGTTGAGAGAGATGGGTGAGAATGCACGTGCTCTGCATGATTTCTATAGGCCGGTGATTGGGGCCGCTACGTCCCCAATTGTTCTTGGATCGGCAGCCCGAGACTACGAGTTGAAACCGAACCACTTCTCGCTCATGCCTACTTTTCATGGGCTAACTAGTGAGGATGCCTTGGGGTTCATAAGAGAATTTTGCTCAGTCTTGCAATCCTTCCCGCTGGGAGGACTAAATGAAGATCAGCTGAAGATGCGATGTTTCCCGTACACCCTGAAGGATAGAGCAAAGTCGTGGTTCCCGGCTCTCACCTTGACTCAGAATGGGCGCCGTGGTAGATAAGTTCATGACGAAATACTACCCGAACAAGAAGAGTCAACAGTTGAGGTCAAAGATCATGACCTTTAATCAGACGTCTGACGAACCATTCCATGAAGCTTGGGAACGGTTTAGGGACTTATTGCAGAAGTGCCCTCACCATGCCTTACCAGATGAAATTTTGTACCAATTCTTCTATGATGGATTGACTCAGAGTTTCCAGTACATGGTGGACAACGCTGCAGGTGGAGACATCGGTTCTAGGGCGATGGATATCGTCGATATTTTTGAAGCCATGGTCGCTACTTCATAGCATGAAGTCCAATCGTGGTGGGAGAGCAAAGGCTCATGCGTGAACCGTTCATACGACATGACTAAACAAGTGGTCGAGTTGATGAGGAGGTCTGAGAGCTGAAATTGAGAAAACCGATCAACCAACCCAAAGACGAAATTCTTAGAGCCTTGTGGTATCTGCAATGAAACCGGACATAACGTTGATCGTGCCCCGAATGGGAGCTCACTCATGAGGGCGAAGCGAAGCCTATGCCATGCAGGATTCCGATCCAGACAACAGTTCGAGTCTAATCAGCAACAGTTTGGCTCGGGGTGGATGAATCAATCTAACGTGGGATGGAGAAATCAGAGTCAAGGCCAGAATTCTAATCAGAGCGCCCCATACAGAAGACCTCCACAGCCACAACAATTTCAAAGAAGAGAGGCGATACCCAAGAAGAAGAAGAAATTTCACAAAGAAGCAGCTCGCAGAAGCGAAGAATATCGTGAGCACCTCCACCACCACCTCGAGACCAAAGATTTGAGGATGTGATGAACCAAAGAATGGATGCTCTAGAATCCACAAACAAGCGCTTTGAGACGCAAAATGGGACGGATTGCTAGATCGGCGAACGAGCTACCGCAAAGAAAGAGCGTTGGGAAGCTCCCTAGCCAACCCCATCGTGCTCGAGCGATTCTGATTTGAGAAGTGGCGGGTGATTGAGAATGAGGTGGGAAGACATCCGAGAAGCAGATGAAACCTCAAGATGTAGAAACTGAGAACGATATAGAGGTCAAGTTACATAAGGCAGCAAAGCCTTATACTCCTCCGATACCTTTCCCACACCGGCTTAGAAATGAGAAACAAGATCAGCAGTTCAACGAGTTCTACAAACTCCTGTCCAAGGTGAATGTCAATTTTTCTTTGTTGGACGTGATCAGAAATGTGCCGGCCTACGTCAAGTTTTTCAATGAGCTGGCTTCAAAGAAAAGAAAGTTTGGAGAGTACGAGAAGGTCGTGGTCTCCGAGGCAGCCAATTCCATCCTGCAAAGACTGGTTACCTCCCAAACTCCGGGACCCAGGTAGTTTTATCATTAAAATTGCTTTAGGTAATGGTAAGGAAGCTTCTGGCATGCTTGATTTGGGGGCCGGGATAAATTTGATGCCTTATTCAATTTTCAAACAATTAGAATTAGGCGAACTTAAACCCACTCGCATGTGTCTTCAACTAGCCGATAGGTTCGTCAGATATCCGAAGGGTATTATTGAGGATATTTTAGTTAAGGTTGGTGGGTTGATAGTTCCTGTTGATTTTGTTGTTTTGGAAATTGGTGAGGTAAGGGAAGATGGAAATGAGCACACACTGTTATTGGGGAGGCCATTCATGGCCACAACCAATACACTAATCGATGTTAAGAGTGGCACTTTAAAAATGACTATGCTTGGTGAAACAGTGTCTTTTTCTGTTAGGGACAGTGTGATGTTTCCTTCTATCAATTCTATTGATGATTGTGCTTTCATTGATGCTATTGATCCCTTGGCCGAGAATGTGTTGTTGCAGGAGCATAGCCTCGAAGAAGTTTTTGCATGATCGGCTGGCGAGGAAGAGTGGGCACTTGAAGTTGCAAACATGCCAAAGCCCACTCTAGAAATGAAGGAATTGCCGAAACACTTGAAGTATGTTTTCCTGGAGGAGGGGAATGAAAAGCCAGTAATAATCTCCTCTGAGCTTTCAAGTGTTGAAGAAGAAGAACTGTTTTCGGTTCTAAGAAGGAATAAGCTTGCCTTTGGGTGGAGTCTAGCCGACATAAAGGGGATCAGTCCAACAACATGTATGCATCGTATCACGCTTGAGGATGGAGTGAAACCGGTGATTGATGCCCAGAGGCGATTGAACCCGATCCTCAGTGAAGTTGTAAAGAAGGAGGTTTTGAAGCTTCTTATGGAGGGACTAATCTACCCTATCTCGGATAGCGAGTGGGTTAGCCCAGTACATGTGGTGCCCAAGAAGGGAGGCATCACAGTGGTGGAAAATGAGAAAGGAGAGATGGTACCTACAAGGGCTACTACCGGTTGGCGCATGTGCATCGACTACCGCAAGTTGAATGCCGCGACGAAAAAGGACCATTTCCCTCTCCCTTTTATAGATCAAATGCTTGATAGATTAGCTGGACATGAATATTTCTGTTTTCTTGATGGTTTATCTGGTTACTATCAGGTTGCTATTGCTCCAGAGGATCAGGTCAAGACGGCGTTTACAAGTCCCTTTGGAACATATGCCTACCTGCGGATGCCTTTTGGCCTGTGCAATGCACCGAGCACCTTTCAGCGGTGCATGATGTCAATCTTCTCCGAGATTATTGGAGATTTCCTCGAGGTATTCATGGATGATTTTTCGGTTTTTGGATCTTCTTTTCATGATTGTCTAGATAAGATTGATCGTGTGCTAAAACGTTGTGTGGAGAGCAATCTCACTCTTAGTTGGGAAAAGAGTCACTTTATGGTAAAGAGTGGGATTGTATTGGGACATATTGTGTCTAGAAATGGGATTGAGGTTGACAAGGCTAAAGTGGATGTAATTGAAAAATTACCTCCACCCGTTGATGTTAAGGGCATTAGAAGTTTTTTAGGACATGCGGGTTTTTACCGTAGGTTTATAAAAGACTTTTCTAAGATTAGCCAACCTTTATGCCATCTTCTTGCTCAAGATGTTCTTTTCAAGTTTGATGATAAATGTTTGCATGCTTTCAATTTACTTAAGGAGAAATTGTCTACTGCTCCCGTTGTTGTTGCCCCAAATTGGTCGCTACCTCTCGAAATAATGTGTGATGCTAGCAATGTGGCTGTGGGAGCTGTATTAGGTCAACGTGTGGATAAAATGTTACGTGTGATTTATTATGCTAGCTTAACTTTAAGTTCTGCTCAAATGAATTACATTACTACTGAAAAGGAGCTTTTTGCTGTTATCTTTGCTTTGGATAAGTTTCGTGCTTATATCATTGGTTCTAAGGTAATTGTTCATAGTGATCACGCTTGCTACGATGTCACTGACTAAATCTCGAGCTAAACCAAGATTAATTCGTTGGGTCCTTCTTTTGCAAGAGTTTGATCTAGAAATTATAGATAGGAAGGTAGTGACAATGGTGTAATGACCATTTGTCTCGTCTCGAATCCCTTTTGTTTTACCTGCACAAGAGAGTCTTGCTGAGTCTTACCCTTTTGAGCATGCTTTGGAAATCAATTCATCACCTTGGTATGCTGATATTGTTAATTACTTGTTTTGTGGCTCCTTGAGACTGATTTGACTTCCCAAGAAAGGAAGAGATTTCTTAGTGTACGCAGAATTACTTTTGGGATGATCCATACCTTTTCAAACTCGGGAAGGACGAGGTGGTTAGAAGATGCATCCCTGATGAGGAGCAAGGTCAAGTTCTTAAGTTGTGTCATGAAGCCCACTGCGGGGGACATTTTGGTGGGCGAAAGACAGCTTTTAAGGTCTTTGAGTGGTCTCTTTTGGCCAACTCTTTTCAAGGGCCTTGTCCTTTTACCTCTCACGTGATGATGCCAACGAGTTGGAAATGTGGGGAGGAGAAATGAGATGCCTCTGAACAATATCCTTATCGTTGAAATTTTTGACGTATGTGGTATTGATTTTATGGGGCCTTTTCCCAAGTCTAATGGATTTGAATATATTTTGCTTGCTAGTAGATTATGTGTCCAAGTGGGTAGAAGCAATTCCCACGTGGACTAGTGATGCTAATGTTGTCTTGAAGTTTGTGCAGAAGAACATTCTTTGCAGGTTTGGTTTCCCCAAGGCGATCATAAGTGATGGGGGAGCACATTTCTGTAATAAGTTGTTCAAAAAGCTCATGGAGAAGAACGACATCACCCACAAGGTGTCCACGCCATATCATCCACAAACTTCAGGACAGGCTGAGACAAGCAACAAGCAGATCAAGGGTGTGCTCGAGAAGACGGTCCAACCATCCCGGAAGGACTGGTCAATGAAGCTGAATGCTGCACTTTGGGCATACCGAACTGCGTTCAAGAGCATTTTGGGAATGAGTCCTTATAGGCTTGTATATGGAAAAGCATGTCATCTACCCGTTGAGATTGAGCACAGAGCTTTCTGGGCAATTAAGGCCATGAATCTCGACATCACAGAAGCAGGCAAGGGTAGAGCTCTCCAGATGACCGAACTCGAAGAACTACGGGACGAAGCATATGAGAATGCCCGTATTTACAAGGACAAAGTCAAGAGTATTCATGATCGGAGAATAGTTCGAAAGGAATTAAGGCCGGGAATGAAGGTGCTATTATTTCAGTCTCGTCTAAAACTTTTTCCCGGGAAGCTCAACTCCAGGTGGAGTGGTCCCTATTTTGTTGAGGAGGTGTTTTCCCATGGAGCGGTTTTACTGCGCGACCCAAAAACCAACGGATAATTTACTATGAACGGTCAGCGAGTCAAACCGTACTTTGATCGTGAGGAGTCGGAAGAAGTGGAGAGCATTTTGCTTGTTGGTCCCCAATATCTTTGATCTCATTACGTCGTGCTCACGACGTTAAATTTGAGCACTACGTGGAAGTTTATCCACGAATTTTTATTGTTTTTCTTTTTCTTTTTCCTTTGATTTATCTCGTTTTGTTATCCTGATATTTCTCTCAGTTGAGACTCGCGCTTAAAAGATGTACATTTGCCTTTCAAAGCTGGTGTTCAAAGTTGTCCAGCGTTCAATGGTAATACATAAGCTTTCCACAACTGGCGTTCAAGATGAGCCAGCGTTCATGAGCATTACAGAAGCTAATCCCAACGGGCGCTCAATCTGAACCACACTGAGGAAGAATACAGAAGCCATTCACAGCTGGCGCTCAATATGAACCGGCGTTCAAGATTTGATCAGTAGCTATCCACATCCGGCGTTCAATGTGAACTGGCGTTCAAAAAATGGGCAGAATGTTTTTACAACTTGCGCTCAAACTAAACCGACGCTCACTCAACCCCTGGGAAGAAGTCCTCCAAGCCGGTGTTTGAACAGAACCGACGCTCGCTTTATATATATATATAAAAAGGGAAAAGAAGAGAATCGGCGCTCAGCTCATGAACCGACGTGCCACACCTCCTGAACCGGTGCTCATTGTGAGCCGGCCCTATATTAGGGCACCATGCCCTATTTCGTTTCAAAATTCTGAAGCTCAGCGCCGCTCCACATCTTTACCTTCCCCCCCCGGCATTCACCAGCTCAGCCAGGCTCCTCCCTCGCTGTCCGTCCAGCCGGCGTTCACCCACGAAAGCCCACGTTCCCCGTCTGCCCGCCTCGCCCAACGCACGTGCCATCTCCGTGCCTCACGCTCATTCATCCCAGCGGCGCTTCCTCTCGTTCCCTTCCTACACCGTGCCACGCCCAGCAACCGGCGCTCGCCCAGCAGCCGGTGTTCTCTCCGCGCCCACAGCGCTCGCATTCCGCCCGCTCGATCGGCGTTCACTCGACAACGCCGCCTCGCGCCTGTTCCCGTCCGCCACCTCGCCCGGCAAGTGCCATCTCCATGTCCTCACACGCTCGTTCATCCTCAGCGAGCGTCTGTCTCCCAGCACGCGCGCTCGCCATTCGCCCGCGTAACCCAGCGCGCTCGCTCGCCCAGCCGACGCTCATTTCCAGCGCGCGCTCGTGTGCCGAGCGCTCGTCCTTCCACGCCGAGCCTCCGCGCGCGCGCACTCCTTTTCAGCCTGACAGCCTGCTCGCACCGAGACCTTCCTAAGCTGCTCTATCTCTTAAGCATGGTTCGTCAAAAAATCCCCTCACCTCCTTGGCGAAACGTGCAAGAACGGATGCAGATGCTTCGGGATCCAGTCAACAGCCCGAAGATTTGCGGGAGAACTATAATGCTCCGTTCGCTATTTATTCGCCCCAAGAAGGTATCTTCTTCTCTTTTATTCGTTCTAAGGATATCAGTCACCCGCGTTCTTATGATTGGACTATTTTAGCTTCATTGGGTGTTGATGCAATTGTGAAAAGATACTTGAAATTGTGGGGTCTGCTTGGTTTGGCCACTAGGGAACCGGAAGATGGTTTTAAGAATATTCTAAGGGAATTTTGTACGACGCTCGAGACCAGTGAAAATTTTAAATCTTCGTTCTATTGGTTGGGAGAGGCTAGATATGCTATTACACCTAAGGTTATGCGTGATGTTTTGGGTTTTCATATTAGTGGTTTTTCGATGTACCGCGGATTTTCCTCTTCTTTGAAACATGGAGAATTTTAATCGGATTTGATAATTGGTCATCGGTGGCATTTCTAGTGCCTTTATTAAGGACCTGCTTTGGTTATGCCCATAAGTTCCTTGCATACAACCTAACAGGGAAAGAGCAGGCCAATAAGGTGAGTGCTCGGGAACTTTTCTTCTTGTGGTGTCTTTGTGAATAACAAGAAGGTTTGTCGACATCGTTCTTATGGCGGCGATTTGAGTATATGAGGCGACACCGTAAGGAAAAACTCTCCTTGAGCGATACCCTTTTATTCTAGCTAAGTTCTTTGTGGGAATAACTAGAGAAAATGGTCCTATTTCGGGCTCAGGTGTCATTGAGAATCTTCCCATCACTTTCAGTGATTTTCGGTTGATTGCTTCCGACCCGGCAACATTGCTTCCTTATGAAGCACGACGTACTGTCCAAGAGTATATCATGATTAGGCAAAACCGTACGTCTGGGTCTCTTGTCGGTACAGCGACCCCAGTGGATGAAGATATCCCCGAGGATCAGGGCACCAAAGAAGGAGAGGCGGAACCTCATGACACGTCCCTCACGGCTTTCCCTTCTCCCATCAGCCCACGGCGACGCATTGATGGTCTTAGGGCTCATTTTGATTCCGCTTTGGCGGTTTCAAAGAGTCACTTCCACGCCAGTTGGGGACTTTAGCTCCTCACGGAATCATAACTTTGGGGTGTATAGGCGGCCAGATGGGTCGTGATTCACGATTTTAATCAATCTATGACCCGTGGTTTTGGAGAGTTCGTGATGAGGTATTTCAGCGTCTTGACACCCAATCTCGCCGATTCGTGACTTGATCAATCCTCACAAGAAGCGTTTGAGGATTTCCGTCAAGATGTTTACCGACGATTAGACACACATGAGCGACATTTGGCGCCCTTCAAGCCCAGATGGGATGCTCGGTCCCTATCCCACACCGCCTATCCACCGCCAATTACCGCCGGACCAACAAAGGATGCTTCCTTTGTTGGAGAGTATGTATATATTTCTTTATTTTCTTTTCTCTCGTCCTGTTTCAGTGGTTATTTGCTTTCCTTTTGTGGTGTGTGTGTTTTTCCTTGTCTTTTCTGGTGTCTACTGCAGGCCTATCCTTGTAACTCGATGTCTGCCCGACCTCCTTTTCTACCAGCTATTATCAGGGAAGTCTCGTTCTCTTTTGGCCTTCTTTTGTTGTTCATGTTTAGAGCTCTGGGGACAGTGCTCAACTATGTGTGGGGGGAGAGTTGTTGATTATATGTTGCGCTCGGTTTATGTGCATGATTGGCACTTTGGATCCTTGTTTACTTTGATATCTTGTGCTCAAAGTTTTTGTCTATGCGAATAAGTTAGGATTGTGATTTGTGCACCTGAACTCTGTGGTATTGGTCGAACCTTGATGTATTCTCGTTTACCTTGATGTTATGTTATTGAAGTGCAATGTGAATTGACGAGATTGTGTGAATTTAATCTTAAATCAGGGGTTATTGATGTGATTTGTCTGACTAATGCTAGGGGTAGTATTAACAGTGTGGTTACCTAAATACTTGTTTCTTTAAAAAAAAAAAATATTCTATGTTTTTATGTGAGATTGTTGAAATGGAGGATGGTATTATGCCCCTCTTTCTCGTAAATTGAGAAATGGGCATGGGAAACCACGATAAGAGACTCGAGTTCATCGAGAATTCACCTTTCGAACGTTGTTCCAAAATCTGTTAAGACTTTCTATGTTTATTGTTGAGGTTGTATAAATGGAGGATGTGATTCTTCCCCTCTTTCTCGTAAATTGAGAAATGGGCATGGGAAACCACGATAGGAGACTCGAGTTCATCGAGACTTGCACCTCTCGAACATTTTCCCAAAATCTGTTAATACTTTCTTTGTGTTCTCAAAATAAACTTGTTGCTAAAGGTAACCATTTTAGTTAATTCACCCCTAGCGGAGAGTGGGGTCTGAGCAAAAATAATCTTCTTGTTTATTTGACTTTCTCACAATCTTTGATTTGTTTCGCATTACCTTTGATTATGTATTCATCATGTTTGGGGGAATTTCAAAAAGAGGTTTGATTGATTGGAATAAGAGTTAAAGTTGCATGAGTTATTTTTCTACTCTTATTAGTATAGACTTTCCTTGAGGACAAGCAAATGGATAAGTGTGGGGGAGTTGTTTGGTATGAATTTGTGCTTATTCTTGATATTGTTTTATATGTCATTTTCAGTGGTTTGTCCTATTTATGCCGTTGGTTTGATTAATATTTCTCGATTTGGACTTACCTCGTTTGTTTCGATGTTTTGTAGAGAAACGACATTAAAATAGGATGAAATGGATCTGCCAAGAATCAAGTTTATTGAAGAGCACTACGATAGGAGTTCATAGGCGAAAACAGTTTGCAATTCGGAGTTGGATGCGAGAGAACAGATTGAAACATCATAGTTGCGCACGTGCGCCCAACTCGCCCCGCCGAACTCGCGAACACACCTAGTTCGCCTCGCCGAGCTCACCACGCCTCGCCCGCACGCCCAGCGCCGGCTCACTCTGAGCGCGCGCTTCCATTTTCCCTCACGCGTTCAGAGTGAGCGCCCGCCCGCGCGCTTCACCTCTCTCGCCCTGCACGCCTCGCCCGCACGCCCAGCACCGGCTCACTCCGAGCGCGCACTGCCATTTTCCCTCGCGCGTTTGGAGTGAGCGCTCGCTCGTCGTCCGCATGCCCGTTCACCCGCGCGTATGCCGTTCCATCTCTGCGCGCGCGCTCGACGCCCAGCGTCCGCTCGCCCTCTACGCGCGCGCTTACCTTCAGCCGACGCTCAACTACCCTTATTATATAAGCGTTATTTTTAGGTTATTTTGGGCGGTTCTGAATTTTGTTTTCTCTCGTTCCGCGCCGCTGCAGCTGCTCTTGGAAGCTTTCTTTTTCCTTTCAGATCGAGATAAACATTCTGTAATTGTTCTCAATTCATTTTCAGTTTTCGAATTATAGCAACGTTTGTTTTAACTTCGGATTGATAGTGTTTGATCTGTGTTTTCCTTCCTGTTACCCTTCATCGATTCATTTACATGTTTTGTTTCAAGATTGTTGTGGATTCAATTTATATTGTGAGATTGTTATTGAATTCTATTTAATCGTAGACATTGGTTTGTTGATTGCTCGATTAATTCATGTTCTTTCGGTTTTGGATAATTTACGTTCTATGCAATTGAGTCCGGATACTAGTATTATATTGAGTTGTTCGCCGATGAATTTTACTGATTCATGTTTGATGATCTAGATTGGTTGGTTCTTTGTTAAGCTTCCTGTTTTCGTGTCTTCATAGTTTATCAATTAGGGATTGACAAACCCTAGTTGGATTTATTGTTTTAGTTTATTTTCCGTTCAGCTTTTCCATTCAAGTATGATCAATAACCCATGTTGGTATTAGAGTGTTAGGATTTATCGCTTTCTGTGTTTGACATGAACAATAGCCCTGTTAAGTTTTCCTTGAGAGACGACTAGGGTTAAATTTCCCTACTATAACACCTCATTCGATTAGGAGTCAATTAAGAGTATACTTTTGGTTAAACAGTAGTAATCATATATCACTTGGCCATATTGTTTGACTTATGTCAAAGTCTGCTTGACTCTCGCTGCTCGTTAGTCGATCGTCGATGGGGCATCGGGTTTGGGAGTAGTGAGAACAAACATGTGTTCTTGATAAGAACATATTCCATGTTTCGTTTCCACTCGATAAATTTTGGACCGGATAGAGGATTTTGTGCGAGCATATTGATAATCGGTGTAAGAGACATATCTGAAAAGTAATGTAAACACATAACCATACGATCGCACATAATTCGTAACAATAATATTGTAACCTTTTGATAAAATAATATTAATTGAAACCTCCAATCGCCCAAGGAATCCCACATGCAAGCCACGCGTGTGGACGTTTACACATGAACCCCTCGACCAGACTAATATATACCATTTAGTCGTTTAATTTCAATCCATGTCAACTTATCCTTATGACAAATGAAATTAATGATTGGACCTTACTAGACCACATCACTATCGCAAGAAGGGACTTCGCGGGAAGTTGTACTTGAGGTGATGTCTAAGCAATGACCACAATTTTAACAGCAGAAAATGAATTCATAGAATTGGCATACTCACTAGGACCATACCGCTTCTAATCCAAATTCCTTTGTTATCTCATTTTAAGTCTATCTCTAGAGAACTTATGAAAATTCGCATATGCAAGCTACGCGTGTGGACGTTTACACATGAAACTCCCACTTCTAAATAGATTAAAATGTTTTATTTAGAAATCTCATCCAACAAACTTATGACAAACAGTGCAAGCAAGCCACGCGTGTGGACATTTACTCACAGTGCGTTTCACTTTGTTTAGAGATCAAAAAGTGGAGGTCTTGACATTTTAATTTAAAAATTAATATGTCGGGTTACTTGCTTAGTCTTTTGTTTCAAAAGGTTTGTCCATGCAGATCACGTAAACCTAGCATGCTTTTCTATAGAACTCAACATGTAAAACATGCTCGCAGAATTCTAAAAAAATGCTTGAAAAACGCGATAAACGTAGCATGCTTACCATGCGCATCCAATCACGAAAACATATAACATGTTTAACTACGTAATTTAAACATACATAGCATGCTACTGCATAATATAAACATCCACGACATGCTTTGAACGATAAAAAATAAAATAAAATCGTTCATCGCCACCCACTCGTGGATCCTGTACTTCCCTGCCTAATTTACTACATAAATTTGCAAAGTACAGCTCTTCAAAATCTCGAAAAACGAGCCTCGCGTGCACGGGCACGAACTGGATTCGTCAAAACTTGATTTGGGCTAAAATTTGAAAACGGGCCGGAACAGTGGAACGGGCCGGACGGGCCAAAAATCTAGAATCGGGCCAAAAAACAGGTTCGGGCCGAAAAATGGGTCAGGGTCGAATTAGGGCCGGGTCGGCCCAAGATGAAATTGGCAGCTGGGAACACGACCCGTGTGCACGCCAGCCGCCTTCCTCGCTGGCGGCTGCGTCGCCCGCTGGCCGGGCATCGGTATGTTGAGGTTTCCTCGCGAATCTCGGCGAGGCTGCCGGCGGCGCCGAGGCCTCGCTACAAATTTGTACGCGTCCGTGTCTGTCGAGAAACCAGCGCGCTGTCATGCGCACGATCTGCCGAGGTGCTGTGCGCGTCTCGCATCTTCGCCGACCGAGCTGCGTGACTGCTGTCGAGCCGCCGAGGACTCCCAGCGTGGTCGGCGTCAGCGCTGCCTGCTGTCGACCGCTCTGAACACCGCCGTGTGCGTAACCCGCCGAGGCATCCGTGCGCGCTACCTAATGCTGCACTGAGGTTTCCCGCACCTCAACACCGAGGCGTGCCGAGGCATCCGCGTGGAAAACAGCACACCCCCCACGCCCGGTTGCCGAGCCGTCTTTTCTCTCGCCTCCCCGCGCGCTCTGCTTTGCCGGCGATGGCGTGTTCGAGTCTTGCCGGCTGCTACCGCGACATGCCGAGGCACTCGCCACTTCCGCACGCCACCTGCGTCTGCCGGGACCGCCGGTGCGCGCTCGGCCGAGGCGTGCGAGGCATTCGTGAGAATCGCGCACCCGTCTGCCTGGGCTGAACCGTGCCGCCCAGCCTCGCCTGATGCCGCTAACGACTCTCGCCCCTGTTCGCCCGTGACATGTCGAGAAAAACGTGGGCATGGCGCCGAGCGATGTGCTCGCACCGTGCATCCTGTTTTTCCGGTGAACTTTTATCGTCTCGTTCTTCGTTCTTCTTTTATAGATAAGATTTACAAGAAAAAAAAATCTAATCTAACCACGGATTTTCTCGTGGTGAAAAATAAAATCCGACAAAATAAAGCGAGCCACGATGAGCATGATTCACAATTAATTAATTGCGCGTTATAATCAAACTGAATTAATCCAGCGAGCGAATCTGATCGGTCTTTGGAGCGTATTGTAGAAATCGATTTTAACCTCTCCGAGGATCTATCTTGGATGTTTAATTCACCATACATTGATTATATTCTAGCATGCACCTATATAATTAATTGCAACACGTAGGGTTTTCTCGTGTTTACTGCGAATCTGTCGGGGATGAATAGATCAAGACTCGTGCTTTGATCTTGGGATCAGTATCCGTTTGCCTAAACTCCAATGTCGAGTGAGGACAATCTATGGAGAATGCTATAGAAAACGTCTCTTTTTCTCTCAATTTTCAAAAATTCTCACTATATCCAAATAGTAATTCTCGAAAATATGGTTAAGGATTTGATGGAGATGCATCAGAGCTGCCCAACGAGTGTCCAACAACATGAAGATTGACCCATTGGTTATTGAAGTGGGCGATTACAAAATTTAGAGCTAAGAAGATAAATGAGTCCATGATGTTGTTGCTAGTCGAAATAAGGGCCCAAGTCGAAGACCAATCTACATTGGGCCAAATGGTGAATATTATTCAAGTTAATGGGTTGACTTATACTTGAAGTGTGGGCTCACAATTACATCACATTTGGAGGCCCAATTGAAGAATAAAATGGTGAATTTTCGTGCATGAAGAGAGGCCAAGTGAAGAGTCTATCTAGCTAATTAAGTGTGTGTTAATAAAGTGACTATTGGAGTCCAAGAGTTATACCTATGTTTATGAGTTACAATTATGTTATTATTAGTCATTTAGGAGTTATAATTAGTCATTTAAGAGTCTAGTAGTCTTTGAGTGTGAGGAACTCAAGAGTTATTTGCGACTATAAATAGGCTTGTAAATCATTGTAAGAGGACACATTGATATATGAACGAAAATAGCATTTGCTTTGTGAGTTAAATCCTCTTTGTAGAGTATTTCACTTGTTTGTGAACTTATCGAGATACTTGAGCAAGGTCTTGTGGCGTTGACCATACCGAGGTTCTTGGTGAATTATATAGTCAGCGGGTCGAGGTTTCTACGCTCTAGGGGTGATCAAGCTGGATTCTCGATCTAGGGAGGCATTGCCTAACTCTTTACGTGGGGTTCTTGGATCTTTATATCCAACGGGTCCTTCGTCCTTATCATTTGGTATCGAGCGATACGGTATTGATCGAAACTCTATCTTATTGTTCTTATCTTCATCTTCTTTATTCTTACAAAAAAAAAAAAGCGTTCAACAAGTTCTTCTATATCTATTCCTCATTGTAATAGTGTGAAAAAGAGATTAAAAAAAAAGCGAAAAAAAGTGAAAAAAATCAATTACATTGTTCGTCATTGTTACATATACTACGTTCAATTTTGTTCTTCTTTCATCAAAAGGGCTAAGTGTGGTGTGTGCTTTGTTCTATCTTGCTTTTGTTCTTATTCAT
Organism: Salvia rosmarinus; assembly: GCA_036937905.1. Taxonomy (NCBI): domain Eukaryota; kingdom Viridiplantae; phylum Streptophyta; class Magnoliopsida; order Lamiales; family Lamiaceae; genus Salvia; species Salvia rosmarinus. The sequence continues at coordinate 35,277,116 of CM072818.1, forward strand.
TTGAATACCTACAAGTGAGATTTGAGTGGTAAAAGGCTTGAGTGGTGAGGACATTAGAGGGAGGTAAAGCCAACGAGTGATACACGAGTGATTGTGAGGATCATTTGGTGATAATACGTGTGAATTGTGAGGATGGCGGACAATCGAAATAATGAAAATGCAAATCAAATTACATTACAAGCCTGCAGACAACATCTTGCGGGTGATAAATGTTATGGAAAGTCTAGGAGAAAGCATGGAGAGGTTGGAACTTGGGAGGAATCGAGGCATGACGAAGAAAGGGAGAGCGAAGAAGAAGATGATGCAGCATCCTCACATCGAGGTTCAAGGCGAGGAGGAGGAAGAGGTACAAGAAGAAATCACAATGAAGTTGATCGTAACTTGGGAATCATCAAATTGAACATTCCAACTTTCCAGGAAGGGTGATCCGGAAGCTTATTTGGAGTGGGAGGCGAAGGTGGAACTCGTCTTTGAGTGTCACAACTACTCAGGAGAAAAGGTTAGACTTCTGCAATTGAATTCACGGATTATGCTATAGTTTGGTGGGATCAATTGACAACAAATAGAAGGCGTTATAGAGAGACCAATTTCAACTTGGGAAGAGATGAAAGCCATAATGCGTAAGAGATTTGTACCTACCACTACTAGAAATATACCTTTTCTCTACACCTCATAGACTACGTTTTCTTAAAAATCCTAGTCTATAGGTATAGACTACGCTTTTTTATCAAAAGCGTAGTCTATGTGCGAATTTTTTTGAAAATAGACTACGCTTTACTTAATATGCGTAGTCTTTATGAAGTATTAACTACGCTTAACAAAAGCGTAGTGTATGTGCATGTTTTTTATATCCAATATACTACAGTTAACAAAAAAAAGCGTAGTCTATATATATAAATTTAAAATATACTTATCAAACAATTTGAGCTCTTATCCCGTCCAACCATTTCCTCTAACACTTATCAATTTGTTTCTTATCACGGATTCCTCCAAGCTCGAAGACAAGTTTAAATCCTCGAGTCCAATTCCTTGGCGTGGGAGAACAAATTCGGAGGGTTTCGCGACGCCTTTCAATTCTTTCTCCGATACCCGGTTTTGGGGCTTTCTAGGGTTTCCGTGGAGCAGGAAAGGGAAGCGAATGCACGACTCGATTTCCGAATAGACGCAGGCGGGCTCGGGCTGCGACCCGGTCTTGGAGCACCAGCGAGAATAGCGGTTTTCAAAGCTAAATTAGGGATGACCGTCGAGAAATCGGGCTTGAGCCGTCGGCGGCGTGGGGGTGAAGCTCAAACCTCTGCGAGACATCTACGCACACGCGCTCGAAGGTCAGTCGGAGGAGGCGATGGTGGGGTCGAACATCGAGGAGTTGGAGATTGGGCGGAGGAATTCTGCGGCACCTCCTTCTTGGCGGCGACGCAGATCGTGAGCGAGAATCTCCAGTGGCGGAACTTTCCATCTCCGCCCATTTGGCTCGGATGCTTGGTAGACCACCTTCTTGACTTTCAAACAAATCAACTATATTCAATTTGAATACGGTATAAGTCCCGAAGATTTTTGAGGACTCGAATCTTGGAGATCCGCTTTAAGAAATTATTAGTCATTGCTTTCTCCCTTGATTTTCTCGACCATCCAAAGAGGCCTGGTGATGAAGACCCGATGCCCCTACAATATGGTTCGAAATGTGATGGACATGAATGCTCAATACGGAGGTTTAATACTGCCCTTCTGGAAGCTAGAAAGTCTGTGCTGTATATCTTGATGTGCTAGAAATTGGAGCCTGCGGAGTTCGATGAGTGGATCCGAGGTGGATATCGGATCTGATGGCAAGATCCGGTACGAGGACTTCATCACGCGCATGGTAGCTAAGTGAGGAGGCGATTTTCGAGGCCACTGAGGTTTCATTTTCACCAATTCTGTTGCTATTTGCATGGTGTTTTGCTATTGTTATGCTGTTATTTATGTTATGTGGAAAACCAATTCAGCCCTTGTGGTTGGGTAATACTGGAATCTGTATTCGGTTTTACAAGGTTTAGATGTTTCTTGATTTTGAAGATCGCAGACTATCATAAGTCGGAATGAGTGAGAATCTCAATATTGAGCACTCTATAATTAATTTTAACCAACTATAAGGTTGGTCTGAAGACATAAATCTAGTAATTTTGATGTCAGTTGCATATTTGATAAAAACTTAGGTGTATAATGAGAAGTGAATGGATAGTTAGAGATGAGGCTATCTCATAAACCTCAGTTTTTCATTTAATCATTAATGTAGGTGCTAGTCTTTATGATCTTCTAAGATGGCATAAATTCTAAGATGGATATACAGACATTTGGTTGGATCTAGGATTGAGTAATGTAGCGTGTAAAGAAAAAGCAGAATCTTTAGAGCATTTTTGTTGATTTCTGTCTCACTGTAGCAGTTGAAGTTAAAATGCTTTAATTCATTTGGCAATCATGGAGCAAGTGCAAATGGCAGCTTCATGCTTGTAAATGCAAATGGTATGATAATGTTTAAGGAAGGCGGTTTCTGCAGAATCATGCATCTCTGGTTCGGGTTCTCCCATTGATTTTCACCGTATCAAGATACAAGTGCCGAGAATGCACCGGGCGGAACCTCGCCGATGGAGTAAAGGAGAATTTTCTGCAAACAAGAAAAATATTTGGAGGACCGGAAAATCACGAAGATGACAAGAGCAATTGGTTTCTTCTCCTTCGTTGCTGCGAGAAGATGGTCATCGTGATAGAAACGCCAATACAAGAAAAGTATAGGTTGAAAGTTGGTTTAAATCCTTTGTCGAAGGAAACAATACTATAAAAGAAAATGTTAGCGAGCTCTTGGAACTTCTAACGAAGTATGCGAGCATTGGAGAATAAGGTATTCTTCTTTGGTGTTTGGTTTCAGCCGCTATTTCATAATCATGCACGAGCTTTTATTGTGATCGGTTGAACATTACGATCTGTCCGAGAGGAACGAGGCTTATCCCGATTTCTAGTTGGGTTGTTGTGAGTGGGGTGGGATTGATGAATTTGCACCGAAATTGATGAAAGATGGTGTTCATGGGTTTTCGAATTTCTTTTTCGATTTTCTTGGAAGTAATATGATGGTTTCCTTTAGCTAATTAAATTTTATTATTGTTTGCGTGAAAAGTGAGGATCTTGCAAAGGATGCTTTGATATATAGACATATAGTTACGAGAATGTTGCTAGTGGATTTTCAATGAGCTTACCCGTCAAAGGTTTACGAGCTCTCAAGTAAGTTTTAAGCTTTTCAAGTATGATCCTTTTGTTACCTTCTGTATTTGCTCGATTTTGGATTGATTGTTGTGATGATATATGAACTTGTTAGTCTGTAAAACCGAATATTTTTGTGATTGGGGTTTGTTTATGAGTTATTGGTGCTATTTGTAATTTTTGGTTTAGTTGTGTAATGTTGAGATGCATTACGATGGCGTTCTTTGGACACTTGTTTTGAAGATTTTTGTCTACACATGCTTCATTCTTTTAAGTTTATGGTGTTGGATTTTCTTGAGAAGGGAATTCTATTTTTACATGTTTAAGCATGAATACATATTATAAATTATAAGTGAATTGCTACATTATCGAATAAAGTAAATTCGAATTAGTTTTGGAATTTTAATCATGCATTCTATCAAATTTTCTAAGTCTTTGCATAATCCACCACATATTTCTTGTCTTTACAGTAGTTATTGAAGAAACGAAGAAACTCGAATAACCTTAATAATGTTTTCCATGACTGGAAGTTTGGAACTAATATAATTGTCAATTGTTATCCTGCCAAATTATGAACTCTTTCATCACTGCATACCTTTCCATTGTAGTCTTTGAATTTACTGATCGTCTTCATTTTGTTGTCTTTTTGTGGCAACCGTTGTGTTCTTAAACGCATTGTATCTGTATCTAAGTGACCTATTATTTGTTCTTGTGTGCCCATACATTAAGAGAAATCAAGCTTATTCTTCATACCTATGTTTTGTTAAATCTTGCCAATTTTTAGGCTCCAACTATCTTTCGATTATATTATCGGTTTGTTGATTGATTGTTCTTTGCAAGTTGCAAAACTATCTGGATCAACAATGGCAAGTTACATTTGGGTGGAATGGTGTATGATCACGAGGACATTCTAATGTTGTCTATTACAAGTAATATGTAAAATATTGCGTTCTTTACTTGTTCTTAGTTATCTGCACAAGTTATGGCGATAACTATAAACATATTTTATTTCCCCTTTTTACCTAATGTTGAATAGGCAAGTTTAAAGTGTTGTGTTTGTCTAGGTCCTGCGCCAATTTGGTATTGAGCGGTGGAGATTGAATGCAAGAATACCATCTGGTTTGATAATGTGTTGAAACTATATAAAATTTGTGGAGTAGCATTAATTCTCTTTATTCATTAATTCATTTAGGATCTTTGTCTCCTATAAAAGGAGGAACTTTCGATGATGGTTTTCAGAATGCTATGCATGCAAAAACTTTGTATAGGGTTGGCATATTGTTTAGAATTGGGGTTTATTGTTTAGTGTTTTGCTATTTGTGATGGTATTATTGAAAGAAAAATTGAATTATTCTGAAAATTTTATCTAAAAGCTGAAACTAATTGCTTAGTTGAGAGAAGCAAATCCTTGAGTTGTGGATATGTATAGCCTCTATCTCTCATTCTTTCTTGTCATCTCTGAAAGCTAAGAAATTTATCGAGCGTCCATATCTTTGTAAAGAGGAAATGCGATTACAAAATTAATACTAAATTCATGGGCTTATTCTTGCCTGCGACTTGGGTTTGAGGCTTGTCCGACCTTGCTTTATGCCGATTTCTTTTATTACTATTTCCAAAGGTAAACCACTACCACCGCATGTTCAAAGTTTTAATTTGATTTCTAGTGATTTATTTTACGATTTCATGTTGGCGGTGGAAGAATAATGCAAAGCTTGAATTGCTGCGTGAGCTCATGTTACGCACAAAAACATTCGAGGCGAGATTTTCAATCGACACGTGTGAGATACTCGAGAAGATGCGTGCGGTGGTAGTGGTTTGCGAATAACAATTGATATGTATGTTCATCTCGCATAGATATGCTTGTCTCTTACTTTCTTGCGGATAATATGATTTTTGATTTAATATTTGTTGTTTGTAATTCTAAATCGGTTATATAGCTTCTTGTGGATTTATTTTACAAATGTATGAATTTATTTGTAGAAACTCACCCAATTCACATTATTTTTCACTATATCTTGTTTGTTTCACTAAACGATGTTTTGACCCCCGTCATTGTTCACTCATGCAATATCTGACTCTTCACCGATATATTTCTAATCGACCTTACTTCACAAGTATTGATGATATCAAATTTGCTATTTCCTCCTGCGCAGAATTATGGTGTGCCTCTTCACTTGATCAAGGAGTCGTATGAGACTTTCCGTAACTTCAAAATCCGTATTGTCGATTATATCGCTATCGAAGGATTACTTGAAATATGAATGATCGTTTCCCGGATCGACATCGAAGAGATTAACATGTAAGTTATTCTTGTTCGGTGGAAATGTGGTCGGTTTCTAATTCGACTCTAATTCATATTTGTGAATTTTCGGGAGTGATGCAACTGCATTATTTGCGAGAGGAGATGACTACAAAGAAGAAACTTTTATCGGGCATCTCTTTCATGTCCTTGCCTTAGGTCATGGTTAGAAAGACAAAATACATGCCCTACATGCGAGCACTGTTGTACCACACGAAAATGGGACAACTACTATTGGAACGATGGTGGTGGGCATCAACAAGGTATGATGTTGTGCATCCGTGTTGTTAAGCTCCTATTTTTCATCGCCATTGTATTGGTTGGGCATCAATGAGAAGTGGCTTTTGCTTTTAGTCGATTATCCTTGTTTATCTGTGGTGTGATGTTCACGATCGCATTTCTTGTGATATAGTTTTAAGGTTGTACTTATTGAATTGTCCATTTTATGATTTCTTGAAACTTGCTTAAAAGCACGGATGCACTATCTTTGTAGTTATTTTGTTTGACACTTTAAATTATTTTGCGGGGAGGGACTTTCTTGGAAAGATGGTAAGTTATAGGCATTGACGTTATACATGCCCTTGTTCTCTCTAAGGATGCCTTAGTGAATTTATTTTAACTGCGAGAAAATATGGGGAAAGTATATATGATGGAAAGTTTCGGTATGAAACTATTATTGGTTTCACCTTTTATTTTCTAGTTTACATCCGGACTTGATCTTGATGCATTGAGCTTTAAGTAGTCGCTCCTATCTTACGGGAAGTCTATGGAAAGCATAGTTTACAATAGTATCTATAATATCGCTTCTAACGAAACATAATTTTAAAGTTTGAGATTGAGTCGAGCATAGTTGAGTTGGATGATTTACGCTTTCGAGTGTTGCGGTTCGATCGGAAACTTCGAGCGACATCAAATCTGCTTTGCTCTTTCCGGTGTGCCATGCGGCGTGCTATTCCAAATCTCGTGTTAGCCTCACTAAATCTGGATATAGTTGTATTTCCGTCTCTACGGTGTTTGTGCACAAGGGAATGGGCTTGGACCCGAGTGATCTGAACATGGAAGCACGGATAGGCATGGTCGATGCCATCATTGCCATCATTGCCATCATTTTGTGTGATTGGTAATGTCGTCTCGCGCCTCTTTCCCTTTGTGAGCATTACGGTGTCCACCCAGGCTTGTGGTCAGAGAACTTACGCATGCGAAGTTGCAAGAAAACCTTGGTGAAGCAAGTCTTGATTGTACCTCGGGTTCTTTGGATGCTCGTGATGGATCCTCCGAGGCTCAAATTCAACCACTCTCTGGATTCATTACGGTATGCCTTGATCACCGGTTCTTCACTTGGCATCTTATTTTTTTAGTCGCCAATTCCTTCCTCGAAAATCTTCTCTTCCCAAGTTAGTTCACCGGTTGGTGTTGAAAGCACGAGAGGTGAATGGAGGTAATCTGTTGAACCCTTCTCTTGACTCTCAAATTGGTTCTATATATGAGGATGGAATAATTTGAGGCCGACAAGATGAAGCATGTGGTATAAGACATCTTAAATTTATCATATGTCTCTTCTTTGTCCCCACCAACTGATGCTTGGGTCTTCCCAAGAGGGATGGTTCGTCGTCTTTAATCGTTGCCTCTGTCGAGTTTAAGATTCCCCACTCACCATTTTTTCTCCTTATCTGCTTAAAGCACTTCAACTTTACTTGGTTTCTATTGGATCGTTTAAAGTAAACTAATGTTGCCACTCCTATGACATTTCCACTTCGGTCAAATCAAATCCTTATTATTTTCTTTTATGCCTACCATGATTTGAGCAACTTCAAATTTATTTCAACTTTATCGATTGATGATCTTGATCTCGCTTTAGAAAACGATCTTAAATCAAAAGTTCTCGGAATAAATTTCAGCTATTATTCTGGATCTCTTCTCGGAATCAAATGTTGAGCTTATTTTATGTAGATCTAGATGGAAGCTTGCTCTAGTACAGCCCTTATCTTAAGTTTTTTGAAGTTGAAAATAATTTATGAATTGTTCAATACATGTTTCATGTAGGTTTGCACCTGATACTATGATCGTCATTGTCTATTGTCTTAACAGGTGAAAGCCTTCAGCCGATCTTTGGACTCATTTAAAACTGTAATTGTTGTTGTGGTTCCATTTCTTTACGTTCACATGTAAGATAAACATTTCATTTCTTTAATATAATCATTTTTTTCATACAAGAGTGCTAATATTCTATTTTTGAATTGTTAATAGTTTCAAAATCGGTCTTACTCTCAAGAGGACATTGATGAAGTTCGCGTTGAATGGGCAAATTTCATGCTTCTTCACATATAGTCTTGTGATGTTTTAGTTGTAAGTTATTGATCTTTTGAATTATTTTGTCTTGTGTTATGGAGAATCGGTCTTATTGTTTTGTTAAGTGATGTGCATAATATTTTGTATAGTGATTTTGTAGATGTAATGAAAGCAGTTGTATATTTTTGTGTAGTGATTTTGTAGTCGTAATGAAAGCAGTTGTATATTTTTAAATAGTGATTTTGAGCGTGATCGCAAGTATATTTTAATCTCATTTGCTTGTGCGTTATTAATTGTATGAGGTTTAAATAAAGAAATTAACTACGGTTGAAATTGAAAACCGTAGTTGTTATTAAATTGACTACGGGTTGTAATAGAAAAGCGTAGTAAATTTGGCATTAAACCGTAGTAAATAAACTCAAAACCGTAGTTAATACATATAGACTACGCATAAAAGCGTAGTGTATGTGCGAAATTTTGTGTGATTCTGTTGGTATAGACTACGCTTAAAAGCGTGGTCTATGTGCGGCGTGGTCTATGGTGGGTATAGACTACGGCGTAAAGCGTAGTCTATGTGCGGCGTGGTCTATGGTGGGTATAGACTACGGCTTAAAAAGCGTGAGTGTATCTTGGCCTACTTTTCTCTACACCACTTTCTCTACACTACCGATGCGGATAGACTACACATAAAGCGTGTAGTCTATTCATTTTTTGTAGTAGTGTACTCGTTATTTTCGTGAATTGTATCAAAAGTTACAATCTATGAATCAAGGCACTAAATCTGTTGATGAGTACTACAAATAGATGGAGATTGCCATGATTAGAGCAAATATTGATGAAGATCGAGAAGCGACCATGGCTCGGTTCTTATGTGGGCTGAATAGGAGATTGCGATGTCGTGGAGCTTGACATTGTGTGGAGCTCGGGGATATGGTGCATGTGGCAATGAAAGTGGGCGACAATTGAAGAAGAGGAGCGTTCCAAAAGAACTTTCCAACAAGTTCCCAATCTTCAAAGTCGAAGGGTGGACATCGTCTAAATCATCTTTTGGGACAGCCTCTAAACCTCAAAATGAAGGTCCAAAACGAAGTACAATGAAGGTGATAAGGGAGAGGTATTTCTACTTCTAATTCTAATGTTAGAAATAGAGATATCAAATGTTTTCGATGTCGAGGAGTTGGGCATTTTGCATCACAATGTCCAAACAAAGGGTGATGGTTTTGAAGCGGATGGAGAGATAGAATCGAAAGTCGGCATGAAGATGATGATGATGGTGAAGATGTTCCATTGGAGGAGATTGTGCGGAACATGGAGAGTGTTGGTGGTGCGAAGAGCTCTCAGCGTGCAAACCAAAGTTGACGATCAGCAAAGGAGAACATCTTCCACACAAGATGTTTGGTCGAGGTAAACTTTGCATGTTGATTATTGATAGTGGGAGTTGTACTAACGTTGCAAGTTCGAGAAATGGTGGAGAAATTAAACTTAACAACCGAGAAACATCCGGACCGTACAAGCTTCAATGGCTGAATGAATGTGGAGAAATTCGTGACAAAACAAGTTCTAATTTCGTTTTCCATTGGCAACTATAAAGATGAAGTCCTTTGTGATGTAGTTCCAATGCATGCAAGTCACGTTCATTGGGAAGACCGTGGCGATTCGGCCGGAGGGTGCTTTATGATGGATTTCAATCACTATACCTTTAAGCACAACAACAAATCCATCGTGCTTGTTTCATTGACACCACAACAAGTGCAAGAAGACCACCAAGTTGTCTCATTCAAGGAGGGCTCATGAGGTTGAGGGCAAAAAAGTGAGGAAGTTGAAAAGAGTCGAGTGAAAAAGAGTCGAGTGAAAAAAGAGTCGAGAGAAAAGCAAGAATGAGGAAGAGAAAAAAGAATTTCTATGTGAGAGCCAAAGAAATCAAGTGTGCACTAGTTGAAGAAAAGAGTGTGTTGATCTTAATGTATAAGGAGTCGTTCTTTAGCACTAACGAGCTAACCCAATCTTTACTAGTACTTTTGTGTCTCTTTTGCGGATTTTGAAGGCGTCTTTCCCAAGGAAGACCCAGTGGATTACCGCCTTTAAGAGGTATTGAGCACCAAATAGACTTTGTTCCTGAGTCCTACCCAACCGACCAGCTTATAGAGCTAACCCGGAGGAGACAAAGAGATCGAAAGACAAGTTGAAGAGTTGTTGAAGAAGGGTAAAATTGTGTGAGCATGAGTCCATGTCTTTGTCCGGTGATTGTTGTGTCCAAGAAGGATGGATCGTGGAGAATGTGCACGGATGTCGAGCAATCAACAAAATCACGGTAAAATATCGTTATCCTATTCTAGGCTAGATGATATGCTTGATGAATTACATGGTCTTGTTGTGTTTACCAAAATTGATTTGAAGCGGATATCATCAAATTCGAATTCGAGAAGGAGATGAATGGAAAACTGCTTTCAAAACAAAATATGGTCTATATGAGTGGTTAGTGATGCCTTTTGGATTAACTAATGCACCTAGTACTTTCATGACATTGATGCACCATGTTTTGAGAACTTTCATTGGAAAATTTGTGGTTGTTTACTTTGATGATATTTTGATCTATAGCAAAAGCGTGGATGAACATCTTGATCATGTACGTCTTGTTTTAGACACCTTAAGAAATGAATCGTTGTATGCTAATCTTAAGAGTGTTCTTTTGCATGGATAAAGTTGTTTTTCTTGGTTTTGTTGTAAGTGAAAATGGAATTGAAATGGAAAAGGAAAAAGTGAAAGCTATCTTAGATTGGCCAATTCCTCAAAACATGGCACAAGTAAGAAGTTTTCATGGTCTTGCAAGTTTCTATAGGAGGTTTGTTAAGAATTTTAGCACAATTCTTGCACCTTTGAATGAAATTGTCAAAAAGGATGTTGGTTTTCATTGGGGTGATAAACAAGAGTATGCTTTTAATCTCCTTAAAGAGAAATTAACTACTGCACCTATTCTTGCTTTGCCTAACTTTGATAAAATGTTTGAGCTTGAATGTGATGCATCGGGAGTAGGTGTAGGAGCTGTTTTGTTGCGGGATGGAAAGCGATCGCTTACTTTAGCGAAAAGTTGAAAGGAGCTCAATTGAACTATCGACATATGACAAGGAGTATGCTTTGGTGAGAGCATTGGGAGCGTGGCGGCGTTACTTGTGGCCTAGAGAGTTCGTAATTCACACGGATCATGAATCTCTCAAATACCTCAAAGGTCAAGGTAAGCTTAGCAAGAGACATGTTAAGTGGGTGGAATTCATTGAATCATTTCCATATGTGATCAAGTACAAAGGGAAGGAAAACATAGTGGCTGATCGTTGTCTCGAAGATGCGTTTGATCACTACTTTGAGTTCTAAACTTCTTGGTTTGAAATGATTAAGGGATGTATGCCAATGATTCGATTTTGCTTCTATTTACTTAGCTTGTGAGCATCTTGCATTTGACAAGTTCTATAAGCATGAGGGCTATTTATTTAGAAAACAAGTTGTGCATTCCTAAGTGTTCTGTCGTGAATTCTTTGGTGCATGAAGCTCATGGTGGTGGTTTAATGGGTCATTTTGAGTCCATAAGACTTTAGAAGTTTTGCACGAACATTTCTTTTGGCCTAAAATGCGTGTTGATGTGGAAAGAATTTGTAGTAGGTGTGTCACTTGCATGCAATCGAAATCTAAATCTCATCCATATGGCTTGTATACACCTTTACCAATTCCTCTTGCACCTTGGGAGGATATTTCCATGGATTTTGTTTTGGGTTTGCCTAGAACAAGGAAAGGTAGAGATTGAATTTTGTGGTGGTTGTGATTTTTGAAAATGGCACACTTCATTCCATGTCATAAGAGTAATGATGCATCTCATATTGTTGATTTGTTCTTCAAAGAAGTTGTTCGTTTGCATGGTGTTCCAAGAACAATTGTGAGTGATCGAGATGCTAAGTTTGTGAGTCATTTTGGCGTGTGTTGTGGAACAAATTGGGAACTAAGCTTTTGTTTTCTACTACTTGTCATCCTCAAACCGATGGGCAAGCTAAGTAGTTAATAGAACTTTGTCTCAATTACTTGAACTTTGATCCAAAAGAACTTGAAAAGTTGGGAAGAATGCTTACCATTTGTTTGAATTTGCTTATAATCGAAGTGTTCATTCTGCTACTAATTTTCTCCTTTTGAGGTTGTTTATGGTTTCAATCCATTGAGTCCGTTAGATCGATCCGATACCAATTGAAGAGCGTCACGAGACTTGATGGGAAAGCTAAGGCTGAATTGGTGAAAAGTTGCACGAGAAGGTGAGGCTCAACATTGAGAAGAGAACGCAGCAATATGTCGAAGCAAGCTAACAAGGGCGTAAAACAAGTCATCTTTGGCCGGAGATTGGGTATGGCTTCATTTGAGAAAGGAGAGATTTCCTTCAAAAGAAAGTCAAGTTGCAGCCAAGGAAGATGGACCGTTCAAGTGATCGCAAGAGTGAATGATAATGCTTACAAACTAGACCTTCCGGTGAGTATAATGTAAGTGCTACTTTCAATGTTGTTGATTTATCTCCTTATTTTGGTGATCTAGATTCGAGGCGAATCCTTTCGAAGAAGAAGGAATGATGGAGATGCATCCGAGTCAGCGAGCAGTGTCCAACAACATGAAGATTGACCCATTGGTTATTGAGTGGGCGATTACTGAGGCTAGAGCTAAGAAGATAAAGGAGTCCATGATGTTGTTGCTAGTGAAATAAGGGTCCAAGTCAAAGACCAATCTACATTGGGCCAAATGGTGAATATTATTGAAGTTAATGGGTTGACTTATACTTGAAGTGTGGGCTCACAATTACATCACATTTGGAGGCCCAATTGAAGAATAAAATGATTGAATTTTCGTGCATGAAGAGGAGGCTAAGTGAAGAGTCTATCTAGCTAATTAAGTGTGTGTTAATAAAGTGACTTTTGGAGTCCAAGAGTTATACCTATGTTTATGAGTTACAATTATGATATTATTAGTCATTTAGGAGTTATAATTAGTCATTTAAGAGTCTAAGTAGTGCTATGAGTGTGAGGAACTCAAGAGTTATTTGACTATAAATAGGCTTGTAAATCATTGTAAGAGGACACATTGATATATGAGCGAAAATAGCATTTGCTTTGTGAGTTAAATCCTCTTTGTAGAGTATTTCACTTGTTTGTGAACTTATCGAGATACTTGAGCAAGGTCTTGTGGCGTTCAACCATACCGAGGTTCTTGGTTGAATTATATAGTCAACAATTCGAGGTTTCTACGCTCTAGGGGTGATCAAACCGGATTCTCGATCTAGGAGGCCGCTGCCTAACTCTTTACGTGGGGTTCTTGGATCTTTATATCCAACGGGTCCTTCGTCCGTATCAGGATTAGCCTTGATTTTCTCTCTCACCTTATATTTATAATGCAACCCTAAACCCTATCAAGATAGGATTTATGCATATCTAATAAATATAATCTTATCACTTAAGATAGAGAGGATCAAGCTGAGTCCCAATAGGACTCTAGAGAAAGAGGGACAATTTTCATCATAGCTACAGGCCTGGATGGTCCAGCCCGGGGATCAAATGCAAGGAATAAAGATGGGCCTCAAATAAGTTAATTATCTTATGTTCAACCTAGAACATAAATTAATTCATATACATTTATTCATGCCACTAGAGAATAAATCTTGACTTACCCCTTTATTACGAAGGTGAGTCGAGCTTGCACTTAAACTTCTGAATCCCGTATTTAAGATATCGTCGTCCATTAATTATTTACTGATTACGGTGATTAAAATAATTAATATCTTTAATTCCTCAAGTAGTACCACTCAACCTTATTATTGTACTTGAGATAACTCAACACTGCATGGTTTAGTACAATAAACCTTTTGAGCTCCTTAAGGGGCGTCATCGTCCTAAACGGATCTGATGACTCGATCTGGGTAACTAGCATGACATACAAACCTTGCCACCACCGGGATGCGAGAGAATCTTGGGTTATCTCATGTAACCCTCACCCATAGCAAGTTAAAGTGATGGTCAACAACTCATACTCATCTAATACCTTATCGAGGTTTAGATCGGCGTAAGTCTCCGAGATCTAGGTTCTTCATGGCGGTCGGATAGAAGAACTCATCTCACTGTGATCCATCAATACGTCGAGACGTGCCAAAGCATAGACAAGCAACCAAGTCAAGTCACTTCTTATCTACACGCGGCTATACCGGCAACTCGTCCTCAAGTTGTCTCACCGTGTGATACTCTTTATATCTCATTAAGCTTGACCCATCATACGGACTTACGTGATCTACAACACCTTCGTATGATCTAACTTATATATGAGATAAAGGGACATACATATGCAATAGTGTAAATAATTCAGATAGGAGATTGTAATAGTGGTAACAGGAAACATTGTATACAAGCTCAACCAAAACGCTTTCAGTATACAAATCCAACACGTGGCTGGAGCATTGCACAATTCAAACGGCATTCTCCTATAGGCAAAAACTCCATAAGGACACGTGAACACCGTCTTGTGCTGATCTTCTGGGGCGATGGCAATCTGATTGTACCTCGAATATCCATCTAGAAAACAATAGAACTCATAACCCGCCAGTCTGTCCAACATCTGATCATTGAAGGGTAAGGAAAATGGTCTTTTCTTGTGGCTGTGTTCAGAGCACGATAATCAATGCATACTAGCCATCCCGTCACGAGTCTTGTTACCACAAGCTCGTTCGTCTCATCTCTGATCACTGTGATACCCACTTTCTTGGATACCACTTGAGTTGGGCTAACCCACTCGCTATCTGATATAGCATAGATCATGCCCGCGTCTAATAGCTTCAAGACTTCCTTCCTCACGACCTCTTGCATTGCCGGATTTGGGCGGCGTTGAGGTTGCACCTTTGGCTTGTACTCATTCTCTAACAGGATTCATGCATGCATATCGACGGGCTGACCCCCTTGATATCAGAAATAGTCCACCCAATCACAGACTTATACTGTTTCAGTATAATCATCAGTTTCTGTGACTCTTCCTCTGTCAAATCCGAAGATACTATTACTGGGCACGTCTCATCATCGCCTAGAAATGCATACTGAAGGTGGTCTGGCAACTCCTTCAATTCCAACTTGGGTATGGTATCTTTCTTCACCACAACATCATCCTCTCCTCCAATCGGCTTCCTCACGTCTAAATAAGGGACTGACTCCTCGGGGAGGGCCTTGACTTCTTCGATGGATTCAAGATACTCTAAGATCTCATCACACGCCTCATCGAGATCCGAGGGTAAGAAAATCGAGTTCTGCATACTAAACTCCACCGGATTAGATGACTGCAACTGAGTGGTCGACAACTGCTCTATAACCCGACATTCATCCATTGTCTTCTCTTCAGGTTGTTTCATTGCGTCATAAATAGAGATTTTCATCTCCTCATCGTTGACCCTGAAGGTGAGATCTCCATCTTGCACGTCGATCAGTGCTCTGCCAGTAGCTAGGAACGGTCTTCCAAGAATAAGAGGCGTGTTCCCATCCTCTGGCATGTCGAGAACCACGAAATTTGCTGGAAAAATAAAATCTCTAACTTTCACGAGCACGTCTTCCACTATCCCTTTCGGATATGTCACTGATGTGTCTGCCATCTGGAGAGCAATGGTGGTTAGCTTGATCTCTCCAATCTCCAATCTATTGAAAATGGACAACGGCATCAAGTTGATGCTTGCCCCTAAGTCGCACAGAACTTTGGAGAATGTCTGTCCTCCGATGAAACATGCTATGGTGAAGCTGCCTGGGTTCTTCTGTTTGAGCGGCAACTTCTTTTGCAATACAGCACTACACTCTTGACAAAAATTTATCATCTCGAATTTCCCCAGGAATTTAACGTATCCCGGCATGTCTCGGAGTGCATCAAGTAAAGGAATATTTATGTGCACCTTTTGAAACATCTCCA
This sequence comes from Salvia rosmarinus, assembly GCA_036937905.1. NCBI lineage: Eukaryota > Viridiplantae > Streptophyta > Magnoliopsida > Lamiales > Lamiaceae > Salvia > Salvia rosmarinus. The sequence continues at coordinate 35,292,888 of CM072818.1, forward strand.
TAAACCGGGTCAGCTTCTCATCGTACTTGGGCTTGGCTAATCGACTCAGAAATGGAATCAGAGAAGTATAGGTCGTGTACGTCTTCATTGGGGCTGCCTCACGGCCGTGAGGGCGGTCGCTAGGTATCTGGGCTGTATCGGCAGTCTTCTTCACGGCCGGGCTCGCGATCGCGGGCTCGATCGCTAACTCTTCGTCCGAACTCTCTGCCCGATTTCTCGCGGTCGCGTCGTTTTTCCTAGCGGCCGTTGGGTCACTCGCGAGCCCCTCTGGAATGCCTACTGTCTGATTTCTCGCGGCCGGGCTCGCGGTCGCGAGCTCGATCGCGAGGTGCTCCTCTTGTGCTCCGTCTTCGTCTTTTCGCCCCGGGTGGTTCTGGTAAGCTCGTCCACTCCTCAATTGAATGGCATTACAGTGATTTTTCGGGTTCACCTCCGTATTACTCAAAAATTGGCCCGACTTGTGTTGCCCATTCTGCTGTGCGGCTATCTGACTAATTTGATTTTCCATCATCTTCATATGCTTTCCCATAGCCGTCACAGTGGACTCCAGATGAATTATCTTCTGCCCGGTATTACTTATGAACGAATTCTATTGCGTCGCCAATTGTTGGTTGCTCACAACCAACCGCTGCATCATGTCCTCCAAGCTCTGCTTCTTCGCCTCTTGAATTACTCCATTCTGCACTGAGAAACCTGGTGGAGGCTGTTGAAAATTGTTGGGGTTGGCATACGAGAAATTAGCATGATTTCTGTTATTCGGATTGTATGCCGGATTCCCCCCAGGACGGTTCCTTTGATTGATGTAATTCACGTCCTCAGCCTCATTCATATCTGATTCTGTAGCATTCATTTGAGCCACCCCCTTTTCTTTCCTTTCCTTCTCGAACTGACTTCTCAAAATGGTGAATTGTTCCATCAGATTATCATACTTAGCATCACCTTCGATGGTGGCTGCTTTCACTACAGGTGCCCTTTCCATAGGCCATTGATAGCTATTAACAGCCATCTCCTCTAAAATCCTGCTAGCATCTTCCACACGTCGGTTCAACAAGCATCCCTCTGCTGATGCATCCACTATACTTCTCGTGTGAGGTGTCAGCCCACTATAGAACTGCGTGAACTGCTGCTCCCTGGAGAATTCATGTTGTGGGCACTTTCTCAATAAGCCCCTAAATCTCTCCCACGACTCGAATATTGACTCATCCCCTAACTGGGAGAAGTGGGAAATCTCGGCTATGATCTTCTGTGCTTTAGCCGGTGGAAAGTATTTTGAGAGAAACTTTTCGCAAAGATTCCCCCAACTGTTTATGCCAATGCGATCCAAACTCTTGAACCAGTCCTTCGCTTGATTGCACAAAGAAAATCCAAACATGCGCATCCGGATCGTATCTTGTGGCACCCCATTCTGCTTGATGGTGTCACAAATATCGAGGTATGTCTCGAGATGGGCATTCGGATCCTCTGTCACTCCTCCTCCGAACTATTCTCCTTGAACCATGCTGATCAGGGCTGGCTTCAACTCAAAATTATTCGCATTTACCTCCGGGCCCCATCCGCCTCATTGAAATTGTTCCGTAGGAGGTCGATACATGTAGTTCAATGGTCTCGCTTCTAGAGCAGGGACAAGGAGTCCCATGTTCTCCATTTGGCGTTGCATCTCTGTAAAATCAGCCAGAAGACGAGCAACTATCTCAGGAGGTACACCCCCATTGGGAGGAACACCCCCGTTGTTCGGATTTACTGCCATAACCTGCCTTCTTCTTTCTCGTCTCTTTCTCCTTTGGGTATTCTCGATCTCTGGATCTAACAACGGCTCAGGAGGTCCTTGGGACCTTGTGATCATAAACTCCTGGAGAGAAACAGAGAAATTAGATCCGGCAAGTAAAATCAAAATAAAAATACAACTTGAATTAATAATTCCGAATTGTCAAGTTATTCCTATATAATCTTAACAATCCCCGGCAACGGCGCCAAAATTTGATCGCTCACTTTTCTAACACGAAAACGTGCAAGTATAAAGGTAAGTCAAGTATCGTATCCACAAGGATTATGTCTGAAAACACAGAAGCTAACTCAACAACAGTTCATCATTATCCAAGAACAGATTTGGTTTAAAAAGGGTTTAGGGCTTCGAATATTAAATCCAAAGCAAAAGGTAACAACGCAAAAATAAACTAAAGCAATAAACACTCAAAGAGATAATAAGATAGAAAGACTAACCATAGGGATGCATTAATCCTACCCACAACGTATGTTTATCCTGCTTCCTATTAACCATTTTAATCCAGACAAGATGAAAAATCACATATGTAACCAACAATTACAGTTACGACAATTGTGGCAGTTGATTGCTAATTTTCCCTATTACTGTTACGTCTCTAGGTAAAAATAAGCAACTCCAAAAGGATCACAAAGAATATGCTTCCTACGAATGTACCTATCTCAGTTACGACTCAAGGCTTATTCGTATTATACATTCAAGATCGATTGACAATTATAACGGTTAAGTAATTAACTGGCAACTAGATATGCATCAAGATTGATCAGAAATTAACACATATAATTAAGCACCAAGAATCATAAATCAATACCTGGAAGGTAAATAACAATAGCAGGAATCACAACATTTAGGATAGAATCACGCAAACCCTAGGATTAGAACGGAAATTTAGCTAGACCTAATAAACGGAATAAAATACGAAATAATCATGGAAATAGAAATTATATAGATAAAACCCGTAATGTGGCGTCTGAAGAACAATCGTTGGGTTCGTATCCCAACCTCAGTGGAAAGCGGGAAAAAGATGGAATTTGTTCGGACAAAAGCGTTCCAAAGCGTTAACAAATCGTAGAACTAATGTACAACAATGTAAAAACTAATGCTAGATGGATCCAGATCAAAGCTAGAGTGCAAAAATAGGAAAAACTGAGTAAAAAACTTGCATTCAGGGCCGGGGACGCGAGGGGGTCTATGCCCTATTTATAGGCAAAGGGTGAAAACTCTAATTTTTGGCCCAGCCGCCTTGCTTCACGGCCGAGTTCGCGGTCGCGAGCTTGGTCACGAGGAATCTGGGCGTGCGCGTCTTCTTCGGCTTGCGGCTGGACTTGCGGCTGTTAGGTGTGCTTCGCGACTGGACTCGCGGTCGCTAGTCTTGGTCGTGAGAAATCGGGCAGTAGCTCTTTTTCGGAGGCATCTCGCGCCCATGTCTCGCGGTCGCGTGGCGTGGTCGCGTCGTGTGGTTTTTCCTCGCGGCCGACCTTGTGGTCGCTAGGTCGGTCGTGAGACATCGTCCAGAGACCCATCTTCGGCACGCGACTGGGCTAGCGGTCGCGAAGGTCGCCGCTAGCCCCTGTTTTTGCCCTTCTTTTGCTCGTGCTTCGTTCCATGCTTCGATTATCATCTTATAAGCCTACAAAACACCAAAGAGGAACCAAAGAGCAGTATCTTCCAAAAATATATAAAAGCATTAAGATCCAATACATAAACGCACTTAATAGATCTAAATTCATCTTTAAATATCAACAATAAACATGTAAAAAACGTGTTTATCAGCATAAAAACGCACCCAAGCGCCGGACTCGGCGTAGCTGGCGCTGGGTATGCTTTGGCATCGCGAGGACGCGCTCGAGAAAGTCCCCGTTTGGCTCTGGCATACGTCCGGCTGGCGCCGTATCGCCTCGAGCGCCCTCGTCCGGCACTGGCATGCGTTCGGCGCTAGGTGCCCAAGCTGAAGTTATCCAGAGAGCGCCCGCGTCCGGCATTAGGCACCCAAGCTGAAGCTATCCAGAGAGCACCCACGTCCGGCGCTGGCATGCGTCCGGCGCTAGGCGCCAAATCTGAAGTTGTCCAGAGAGAACCTGCATCCGGCGCTAGGCGCCCAAGCTGAAGCTGTCTAGATAGCACCCACGTCCGTGGCGGCCCTGTTTCTCTGACGGCCGCGTCGCAGCCGCCTAGTGTCCGTGTGTGACCTCATTCATCTTACTTTGAAGGGCATGCCTCGTGGGCTTGCGCCCGACCTTTGAGCAAGATATTTCGGGCGCTATATATATGAGTTAAAACGTTGAAAACCCTAGTTTTTGATTTATTCTTCAGTTTATTTTCTTTCCGGCGCCTCCTCCACGCACTATTTTTCTTCCTTTGTTTTCCAAGTATTTTCCAAGTATTTTCTTTTGCACTTTGTTGATTCAAGACTTTGATTGAAGAAATTCATCAACAACTATTGCGATTGTAAGGATTGTTATTCTCTTTTCTTTCGTTGAATTATTGAATAATGATTTTTATTGATTTCAATTGTTTGATCCGTAAGATGAGCTTGAACTAATCTTCTTCTAGGGTTGGGTGATTCAAATTGATTGATTGTTTATTTGTTTTGATTGAGTATACCTGTCACAACCCAACTACTTAATTAGGTAATTAGGCCGTGACTTGGGTTTAAGAAGGAAACTCTGATAATTAATAACGTCAACAATGATCAAAATATCTCAAGAGGCAGATAGGGTACCAACTTTTATCAAGAATGATCCAAATGTTTATGGACTAAAGAGATAAAATGGAATTGAACAAAGGTTGATTCTAAGTCTTCAAACCACATTAAAGACTCAATTGAAGAAGAACAACATTTGAGGACAAATAATCACAAGGAATATCCAATAATAAGGATAGACTTTATCAAGATAAACAAATTTATACTTCACAATTCAACTAAATATTTAGCAACAACCGAAAGAATCATGAAACTTTTCAATCAACAACCACTGAACATGTGTAATCCTTGTTCACAAAATATTGATCATGATCACTTTATTATAGCAGAACACATAAACAAGTAAAGGCCGAAGTTCGGCAACAGGAAGTGTGGTTGAGAATTATGTATGAAGACATAACTCTCAGGGCAACAAAACATAACAGCATCAATGAATAACACTAGCAAATAAACAATTTATTCATGAATCAATCATTTAGAGAAGGTACTTCGCGCAGCATTCGATTCCAGCATTCTCTCGAGCTCAACCTGCATATTTAGAAATAAATGCAGGGCGTGAGTACAAAAATTGCACTCAGTGGGTATACGCCGAAAACATTTAAAACTTTGCCCTTAGGGCTATAGACTTGGCTTTCCATAACATATGCTTTCATAAATAAATACTTACTTGCTTTCATTCTCATAATATCATATGCATATGCATGTTTCATGTTTGCATGCAACTTTCTCTTTTTTCTTCCCATATCCACGGATTCTTTATGCGTGTTGAGAAGTAGACCTCATTCTCAAATACCTTATCATCACATACCCGAGTTGGACCCAAAGGTTCTCAACTACGGTCATACCCGACGTCGGTCATTTCGTTCTTTCTTTCTTTCTTTTCTTCCTTTCTCGTGGATAGGTAGTGCATTATGCTTATGCTCATGCTCAAAACTTTGGTAAGTCAATTAACTTTGAACTTTGCAAATAAATGCATTTCATATCATATCATCTTCTTATGCAAAAGCATATCATAAAATCTCATATCATCTTTTATACATAAGCATATCATATCATTTGAAAACATTTGAAGCATAAGCATATCATTAGAGAAAATATATTTACCCACCTGGCGACAGTCACTCAGGACTGTACCTTTCGTCTTTCACATCTTTCTTCTTCTCACTTGATCCTTCAATCAACATAGATTGACATAAAAGCCTATCAAGAATCAAACAGAAACATGACTTATCTTAGTCGTCGTCACGACTATATCATATCTTCTCTATATCAAGATGCTATAGTCTATCAATACTTGGGTCATTGCATCCTCTAACATCTTATTAACAAACAAATTCTATCGAATTTTCGGCAGAATAACGTTTATAAAACACATCGCCATTCAATACCAATTCAATCCAAACTTAGCCCAAACTCCATCAAATCATCACCATATGTCCAAATGAGCATATAAAACTCAACAACAAGCTTCATTATCGATCTTAGCCAAATCGAATCACCCCTTAAGACATAACATTATGTCCAACGTCACCAATCACGTGAGACGTCATCTAACACCAATGAACTCCTATACATGCTCAATTATCTTCAAATATCATCAATCTATCATCAAAACATAAAGCTCAAATCTTAACATTGAAAACCATTTTGTCGGCAAACTAAAATTTTACACTTTTTGAATACGTCGGTCGAAAAATCCTAATAAATCATTTTAAGAATTATTCATATCATAGAATCCAAATATGAAGTCAAAATGATCAAATAAAATAAAAATTCCAACATTATAATGGCTAGGATTTTCGGCCATTTAGGGTTTTCAAAATAGTTTCGATTTCAAACGCTTTTCTTGCTCCAAACATGTTTATATCAGTCCAATAACAAATATATGAAGGAAATTCAACCATATAAACATCGTATATTCAAGATCAAAGGCCTTCATATTTTCAAAAATTACATGAAATTCCAAAACAATAACATATGCTTTACAAATTCAACGTTAAACAATATATAGACGTCAAATCTATCATAATATTAACAAATAATCAACAAAACATAATCCTTCATAATTTCTTCCAAATGACTGAAAATATGATACACACATATACTCATGATTTTAAATTTTTCAATCCGTAGATGTGTTCTAGAGACGAGATTATACCTCGTTTCGAAGACGGATCGAAAATTCAATGGTTGGATCTTTCTATTTTTCTCTTGAATTTTTCAAAAATTTAGTGTGTGCGTGAGTGTGTGTGGACGTGAATTTGGGGAAGAAATGAAGGATGAATAGTATTATTTCATATTTCCAAGTATTTAATCTTATGTAATAATTAATTTTGATTTTCTTAAATAAGTGATTATTCATCACTTTTCTAGAAACCTTTTTCTTTTCCTTTCTTTTTCTCATTTTCTTTAATAAATAATAATCACTTTTCTTTTGGAAATTAAATATAAATAATGTAAAATAATGCATAGCATTATTGTAGCAAGAAATCAAAACTAATTATCTGATAAAATAATCTCTACTTGAATCTTTGCTTTTGAACTGAATAATATATCATAAACATCATTTTTTTTTTCATCTCAAACGCCATTTTAAATACTTTGCTATTAATTCGAGCTTAATCGACAACCGTGACGTCACAAAACATAGATTTTGAAATTCTCAATTTTCTGAAATCAAAACTTCTTTGAGCATGTATCTATCACATTAAGACCTTTGAAATCTAGGTCTTCTTATTCTAATTAAGATCTAAGAATCTTATCTCGGATTCTGCCTCATATCTGCCTCAATTCTATCTTCTCAACTCGAAGCTTAACGTCAAAGCTTCTAACTTAAACAACTCTTTCTTAAGGATGCAATGCCCTTCCCATAAAGCTCTTAATCAGAAGCTAATCTCCGACGACAGAAAATGTGGGGTATTACAATACCAATTGAATGTTAGGGTTTACTGTTAAGTGATTGATCACCATTTAATTGTTTATGTTTCGTGTATTATCGAGAGATAGATACGTTGCATCATAGGAGTCAATTGGATTAGAGGTTACCGAAAACGGGTACTCTAATAGTTTATGTATTTATGAAATCTTATAACCTAGGTTTAATCCACGGAACGAAAGTCGAGTGTTTGGATTATAGGTTAGAGGATTGCATGAGTAGGTAGATTTCTTAAGCAAGCATTTATCAATTAATCAAGGCGAAGAACCTAATGCCCTAGTCTTTCTCACAATCTTGAATTACTCCTGTGGCTATTGAATTGCTTTGAACGTTTGGTTTGAATCGTCTGCGTGATTTAATTTCCTGTCAATTTTAGTTAAGTATCCCCTAATCAAGTTTAGGATTTAGATTTACCGTTTTAATCGTAACACATCATAAGCACTGTTAAGTCTTACTCGAGAGATTCGACTTGGGTCGACCTTACCACGCTATATGGACCTCGTACCATTGCGAGCGACTTAGTAGAACAATTTGGTCGGAACAAATTTTGGCGCCGTTGCCGGGAAGGGCTTTAGGCATTTTTATTATGTTATTTTCCCCTCCTTATCTTCTATTTTTCTTTATTTTATTTTTGTTTGGTTATTTTCTTCCCACAGGTGTGCGTAATCTGTTTTCTTGTCTTGTGTTTGTGTATGCTAGGTCATCGAAGTCTTAAAAGGAAATTGGCACCGGTATTCGATAACATTCACAGGGTGAGAGATTTTAATCTTTCGAACTCGGAAGAAGAAAGTTCATCTAAAAGTGAGACGAGTTCAACGACAGTTGAGTACGAGGATTTGGAGAGTAGATCTCCAAGTGAGGAATTCGTGCCAGAAGAAATGACGGCAAATGGATGAGTCGGCGATGAAGGAAACCGGCGGATGCGTGACTTTTCTCGACCCATCATTGGGTGACAACGTCATGCATAGTCCTCGAGGATCCGCCCGAAACTACGAGTTGAAGCCTATTCACTTCAACCTTCTACCATCGTTCTACGGGATGCCGAGCGAGGATGCTTTGAACTTCATCCGGGAGTTCTATGCAGTGGTTCACACTTTTCCGTTGAACGGGTTCACAGAAGATACTCACGAGAATGAGGTGTTTTCCTTACACCTTAAAGGATAGAGCCAAGACGTGGTTGATGTCTCTACAACCCGGTTCGTTGTGAGTTGGCAAGCTATATATGATAAATTCATGGGAAAATACTACTCGAACGAGCAAGAGGCGAGAGCCAAGATAGCTACCTTCAAGCAGATGGCTGGAGAACCTCTTCATGAGACATGGGATCGTTTCAAGTCGCTACAGTAGCAATGCCCGCATCACCATTACCCAGTTGAGCTCCTCAATCAGTTTTTCTATGATGGATTGACGATGGACTTCCAATATATGATAGATAATGCGGCTGGAGGAGACATTGGTAATTATACTGCCAATGATGTTAGCGAAATTTTTGAAACATTAGCTGCAAATTCGCAAAGGAGAACCGCAGAACGAAGGCCTGCTGCAGCAAATGAGGTGACGCTTAACTTTGAAGTGACACAGCAATTGGCGGAAGCCACTCGCCAAGTACAACTATTGAGAGTGAATGAGTCTCAAACCCCGCCTCAATTCCAACAGCAACAAGTGATGTCAATGGAGACATGTGGTATTTTGTGGTGAAGCAGGACACGGGGCCAACATGTGGCAAAGAGCAAATGAGATAGCATATGACGAAGTGCAAGTTAATGCTATGCAAGGGTTCCAACAAGGGTTCCAAAGAGGCAATCAGCAAGGATATCAACCGAGGCCTAAATATGATCCCTTTCAAATTCATACAATCCCTACCGAGAGATCATCCTAATTTCTATTGGAGTCGAATCATGGGGATCTAGTCGGGGCTCGGTTCGACAACAACCTCCTCAAGATGGCGGTTCCGGCAACAACAACAACGGCGTACCACCTCCACAAACCCAACAGCAGCCGGGTGCACCGAGGAAGCCAACACTTGAGGATTCTCTACATACTTTTATCCAGGCAAGTCATCAGAGATTTGAGTCTGTGGAAGCATCAATGAAGATGATAGAGACTCAAGCAGGACAATTAGCTGGGACTGTTGGAGAATTGGCACAACAAGGACAAAAAAGAAAAATGCCTAGTCAGCCTGAACAAGCACAAGCAATCACGGTTCTCAGGAGTGGAAAAACGATTGACAATCGAGTGGAAATTCCACTAGAGAAAACCGAATTGACTAAGGTGACCGAGGAAGTGTAAAAGGAAAGCACAGAGGAGGAAGAGAAGAGACATCCGAGGCTTCACAAAGCCGAGATTCGTATCAACCTCAATTCCCTTTCGAGCGGGTTGTGAAGTGTAAAGAAGGATCAGCAGTTCTTAGAGTTCTACAAGATGCTCTCTAAAGTGAATGTGAACTTGCTCTCTCTAGATGTTATTCAAAACGTGCCGACATATGTCAAATTCTTGAGGTTGGCATTGAAAAGTGAAATTTGTAGATGACGAGAAGGTGATTGTATCCGAGGTTGCTAGTGCTATTTTTCAGCATCAATTGCCACCAAGCGGCGTGATCCGGAAGTTTTGTGATAAAGATTGCTTTATGAAATGGAAAGGAAGCTATAGGCATGCTCGACCTAGGTGCGGTATAAATTTAATGCCTTACTCTATTTTTGAGCAACTAGAATTAGGGGAATTAAAACCTACTCGCATGTGCCTACAGTTAGCTGATAGATCAATTCGTTATCCTAAAGGGATTATCGAGGACATATTAGTGGGAGTGGGTGGGTTGATTATTCCTGCTGATTTCGTTGTTCTGATGTGGGTGACGTTAAGAAAAATGGTAGAGAGCACACAATTCTTTTAGGTAGACCTTTTATGGCTACCACCAACACGTTGATTGATGTTAAAAATGGAGTATTGAAAATGACAGTGTTGGGAGAAACTGTGTCCTTTTCTGTTAGAGATAGCACTATAGTACCATCTTCTGATGTGATTGATAATTGTTCTTACATAGATGCTATTGATTGCTTTGTGGTCGAGACATGTGTATTGCAGGAAGATCGCATAGAAACATTTCTTGCAGGTTTTGATGAAAATTAAGAGAAGCTCTGTCTGGAGAGCAATATTGAGGAAAACCGAAAGATAGAAGTGGAAAGATTACCTCCACAAGGAAAACCAGACCTCAAAGAGTTACCCGAACACATCAAATATGTCTATCTCGAGGATGGTGAGCAGAAACCTATCATAATCTTTGCCGGGCTAAACAAGGTAGAGGAAGAACAACTCATTGAGGTGCTGAGAAAGAATAAACAAGCTCTTAGATGGAGTATGTCTGATATTCGAGGAATAAGCCCGGCCATGTGCATGCATCGAATAGTACTTGAGGAAGGGGCTAGGCCAATTCGGGAAGGACAACGAAGGTTAGATCCTAACCTTATGGAGGTAGTCAAGAAGGAGATTATTAAGCTCCTTGCAGAATGACTCATTTATCCCATAGCAGATAGTCAGTGGGTCAGTCCAATTCACGTGGAACCCAAGAAAGGTGGCATCACTGTGGTGAAAAATGATAAAGGAGAGCTTGTGCCAACAAGGACCACCACTGGATGGAGGTGTAGGGAAATCTGATTTTAACCCTCTCCCAAGGATCTATCTTGGATGTTTAATTCACCATACATTGATTATATTCTTAGCATGCACCTACATAATTAATTGCAACACGTAGGTGTTTTCTCGTGTTTACCTTCGAATCTGTCGGGGAAGAAAGGATCAAGACTCGTGCTTTGATCTTCTGGACTGTATCCCGATTGCCTAAACTTCAATGCCGAGTGAGGACAATCTATGGAGAATGCTATAGAAAAACGTTTTCTCCCGTTTCTCAAAATTTTCGAAAATCCCAACTTGAGAAAGTATGATTCTCAAAAATCTTAGCTTGAGGATTAACCTTGATTTTCTCTCCCGCCTTATATTTATAATGCAACCCTAAATCCTATCTAGAAAGGATTTATGCATATCTAATAAATATAATCATATCACTTAAGATAGAGAGATCAAGGTAGAGTCCCGGAGGACTCTACAATGAAGGGACGATTTTCTCTTAGCAACAGGCCTGGATGGGCCAGCCCAGGGATCAAATGCAAGGAATAAAGATGGGCCTCAAATAAATTAATTATCTTATGTTCAGCCAGAACATAAATTAATTCATAAACATTTATTCATGCCACTAGAGAATAAATGCTGACTTACCCCTTTATTTTCGAAGTTGAGTCGGGCTTGCACTTAGACTTTACTGAATCCCGTATTTAAGATATCGACGTCCATTAATTATTCTGTGATATGACCGCTTAAAATAATTAATTACTTTAATTCCTTAAGTAGTACCACTCAACCTTATTATTGTACTTGAGATAACTCGACCAACGGGGTTTAGTACAATAAATCTTTTGAGCTCCTTAAGGGGCGTCATCATCCTAGCGGATACGGTGACTCGACCACGTACTAGATTTAGCAAGTATGCATTTGCTTCTAAGCCATACCCTCATAACGAAATAGGCAACGTTGCATAACTCATCATCGATCTAACCATTTCTAAAAGAGTCATATTTCTTCGCTCGACACACCATTTTCTTTGTGGTGTGCGGGTGTAATGAGTGAGAGGTAATCCCACACCGCACCAAATAGTCCATAAACTTATTCTTGAGGTATTTGCCACTACGATCGGACCCAGATGATTTGATTCTTTTACCAAGCTTCGCTCCACTTCCGCCTTAAATTCTTTGAATTTTCAAAGCATTCGGACTTGCGGTGAAGCGGTATATGTATCCGTACCTTAGTGTCGTCAATGAAAGTGACAAAATACTCGTACCCTCCACGAGCTTGTGTGGACATAGGTCCACACAGTCGAAATGGACCAACTCCAACACTTCTTTGGCTCTATAACCGCCGCTTTGAAGGGTCCAGTCGATATCTTTCCTTCTATCACGAGATTCGCAGACGGGAACGGGTAACTATGAGATCACCCAACGCCCATTCTTAGCCAATCTTTGGATCCTATTTAGGTTAATGTGACCTAATCTAAGATGCCATAGAAATGTGGTGTCATCTTCTAAGAAAACTTTCTCTTTTAGGTTTGATGTAGATGCAACATAATTAAAGGTATTATGTTTGGCAGAAATAGTATAAAGCGAATTATATAAAGTGTCACCACAGATAACTTCGTCATTTCTTATGATAGAAACACCACTATAAAAAACAACTTAATATACATGAATAAATAGTTTGGAAACGGAAATAAGGTTCCGCCGAAACTCCGGCACATATAAAACGTCTTTTAAAACTAAAATTGTTCTATCAAAACATAAAGTAACATCTCCGACTGCAACGGCCTCGACTTTCACCTCGTTACCCATGGAGATTGTTATCTCACCATCATGCAGCTCCCTTGTCCGCAGGAACACCTGCAAGGTGTAACAAACATGATCAATCGCACCCGTATCTACTACCCATGAATGAGTAGAACAAGTCGCCAAACATGTTTCCGTTACTAAAGCAAATGGCGTACCTTGAGCTTGAGCTTGGGGCACTTAGCCTTCCAATGCCCAGTCTCACTGCACTTAAAACATTGCCCTTTTCCTTTGGCTTTTTTAAACCGCTGGTAGAGTCTTTTGTATTACTCCCACTATTTTCTTTAGCCTTAGCATCTCTTGAATTCCTCTTTCCCTTTTCATCTTTCGATAAAACAGTGGTTTTCTTAGAGGTGCGTACTAAAGACTGTGCACCTTTGCCCATTTTGCGTTTTTCCATTACTAGATCCTCTTGCAATGAATCTAGAGTATAACTCTTATCATAAAGGACTACTCCATAACGGAAGTCATCAAAAGACTTGGGCAAAGTGTTGAGGATCATATCGATTTTGACTACGTCATTAATATATCCTCCAACCAATTCGAGCTCTCCGAAAAGATTGATATCATTTGCTCTACATGGTCATGCACTGAATCGCTTTCCTTCATTGAACTAGACATTATTGATTTTGTCAAATTATGACATGCGATTCTATCCGACTCCTCATACGATTTCATGAAATTTAGCCATATAGTGGTTGCATCTTCCATCTCTTGATGCTGGAGTTGCAGGGACTCGCACATGGTGACCAAAAGAAGGCACTTTGCCATTCTATTTGATTTGTCCCATTTCTCGTGCTCATTGCGCTCCTCATCAATAGATAAATCGTCTAGAGATTTGGGACGGGGTGTAGTGAGTACAAATAAATTTTCTTCGACAGTAAGAACAATCTCAATGTTTCATTTCCACTCGATAAAATTTAGACCGGATAGAGGATTTTGTGCGAGCATATTGATAATCGGTGTAAGAGACATACCTGAAAAGTAATGTAACCACATAAGCATACGATCGCACATAATTCGTAACAATAATAATGTAACCTTTTGATAAAACAATATTAATTGAAACCTCCAATCGCCCAAGGAATTCCACATGCAAGCCACGCGTGTGGACGTTTACACATGAATCCCTCGACCAGACTAAAATATACCTTTTAGTCGTTTAATCTCAATCTATGTCAACTTATCCTTATGACAAATGAAATTAATGATTGGACCTTACTAGACCACATCACTATCACAAGAAGGGACTTCGCAGGAAGTTGTACTTGAGGTGATGTCTAAGCAATGACCACAATTTTAACAGCAGAAAATGAATTCTTAGAATTGGCATACTCACTAGGACCATACCGCTTCCAATCCAAATTCCTTTGTTATCTCATTTTAAATCTATCTCTAGGGAACTTATGAAAATCGCACATGCAAGCCACAGCGTGTGGGCGTTTACATGAAACTCCCACTTCCGATAGATTAAAATGTTTTATTTAGAAATCTCATCTAACAAACTTATGATAAGCAAAGCAAGCAAGCCACGCGTGTGGGCGTTTACTCACGATGCGTATCACTTTATTTAGAGATCAAAAAGTGGAGGTCTTGACATTTTAATTAAAATTAATATGTCGGGTTACTTGCTTAGCTTTTATTTCAAAAGGTTTGTCCATGCAGATCACGTAATCCTAGCATGCTTTTACAGAGAACTCAACATGTAAAACATGCTTTCATGAAATTCTAAAATATGATTGAAAAGCAGGATAAACCTAGCATGCTTACTATGCGCATTCAATCACGAAAACATATAATATGTTTATCTACGTAATTAAACATACATAGCATGCTTCTGCATAATTTAAACATCCACGACATGCTTTGAACGATAAAAATAAAATAAAATCGTTTATCGCGGCCCACTCGTGGAACTTATACTTCCCTGCCTAATTTATTACATAAATTTGCAAAGTACAGATCTTCAAAAATCTCGAAAAACGGGCCTCGCGTGAAAGCACGGACTGTATTCGTCAAAACTTGATTTGTGCCGAAAATTTGAAAAAAAAGGGCCGAAATAGTGGATCGGGCTGGGTTGGGCCAAAAATCTGGAACCTGGTCAAAGAATCGGTGCGGGACGAGTTGGGCGGGTCGGTTCCCAATGGATCGGGCCGTGTGTGCTAGGGCACGACCCGTGCACACCCAACCGCCACCGCACAATGCCTTCCCCTCGCCGCTAGCTAGCGTCGCAACAGCCGAGAAACACCGCCCGTCGAGCCTCACCCGAGACGCAATCATCATCGCCATTCTTTGCCGGAAAACATCGGGCGGTACCTGCCGAGACCACCGAGAATCGCCCAGGACTATCGAGGGTGTCGTCGAGCTCTGCCGAGGCTTCCGCGCGAGAATCGCGCCCCGCGTTGCCCAGTGCCGCCGAGTCATCGAGCCCGATCTGCCGAGAAATCACGCGCCCTGTCGAGCCCGCCGAGCACGTTGAGCACGCACTCTCAGCGCCGAGAAATACCGAGGCATCTACGCAGAAAACCGCATGCCCCATACGCCCGGCCTACCGAGCCGTGCCGCCGACTCCACCCGACTATCGAGAAACCCACTGCGCGTGACTCGCACGCTGGGCCTGCCCGCGTGCATCGCGCGATGGGCACCCGCGCGCTGAGTACGCGTGCTGTCTCTCGACCCGCAGAGGAAAACCCACGCGAATCCACCGATCAGCCCTGCACTTCCGGCGCGACCGCCGGGCCGTCCGGCTGCGGAGACCGTCGAGTTCCGCCTGTCGCACCGCCGTCTGTCGCTAATACCCTTCGAGAAACGTGCGCACGCTGTAACAGCATGCATTCGGTTTCGAGTAGCCTCTCATCGCGTCAGACGACGGACTCCGTCGTCTCGTTCTTCGCTTTTGTCTTCATTCTTTGATAAGCGTGTATTTTACACGCCTATTATTGATATTTAAAGATTATTTTAGATTAATAAAATGCGTTTATGTCTTGGATCTCAATCTTTTACATATTCTTGGAAGATCTTCGCTCGGGGTTCCTTTTTGGTGTTTGTGGGCTTATAAGTTGAAAATCAAAGCATGGAACAAAGCACGAGCGAAAGAACATCGAAAACAAGCCTAGCGACCGCCATGCGTCACAGCCCCAGCGCCAAGAAGATCTACGCAAAACTGATGGCTCGCGACCGGCCTAGCGACCGCTAGGTCGGCCGCATGGAAATTCCATGCGACGCGGTCACACCCAGCGACCGCGAGAGATGTCTTCGAAGAAAAGCTTATGCCCGATTTTTCGCGACCTTACCTAGCGATCGCGAGGATGATCGCGAAGGGCACTTTAGCGACCGCAAGTCCAGCCGCATAGCGAAGAAGACGCGCGCGACCAGATACCTAGCGACCGAGCTCGCGACCATGACTCGGCCGTGAAGTGTAGCGAAGGCCCAAAATTAAGGTTTTCACCGCTTATAAATAGGGCTTCGCCCCTCGCCCCAAGCCTCTCGGACCTAAAAATACACTGTTTTCTTCAGTTTTTCATGTTCTTTCATACTTTTGCACTCTAACTTTGATTTAGATTCATTCTAGCTTTAGTTTTGCATTGTTCTACTCTAGTTTTACGTATTGTCGACGCTTCGGAACGTTTTCGTCAAACAATTTTATGTGTTTCCTGTTTTCACGAGGTTGGGATCTGAACCCAATGATTGTTCTTCCGACGCTACTCTACGGGTTTTAACAATATATTTTCTATTCCTATGATTATTTCGTATTTAATTTCGTTATTTATGTTTAGCTAAATTCCGTTCTAATCCTAAGGTTTGCATGATTCTATCCTAAATGATGTGATTCCTGCTATCGTTATTTACCTTCCAGGCATTGATTCATGATTTTTGGTGCTTAATTATATGTGTTAATTTCTGATCAATCTTGATGCATATCTAGTTGCCAGTTAATTACTTAACCGCTTTAATTGTTAATCAATCTTGAATGCATGATACGAATAAGCCTCGAGTCGTGGCCGAGATAGGAACATTCGTGAAGCATATTCTTTGTGATCATTTTGGAGTTGCTTATTTTCACCTAGAGACATAACAGTAATAGGGAAAATTAGTAATCAACTGCCACAATTGTCGTAACTAAAATTGTTGGTTACATATGTGATCTTCCATCTTGTCTGGATTAAAATTGGTTAATAGGAAGCAGGATAAACATACGTTGTGGGTAGGATTAATGCATCCCTAGGGTCAGTCTTTCTAGATTGTTATCTCCTTGAGTATTTATTATTTTCGTTTATTTTCAATTTGCTACCTTTGCTTTGGATTTAATATCCGAAGCCCTAAAACCTTTCAAACCAAATTCTATTGCTTGGATAATGATGAATTATTGTTAAGTTAGCTTCTGTGTTTTCGTGTTACAATCCCTGTGGATACGATACTTATCTTACCTATATACTTGCACGTTTTCGTGTTAGAAAAGTGAGCGATCATTCTTCTTTTACAAATAAGATTTACAAGAAAAAATCTAATCTAACCACGGATTTTCTCGTGGTGAAAAATAAAATCCAACAAAAATAAAACGAGCTACAATGAACGATAGATTCACAATTAATTAATTGCGCACGTTATAATCAAACGTGAATTAATCCAACAGAGCCAAGATTCTGATCCCAGGCTTTGATACCAATTGTAGGGAAATCTGATTTTAACCCTCTCCCGAGGATCTATCTTGGATGTTTAATTCACCATACATTGATTATATACCTAGCATGCATCTATATAATTAATTGCAACACGTAGGTATTTTCTCGTGTTTACCTGCGAATTTGTCGGGAAAGAATGGATCAAGACTCGTGCTTTGATCTTCTGGACTGTGTCCCGATTGCCTAAACTCCAATGCCGAGTGAGGACAATCTATGGAGAGTGCTATAGAAATTCGCCTTCTTCCTCCCTATAAAGTTTTTGAAAATCACTCTCTTTTGAATTGTAATTCTCGAAAATTTCACTTGTTCATTAGGGTTTGATTTTCTCTCACCTTATATTTATAATGCAATCCTAAATCCTATCAAGATAGAATTTATGCATATCAAATAAATATAATAATATCACTTAAGATAGAGATGATCAAGACAGAGCCCTAGCGGGACTCTATATGGAGGGGAACGAAAATCTTCATAGCTCCAGGCTTGGATGGGCCAACCCAGAGATCAAATACAAGGAATAAAGATGGGCCTCAAATAAATTAATTATCTTATGTTCAGTGAATATAAATTAATTCATAAATATTTATTCATGCCATGAGAATAAATCTTGACTTACCCTTTATTTCGAAGTTGAGTCGGACTTGCACTTAGACTTCACGAATCCCGTATTTAAGATATCGTCGTCCATTAACTATTTACTGCTGCTCGATTGCTTAAAATAATTAATATCTTTAATTCCTTAAGTAGTACCACTCAACCTTATTATTGTACTTGAGATAACTCAACTGTGTAGGTTTAGTACAATAAACATTTTGAGCTCATTAAGGGGACGTCATCATCCTAAACGGATACGGTGACTCAACACGTAACTAGCATGACATACAAGACTACCACCACCCAAGATGCAGAGAATCTTGGTTATCTCATGTAACCCTCACCCATAACAAGTCAAAGTGATGGTCAGCAACTCATACTCACCTAATACCTTATCGAGGTTTAGATCAACGTAAAGTCACCGAGATCTAGGTTCTTCTCGACGGTCAGATAGAAGAACTCATCTCACTGTGATCCATCAATACGTCAGAGACGTACCAGAATAGACAATCAACCAAGTCAAGTTACTTCTTATCTATACCGCAGCCTATACCGACAACTCGTCCTCAAATTGTCTCAGCTGTGATTCTTTTTTATATCTCATTAAGCTTGACCAATCATACGTACTTACGTGATCTACAACACCTTCGTATGATCTAACTTATATATGAGATTAAAGGACATACATATGCAATCAAGTAAACAATTCAGATAGGAGATTGTAATAGTGGTAACAGGAATTATTGTATACAAGCTCAACCAAAACTGCTTCCAGTACACAAATCCAACACAGGAAGGAGGACGTTGTGAAGACTACATTCAGAACGAGGTATGGGCACTACGATTTCATCATGATGCCGTTTGGTTTGACCAATGCGCCAGCAGTCTTCATGGATATGATGAATCGAGTTTGCCATCAGTATCTGAATAGCTTCGTCTTGGTTTTTATCGATGATATTCTCGTCTATTCCAAGAATGCAGAGTTGCATAGTGAACACCTCCGTACCGTTCTGGAAACGTTACGAGTAGAGAGGTTGTATGATAAGTATAGTAAGTACGAGTTTTGGCTCAAAGAGGTGATGTTCCTTGGACATATCGTGTCTACAGAAGGAATAAGTCGACCTAGTGAAGGTTGAAGCAGTAAGTAACTGGTAGGTTCCGATTAATGCCAATGAAGTTTGAAGCTTTCTAGGCTTGGCAGGGTATTATAGATGTTTCATCGAAGGGTTTTCGAAGTTGGCGAGGTCGATGACACAACAGCTCAGGAAATGAATCAAGTTCTTAGGGTCAGAAGCTTATGAAGCAAGTTTCCAAGAGTTGAAGAAGAAGCTAACAACCGCTCCAGTGTTAGCCGTGCCGGAAGGAAACGATGGGTGGTCTACACCGATGCATCCAAGCTTGGTTTAGGTTGCGTTCTTATGTAGAACGAGAAGGTTATAGCCTACGCATCTCGTCAGTTGAATCCGCACGAGTTGAGCTACCCAACTCACGACACAGAGTTAGCAGCGATCGTTCATGCGTTGAAGTTTTGGAGCACTATCTCTACGGAGTTAAGTGTGAGATCTTCATGGATCACAAGAGCCTTAAGTACTTCTTTGAACAGAAGGAGTTGAACATGAGGCAAAGGAGATTGTTGGAGTTGGTGAAGGATTATGATTGCTCTATCAACTATCACCCGGGGAAAGCCAATGTCGTAGCAGATGCCCTTAGTCGCAAGTCGAGAGCGAAGTTGGGATATCTTCTTACGCGAGAGGAGGAGCTTATTCGAGATTTCGAGAAGCTCAGCTTGGAAGTGATTCATCCACCGGAATCAGTACAAGGTTTCGTCGCAGCTTTGGCAGTTGAACCGGACCTGAGAGAAGCGATCGTGGTAGCGATGGAGAGCAATTCTGGAAAAGATGCGTTTGAAAGCGAGGCTCGAAGATAGCAAGGGGTTCACGGAAGCAAAAGACAACGCGCTACTATTCCGAGGAAGGTTATGTGTGCCACTCGATAGGAATTGAGAGATAAGATCATGAGTGAAGCTCATGAGGCACCATCTGACTTATCCGAAGCACCAAATGTACAGAGACCTTAAAAGGAACTTTTGGTGGGAAGGGATGAAAAAGGATGTAGCCGCGTTTGTGGAACGTTGTTTGGCTTGCCCGACAAGTGAAAGCGTACCAACGTCCGTCGGGTTTGTTGCAACCGCTACCAATCCCAGTGGAAATGGGAGCATATCGGTATGGATTTTGTTGGATTTGTATCTTGGCGGCGCTTTGGTTGAGCTTGTATACAATGTTTCTGATTACCACTATTACAATCTCCTATCCGAATTGAATACTTGATTGCATATATCTCGTGTCCCTTTATCTCATATAAGTTAGATCATACGATGTGTAGAAGATCACGTAAGTCAGTATGATTGGTCAAGCTTAATGAGATATAAAAGTTTCACACCGAGACAACTTGAGGACGAGTTGTCGGTATAGGCTGCGATATAGATAAGAAGTGACTTGACTTAGTTGCTTGTCTATCTTGATGCGTCTACGGCGTATTGAAGGATCACGATGAGATAAGTTCTTCTATCGACCGTAGTGAAGAACCAAGATCTCGGTGACTTACGATGGTCTAAACCTCGATAAGGTATTAGGTGAGTATGAGTTGTCGACCATCACTTTGACTTGTTATGGGTGAGGTTATATGTTCTAACCAAGATTCTCCGCATCTTGGGTGGTGGCGATGCTTGATGTCACGCTAGTTATCTCATGTCAGTCACCGTATCCGTTTAGGATGATGACGTCCCTTAAGAGCTCAAAGGTTTATTGTACTAAACCCCGCAGTTGAGTTAGCTCAAGTACAATAATAAGGTTGAGTGGTCTTGCTTAAGTAATTAAAGATATTAATTATTTTAAGCGATCATTGCTATAAATAATTAATGGACGTTCGATATCTTAAATACGGGATTCGTAATGTCTAAGTGCAAGCCCGACTCAACCCGGTAATAAAGGGTAAGTCGGCATTTATTCTCTGAGTGGCATGAAAAATGTTTATAAATTAATTTATGTTACGGGTGAACATAAGATAATTAATTTATTTGAGGCCCATCTTTATTCCTTGCATTTGATCCCCGAGTGGCCCATCCAAAGCCCTTTAGCACAAGAAAATCGGCCCCTATATGCTCTCCATGGCAAGATTTTATTCTCTTTATCCTATAAGGATATTATTATATTTATGGGATATGCATAAATCCTTTCCTTGTGGGATTATGGTAATGCATTATAAATATAAGGTAAGAGATAAAGTCTAGGTTAATGCTCTTTAATCCTACACAAATTTTCGGTAATCTCATAGTGATTGAGAGAGATTTTTCGAGAGCATTGTGAGAGTATTGGGTGATTTTCCGAAGCATTCTCCATAGATCGTCCTCACTCGACGTTGGAGATTGGGCAACCGGGATACAGTCCAAAAGATCAAAGCACGAGTCTCGACCGTTCGATCCATTCATCCCGTTCGATCGACCCCGACAGATCCAAAGGTAAACACGTGAAAACCCCTACGTGTTGTAATTAATTATATAGACGCATGCTAGGTTTATAATCAATGTATGGTGAATTAAATATCCAAGATAGATCCTCGGGGCAAGGGCTTAACATATGTTTTCCCTTCAGATTTTGGGGTGAGTTTTCCAAGGTCAGTGCGAGAAAACACCGCTATATGGGTTATCGTCGACAGATCGATTTGTCACTCATTTCTAACCGATCCGGATGACGTGCGGATTAGATAAGCTTGCTCGACTTCGTCGAGAGATGTGCGGTTACATAGTGTGCAGGTATCGATTCGTCGGATCGTGACCCGAGGTTCACGTCGAGGTTTTGGAGGAGTCTGCAAGAAGCCATGGGGACCAAGTCAATCTCGATGCGACGCTTCCATCCTCAAGCGACGGTCGATCGGAAAGCACGATTCGTGTCTTGGAGGATATGTCATGCGGTCATGGCGAAAGAGGAGGAAATGGGAAGAGATACTACCTTTGGAATTTGCCTATAACAATGCTTATCGAGCCCACAATAGGAATGGCTCCCTATGAGGCGTTATGCGGAAGGAAGTGTCGATCGCAACTTTATTAGGACGAAGTGGGCGAGAGAAAGATGTTAGGACCGAGATGGTTCAAGAAGCGGTCGAGGTTATCGATCGGTGACGGAGGATCAAGAAGCTCAGGACATGCAGAAGTCCTATGCGGACAAGCGTCGTACGGATCTTCAGTTCATGGTCGGAGATCGCGTCTTCCTTAAGGTTTCCCCGATAAGAGGAGTCATTCATTTTGGGAAGCGAGGTAAGTTGCGACCGAGGTTCATTGGACCTTTCAAAGTTCTCGAGAGGATATGCCCCATTGCCTATAGGTTAGCGTTGCCGCCTAACATCGGAGATGTTCACGACGTGTTTCACGTTTCTTAGTTGAGAAAGTATGTGTTCGACCCAAAACACGTGATCAAGCATGATCAGGTGGTCCTTGCTTAGGATCTGAGTTACGAGGAAAGACCAGTGGCCATCTTGGAACGAGAAGGAGTTGAGAGCAGGCGATTCCACGGTGAAGGTGTTGTGGAATCACCACGGCGAGAGGAGGCTACGTGGGGCTGGAAGACAAGTTCGTGGTTCGGTACCGAGTTGTTTCCGCCACGTGTTTGAAATTTTGGGATAAAATTTTTCTAAGGAGGAGGATGTAATACCCGTCCTTCCTAAGCTTCTTCGAGTTTGCATGACACATTTTTCAAGAAAGGTCAAAAGGTTGACTTTTTGTTTCGGTGATCGATCACATGAAACCTCGAGGCGTTGTGAAGAGTGTCTTATACGAATTCATAGACACTAAGTATGCAAGTTTTCGACCACCCACTGGTTTGCACTCGGGGAAGTTATCGAAACCGAACTTTTCATGGGTCTTTAAAAGCATATCTTGTTTATAGTCGTTGTGTCCAAGATTTTATTTCGATTCCATGGGTACCAAGTTTCTTTGAATTTGGAGTCCGTTTGCAAAAGTTGTGTCATTTTTGCATTTTCGAAAAAGACATTACAAGTAGTCAGCAAGTGACCTCTTTTTCCTATAAATAGAGGGTTAGGGCCTTCATTTTCAATGTTTATTTCCTTCGTCTCTCTGTGTTTATGGAAGAGCCGAGCAGCTCCAGGTACGCTGCGAAAGCGTTGGAGGAGTGGGGATCGAGCAGGGAGGCTCGGCAGTACTATCATTGTCTTTGCTGCGACCACCGCCGATCAGCCCCTCCCCGGTAGCCCTATTTTTTTGTTTTTGTCCTTTCTTGTTTTGATTCCGCCTTTTACTAGATAGCATAGCATAGCATAGAACTCGGGTTTCTAAACGGACGAGGCGAAAACGGTCGAGGTCGCCAATTTAGCTAAACCGCCGCCGCCGTCCATTACGGACGCCGTTGCCCCTCTTGGCCGCCGATTGGTGGTCAACGAGCCATGTTTTGGCTACGGGCACTTTAGGTTTTGAGTTCCGGGCTATGCATTCTACTAAAGTACCGTTTCCATTTTTCTGTTTTTCACTTTTCTGCATGTCGGGATGTTTTCAGTCCTTTCGAGTTTTCTAAAGGAAGTACATGCCCGAGTTATCCATTTTTCAACATAGTTTGTCATTCCATGTTCCTCGTTATGCATATTGCTTATGTTTCCATTTTCATGCATCGGTTTTGGATGGTTTATCCTAGATTTGAGGATAGGCATCGATTTTTGAAGCTTCTTCACTGCTAAGATTTGTGTCAACTTGCATGCATGCATATTTTGAAAGTACCCTATTATAGGTCTTGATGCCCTGAATATATTTCCCTTCTGTATCAAGTTGATTTGAAAACCCGGAGAGTGCCAAATGTGGGTTCAGAAAGTCGAAAACCCCCGTTTCGCTTCGATCTTCGTTTGGATCACGTTATTGCTTTGATTTGTGGGATGTGACCCCAAAAGTTGTTCATGTTGTTACCAGGTACCTACCAGTGCGATCGGTGTGGTCGTTGGATCTGTGGATATCTCCCAGTTGACGTTTTCGTCTGTTTAGGTTGGGTTATATATGCTTATTTTGAGTTATTTACTCTGATATTTCAAAAATAAAACATGTGCGCCATAAAAATTGTTTTAATGAAGTTATTACTGTTCTCTGATCCGAGATGTGCTTCTATTGTGATTGTGCACGGATCTCTATTCTGTGAGTTGATCACCATATTGAGTATTGATCGTAAGGGGATAGACCCCGAACACATGGTTATGGTTCTGAAGGGGATAGACCCCGGAAGTCCACACGGAAATGATAATGAGGTGGTTATGGTTCTGATGGGGATAGACCCCTAAAGTCCACACCGAGTTAGCCGACTGGATACGTTCCGGGCGTGGGCCGACTGGATGTGTTCCGGGCCGAGATATTGTGGGCTGGCTGGATATGTTCCAGGCCGAGTGAGATGTGATGGGTTGGCGGGATACGTTCCGAGCCGTGGTTCTATGATGAGAGTAACAGTAATAACGGGTCAGGTATCGAAAAAGGAAAATCTATTTTGCTTACTTAGAAGTGGATTTACGTTTTAAAACCTTCTAAGGTAAGTGCTCGGAACACGGCATCATGGATTTTTATTTATGATAAAAACCCTAGCTGAGTGCGCTAGTACTCACCCCAAACTCTTTTTCAAATGTTTTCCTGACGATGGAGGAGGACGGACGAATGACGTGACGAGTGGTTGAGCTGCGGTTTCTTTCATGCCTTCTGCTTCCGTGATGTTGTGATTATATATATGTACTCTGATGTTGATATATTCGTGTCCCTTATTTTGCTTTTTGATTGGGAACAAGGTTCGCTATGTCATTATGCTGTGAGTATCGATATGAGCATGCTAAGTGGTTGATCGGTCTAGTCAACAGGGTGTAATACTATTTTTCTTCCTTGCATTACTTATATTTTTTAATCAAGATCACGTTCATTGAAGTTATGGTGTCGATATAATTCTGTTGGTTGATTGTTTGCTCATCCCTCCCCTTCAGGATATGTCCTAGTTATAGAGGAGATGTTGCCCGATTTAATGGTCATATCTTCTTATCATGTATGCTTTATGTATCCCCCCCTTCTTTCCCGCTTCTTATCCCCCACCCCTAATCATACCCCGACATCCGTGCCTTCCCTCGGGAATTGAGGCGTGATAGCCGGGGAGACAGACGCAAGGTGGATCACGGGCACGGGGTCTGTCGGCGTCGGTGAAAGCGGCAACGCTACCTGGAACAAAAAGGTGAACAGCGCGTGGCTAACCGGATGAGAGGGCATGTTGGGCGAGGCGCTGGGATGGAGCACCGGATGGATGCGCGTTGTGCGCTGCCGGAGCGATGCGAAGCAGGACTCGACTGGCGGCGACGGGCACACGTGCGCGACTTTGACGATTCGCTTCGTTCTCCTTCGTCTGAACTCCGAATTACGATCCGTTTGTGTCCATAGATTTTTGACGAGATGCTCTTCAATATATGATAATTCTTAGTAGATCCATTTCATCTTATTTAATACCGTTTTACTACAAAATATCGAGACAAACCAAATAAGTCCGAAACAAAAAATTCTAATCAAAACAACGACACAAGTTAGACAAATAACTGTAAAACGACATGCAAAAGAAAACCAAGAATAAGTACAAAAGAAACCAAACACGGATGGCTTGGTAGTTTGGCAAAGATCATCGGGCGGCAGTGCTTGGTGCTCGGCGAGCTTAGCGTTCGACGAGGATGACGAGAATTGGCATCAGAACGTGGGGTCCACATAGCGCGCAGGCCTCAACGATGATGCTCGACCCTCGGTAGCAACTCTTGGCAGGGCGCTAGAGCGTGGGATAATAGGCCTCGGTGCGGGGGCCACGGCGTATGGGAGGCGGGGAGAGGTTTGGCGGTTGAGGCGTCGCATGGGTCATGCCTGGCGTGGCTCCAAACCCCATCTTGGGCCAACCTGGTCCATTTGCGGCCTAGACCTGATTTTGAGGCCCAGACCCATTTTTCGGCCCGGATTTAGATTTTTGATCCGACCCGACCCGATTCACTACTCCGGCCCATTTATCGATTTTCGACCCAAATCCAGTTTTGACGAGTCCGGTCCATGCCTGTGCATGCGAAGCCCATTTCGCGATTTTGAGGTTTTGTACTTATGCAAATTTATTTAATAAATCAGACAGGGAAGTACAGGATCTCACGAGTGGGCCGCGATGAACGAATTTATTTTATTTTTATCGTTCAAAGCATGTCGTGGATGTTTAGATTATGCAGTAGCATGCTATGTATGTTTAATTATGTAGATAAACTTCTAATATGTTTTCTTGATTGGATGTGTATAGCAAACATGTTAGGTTTATTGCGTTTTGGAGCATGTTTTAGAATTCTACGAGCATGTTTTACATGTTGAGTTCTATAGAAAGCATGCTAGGATTACGTGATCTGCATGGACAAACCTTTTGAAACAAAAGACTAAGCAAGAAACCCAATATATTAATTTTTAAAATTAAATATGTCAGGACCTCCACTTTTTGATCTCTAAACAAAGTGGTACGCACTGTGAGTAAACGTCCACACACGTGGCTTGCTTGCATTGTTTATCATAAGTTTGTTAGATGAGATTTCTAAATAAAACATTTTAATCTATTGAGAAGTGGAGTTTCATGTGTAAACGTCCACACGTGTGGCTTGCATGTGCAATTTTCATAAGTTCTCTAGAGATAGATTTAAAATGAGATGACAAAAGAATTTGAATTGGAAGCGGTATGGTCCGAGTGAGTATGCCAATTTTAAGAATTCATTTTCCGCTATCAAAATTGCGATCATTGCTTAGACCTCACCGTGAAGTCCCTTCTTGAGATAGTGATGTGGTCTAGTAAGGTCCAATCATTAATTTCATTTGTCATAAAGATAAGTTGACATGGATTGAAATTAAACGACTAAAAGGTATATTTTGGTCTGGTCGAGGGGTTCATATGTAAACGTCCACACGCGTGGCTTGCATGTGGGATTCCTTGGGCGATTGGAGGTTTCAATTAATATTATTTTAACAAAAGGTTACAATATTATTATTCACAATTATCTTGTGATCGTATGCTTATGTGTTTACATTACTTTTCAGATATGTCTCTTACACCGATTATCAATATGTTCGTACAAAATCCTCTATCCAATCTAAATTTTATCGAGTGGAAATGAAACATGGAATATGTTCTTATCGCAGAAGAACACATGTTTGTTCTTACTACTCCCAAACCCGATGCCCTTACTGTGACAGCCCGCCTTACCAAAGTACGGATTAGACGGGACTGACACTATTAAGCAGGGATTAAAGAACATAATGACCAACAAACCTTCAAGACGTCAAACTTTTATAGATAAACACACAACGGTTTCATACAAACTAGACCAACAGACCAATAACAAAAGGATTCAACTGATTTGGAGGTAACATAAGTAATATCCAAAATATAATAAAGTGTTTTGAGCAATGGAAAGCATGTGAATGCATATACGACGATATACATCCAAGGTGAACTATTAGCGACAAAAACTCCGATCGCTCAACACTTGTCCATCCCATCACACTCAACCGCACATTTAAAACAACATGCGGGGCTAAGTACAAGATTGCACTTAGTGGACTCATGCCAAAATAATTTCATTTAATTACACCGCCCATAAGTATAACACGAGGATTTTAGTTGAAATAACTCGTGAATACTAAAATACTTTATCATTTCTCAAAAATTACCTGCGGGCATTTTACGTTACGTATGATCCGTATCATTCACATAATTATTCATAATCGATCTCATAAACCGATCTCACGCCCATGAAGTAGCCTCTTCTACCGACGCCGTGATCGGCAAGATGTTGCTAACGGCTCCCAATCACATAGCCGTGATTCTCGCGATCGACTAGATCCATGACCGTCGATGATGTTGCTAACGGCTCACAATACAAAACGGTGTACACGCAATCTTAGCCAGAATTTCGCATCCGACTAAGATCCGATATCGATTTAAAATTGGGAGCGACCCAATAACCGATTCACATACATCGTTGGCTCGCCCAACAACACGATAGGATCCATACGTTAAAACATAAATATTTCGGGCATGTAATCAATAACGCTTCATAAACATTCTCAACCGAAAGCTTTGTAAATAAATACTTTTCAAGAAAGCATCGTAAATAAAAGTGGTTTTCGAGTAAAGCCCACCTCGCACAACGCAGTCTTTATACTATGGTCTTTTCCCACGTCGATGTCCCGTCCACGATCACCTTTACGTAAGAATCATTTTAGTACGTCGGTCACGTTCGATAGAGACGAACATAGTCTATAACGTTCTACGTATCAAATAAGGCTAACGGCGGACTTAATTTGATGTTTCCTTAATCGATTGATGTCGATTCTGAAATTTCTCAACATATAAAGGGTATTCTACCTTTTTAGTATATAATATGCGCTTTAATGTACTTACGTAACGTAAAGTAGCATTGTTACTAAACGTCACCACGCCACATTGATCACGATTATCGACACGTGCTCGTTGACCTTGGTCAACGATTTTGATCAACTATTTTGACCAAGTCAACCAAAAGTCAACAATTTTGACTTTGGTCAACGAAAAGTCAACATTTTGACTTTTTCAACTATTTATGAAATTCTTATCATTTTATGTGCAATTCTTGTTCCAAAAATTCCTATAAAATCATACTATGTCTAAAACTTTATTTTAGATCATAATATGTAATTATACTTGATAAAATAAATTTATAACATTAATGCACATAATATAAAGTTTTCGGTCACTATTAATTAAATAGCTTAGACTTGTGCAAAAATTCTTATAAATTCACATGTCACACTAATTTATCATGTGATTAATAATATGTACTTACCTTAGTCAAATAAAATTTATACACCATGGTCTTATAACATATAGTTTTCGGTTTTCACAAATCACTAAGCAAATGATTTTTAAAAATTCCAATAAATTCATATATCAATTAATCATCCTCAATTATGCTTACTAAAACATAATTGTTATTTATTATGACTTATTGAATAAAATTTACCTAAGTCACTTTCTAAATTTTCGACTTAGGTCAAAATAATATTTATAAATTTCAATAAATTCTCACAACCATATATTATGAATCTACACACTTGATATGCTATTATAACACTTAAACATGAATTATATCACAACATAATACCATATACTATAATTTTCGGTATTAATCAAAATATAAGCTATAGTTTTCCAAAAATTCTAAATAAATTCATATAAGCATAATTAATACCCTAGATCATGATTTCATACTCAAAACAACAATTAAAAATCAAAATCATCAACATATATAACCCCTAAGTTTTCGGTCAAATGAATAAATTTAATACTATGCTTAATTTCATGATATAATTAATATACATGCTTCACAACACCATATAAACATAATATCTAAACATATTAACATAAGTTCTATAATTTTCGAAAATTTCATATATAAACTAAGATCATAACATAAATTCTAACGGACGAAATTTGAAAATTTAAGCATGTATACGAAGCTAGGACGAATTCTAACCTTTTAATCGGTACGGATTTTGATCGGCAAGGTTTAATTGATCTAAGTTTGGATTTAAAACTTTGGATGAACTCTCTATTTTTCTCTCTAAAATTTCGATGGTTTGGGGTTCCAAATGGGAGAATGGAGGGGCTTATGTTATATTTATAGGATTAGGCAAGTTGCATGTTAATTATTACATTAAAATATCTTGTACACCTTGCCATTTTTTTTTCAAAAAAAACGACACCTCCTCTTAGCTAAGGACAAGAATTTATCTTTATCATGTACAACTCATCATCAAGTAATCTTATCTCTAATTAGGTACATTGTATTATAATTTAATTAAATTATCACATTGTATCTTCATATGTGTTGTCATACCATAGATAGATTAGGATTGATTTTATATTTTTTTCTTATTTCATATGCTTTACTATATCATATTATTATTTAATTAATAATTTGTATCATCTATATCAAAAATGAAAGAATTATCACATTATACTTTGTTTGTGAAATTCTCGCCAATATTTAATACATTAAAGCTTAGGATTTTATTTTATTTCTATTATATATTATAACATTATCATATTATAATTATAGTATAAAGTTACTTTTAGAAAAGTCAAATATTGCAACTATACAAGTGGCCTTATTATATAGTATGAATTTAATTATTTTCCACCCATTTTTTTCAACAATTTCGGCTCCCTCCATTAATGAGCCTTGGAAGATTTGTTTTATTAGCTAATTAATACTACTTTACACCTAATACAAGATAGGATACAACTCATCACTCTCATTAATTGTTGGATGATATTTAGTACATAAAATCATACTAAAAGATAAAATTTTCACCACTTTTGTGCAAGTGTGCTCCCACACTTGTGCAACTTGTATTACACCTCATTTAGTCCTTAATGACATCATAATAATATAATTAATATCATACATTATTAATTAGATAAGAATAAAATATTAAATCATACTTAAGATCTCATATTTTCGAAAATTACTAAGGTAATTCAAATATTTTATTTTCTTGTATAAAATAGCTACTACACATTTATATGACATATTATATGCCTTAGATAATAAATTTAATCATAGAAAAGTATTTAAAATAATTTAGGTCTTAAAACCCTAATTTAAATATTTAGGGTTTTCAAACCCATAAATTAAGGTACATTGCATTTTAAATTTTCTAGCATTATTTTATGATAAATAATGCCCTCATATAATAATATAATTATAGAATTTGAATTTTATAATTCCGAGATCATATGCTAAAGTTATCGCATTATTCTAAACGTAGACGTCAAACGCCTCTAAATTCTCATAGCTTAATTATCTCTAAAATGTTCAAAATAAAGTTTGTTATAACTTTATTTATTCCTATAATAATAGGAATTTCAAATTAAGCTTAACCGCTAATAATATCATCAGTAAGATGTAAACGTCGAATTTATTCAACGTTGAAAATTACGCTCAAGGAATATTAAAAATTATATTCCTTAATTCACTAAGGCTCGATGAATCTCATACGTAAATTATCCAATTATGCTTGGTCAAAGTCAAGAGTTGACTAATTAAGATTTTAATTATTGAATTAATAATACTAATTACGAATTTATTATCGTAATCTAGACTAAAATTACGGATATTACACTTCATCGACGATCAACAAATGAGCAAATGAGAGTCAAGAAGACTTTGGCATAAGTTAAAAATATGGCCAAATGCTATATGATGACTATAATGTCCAAAGGTTTGCAGTACTGCAAAGATCGGTCGATGGTGAGACGCGACCAAATATGGTCGAGTCTCGAGAGTAAGTTTGGGTAGTCGATCGGACCATCCTCTTCCACACAATGAGAGAAATATTGTGGTGTAAGATGGAAGAAGGAAGTTCGGTCCATGAACATGTCTCCCACATGACTCATCTCATGGATAGTCTTGATCAGTTAGGAGAAAGATCAACGGTGAAGATAAGGTCGATATCATCCTTAACACACTACCCGTCTTTTGAGAACTTTCAGCGAACGCGATCATGAGCAAGACCGAGTATACACTTAGTGAGTTGCTAAATGTTCTCGTGGCCGTGAAGCCGCCTTGGGAAAATGAGCACATGCCTGCTAGCACATCTAAGGGCCCCAATTTTCCATTGAAAAGTGGAAGAAGAAAATGGTATTGAAGTCGGAATGAGGGTCTTGTTGTTGAATTTCGATTAAGCTCTCTTCCCGGGAAGTTGAAGTCTTGGAGTGGCCATTCATTATCGAGGAGGTGGTGTATGGTTCGGTTGTGCTCACTAAAGAATGTTCGGAGGAATCGTTTGAGGTCGATAGTCGATGTTTGAAGCTCTATGTAGAAGGGGTTCGACCAAATGGTGGAATCTATTTCCGTTCTTGGCCCCATCGTCATGATCTATTCTTGTCGAGCTAATGACGATAAACAAAGCGCTTTGGGAGACAACCCGTTTCTTTATTTTTGTTCTTGTTTTCTTTTCGTTTTGTTTTGTTTGTGTTTTCGTCTTTGTTTTGGTTTGTGTGGTGCGGGATGAGTAGTTATTTTATCTAGAATGGAGAACATGGATCGAAAAAGGCGAAGTGTGGAACAGAGCGAAAAATGCACCCAAACGGACCAAACCCATTTGCCGACAATGAAAAATTCATCGAGGAGGTACCCAGGCGGACGGCGCGAAACGGGGGTACTTTAAAATGAATCGAGAGACTTCACCCGGGGCGGCGAAACCCGGCCTTGGTGCGAAGCAAAATATTTCTGAAGGTGACCTAGCGCGGGCCTTGATGAAGGGCGTTGGGTCCAAAAAAATTGAAAAATATTTATATATATATATATATCGTGAGTTAGGGTTTCTCCGTCTACTCGTTTTTCTTTGTGCCGTTTTTCTCTCCCAGCGCCGACTTCATTCCTCGCCGCGCTTACTAGCGCCCGGCGATGCAACGTCGCGCCGCCTGTCGTGCAGCGCCTCTCCGTCATCGCGTTCTCTTCCATCGGCGTTTTCCTCTCGGCTCTCCGCTGCGCGTCGCTCGCTGCTCAGCGCCCGCTTCTCATCGTCGGCTCATCACGGCCGCGCGCCTAAGCCCGCCTTCTCGTCGGTGCTTGACCAGCACCAAGTACTACTAAGCTCCGAGCTTCGTTCCATCGAGTCGCTTCACATCCGGCGCTCGTCCAGCGCCGTTCCTCACCATTCGGCGCTTTCACGACCGTGCCCCAACCGTCTCTCCTCCGTCTTGTCCTGGCAGCGCCGCACCTTGACCCAGCGTTACGCGCCTCCGTCCTTCTTGGCGTCGCCGCCGTTATCACCTAACGGCGTTTTCTTCAACATCCCTGGCTGCACCAGTGCGCCTTGCACGCATCTCGGCCTCGCCTCTCAGTCGGCTTACCCTGGCGCCGTGAACCTCGTGCCCCAACGCCCGCTCACTTCGTCCGGTGCTACCTTCGATGCCCTTGACCGCCTCGGGACCCATCCTGCTCGTACTCCGTCCGACATCCGGTGCCCCTCGCGTATATCGACATGGTTCAAACTAAACATGCAGGCTCAGCTCTGCGTCACCCTCGGGACGCGATGTTCTATGGAGGAACCGTGGAAGATATCGGTGGAATGTCTCGACCACATTTCCTATTTATAATCCGATGGAAGGTACACATTATGCGTTTTGCACATCGAGATAACCTCCGCGTCGATTCAATTGGCAATTGATGCAAAGTTTGGGTCTTGAAGATAGAATAAAGAAATATTTAAAGAACTTAGGGCTGCGCAATATGCTATGATGGAATTATCGGGATATTCCCTTTTTGTTTAATTCTCTTGAACTATGAATTTTGATGATGAATCGACACTATGACATGTTGTCATTGGGTCGAGTATCTTTATCACGCCTCGTATTATGAAGGGGTGTTTGGTTCCGACTTGGTGCCGGTGTACCTCCTTCATTTAATGTTAGAGAGCTTGGTAAGATTGTTGGGTTTAATAAGCGGTCCTCATAGGAATGCCGAGTGGATTCATTAAGGATGCGACATTGGCTATGGTGCATAAATTCATGCCTTTAATGTTTTCGGGAATGAGCGGCAACAAGGTCAACCTTGCTAGGTCTTCTTGCTCACTATGCGGTCGATAAGACAAAGGTTTAGACATTCTTCGTATGGGAACACTTGCGGTGGTGCGTGGCGTAAGAAATGTCGGCACCGAGCCTTGAATCCCTGCTGATGCACCGTGCGCTTGGGATCATTAATGATGGACGACATATTCCGGGCAAGATCGTCGACCTAAGATGATTGATCTTAGAGAGCTTGAGGTGCCCTTGTATAATGAGACAACTCTTATACCTCGTCATTCGAGAAATTATGTAAAGAGATATATACATCGCGGCTCTGAAGCCAGCGAAGATGCGGGACCATCTCGTGCGCCTTGAGCGATATGGTCATTTTGACACTACTCTTGAATCGAAGATGAGCGACGACATACCGGCGAGAGGGATCTGAGCCCGTTCGAGCAATGCCATCAAATCATCCACAATTCCCTAAGCAACAAGAGCATCGGGGTAAGGGTATAACTTATGCGAAGATTTAAGCGGTTCGGAGTGAATTGGTGGCGCTGGACATAATTTCGTCAGACATCTATTCCGATTGTGAGCAAAACCGCGTCTTGCGAATAGAATCAATTGTGGATGCGAGAACGGTAGCTGGAATCAATATAATGTCGGATGATCAAGCGAAATCGCATGTTGCTCTCTTGAGGCTCGATGGAGCGCATGGACCACATTCATGGGCTACCGCCGTCGACCAATAGTGATTTATCACTATTGGAGTGTATGTTTTCTATTTACGTATTGCATCGTTTGGTTTTATTATTTTGCTTGTCTTTGTTTCTTTGTTTTGTAGGTTTTGTTTCGTACTTGATGCCCGCCGTTTCGTTTCTTGCTTTCGGAATCGCATCTTATCCTCTTATATATTTTTATCATGAGGGACCTTGCTTTTTAAGTGTGGAGGGTTTCATTTTTGTTTGTTTGGTTTTGTCGT
The DNA here is from genome assembly GCA_036937905.1 of Salvia rosmarinus. Lineage (NCBI taxonomy): Eukaryota > Viridiplantae > Streptophyta > Magnoliopsida > Lamiales > Lamiaceae > Salvia > Salvia rosmarinus. The sequence continues at coordinate 35,327,623 of CM072818.1, forward strand.
TTCTGTTTCGTTTTGTTCGTCCTTAACTTTTGTTTGGATAAGAGAGATTTTATGTTCTTGAAATAAATGGTGCGTGAAGAATTGTGCTTTAAGTTGAATTAATTATGTTTTGATCAATTTCATTTCTTCTTGGTATATATGGTTTTAGTGTGATGAAACTTAGGTGTCGCTTGAATTGTGGGACATGATTAGAAAAGTTGTTATTAGACAGTGTGTGATCGATTGTCGTATATTTCATACATGGGACCTTTTCTTGTGTGATTTAAAAAAAAATCTAAAATCATTGATGTGATGTTTGAAATAAGTGGGCTTAAAATTGAATAAGGGCTCTGCCACTCTTGCTTGTGTTGTCTCTCGAATGGAGACTCTGTCGATGGGTATAGGTAACTACGTTAGGATACTCAGTGTATAACTTGAAGGTTTTACCTAACAATTATTGTCCTATAATCGATTTTAAGTTCCACATGTTTTATGTATTTATTTTTATCATTGGGATGTCTTATATTAAAGGGAACCATGTGAGTTGTATATTGATTTTTGAAAACATATTTGAGTCGAGGCATGGATATTTTTGATAAGTCACATGTTTGGATTGATGAATGAGGATCATTGTATTGAGAATCATATTATTAGGATGCATTGAAAGGATGGGAATATGTGATTGATTCTATTTGAAGTATTAATTCGATATGTACCATTCTTTTTAAGAACTAAAGTTTGCTTGAGGACAACAAAGTTAAGTGTGGTGTTGTTTGCATGTTTTGTTATGTTTTCTTTGGTTGTTTTAGGCGATTTGGTTTCTATTTGGTTTATATTTGAATATCTTTTATTGGAATCATGTTCGTTTTCGTTTTGAGGGAATGATCGCATTTGAACCATTTGTGCATAAAAGCGCGCAAACCTTTGGACTCGTGGTGGTGGTGGGTGCACATCGCGTCGTGAGGAAGCAGAAGACCGCGTTGGTGCTACGCGCATCCGGCGCGGTTCCGTATCGAGAGTGCCGTCGGCGTTGGGCGCCGAGAATCATCCGAGATCGCCCGCGTCGGTCTTGTGCTCTGTTCGGCGCCGAAGTCTCGAGAAGGCTCCAGCGTCTGGGCGCCAGTGGTGTCAGAGCTTCGTCTTGTCGTGTGCATTCACGTCAGGCGCTAGAATGTGAAGATCCTCGGAGACTCCGCGTCCGCCGGCATCGTCCGGTCTTTAACCTCCGTTTCTGAGCTCGCTCGTCCGGTATTACATCTCGTCCGTGCGGGGGCGTTCCTATTTTTAGCGTGGCCGTATTAAACTTTCGGGCGCTATAAATATGTTTTAAGCTGAAAACCCTAGTTCCTTTTCATTATTTTATTTTCGGACTTTAGTTTGGTCTGCCTCCTCACAGAATTCTTCCAAGCAATTGACTATTGTTCTTTACTCTTTGGATTGAAGTTTATTAATTATAAGGACTATCATTGTTGGATTTCTACTCTGAACACTTTAATTTCAATTTCATCGTTCGTTCTTGTTAGTAAGATTTCTTTATCTTTCTTTCGTGTTCTCGTATTTCTTTGATGTTGATTTCTATGCTTTGGTGATGATTAATGTTGGTATTTATCTAATTAATCATATATTTCATTAATCTCTTTGAATTATTCTAGGGTTCATCATGTTGGTTTGTGTTCTTCAATCTAGGGTTCGATTTTTGTCTAGATTATTTATTTTCTTGTTAATTTCCGCTTAGTTAATTAGCCTTCCTTTCCTAATAATTCCTCGCCTTGGTAATCTATAGCTTTAAAGTGGCGATCAAACAACTCTTTGTGATTAGAATGTGTAGGGATTTAATTGCTTTAGTGTGGTGACTTAGTAGCATACATTAAGTTTTCCTTGAGGCGACTCGGATTAGCTTGCTCGCTAGGGCGACCTTGTTAGATGCGAGGACTTTATTAGTGATTTTTAGTTCACAAATTTTGGCATAGTTGTCGGGAAAAACTTTAGGCGTTTTCTTAATGTTGCATTTTCGTTTTATTCTTTTGCCTTTCTCATTTTGTACATGATTCGTTTGATCTCGTTTGTCGAGTGTTGTGTATGCGAGGGCGTCAAGCCTAACTCTAGATTGGTGTCCCGTTGAAGGATACTCTCGAGCCGAGGAAACGCGGTCTAGTGTGGTGGAATTTGATCACTCGCTTGTGATAGCTCCGTGAGGATAGTTCTCTCACTTCGAGAATTTCTTGTTTGAATAAACCCTCAAGGAACCATGGGAGACCGACAAGATAATAAATGATTCTGACAACAATTGAGGCCGAGCGCTGCCCTCGATGGGGATTCTTCTCCCAAAGATGGGGAGACTACAAACCCTATCGTGTTGTGCCTGACGCGTGGGTGATTAGTTGAAGCAAACCATTTCAATCTCATTCCTACTTTTCATGGCATGGCGAATGAGGATGCCTTAAGCTTCGTTAGAGTACATCAAGTGGTGCAATCGTTCCTCTGTTTGGCTGAATGAGGAGCATTGAAGATCGTTGTTTTCTTATGCTCTAAAAGATAAAGCAGTCTTGGCTTATGAGTTTCTGCCGACTCTTTGGCAATGGAACAATGTGGTGGGCGATTCATGTTGAGGTTCTATCATACGAGAAGACCAAGATCTTGATCCTGATTATGTCGTTGCGAGGCTGGATGAGCGTTTCATGAAGCGAAAGATTGAAAACTACGAGGCGATGCCCACATCACTATTCCGTTGGTTCTCTTGTGTCGATTCTATTATGGCGGGATCCCAAATTCGATCGGGAAAAATCGATGGCGGAAGGGGCAACATAGCTCTATCTGCAGGGCTTTAGATGAGATCTTTAATGTCATGGCGAGCAAATCCTCGAAGAGGCATCTGAATGCCGGTCCGTCAGTGCAGTGGAGCGGGATCGGAATGCTGGCGAGATGGCGCGACTTATGAAAATGAGCGAAATGAAGATGAAGCGGTGAGTCCCTTCACGTCGAGTTTCTTTCGTCTTGCGAGGTTATCGCCTTGCCTCGAGTTTCTCTATGCGACCTTGTGGAATTTGCATGGAGATGGGACATCTGCCGATGTTTGTCCCAATATAGAACTCGTCTATGAAGGCGAGTAGAAGCCTATGCTATGCAGGCTTTAGCCTCGGCGACCTTATGAGTCGAGACAGGCCTATGAGCAAACTCGGCCGATGTCTGACTCGAGATGGAAGAATCGGACCCAAGGTCGGATGGGTTCAAACCGAAGACTCGATGTCTCCTGCCTGTGATACCATCGCAGCGATGTCCGTCGCGGTGCCCGTCGGCAAGACCCATCAAATCGGCGAGGCTTATGGTCGGCGTTCATATCGACAATCATGCTCAACCACCGTCGTACCCACGGTATCCCGACCGCAACAACCGCATTCGTATCCATACCGTGATCGCCGTCGCGCGGTACCATAGCGACCTCGCCGCCACAGCAGGTTTCCACCCGGTTATCTCGCGGACTCCGATGAAGAGTCTCGGCCGCATCACTATGAACAATCGAGAGAATCGGCGATCTTGAGGCAGCGATGAGGCACCTCGAGGGACACTATGGGTGATTGCCACTGATTAATGAGATGAGGAGGCATGGTGAGAGGAACAAGTTGTCGGTCGCTCTCAAGCTCATGCCGTGATAGTGCTCGAAGTGGAAAGGTTATTGACAAAAGGTGAATATGCCGACTCCATGCCTTCTGAGGCACCTGTCGACGGAGCAACCTCATGTAGAAGAGGTTCAGAAAAAAGAGGAAATCGTTGCACAAAGCATTGTCAATCCTTATGTTCGAGGACAATCTACAAGGCATTGTTCGACTTGGTCCCTTATCCCGAGGTTGGCGAATGCGAAGCAAGAAACAGATTCAGCGATTTTTACAAATTCTGTCTCAAGTCCATGTCAACTTCCTACATTGGGCGTCGTCGGGCTGTCCACATATGTTAAGTTCTTTAAGGAACTCACCTCAAGAAGCGGGAGACATTGACAATGTGGTGGTCTTGAGGCGGCTAATTCGATCATCAACTTCCTCTTCCACCCAAGCTGCGATCCGGGTAGCTTTATCATTAAAATTGCTATGGAAATGGGAAAGAGGCCTTGGGTATCTTGATTTGGGAGCGAGGATTAATTTGATGCCTTATTCTATCTTTCGAAAATTAGGTCTTAAGGGTTGAAACCTACGGAATGACCCTTGATTAGGTGATAGATCATGAGATACCCCGAGGGGTAGTGGAAAATGTTATGGTTAATGTGGGGTCTAATAATTTTGATGGATTTTGTGGTCTTGGAAGTGGGGATGTGCGGGAGGATGGTAGGTCTCACACTATTCTCCTAGGTAGACCGTTTATGGCCACACTAATACCGTGATAGATGTTAAGAGTGGCCTTATCAAGATATTTGTTTTGGGGACTACGTCCCTTTTACGTGAGAGCGACCTTAATGCCCTCTTGCTCATTATATTGATGATTGTGCGTTTGTTGATGCTATTGAGCCCTTGGTCGAGAATGTATTTCGAGCCACGCGATGAAGAGGTTTTCATGGGATCGGCCGCGAGCAAGAATTGGCGGTGGTGGCAAGCTTTCGAGTCGTCGGTGAGCTCGAGGCTCCCAGCACTTAGTATGTGTTCTAGAGGAAGGAAAGCAGCCGTTGATCGGCTCCTCGGCTTTGTCTTGGTATGAGGAAGATCGTTGATTGGTGTTTGAAGAGAACAAGCTCGCCTCGGGTGGAGTTTGGCTGATATACGTGGTATTAACCACCTGCGTGTATGCATCGCATCACCTTGGAAGAAGGAGCTCGCTGCGAGAGATGGTCAAGGAGGTTGAACCTTGTCGAAGTAGTTAAGAAGGAGATCTACAAACTCCTAGGTGAGGTCTCATCTTTCACAGTTCGATAGTGAGTGGGTGAGCCCGTGAATGTAGTGCGAAGAAAGTGGGCATCATTGTAACGAAAATAGCAAGGGAGTTGGTGTCGGTTCGAGCCACCACGGGATGGCGCATCGCATTGACTACGAAGCTGAATCGCCACCAAAGGATCACTTACCTTCGACTCATTTCAATCGTTTTATTATTTTGATGCGATTATCATTGCTAGTGGGCAGGTGTTCGCTATGGCACTTGAGGCCCTTCCACGGCCTTGGTGCATGATGTCCATCGTCTCGAAATGATCGGCTACTACATGGAAGTATTCATGGATGACTTTTACTTTTGGCTCTTCGTTTGATATTTGCTTGGCTAAAATTGATCCTATGCTTAATAGATCGTAGAGTCTTTAACTTTGAGTTGAGAAAAGAGACATTTCACGGTTAATAGTGGTCTAGTACTCGGGCGTGTGGTGTCTCATGAAGGGATTGAGGTTGATAGGGCTAAGATTGATGTTAAAGAACCGCCTATTGATGTAAAGGGATTAGGGTTTCTTGGGACATGAGGTTTCTATAGGTTCATTAAGGATTTTCAAAATCTCTCAATCGGTGTTGTTTGTTTGCCCAAGATGTGCCTTTTGTGTTTGATCATGATTGTATGTATGCATTTTACGTGTTGAAAGAAAGGTTGACTAGTGCCCGGTGGTTCTAGCCCGCGGAATGAACATTTTGAAATCATGTGTGATGCTATCAATCACACCATAGGGGTTTGTTTAGGTCGATGAGTAGATAAGATGCTCGTGTAATTTACTATGCTAGTTCTACCTTGAATCATGCACAAGTGAATTACACAACCTCGAAAAAGAAATGTTAGTTGTGGTGTTTGCTTTAGAAGTTTAGCCCTTATATCATAGGCTCTACAAGTGATTGTCCATCTTGACCATGCAGCTTTAAGGTACTTGTTAACCAAACCTCAAGCACAACTAGGTTGATCCATGGCTTCTCCTCAAGAGTTCGGCGTGAGATTAAGGATAGGAAGGGTGAAAATTATGTGGCTGATCATTTGTCCGTCTCAATCCCGTGTGTTAGACTCTTGCGTGAGGCATTGCTAATGATTTTCCTTTTGAAAATGCCTGCGGTCTCATCTTATAAATGGTTGTTGACATTATTAATTATCTTGCTTGTGGGAGATGAGACATGATCTAACTTTTCGAGAAGAGGAGCGCTTTCTAACCTTGTCGGCAATATTTACGGGAGGAGTCATATCTGTTCAAATTCGGGAAGGATGATGTGATTGTGGAGGGCATTTTGGGTGTGCACGATGAAGAGCAATCAGTGTTGGAAAGGTGCCACAATGGTCATTGTGGAGGGCATTTTGTGGAAAAAGACAGCATTCAAGGTGCTTGATCCGATTCTCGGCCATCATTGTTCGAGGGCGAGCGTTCTCGTGCTGTGACCGATGTCGGCATGGGATCTATAGGTGCCGGAATGAGATGCCCTCGATAATATTCTTGTGGTAGAAATTTTTTATTTGTGGGGAATTGATTTCATGGGACCTTTCCTAAGTCTTTTGGTTTTGTATATAATGCTTGCCGTTGACTACATGTCCAAGTGGGTCGAGGCTATCTCCATAGGACATGTGATTCATGTCATTTTGAAGTTTGTCGAGGAGAATATACTTTCGATTTGGTTTTCCCAAAAAATTATTAGTGATGGGGAAAGCACTTTTGCAACAAGTTGTTCGAGAAGTTGATGAAAAGAATGGGATTAACCACAAGGTAGCGGCCTTACCACCACAGACATCGATGACGAACTAGCATCGGCTCGAGGGATTCAGAAAATTGTCCAACCTTCTTGAAAGTTGGTCCACCAAACTTCGATGCTCTATGGGCATCTTGAACGCATATAAAGCATCTAGGGATGAGCCCTTATCGTTTGGTGTTCGGAAGGCGTGTCATCTCCCGATGGAGATCGAGCACAAGGCACTTATGGGCTATCAAAACCATTTCTTTGGAGATCGGGATGTTTCCAGTAGAGGATGTTACAACTCTCGAAACTTGAAGAATTTTGTAATGAGGCATCAACCTGCCAATTTACAAGGAAAAGATGAATCCTCCACGACAAACACATTGTGCACAAGGATTTGAAGCCGGAATGAGGTCTTGTTGTTCAATTCTGGTTGAAGCTCTTTCGGAAGTTGAAATCCCGTTAGAGTGGCGATTCATTATCGAGAAGATGAAGCCAGTATGGTTCGGTTGTGCTCACTAAAGAGGTTCGGAGGAATGGTTAGGTCGATGATCAGCGTGTGAAGCTCTATGTAGAAAGAGGTCCAACCTCCATCACGGTGGAATCTATTTCCATTATTGACCTCATCGTCATCATCTATTCTTGTCGAGCTAATGATGGTAAACAAGCGCTTCGTGGGAGAGCACCCGTTTCTTTATATTTTGTTCTTGTTTTCTTTCCGTTTTGTTTTCTTTGTGTTTCGTCTTTTTTTTGGTTTTGTGTGGTGCGGGATGAGGTTATTTTTCTAAATTAGAACATGGATCGAAAAAGAAGAAGTGTGGAACAAGGCAAAAAATGCACCAATCTGGGACCCACGCGCCTTGCCGACTGAAAATTCATCAGGAGGTATCCGGGCGGACGTCTTGAAATTGGCAGGGGTACTTTTGAAAAAGAATACAAAGACTTCACCCAGGTTGGGCGGAAAAACCGGGGTGCGAAACAAAAATGTCTTCGAAGGTGACCTAGCGTCGGGCCTTGATGAACCGTGCTGGATCAAAAAAAAGAAAAAATATTTATATATATATTATCGTGAGTTAGGGTTTCTCCGCTCCTCTCTCGTTTTTCTTTCGGTGTCGTTTTCTCTCCCAAGCTCCGCTTCCTTTCCTCCGTCCGTGACTTCACCAGCGTGCACTCATCTCGCACCATGTGTCTCCTGTCCGTTCTCTCCTTCCGTCCGGTGTTTGCCCTCGGTGCTCGGCCTTTGTGCCTGCCGCTCCGCTCCTCTATCGTTCGTATTGTCGGCCTTGCGCCTAACTACTCAGCCGACTTCGCGCGGCCTGCCCTCAGAGCCTCCGCTCTCAGCACCCAGCGTCCACGAAGCAGTCGGCCTTCGTCTCGCTCCGCGCCGTTCTCTCCCTTCCGGTACACGCTCGATGCGCTCTCTCTCCGTCTTTGTCACAGCGTCGCGCCCGCCCAGCGCGCCCAGCCAGGCTGCGCGCCTCCATCTAGTGCTTCTTCCCGCACCGTCGCCGTTATCACCTCCGTCGATGTTTTCTTCAGCGTCGCTGCCGATCTTGCCCACCTGTGTTGTGTCGTGCCTCAGCCCCGTCTCGCTCGTCACCGCTACCCTACACCGCTCTTGAACGCCCGCTCACTTCCGTCCGGCGCTACCTTTCGTCTGCGTCGACTCGACACCCGCTACCTCTCGACCTCCATCCGGACCGTGCCCTCGCGATATATCAACATGGTGGAGCGATGAGATGTATAACCTCCTCGGGTGTGCCCTGGGATGGGGCGCCTAGTCATGAAGGCGTCGAGTCTTACGAAAGGAAAGTATCACTATGGTGGAACACGGTAAACATAACGGCATATCTAGAAGAGGTATGTACACAATAAACATACTGTACAAGGAGGTTATAGCAATCTATCTTATCCTATGACCTCGTTCCTAAATCCTTATGGCATTACTTCCATGGTTTGGTCTCAGAAGAGATGGTAGGTTTCTTAGAGTAGAGCAGCGATCGATGCTAGACTTGGGTAAAGGCTAAGTGGTCACCTTATCTTATTGGGTCTGGATTCCTTATTTCTACTCACGTTATAGTATCACATCATATCCGTTCTCATTATGTACTTACAATTCATTATTTCCTTTCATACTTCCTAACGTTATACTTTGATTCTTTTCATTATTGCCGATAGGCAACACGCATAGTGTCGAAATTCCTGCGTAGAGAGGTTGGGACTCATAGCGGTCAAACCTCGGTTAAACAATCGTTTAAATAATAAACTCGTCGCGTTCATCCTCGAATCCGTTCGGTTGTGATTCTTAAGATTTCTATGTTCGTTCCTCCTTTGTATTTCGTTCATTGGGATACCTTATGTTCTCATGCTATGTTCTCATCTAAGTTCGGCAAAAGGATCATACGTCTTAGGAGTCTATGTCTTCATGGGAAACATACTCATTTACATCCTCACAGCATGCTTTTCATATCACGTAAACACAAATCAAGGCACATTGTGCGACAATCAATATCCTCGTTTTACTCATTTACCAAGCCCAAAAAGCTTGAACTTTCTTCGAACTAATGACATCAATTGAAACAACTTTTCAATTTCAAATATTCCTCTTTTCAAATATTTTTCAACTTCCCACAAAGCGATATTGAAATTCCAATTCACATTTCATATCTTCCATCATTTCAAAACAACTTTTAGTTTAAATAGTTACCTTCTTTCGTTGGCGGGGATGACGATGGATGCGTGCGATGGATCAAACATGAATAATTTCTAGACTTGACTTTTAACTTAGGATTCGAGAAAGGGTTTCTAGGGTTGGAGCGAACAAGTGCTCGATACCACTGTGACGACCAGCTTCCCAGGAAATGCGGATCATACTGGATCGTCAGGTATGATAATCAGACGGATATATAGAACTAAACAATGCGATTAACCATTTAACTACTCGATAGCATGGACGAAGGAATAAACCGTTTCAATCTGGGCCCAAGTCGCGAAGGACTTGCGAGGTTCGATGTTCAAATATAACTGATCGGGCTGATTCGAGGAATGATGCGACCTCAGTTCATACGATATGAAGCGGTTATAATCAATAGATACCAAACAATATCAAAGTTGGCGGCAATAAGCGTGTGAACATGTATGTGACGATACATACCCGAGTTCTAGAAATCATTTCTAATCGCAACAAAACAACTACAACTTTGCACCCTCGCACCCATCATCAATCCCCTTCAACCTACCATCAAAACGAGATGTAGGGCTAAGTAAAGTACTCGGTGGACTCATTGCAAAACATTTTCTTTGTTAAAGTTATTGAGCGCCCATAATAGCGCATGAGGATTTTAATTAAAGACTATGCTATCAAACATTTTATCATTTCCAGCGTCGGGCGACTATTTCATCCACGTTGTTCCATGTCGATAATTCATTCATTCATTCGCACTATGGGTGGCCCTACACATAGTCGCGTGGACCGTGGATGTAGCTAACCTTAACACACGTCACACATGTACACAATCCGAGTTAGTCCTTAACTAAGTCGGATCCGATCGTACCCTTTTTAACGTTGGTGGACCAACACATTATCATACCACGTTGGATATAGCAATTCGGATAGGATCCTGACAAAACATAAATATTTGGCGATCGATAATAGTTCATGGAATAATATTTCATAAAGCTTTTGTAAATCGGGCTTTGAGATAAACATGCATGTCATTTTGTTTCAAGAGAGCCCACCTCTAGTTGAAGCTAGTAAGTCTAAGTGAGGAGGTGTGATTGTCCTTCCTCGCCAACTACGTCGATCAAACCATTCATAAGAAAATAGCCTTTCTTAGATTCTTTCTAGATCGAAGGTCGTTTATAAATTCGACTTAAGCTTCCCATTAGGGTTTCTTTATGATTTCATGTGATGGTTTTAAGATAATTTCTATTATCTTACATTCTCAAATTCCCAAACTATTTTACTTCATTATTCATAGGTGAAATCTCAACTCATGAGTCGTATACTCCGAGTCATCCTATTCTTAACCTTAGTGTTCTTCTAAGCGTTATTCGTTATAGATTGTTAGTATTCAAGTTGTGATTGGTATGTTAGGATAATCTCAAGCCACTAACTAGACTTAACAATTGTAGTTCGTCTAGTAGGTTATGCTTGACGACTTGTCGTATTAACACGATGAATAAAGGGTGTCGACCCTACAATCGAAGAGACGATTAGAAGGCGGAGCTTGGAGCGATGAATACAAAACAATTGATAAGAATAATCAAAGATTTGAATAATATTTATCGAACTTGATAATCAAACCTTATTTCGGAAAGCAATTAACCTTATTTACAGGCAAAGTAATTCAAATGTAAAGGCTACGAGTTCCTTTAAGATGGGTTCGATAATTGAGACGATACAACTGTCCGATAACATCAAAATATTGAATATCGTGACGTGTGAATGCATATATGGATATGCACCAAGGGTATTTTCTTTCAAAACATATATAAATACAAAGGTTCGACTACTCGCGTCTCGCTCATCACCATCCTGACTCAATGCATTTAAAACAAATATGGGTGAGTACAAATAATACACTCGATGGCTCATGCGAAATAATTTATCACGGTTTGAATTACTACGCCCGTCATAGTAAAACACGAGGTTTTAATTTGAAATACTCGTGCTTACTAAATATTTTCATTCATAATAAATATCGCTCGGACATTTTCACGTATGTATGATCCACGTCCACCATAATAATTCATCCGACAATAATTCTGTATGGAGGAGGCTCCTCTCACGAGGCATATGACGTCGAGCACCCTTCGGCACGATCAAAATAATCGGTGCACAAAATCCGGGCCGTCTCGGCACGGGATCACAATTCTCCATCGTCGCGAGTCTTAGAATCTGAATTCAAGCATGTTATAAGTGGGAGCTACCAACGTTATGCATCAATAATCATGGATTGGATACATACACAAAACATAAACATTTTGGGCGGTAATTAAATAAATCGGTTCATAAATATTTACTTGCAATAAGGCATCATAAATAAATCATTTGGTAAATTCTACCGGTTTGAGTATAGTAAAGCCCACCTTTACTTTGGAACTTTGAATTTCCTTGTGCGTGCTCTTCTCTCGTTGGCGTGAACTTCACGTCCCACCTACGCAAAATGTACGTTTAATGCGTTGGCATGCTTTTCGAGATTTTCAAAGTTCACTCAATTTTGATAAATAAATTAATAATTCGAAGTTTCGATGATTCTTTATATGTCTTATCGTTAAAGCGATGCGTATATCAATAAAATAATTCTCGTATATCGAGAGAAATAATATTATCTGATCTCATTTTAACCTTTTAGGTTAAACAATTAGCGATATAATAACGTTATTGATAAAGTGATTTCAATTATGAAATCTTTTCTCACAATTGAGATATTCTTATAAAAATGTCGTTTTCACGTATTAACGTATTTAACGACGCATTTAAATGCGTTAATTTGAAAGTCGACCATTTTGACTTTTCTTAATAATTCTTTAATTAACATATTTTAATGAATAAATTGATATAAATCGATTTTCAATCGATTTCATTCCTCTTAACTTTAATACTCGATTTTTCACGTAAATCGATAAACTTGATTAATATTTTCTTTCAATATTAATCTTTTAATACATTAAGCATTATTTTACATTTCCAGCGTTATTTAATATAACGTTTAAGTAAATGAACATAATATACTATGTTTAATAATTCTCGAAAATTCAATTATGTCTAATATAATTTTTAGACATTAAATAAATTATTATTCATGATTAAAAGGATTTAAAATCCTTTATAAAAGCACTAGCTCACGACTATATGCTACAATTCTCAAACTTGTTCCAAAAATTCCTCTAAATTCATATAGTGTATTATTTTACACTATGATCATTAATATGTATTAATATCACTATAGAAAAATTTGGAACACCTATATCCACTATAGGGCTCACGGTCCTTTTTCAAAAATCAACCAAAATTTTCTAAAATTTTAATAAAATTACACAAGGCTCCACAATCAATATATAACATAAATATAACCTAAGGTTCAACATATAAAATTTCTACATTAATAATTTAATGCTCAAGGTTTCGGTTTTGTCCCAACCCAAACCAAACATCTTTATAAAATTCCAATTATATTTCACTATACTTATATACTATAGTATAGTACTAATATATCATAATATCATATAATAACCTGATATAACCCATAAATCCTAACACTAAGTCTAGGCCATTTTGAATTAATTTAGCTACAATTGTCCAAAAATTCTAATAAATTCCTACAACACCTAATCAATACCTAGATCAAAAATATGCTATTATATCAAGCATATAAAAATTGTACAATAACAGCATTTCTACACAATTTTGGTAATTTCAAAACTAAGCATAAGATTTTTATAAATTTCCTAAAATTCACAATAAACTTCTATATCATCATATATCATGAATCCACTCTCAAATCATTCATTAAAATTTTCGGTACCCATGAATAATTTTCATAGCATGCTTGAATCAATTTTTAAACATGATATATGCTTACATAAAATCATACTACACATATTTAATTAAGAAGCTATCATGCTAGCATACTTTTTCACAATTAAAACATGCTAAAAAAATAATTTGAACCATTTGATCATTGAAAAAATTAGGTATTATCGAAGCTTGTTCGATATCTAACCTCGTTATCGGAGTCGATCGGTTGTAGGGTAACTAGAGCTCAAGCTATTTGAGAGAATGGAAGAAGATGAAACTTGGTTTTCAAAAGGAATGCTCTCGGCAGAAGAAAGAAAAGAGAGAGAGGAAATGTGTGAAGTATGTTATGTGGCTCGAGGAATAAATATATACTTAAAGCGAATAAATGAAAAAAAAAACACACACATGATACCTCTCTAGGCTCTCTCTCTGAAACAACACAAATGAAATAATTAAGGTCAAAGTGTGAGGTCATGCAAAAAAATATCTCTTACATTCATTAACTCCTTTGTAGCTTTATAAAAGTAAATTTTGGGAGAAACAATTTAATTGTTTCTTGTAGCTAAGTAAACTCTTGTGAAGGGGAGAAAAGAAATTTTCAGATTTTATGTGTTGAATAACACATGTGTAATAGATACACTTGCCCCAAATATTAGAGCAATCAAGTATTTATAAAAATCGAGATCGATTGTGTAATAATTGTCAATTATATCGGCTATAATATAAACCAAATGCTAGTGTATTTTTCTTCTACACATTTTACTTGGTAAGTGTATATTAAAACTACACTTAAGAAAATCACAAATTGGATTATTAAAAATTAAATGATCCTATGTTAATTCACATAGGTGTTTACGGCATTTTCACATCTTAATGCCCAAATTATTGATTTCCATGCTATAAGTATATATATAGCATAATATATATCCTAAATGATAATTTATATCATAGGAAAATTTATGGAATTAATCCATAGGTGAAAACCCTAATTCTCGATTTAGGGTTTTCGAGAATCTTAAATAATCACAAATATCATTCCAAAATTTCTAGCATTAATTGATGCTAAATAATATTCTAATTATATAAAATAATCATAGGAATTTAAATATCATAATTCCTTGATCGTTAGACTTGATTCTCAAGTCATCTCTAGCGTTAACGTTTGAAGCGTCTCAACGTTTAAATATCGACTATCTCAAAATGGTCGTAATAAAGCTATAATCACTTTATTAAATTATTCCAATAATAATGGAATTAAATTCTAAGCTTAAAACTTAGAACATATCACGAGCATTTAATTATCGATACGTAATCGGCGTTGAAATTATCTTGTTGAAATCGTTACATATTCGTATTTCTCAATTCACATTCATTCGTGAATTGTACATAGAAATTTATTATTCCAACAATAATCGATATCATTATTCGATATATAAATAAACAAATTATTATAATAATATTCTAATTTACTGAAATTAATATCGTAATTAGGCGTTTAAATAATCGGGTATTACATTCCACTCTTAAAGAAATTTAGTCCCGAAATTTACATACCTCAAAAAGATTGGGGTATTTTTCTTTCATTCGTCATCAAGCTCCCGTGGCTTCCTCTTGTCCATGATGCTTCCACAACACTTTGACTAGTGGAATAGATTTGTTCTCAATTCTTTGAACCTTGTGGTCTAGAATAGCCGTAGGTTCTTCATTATAGCTCATATCTGGATTGAGGATCACGTCGTCTTGATGGATCACATGCTTCGGATCGCATACATATTTTACGAGTTGTGATACATGAAAGGCGTTGTGTCGTTTCCGGACTTGGCGGAAGAGCCGACCTATAGGCGGGGCCTATTCTTTCAAGGATTTCATAAGGTCCGATAAATCGGGTCTTAACTTTCCCTTACTCCAAACCTTATTATCCCTTTGATGGAGAGACCTTCAAAAGACTTTATCTCCATTCTCAAATGCAGCTCGGACGCCCGGCGTGTCGGTAAGATTTATGTCTGTCTTGAGCTTCTTTTTATTCTTTGCCTAATTTGGCGACGATCTCAATCATTTAAACATAGCGTCCAGCCCTAAGATTCTTCTTTCACCCACTTCATCCCAAGAAAGCGGTGATCGGTATTTTCTTCCATACAAGGCTTCATACGGGCCATATCGATCGTCGCTGATAACTATTATTGTAGGAAAATTCGATGAGAGGTAAAACCTCTTCCCATTTTGCACCTCGATCCAAAACTATAGTTCTCAACATATCTTGAGTGTTTGGATCGTCCTTTCCGATGCCCATCGGTTTGAGGGTGAAAAGTTGTCTTGAAATTTAACCGTGCCCAATTCTTTTGCAAGCTAGTCCGAATCTTGAAGTAAAGTTTGAATCTCTATCAGATGTGATAGTTTTCGGTACTCCATGTAGGCGTACAATTTCTTTTACGTCTGGTGGGCTAGCTTATCGGATCCGTGGGTAATCTGAATTGGCGAAAAATGTGCACATTTGGTGAGTCATCACTACTACCCATATAGCGATGTTCCTCTTTTAGACTTTGGTAAACCCGTAACAAAATCCATAGCTATATCTTCCCATTTCCACTCGGGTATTGCCAAAGGCTGTAGCTCGTAAGGGCGTTGGTGTAATCTTTACTTGCGACAAGCAAGAGCAATAGCTTCTACAAAAAGAGGCTATGTCTCTTTTCATACCTTCCCACCGAACTTTTCTTCAAATCTGGTACATTTTTGTCTTGCTGGATGGGTGTATAAGGTGTGTCATGAGCTTCACTCATGATTTCATTCAAGATTGTTGTTATGCGGGATACACAATCTTCCTTCAAATAATAAAGCATTGTCGGTGCTTCTTGAAAATTTTCGATCCTCCGTCCTTACTTTGGCTCTTGCTTTTCCAACTTTTCCTCCATCCTTTGTCCTTCAAGGATTCTTTTCCTTAAATCGACGTCGATGTGAGTGTAGCAATACAGCTCGTGATCGTCTCACGGTTGTTCAACCAATTCAATATTCATCTTTTCAAACTCTTGATTAGTTTTCTTCATTTGTGAGGAGATATCCCAATTTTTTTGACTCTTACGACTCGAGGCATCGGCTACAACATTCGCTTTGCCGGGTGATAGTTTATACCACGATCGTAGTCTTTTACCAATTCGAGCCATCTTCTTTGTCTCATGTTTAGATCTCTCGCTCGAAAAAGTATTTTAAACTTTTATGATCGGTAAAGATTTCACATCTTACTCGTGAGATGATGTCTCCATATCTTTAAGGCATGCACTCTGCCGCTAGTTCGGATCATGAGTTGGGTAATTCAATTCATGCGGTCTCAATTATCGAGATGCATAGGCTATCACTTTTCCACTTTGCATTAACACACCTAATCCATTTTGGAAGCATCTGTATAGACCACGTATTCTTTATCTCGCTCGGGCGCTAATATAGGGCGAGTTAACTTTTCCTCGAGCGTCGGAAATTCGCCTCACACTCATGATCCATGTGAATTTAATTCCTTTTACGAGTAGTTGGGTTATTGGTCTTGCTATCTTGAGAATCCTTGATGAATCTCCGATAGTAACCGCCAATCCCAAGAAACTTCTAATTTCATTTGTGTCCTCGGCGATTTCCATTCTTGGACCGCTTCTACTTTGGCGGATCAACTTTAATCCTTGGTGACACAATGTGTCCAAGGAACATTATTTCCTTCAGCAAAATTCACATTTGCTAAATTTAGCAAAAAGTCGTCACTCTTAAAGATTGCGATCTTGTTCGAGGTGTTCCTTGTGTTCTTCTTCATTCTTGAATAGATAAGAATGTCGTCTATGAAGACTAAGACAAATTTGTCTAAAAATGGGTGGAACACCCTATTCATGAGATCCATGAATCTACCGGCGATTGGTCAATCCGAATGGCACAACTATAAATTCATAGTGGCGTATCTCGTTCGGAAAGTCTTTGATACATCTTCAGCCGCACTTTAAGTTGGTGATAGCCGATTTGAGGTCGATTTTCGAGAACACGCTAGCTCCTCTTAGTCGATCAAACAAGTCATCTATCCTTGGGAGTGGATACTTGTTTTTGAGCGTCATTTGTTCGATTCTCGATAATCTATACACATCCTCAAGGAACCATCCTTTTCTTTACAAATAACACCGGTGCTTCCCAAGGTGAAACACTAGGTGCGATAAAACCTAGGTCTAACAGCTCTTGGTTTGAATTTTCAACTCTTCCGGTTCTTTCGAGCCATTACATGCGGTGCCTTTGACCTTTGGAGCGATCCGGGTTCCAAGTCAATGGTAAACTCAATTGTCATCGGGAGGCAATCTGGTAGATTTTCGTGAAAACATCTAAAATTCTCGTACAATCTCTACATCTTCAACTTTTATCGTTGTTCGATCTTCTCTGTTCAAATAAACAAGAAATGCATGGCATCTTTTCTTGTTTATCATACTTCTATCCTTCAATGCTGATATTATTGGGATCTTCCTTCCCATGTTGATTCCGTAAAAGCTTGTATCTTCTTTCCCAGGAAAATGGAATGAAATTTTTCTTTCTTTACACAGGATCGTAGCATGATTTTCCGCTAACCAATCCATTCCCAAAATTATATCTACATCACCCATGAGTATTATGTTTAAGTTATTCGTCAGAACCTTAAGTGATCCTATGTTCAACTCTAGGTTCGAGCAAATGTGAGTAACAGTCATAATCCCTCCTATGGGTGAAGATATGTTCATATCCTGGTTTGCTTTCTCAGATCTAAGTTCCAATAGGTCTACACATGTTCTTGCTACGAAAGAATGTGATGCTCCCGTATCGAACAAAAGTATAACAGGTACGTTGAGAAGTGTTCCCATACCTACCAGGTTTCCCTGGTTTTGTTCATTGCCTCGGTGCGAGCATATGCTCGGCTTGAGCCACCGAGGTGACGGGCGCCTGTCTTGGTTGATTCTGCTGCGGTACTCTCTTGTTGGCGTTCTTCTTGATTACGCCATTGCGGTGGTTGTCCTTGTTGTTCTTTGTTGGGGCTCTTTGTTGTGGTTGAGGCTGGCTGGATAGCCACGAGGGTTGGGTGTTGCCGGGCTGATTCGGCCTTCCCACCGTCCCCCGCGAATCCCAGGGCAACTATTTGCGTAATGACCTTTCATTCCGCACTTAAAGCAATTACCAAATGACAAACTCCTTTGTGAAACACGGCACTTTGGGCGAGGAGTTGTTCTTGCTGATCTGTGGTCCTCCATGCGAGGGTTAAAGGCGGTTTCTTCCATCCTCGTCCTTGCGATCTTGTGTTCCTTGCCACGGCCGCTTGTTATTAGTATTCTCAAAACTTCCCCGGTTGTTATTTCCAGAATTTCCTTCCCATTTTCTCTTCCCTTTGTCCCCTGTATTCAACGTCTGTGTTTGAACTGACTTCTCTTCTGGCATAGCTACCTCGATGTCCAATGCTCGTCCAAGAGATTCGGTGTAAGTCAGATCTCCATGGCTGGCTAGAGACATTCTTATCTCTGATCTCAACCCAGACCTGAATTTTTCTGCCATCTTCATATCCGTATTCACCTGATCAGGGGCATATCTGGACATATCGCAGAAGATGCGATCGTAATCTGTCACGGACATTTTCTCCTGTTTCAGATTATAAAACTCATGTTCCTTTCTCTTACGATAACTCTTCGGAACATATTTCTCATCTGGCCCCTTTAAACTCTTCCGGTGAATTCATTCATCGATCTGCTGTAAAATCTTTCGTCAGACTTCCCACCAAAAGTCGGCGAGGTCTGTCGGTTGAAAGGTGTCTACAGATAGCCGTTCTGCTTGTGCGGCGAAGAAAATCAAATATCCTTTCCATAGCCCTTATCCATTGCTCGGCATCATCCGGCTTCTTTTCCATCAAAGGATGGTGGGTTACGCCTAAGAAATAATTCCTCCATTCTACGATCGGGTGGAGGTGGTGGTGGTTGGGGTATATTCGCAGGTTCAGTGCAGAATTCTTCCTCCGCCTCTACCTCTTCCCTTCCCTACCTCTTTGTGCGGGATCCCGTCTTGGCGGCATTACATTGTTTAAACATCTGATAAATATTGAAAATCACTTTCACAATTAACATATATAATATCATCATACAATTTCTTTTGTAAAGCGACTTTAATTCAAGCTATTCATTCTTATCACAAAATCATTTCGCATAAAAGCCCGCTTGGGTTATCATATATATACATCGAAAATTTGTGCCTCAAAGAGGACTATTTCGTACAACAGTTGATACAAAAAGAGATAATGTACAATAGATGGCATCTCAAAAGCTTAACCCGTGATCGAACAACATACGGGATTACAAGATAATACAAAATACAAAGTTCACTTCCCATTTTCTAAACACAAAAGCAACCTACACACGCACTGGACTATATACATATAGACTAAAACCTAGCTAAACCGGTCAACAGGTGCATCACTCATCATCATATTGATCCTCCTCAGGATCTTCCTCATCGTCTGAATCATCATCGGAGTCGTCGTCATCCGAATCATCGTCTGAGTCGTCCTCACGACGGCGTACTCTGGACGGTCCCGCGCCATCATCCCCAACCATAGGAATGTCGCGGATCGGACTGAGGTCATCACGGGCATCTGATACTCTCATCCTGGCCGTCTGTCGGTACGGCTCAGCTGGCGGTGCCGGCGCTGTCATAGGCGGCAAGATGGGAAGCGGCGGGTGTATGGGGTGTCCAACCGACAAAGGGGGAAACACTGGCATCCCCAAAGCTCTGGGTCGAGACGCCCTCTCTACCTCTGCTAGCCTGCCCTCGTCCTCCAGGAATCTGGGCACTACCGGGTCCACTCGACGAGGTACCTCCAAGTAAAGCCACTCGGGTGACTCGTCACGCCATGTATATTCCCTCGGAGGAGATAGGGGCTCTCGGTGCTACCTCAGATCTTCAAGACGTCGTCGAATGGCTTACAAATCTCGGTAGATCTGCTATCGGATCATAGTCACCACCAAGACGGTAGATATAATCTCGACACTTCCCGCGTAATCCTCCCGATCTATCGGTAATCGTGTCAGAAGGCGCTTCACGCCATCGAAATCAGTCACTCCATGCTCGTGCGCCTCCTTCCAATGACGAAGGTAGTGCATGAGAAACTCTCCGAGATCATCTCCCCAGCACATCTGGTAACCACAGTACCTGTGAATAATCTCTGCTGGGGTGGCCCTCGGTCCTAGCCTCCGTCTAGTGGTGTGTCGAGTCCTGGCCATCTGCCACAGACAAACGAGCATAAGACAACTAACTAAAGATAACGATGCATAGATAAAAATAAACTTAACGCATCTAAGCAAATAGGATAACTGGACAGGTCTATAAAGCAGATAAACAATCCAATCATATCGATAAATGATAATTGTTATATGGAAATTGTTCTCATATACAACGACGCGTTGTAGCTTTCCTACCATACTAGGAAACTTACTATCTAGCAAAGCATAAACAAAATCTTATCATATAACTAAATTCTAGTTCTATAAAACTACGAGCTAGCTTCTACTGGCCCTTGTGATTTCTGGAGACTGAAACAGGGGATCTTCCTTCATAAGAAATATATTACAGTCTGTTAGAGTACGTAGGAGAAAACCGTGCACAAATCGGGTCCAAGCGAAGGGAGCGGACCAAAATAAAATCACTGCTGTGAAGCAGTTCGCCTTTGCCGAGGTAAACTGTCCGGGGTGGACTGTACTGATTCTCGTGAATTTTGGAGAAGGAACCAGGGGTTCTGTCCTTCATAAGAGATATATTACAGTGCATTAGGAGTTCGTAGGTGAAAACCGTTCACAAATCGGAGTCCGAACGAAAAAGAACGGATCCAAACAAAAACACTGTGCAAAGCAGAAAAATTTTCTGTGCGTTCGCGAAGATCGTAGGCAATGCCGATATCGAGGTCGTGCATGCCGTTGCCGAGGTGACGAGGTGACTGAGGTCAGCTGGTCTGTCGAAATGAATCGTCGAATCTTGAAATAATGGCCGAGCCCGATATAGTGGCCGAACTTGACATAATGGTCGATTACGACAAAGGCGAGCTCGGCGTAATCGAGGTCGACTTCCGAAGTGGATTTGCCGAGGCAAAAATACGGCGTCATGAATTGCCGAGATGCAATCTTCGAACTCGAAGTTGATGTCGAGGTTGACACCAAGTAAATGCCCAGGTCGATGCCAAGGTGAATCAATTGAAGTCGAGCAATGCCGAGGCGCTCAACTGTCAGCCGAGTCGAGGTAAACTCAGGGTTGACTTCAAACGAGGTGGAAAGCCTTAGCTTTTAAATTTGAGCTCGATTCTTTTGTTCTCGAAAAGAAAGGAGAAGAGTTCGTACATTTGTTCGTCTATGTTCTTTTCAAAGAGGGATCATGCATCTTATTACGTCTATGTTCCATTCGGGATGACATAGGCATTAATCAAATCAATATTGAGAAATAAGAATGAAATTTCAAATATGACGAACAAAGCTCGTTTTAAACATACGCATTTCTTGCGAAAATTTTTTCAATCAATCAATCAATAAATAAATAATCATGGTTATTTACAACCCTTCTCATTTCATTTGTCGATAATATTCTATCGACAACAATTCAATTTCATAATTCATTTGTCGATAATGTTCTATCGATACAAAATCAAATTCATAATTCTCAAACCTTTCTTTTCAAAGATGAGAAAATAATTTACCTTTTTCTTGGTTGAGCTAGATGTGATGGAGTGTTGAGCGTAGTCAGATGATTTCTAGAAGTCTAGTGACTCAATCTAGACTCAACTTTTGAAAGAAAATTTAGGGTTCAGAGAGCAATATGCTCTGATACCACTCTGTCACAGTTCTCTCTAATCTGTCCTTTGGATTAGAGGGGCTGTGACAAGGGAAGTCTTGACTTGTGATTCAAGTGATCATATGTTATCATGTAAGTAAGTACTTAGGAATAGATGAAGTTCTTCGGGAATATTAACTCGACCTTTGAGAAATAAGGATCGACATCTTATGTTCGAATCTTTTCTTACACTTTACGACATTGTTTATTTCTCTTAACTCGTCGGAGATTATATAAGTTGTATAATCTCTATTCGTTGTCGAATTATCATAACGCTCAATCTAACATCGTATTAGGTTGTCGTTGTTGAGTATTAACATTGTAACTCGGCTTTTGGTTTCTTTAACTTAGGAACTCACGTTTGAGTATCCTATTACTAATAGAAACCCTAATTTGTGTCTAACTTCGATTCTCATTAATTCCTTCTTAAGTTATCGAAATTGATCAATCTCTTTTGAATTCTCGTACATAAAGTATTATGTTGTTTACGTTTCGGGTTTGGTTTATCGGCATAACATAAACATAACCATTCAATACCATACACAACATAAACTATACTAAAGCATTAGAAAACCCTAATTTCTCACATAATGCAAAACCATTGTGTATGTGTGCATAAGTGTCCCATTCATTCATCACAATCACAACCATTCATTCCAAGCTTATAGTTTAGCCATCATAGTATCATTTATCATTAATTAAACTCATACTTAACCATTTTGTTATGTTTTCGATAATTAGCAATAATTAGCATATGTATCCAATAAATTCCAATAAAATCATGTTATACTCCTATCATACTATAGAATTTAGTTACCCACTCAATATCATTATATAAAATTTCAAACCATAGGTTAAAGACATCAAAGATTTCGGCAATATTGATTTAATGAGCATTGGTGTTCAATAAATTCCACAAAACTCATATCATGCTCAAATCATATACTAAACATGAAATATCATCTCATATCATACATTAAAATTTTTAAACCCATGCTTTTCACCACATACATTTTCGGCAATTATAAGATATATGCATATATATTCCATAAATTTCATTCACTTCACAATATGTTTATATTATGTAATAAACATGTAATATTTACACTAAACATCAACCAATATTTATAATATCACATATCATATTATTCTCAACAAATAAAAATCAAATAAATCCTAAAATATATAAATATAGTTTCGGTAATTATAGAAAAATAGGAGTAGTGTCTCAATAATTTCAAGATTAATATATGATGTTCTTATCATATATTAAACACTATACCTCAACTATTTTTCAACAAGTAAAATCAAAATAATTTCCAAAATACACATATATTTCGCTATTCACATGAAAATAGGAGAAGTGTTCCAATAATTTCAAGATTAATATATTATGTTCATCTCATATATTAAACACTATATTTCAACTATTTTCAACAAACAAAAATCAAACAATGGATTAAAAATATATACATATATTCGGCCCTATTAAGAAAAATAGGAGATGTGTTTCAAAAATTCCAAGATTGATATATGATGTTCTTATCATATATTAAACACTATATCTCAACTATTTTAAACAAAAAAATTAAAACCATGGCCTAAAAATACCATATAGCTCTCGGTTTTTTTATTAAAAATACAAGAAATATTCTGAAAATTATCATACTTATTCTACATGCTCCTAATATATCAGCAAACAACAATATCAAATAATATTCACAATAGCATGCTTTATCTCATATAAAAAGAAATAAAACATAAATAAAAAAATATTAAACATGCTCCAAAATTCCCAAATTTTAACTACAGCCTTAGAACATATTTCTAACCATATTTCATTCATGGCTTGAGAGCATTTGGTGGCTCAAAAATCATGAAGAAAAATGAAGAACAAAATTAGGGTTCTTCATGAAATAAATTCAAAAAATTCAAAAAAAAAAAATTCTACTCCATTACAAATGAAGAGAATGATGAATATTACCTTAATATGGTCTTAGAAATTTAATTTGGGGTTGGAAAGGAAGATTAAAGCTTGAAAAGTTGAAGAACAAAAGAGAGAATTTTCAAATTAGTGAGAGAGAGGGGGCACGGTTTGGTCTGCATTATGGCAGCCTTAGAGCTGTTATAAGCTCATTTGGGGTCTCTTGGTGGTAGTTGGGAGAAGGAATGGTCAAATTACCCGATTTGACATGTTAATACCGACTCTTTAAGTTTTATCGCGCTTTCGATTGATTTCTAGGAATCTTAAGGTTTTATTTTTTTTAAATAGCCTGAAAAAGACTTATTTCATAGTTTATAATAATTTTATGAAGTTCGGATGGCATCCGATAAGTCAATTCCGAGTTATCGTAGAAAAACAGCGTCCGACGATTAAATTATGCTCATTCGAAATTCTATTGCATTCTAGAGCTTTCATAATTAATTTGAGTCTTATAAATCATTTATTATTGATTTATACCCTTGGTTCGAGTTTCGGGTCGTTCGGATCAGTTTAGGGTTTTTCCGGTATATATTCCTAGCGTTCGGTTAAGTTCTTCAGGAATTTCTTTCAGAAATTGATTCTCATGAATTATAAATTCATAATAATATATTCCTCCTTGATTTTGAATGTTATCATTAATTTTCATGATTAGCACGGACCGGAAGTTGATCCGGCTCGTGGATAGTACTTTTGAGACTGATCGGACAAGCATGCCCGAAAATTCTCATTCTTTAGCTCCTCACATGTTTTCGTAAGAGGATTCTAGAAATGAAATCATTTTGTTGAGATTCATTCTCTATCTTCCATTCTATGTTCAGGCTATTCAGAAAACCCTAATCTGGTAGGACTAGTCACTAGTTTTTTATTTCTCTAGTTTTCGATCTCCGAATCGATTCTAATTCATTTCGTCGGTTACCTTAAACATAATTAAGGTCTAAGAACCATAAATAATTAGTTTAAGCACCACTAATAAAAGTTTTAAATTTTTCGGGTTATTACAAAGGTACACATTACCGTCGTTTTGCACATCAAGATATAACTCATCCACGTCAATTCAATTCGCAATTGATGCAAAGTTTAGGTCTTGAATATAGAATAAAGAAATATTTAAAGAACTTAGGACTGCTGCAATATGCTATGATGGAATTATCGGGATATTCCCCATTATTGGTTGAATTCTACTGCACTATGAATTTTGATGATGAATCCGACACTATGACATGTCGTCTGTTGGGTCAAGAGTATGCTATCATGTCTCGTATTATGAAGGGGGTGTTTGGATTTCCGACATCAGGTGCACGCGGTGTACCTCCTTCATTTAATGTTAGAGAGGCTTGGCAAGAATTGTTGGGGTTTAATAACTGGTCCTCAGTAGGAATGCTGAGTGGATTCATTAAGGATGCAGCATTGGCTATGGTGCATAAATTCATCGCCTTTAATGTTTTCGGAAATGAGCAGGTCAACAAGGTCAACACTGCTGAGGTCTTCTTGCTCACATATGCGGTCAAGAAGACAAAGGTTTCGCCGACATTCTTCATATGAGAACACTTGCAGCTGGTGCAGTGGCGTAAGAAATATCGGCCAACCTTGTGTCAAATCCCTACTGGTCTGTCAATGCACTTAGGGATCATTAATAATGATGGACGACATATTCCTGGGCAAGATCTGATACGACCTAAGATGATTGATCTTAGCGAGCTTCGAGGCGCCCCTTTTGCGTATAATCAGACAAATCTTGTACCTCATCATTTGAGAAATTATGTGAAAAGATATATGCATGCGTAGCTCGCAGAAGCCCAAGCAGCAGTTGCAGGACCATCTCATGCGCCTTCGGGCGATATTGTAGTGACCCCAAATTTAATGATCCTAATTAGAGTCTAATGACCTAATTAAGAGCTTAATTAGGAGATGATTAGAGGCTTATGGGCTTTACATCCCTAATGATAAAGGAATGTGCAATGAATTAAAAAGAATAGAAATTCGATTAATTTAAATCGAAGAAAGAGAAATTCGAAAAATTTCGGATCTAGTCCGAAATGGATATTTTGGAATAAAATAGTGAATATGTGAATGAGTAATTAAGTTTTGAATGAAAATTTAGTTATATGAAAATATTTATTTTAAAATAGGATTTAAATTATTATTGATGTTCGATTTAATTAGAAATTTCAATGAAATGATATTTAAATGAAATGAAGGCACTAATAATTTTATTTAATTATGTTTTGGGGTGAGAAAATATTGGAAATGATTTTGAGAATTTAGAAAGAAATTAAATAATTATTTGAATAATTGTTTATAAAAAAAGGGGTTAAAATTTTATTTTTAGAGATTGTATTATAGTAATGAAATATTTCATTATGAATCTTTATAATAAGAGGAAAATTATAAGATGTCCAAATTTGGAAATGGATATTATTATGTTAATATTAAAAATAGAATGGAAATTAAAGGTAATTATTAAATAAATAATATTAAAAATAACTAAATAAATCTAGAACTTTCTATATTAATCATAAAGCTTCATTTTTCTTCTCATTTCTCCTCCATAGCCATGAGCTCCCCTCCCTTTTACCTCCATATTTTTTTCATTTCCTTTCTCTTATTTTGGCTAGAATTCACCGTAGAATTTTCGGATAATCTCAAAACCGAGGTAAATACGCGATATACTTAAGCTTTTACGGTTTAAATTTGAGAAAAATTCATTCTTATGCCTATTTGATTTTTCAAAAATCATGGAAGTATATATGAGATGAATTTATTTAATTCTTGCATTGTTTATAGATTATTCTATGCCTAATGAGTATAAATAACAACATTTATGGTTTAGATTTTGATAATTAGTTGAAATAAAATTCATAAACCCTAAATTATATAAGTGGATTATATGATGTTAAATGATTGAATTGAGCATTGAAATATGTTAATGGATGGTAATAAACATCATATAATCAAAGAAATGAAAAAATTAAATCATGTATGTTTAATTTCTAAATTTTCGAAAATAATGAGTTGTAGGAACTTAAGATTTTTGATTTTATTTGTTCCAATTGATATGATATTTGAGGTTTAGAATATAAATAAGGTATAGTATGAATTTATAGGAATTTAATATATATATATATATATATATATATATATATATATATATATATATATATATATAAACCAAAATTTAAAGAAAAGGGGTTGAAGGAACTTGATGTTCTTGATTTTATTTGATCCATTGGATATTATTTTGAGATCTAAAGTAAATATAATGTCCAGAATTAATTTATGAGAATTTTTGGAATTTGTTTGATCATAGTTTGGAAATTCAAGTTTATGACAAAAATAAGAGAAATATATGATGGGATGATCTAGGGCTAAGTTTGATAATTGATTTGGGATCCTTGATGAAAATAATGTGTAGGAATAATTTGGTTGGAAATAAATTTGCTTACTGAATCATAGAATATGAATTATTTGATTAATATTAGTTGAATGGCATATTGTGATAATGATGTAAATGAATGAGTTTGGATTTGTTTTAAGTTCTTAAAATATATTTAAGCATATGGTGGTGATTGGCGGAGTTAGGGAATGAAATTGGTTGAATTTGGTTTGGTATGGCTATTTAAACTACAAACGTTACTCTGCCAAAAATTCGTTAGAAATTGTCTATTAATAAAACGTTTGAAATTCTAATTGGTGAACTATTGATAAGTGGTTAAGTGGATAAGAAAGTTTGCTAAATTCAATAATAACTTTTATGTTACAAGGATCAAGTGGGGTAAGGAAGGACGTGAAGAACGAACAATTTGAAAAAGTTGAGTAAAAGGTGACTACTATCCAGGTGGGCAACTCTTAACTATCTTTTAATGAGCGCTCAATGAATTGTTTATTTTCAAATGAAAGTGCATGTTTTGAAAATAAGTTGACTTGCCTATTTTAGCATATGCATTATGCCTATCTACGAAATCATAGACGACGTCGGGCTTGGGCTGGATGAGCTTCCAGTACGAGTCGTGTGTACACAAGGGTGATCGGGAGCCTTCGGGATCGATCACGGTATTGAGAGTGAGGCCTACCTCTCAAGACCGGAAAGAAGCGAGATATGGTATCCGTGAACGGGAGCCTACGGACCGACACGGAAAGATTGCCGACATAGCATGAGATAGAATGATAAGAAGCATGCATCATGAAAAGTTATATATGTGAAAAGCTAACACAGGTTATCTCACTAAAACCCCTGTGTTAGAAATATAAGTGGCAAGTCAATTATGTTTTATGGTAGTGCCCACTGAGTACTTTTCGGCGCTCATGCCCTGCATATGTTTTCCCTATATGCAGGTTAAGCGAGGAGATGGCGGCAGAATGGACACTGAGCTAGAGTTTTTGATCATGTATATAAATAGTTTGTCATGCCCCGAGAGTTGTGTCTTCATACACAATTCTCGACCACCCTATCATTGTGCATACTCGAATTTTGTTGATTACGATGTGATACCATCACATTGGAATGTCCTTGAATTTGATATACTTCGATGTATATAGATGTGATGGTTGTTGTTGATGATCCTGTTGAAGGCTGGGAATTGTTTCTGTCGGTTTATTGTTGTTGTGTATATTTGGGCTATTCTATTTCCAAACAAAACTCTGGCGAAATTTTTATAAAATTTTGATAACCCATAATTTAAGTATCCCTATTGAGAGATTGTGATCCAAATCACCCCATAATCACAGCTTGTCTGTTTAATTGGCTAATTAATTAGGTAATTAATAGTGATTACTTGATTAATTAGTTAATTAAGTAGGCGGGTCGTGACAGAGTGGTATCAGAGCAGTGTTTGGCTCTTTGCCTGTTGGTTTATTTAGCCCAGCCTCTATTTGAAAAGCCTTGAGTCATAAAAGTCATAGAAATTTAAACATATGGTAATGCTCAGTGATCCAAGTCCGCCTCTCCAGCTTAGCCAGGTATGAAAATTTTGAGATTTTGAAAGATAGAATGAAAGTGATGAAAGAAATGTTAAGATGGAATATCATGGGAATGGCTAAGTGTAGATATTTACTTCTGCTCTTTTTCTGAGTTATAAATTTTATAAGAGGATGGCGAAAACTTGAATAACTCCAAAGAAGTCCACTTCTGCTAAACCTTTAGGAATAAGAAGAACGAACGAAGTTATAAACTCAAGATGGGGCTTGTCAGGATATAGACCCGTGTTAAATGTGTTCCATGGGCAAAGGAAGGCAGTTAGAAGGTATGGTGTAGCAGATTTAGATGGGGTGCTCCAGTTAGTGCAGGCCTTGCCTCTCAGATGGTGTGGATGGGCCTCGGAGGTTGCCCTAGACCTTGTTCGTCCGGATTTGGAGGATTTTGTAAGTCTAGTATCGGAACAGTTTCATATATCCAATATTCCTCCTGTCAGTTAAATTATTCTCTCAACTCAGTCTGTGTTGACATTCATCAGAAATTAGTTGATATTCTAGTTTCCCGAGATCCCTAAATGAACCTGAAAATGTTGAAATGGAATTTAAAATGTAGATACAGATCCAGTTGTTGGTTCTGATTACTTTCGGGATTATCTGTTGATTGTATAGAATCTCGATTGACTTCTTTGGATATGGATCTGTATGATCAATCTTTGTATAAGAACTTTTTTTTCATTTGAAATTTCTTTTTCTATTTCAGAAATTGTAACAACTTTCTTATATGTTCCCTATACTTCAGAAATAGAAAGTTAGTATTCAATGGGCACCTCTAACCTTCAGCCTTTATCCACCCGGGAGATGATTTTTGTGTGTCAGGGATGGCAGGCAGCACTTCTGGAGAGCTAACATACCTCATCTCAGATATCCCAGTAGTTTCAGAAGAGTTAATGAAAATATTAGATGTATAAGAGAATGAGTAAATTATGTGCAATGATGATATCAAAGTGACGTGTAGGTAGTAAGTAAAGCAAGAAGGTCGGCCCCAGATATTCCTTGAAAACCATTTGATTGTAACCTGTTTGTGAAAATGTTGTTCCCTTTTGTATTGATATCTTGTTAACTATTGTGAAAACTTCTTATTTTCTTAAATTAAAGAATGCCTCCAAGAAGAAGAAGTGAATCAACTTGATAGAAGCTCAACAAAGTGCCACAACCCACCAATCGAGCATGCCCTTCACCCCCGGACTGCAAGAAAATTTCGAATTATTTCTCAAGCGAATCCACCAACTTTCACTGGGTGGCAATCCCGCCAAGCGTAAGAGTGGGTCGATCTATAGAAAAGATTTTGATTTTTAGAATGCACGGATCAGGAGTGTCTTCTGTGTGTAGGGTTTCTTTTGAAGGGACCAGCTGATTATTGGTGGGAATCCCGCCAGAAAATATTTACTGCAGCCCAGTTAGAAAGTTTAACATGGGAAAGATTCAAAGAAGAGTCAGATAAGTTTATTCCCCACAGCTACCGGAAGCAGAAGGAGATCGAATTCATGAACTTAAAGCAGGGTTCTAAGACAGTAGCGGAATATGACAGAGAATTTTGTGCTCTAGCATGGTATGCGCCGTACAAGATGGAATCAAATGAGAAGATGGCTGAGTTGTTTCGTTCAGGACTCCGATAAGAGATCTGGGTCGTGTTAGCTGCGCAACCTTCTCTGACGTATGCTGAAATGCTAAACCGAGCGTTAGATATGGAAATGGAATTGCAAGCTGAAAAGTCCGAGCCACCTGCCTCATCTCAGACTCAACTTTCTTCAAAGTCTGGACCAGCGGAGCAGAAATTTAAAGGAAAAAGAAAGTGGAAAGACATGAGTGTTGCAGCAAAGAGGCCTTTCCAGAGGCCTGGTCAATCGTCAAAAGGGTCATTTCGACTACCATTTCAAGGATTTCCTCAACCTTTTTGCGGCCAACTTAGAATGCCGGTATGTTCCCAATGTGGGAAAGCTCATTCAGGGATATGCCGTTTGGGAAGCAACAATTGTTATACCTGCAGACAATTCGGCCATTACTCTTTTAATTGTCCGAATCGTACCAAAGTGCTGGGAAATAGTGGACGAAAGACTCCTTCAAAATCCACCCAACCTCTGAAAGCAATTGCTGGATATTCTTTCCAATCCCAATTGCGGCACCTCAACCTTCGTACCATCAGTTCAAGATAACACCCCAATTCTGATTCAACCTCAACCCTTTCAAGTGCAAACTCCTCGAGCTTATGCTATCCATCAAAAGCAGCCTGAAGAGAGCTCCAGAAATTTAACAGGTATGGGACGTCTGAATGGCGTACCTATCCTTATTCTTTTTTATACTGGAGCCTCGCATTCATTTATTTCATCTGCATGTGTAACTGCTTTTGGGCTTCCTATAAAACAAGCTGAATTGAATTTTAATGTGTCTACCCCTTTAGGCGGGTCAACTTTAGTTAACCAAGTATGCCCTAACTTAGAATTTGAGTTAGGATCCTTAAAGTTAAAAGCTGAATCATTGCGTTTATTGCCGATGAGGGATGTAGACTTGATCCTAGGGATGGATTGGTTGACTAAAATTTTTGCTAAGATTCATTGTGAAAAAGGGGAGATAGCTTTTCAGCCACGTGGGAAAGAACCCACTTGTTTCAATGGGATAGATGAAAAGAAGAGATGGATTCCCATAATATCCGCTTTGCAGATAGAGAAGATAATAAGATGCGAAGAAAATCATGTTTATCTAGTATACCTAAATGAAAAAGGATAAGATGGAAAAGAAAATAGAAGAGGTACCTGTGGTAAGAGAATATCCAAACGTTTTTCCGGAGAAATTGCCAGGTTTACCGTCGGATAGGCAGTTAGATTTTGCGATAGATCTTGAACCTGGATCGACACCTGTGTCAAAAGCTCCTTATCGAATGGCACCAAAGGAACTTCAAGAGTAGAAAGTTCGGTTACAAGAACTTTTAGACATGGGTTTTATTCGACCCAATGTGTCGCCATGGGGAGCACCAGTCCTCTTTGTCAAGAAGAAAGATGATACCTTGAGGATGTGTATCGATTACAGAGAGTTAAATAAATTGACATTAAAGAATAAGTACCCTCTCCCTCGAATAGATGATTTGTTCGATCAACTTAGAGAAGCCCGTGTGTTTTCAAAGATCGATCTGAGATCCGGATATCATCGGTGAGGTTAAATTAGAAGATATAGCTAAGAAAGCTTTTCGAACAAGATATGGCCATTATGAATTTGTGGTGATGCCATTTGGGTTGACAAATGCTCCAGCTGTATTCATGGACTTGATGAACCGAATATTCCATGAATACCTTGATAAGTTTGTTCTAGTATTTATTGATGATATTCTAATCTATTCGAAAAGCGAGCTGGAACATGAAATGCATTTAAGAATGGTGTTAGAAAAGTTGAGAGCGGAAAAGTTATACGCCAAGTTCAGTAAATATGAATTCTGGCTTCGAGAAGTGAATTTTCTCGGCCACATCATTTCGATGGAAGGAATCAAAGTTGATCCGGCAAAGGTACAAGCAGTGCTAGAATGGAAGACCCCATCGACCCAGAACGAGATTCGTAGTTTCTTAGGCCTAGCAGGATACTATAGAAGATTCATTGAAGGATTTTCAAAAATTGCTAGACCTATGACGCAACTGCTGCGGAAGGGAGTGAAGTTTCAGTGGACCCAAGAATGTGAAAATAGCTTCGAGGAACTCAAGGACAAACTGACTTCTGCACCGGTATTGATAATACCAGATCCCGATAAAGAGTACACTCTTTATACAGATGCATCGAAGAAAGGAATCGGGGGTGTCTTGATGCAAGATGGAAAAGTAATCGCATACGTCTCGCGCCAGTTAAGACCTCATAAGCTTAATTATCCTACGCATGACTTGGAGTTAGCCGCCGTAGTGCACGCATTAAAGATCTCGAGACATTATTTGTATGGATCAAAATGTGAGATCTATACGGATCATAAAAGTCTGAAGTATTTCTTCGAACAAAAAGATCTGAATATGCGACAATGAAGATGGCTAGAACTGGTTAAAGATCATGATTGCGAAATTAAGTACCATCCCGAAAAAGTAAATGTTGTCACTGACGCATTAAGCCGAAAAAGTCAGGAAAGATTAGGATATCTCCTAACCGAAAAAGATGAATTGATTTGTGATTTCGAAAAGATGAGATTGGAGATAATATTGCCTCCATAGACTATTCGAGGTATCATCGCAACATTAGTTGTTGTACCGGATTTGAGGGCTCGAATAGTTGAAGCACAGCGACGTGATGATCAACTCGAGAAGTTACGAATGAAAATCGATGGAGATCTATCTGCTCTGAGAAGTCAAGATAACGCAATTATGTTAGGAAATCGTATTTATGTGCCCAATGATATGAAGCTAAAAGATGAGATTATGAGCGAAGCTCATAATGCTCCATATTCTGCTCATCCCGGGAACACCAAGATGTACAGAGATCTGAAGCAGCATTTCATCTGGACAGGAATGAAAAGCGAAGTAGTATCTTTCGTCGAACAATGTTTGGCATCCCAGCAAGTCAAAGCACCCCATCAGAGACCACATGGAAAATTGCACCCTCTAGAAATTCCAGAGTGGAAATGGGATCATGTAGCAATGGATTTTGTGACGGGATTGCCCAAGTCAAAACGTGGAAACACCGCGATTTGGATAATAG
Organism: Salvia rosmarinus; assembly: GCA_036937905.1. NCBI lineage: Eukaryota > Viridiplantae > Streptophyta > Magnoliopsida > Lamiales > Lamiaceae > Salvia > Salvia rosmarinus. The sequence continues at coordinate 35,361,191 of CM072818.1, forward strand.
TCGATCGATTAACGAAGAGTGCTCACTTTATCCCAATCCCTGTTACTTATGGAGCGGACAAATTGGCACAGATTTATATACGAGAAATAGTGCGATTGCATAGAGTGCCGATTTCGATTACTTCGGATAGCGACACCAAGTTCACCTCACGGTTTTGGGTGAGTTTTTAAAAAGAATTGGGTACTAAATTGAATTTTAGTACAACATTCCACCCACAAACTGATGGCCAAACAGAATGAACCATCCAGATATTAGAAGATATGCTTAGAACAGTGGTGTTAGATAGAGGTGATCAATGGGAACAAGCACTGCCGTTGGTTGAATTCGCATATAATAGCAGCTATCAGGCTACAATTAAAATGGCACCATATGAAGCTTTATACGGCAAAAAGTGCAAATCACCCCTCTATTGGGATGAAGTCGGAGAAAGAAAAGTTCTAGGCCCAGAGGCTATAGAAGAAATGATTCAGATTGTTAAGCAGATCAGGAAAAGGATGCAAGAAGCTCAAGATAGACAGAAATCCTATGCAGATAACCTTCGATTTGAATTAAGATATGACGCAGGAGATAAAGTTTTCCTGAAAGTCTCGCCAACTAAAGGAGTTCACCAATTTGAAATTAAAGAAAAGCTTAAGCCAAGATTTATTGGGCCTTATGAGATTTTAGAGAAAGTAGGACCAGTTGCTTACCGATTAGCTCTGCCACCTAGCTTCGGTAATATTTAAGACGTGTTCCATGTGTCCCAGCTCAGGAAATATATCTATGTGTCACGACTCGACTAATTAATTATGAGATTAACTAACTAATCAGGCCGTGACTAGTTAAGACATTAAAATTTTGTATAATTAACGGTTTAAGTGAAATAAAATTTTCGACAACCGGGCAGCATATCCTCTAGAATATGGATAAGCCAACCTGCACGCAGCAAATATCCAACAACAAGTAATAACAAAAAGTGAGGTCACAACCTCAACGATATGTATATAAAAGGTTCCAAACATTTACAAGGATTTTCAAAAGTATTGTTTCAAGTTTTCAAGTTAACAGCGAAAGAGTAGTGAATGTCATGTGTGAAGACACGACATTCAGGCACAACTATTTACAACAAAAAGGAATAAACTAAGCTCAGTTCCAGACCCATATCTCTTCCACGCTCAACCTGCATCAAATAAAACATTTTCGGGTATGAGTACCAAAGAGTACTCAGTGGGTAAATGCCAAACGTAATTTTCAAACTTATAATTTCTTTTCAAATAAAAAAAAAATTAGAAAACAATGGAATAATGATTTCATAATAATCTTTCATTATCATATCACCACACTTTCTTTCTTGAAACATACCGGCATCACATACCCGAGTTGGTCCTGAAGGATCTCAACTACGGTCATACCCTATCTACGTCATCCGGTAATGGGAAGTAGGCCTTCTCCCCAAATACCATGGACGGCCTACATTTGCAAGCTCACAGCCATAAATCTGTGCACAATACATAATATTTTCCAACCGTAAATAGGTAAATCGCCGTCATACCCACAAAGTGGTAAAACATTCATTTTTAACATATCCATAATGTGGTGATTAAAATAATTTACTATAGAAATAAATTCAAAGCGTAACATTTACTTTGCTCAAATGAATTTGCAAAGCATTACCCACCTGACGACGTTCAGTCCAAAAAGTTTGTTTCCTCGTTCTTTACTTCTCAACTTCCTTTGTTTGATCCTTGTAACATAAGATTATCATTGAATTTAGCAAACTTCATTACTCATTGAAACATATTATCACTAAATCTTAGTTTTGCCTAATCTAAAATTAGGTTAAGCTTATTTTATTACTTTATACTAATTTCTTAATAACTAAATTCCTAGATAACTATATGACATGCTATTCAAAGAAGTTAAACAACTTTAAGTAATCATATTTCACTTATTTATCTTATCATAAGTCTATTATTTGATTTCTCATAACGTCTTATTAATAAACAATTTCTACCGAAATTTCGGCAGAGTAACGTTTATAATATGAATAGCCCAATTAATCCGAACTTATCCAATATCATCCCAAACTTCCCAACATCATCACCATATACTTAAATATGCATTTAGGAACTTAAAACAAGATTAAACTCATTCATTTACACTTTAATCGCCTAATGCCCTTCAACTACATAAATAAAAATTTCAAGAGTTTTACACTCTAATTTCCATTTAACATCAAATTTCTCATAATTATACTCATTTAGCATCAATGATCATTAATCCATGATCCATTCAAATCTTAACCAAATTTTATCACATAAAATCATAACTTATACTAAACTTTAATTTTCTAGTTTTCACACCTCATGTCCATAAATTCTTATAAATTCAACTTAAGCATTATTTTTATCATGGATCTCAAATATCATATCAAATATATCAAATAAAATCAAGAAATCAAGGTTCAAGTCTTCCCCTTCATTTTCAAAAATTAGGGCATTTTATATATGATTGAATTAAATTCCCATAAATTCATTTTATGTATTATTTATATCCCTAAGCATAAATATCATGTCAAATGGATCAAATAAAATCAAAATCATTAAGTTCCTATCATTCCTTATTTTCGAAAATTTTAGGAAATTAAACCAACATGATTAAATTTTTATTTCTTTAATCATATGATGTTTATATTCATTCCTAAACATATATTTAAACTCAATTCAACTAAATCATATCATATCATTCATATACAAAATTAGGGTTCATGAAGGATTCTTTAATTTTTCAATTTCATGAATTTAAAGAATTTAAAACCATAGCATATGTTAATTAAGCTTCATAAACATAATTAATTTAATAAACATAATAAAAATTAAACAAATCAACCATAATCACACCTTCACATTTTCGAAAACCCTAGGTGTGTAGAACATAATATTCACCAATTTAAATCATAGAAACTTTGCTTAAATGAAGTAATTATGTAACAACCCGAAATTTTGGGCTTAAAAATTTTTGAAAATGAAGAAGGAATGTTATGAAAGAAACAAGTATGAAAGTAAACGTCGGTAATTATCGATTTTGAGTAAATCGAAATTCCTCTTAAAAATTCAAACGAAATAATTTTTAAATATAAATAAATATATTTTAAGTATATGTGAGATATTATTTAGTCAAGTATTACACTAAGGAGAAAAGAAATATTTTTCCAATTTCTTAGTGATTTTAAAATTTAGGAATAAGTGATAAAATTGTGATTTAATATGTGATCACTTGATTTTATTTGATGAGTTGTCATGTTTATCTTGTAGTATATGATAAGATAATAATCTTGTACAAATCAAGCATCGATTTTCAAAATTTATGAGGTGTATATGATAAGGTTTGAAATGACATTTTTGTGATAAGTATGCTATGATATTTTTATAAAATGATAAGATAAGGTTAAGACTAAGCATTAATAATGTTTATCTCTTAGAAATGTGTATAAATGTGATAAATATCATAGGAGATAATATTTTGGATATTAGTTTGCAGGATTTTCGAAAATAGTGTATTATTTTATGTGTGATTTTCGAAAATCACAAAATTTATGTGATAATAGTATCAAATAATTTATTTAATTATATACTTGATAAATATCATGATTTCTAGATCAATCTTATCTCCTAGAAATTATGTAAATTTCGAAATTCACAAAATAGGGTAGGAATGGAATTTTGTGAAATTTAAATTCTAGAAAACCCTAGTTTTCGAAAAATTGCTAAGAATTGTTCCAAAAATTTATTTTATGATATAAGATCATTATATTTATGTAATTTTTCATGAAAATAATATTAGTTATGAAAAGAATAATAGTTTGATAATTTATCCTTAATTTCAAATTATTTGCCGATAACTTTACTTTAGTACATAGAAATGACCTTAATTAATTTTCCTATGATTTATTTTATCATCTAAGATCTATATTGTGTCACATAGCTATTTATTGGAAGAAAATAAAATATGTATCACATATATTACATGAGGGCCGAAAATTTGAACTTAAAAGTGTGAAATGAATATAAATATCATGCCTTAATTAATGAGGGGTTATAATTATAAAGATAAGATATTAATAGGTGTAAAGTAGAGATGATTATCAATTGAAACAAGTAACCTATAGTTTTGGAGTGTAATAGCCGAAATTTATGACTTATAAGATTAAAAAAATTAATTTCCAACCTTATGATAATGACACCTTATCCTAAGTTGAAAATTTTGACTTTTCAATTATGATATTATTATAAGATAATATTAAAGTATATAATATAGAAAAAAATAAAAATCTATCCTAAGAGAAGAGAAGTGGCCGAACACATATACATACACTATATAAAGTGATAATTTATTTATTCTATGATAATTATAAGATACATTAATTAAATAATAAAATAACATAATAAACTATAGGATAAAATAAAATAATTGTCTCATGAGCCATAGGAGGTGACCGAAAATTAATAAGATAAGGTATGAGTTGTATTTTGATTTTTACACTAAGATATGTTATAATTTCAAAAAGATAAAATATGATGAGTAATTAAAGAATAGGATAAGATCAAAATTGTCTCATGTACAACTCATGGGGAACGAAATTTAATGAGATAAAAAGGAGTTGCAATTTTTGATTTTATATTAAGATATTTTATAAAGTAATGATTAAATACACTTATAAACTCTATAAATAGGAGACCACCCCCATACCATACCATATAACCGAAAATAGTAAGGAAATAGAGAAAAATAGAGAAAAAATAGAGTATTCTCCAAAGTACTCTTCGATCGTAGATAAAAAACATCGCCGACGTCGATCGAAATCAAATAGAAGGTTAGAAACCTTACTACTCTTATTATTTTATGCAAGAATATTAGAAATTCATATGTGATATGTTTTGTTACATGCTTTCGAAAATTATGTAACATACGTGAAATCTATGCTATATGTCGAAGCTATTAGGTAAATATGTTTATATGATGTTATAAGCATGTATTATGATTCTAATACCAAGATAGACATATTATGAAATTATATACCATGGTCGAAATTATATAGGATCCATATGTTGATGAACATGATTTTTAATTGATGTTTTGAACATGAAATAATGATAGTTATTCATGCTTAAAATTGTATGATTTTATGTGGAATTATTGGAAAAATATTAGTACATGTTCTAAAGATTTCGAAAATAAGAGTGATCTTATGTTGAGAAATAATTCATGTTTAAATGTTATTATAACATATTAATGATGTAGATTCATAATATAATGTTGTATGAATTTATTGGAATTTCTAAAAATTAATTGAACCTAAGTCATATTTTCAAAATATGGACTTAGGACATCTTGATGAATAATTCATTATTAATAGAAATTATGTCATATTATTGATATATGATAATAATAATATATTATATAAATTAATTTAAAATTTCAAGTATATATTGAAATTTTCGAAAATAGGTGACATGAAGGATTATGATGTCTCATGATATGTGATATGTGGATCATATGATATGATACGTGAAACGTAGAGACTTATAAGGATGTGACTGTGAATACGTAGAAATTGAGTATATATATGTAAGATGGGAAGTAAAATCAGTATGTGAAGAAGTAGTTATAAAATTAAGGTTCGTACGTTACGCCGAGTGATTTGAACTAAGGATAGAATAAAAGGATAGTACGTCCGTTGTTTCGGATCGATGATTATCGGAAAGTATAGCGATGTACTAAACCTCGTTTCTCACGATTGAAAAAGGATCCTGCTCGAAGGAGAAAGAAACGGAAAGTGAACTAGTGACGTAAGAACTATAAGTTCTCGAGGTGGGTTTTCTTAGAAACCAAAAGCGATTTATGAAAATCTTTTACTGTTATTACTTTACTGTTTTACTGCAAAAGTTGAGATACGATATTGTCTGCCAAAAATGTTTTATGTTTTGTATATGTCCATTCGGGTTGCCTGGGGCAACAGGAAAAGTATTACGAATTTGGATCCTAAGCTAGAGGTGAAGGGAGAATCCTAGCTAGGATTGTGTACACTTCAGCTTCTGAACCGGGTTACGGTCAGTTGTTTCAGCCTCTGAACCGTTCGCGGTCAGTCGTGCGTCCGGGTGAAGGGAGGCCTCCCTCCCGGCACGTTAATCCATAGCCGACTTGGAATATACGTTATGAGAAAATGCCTGCGCATGCGATGTTTTGTGAAAGTAATGAAAATGTATTTAGTAAGCACGAGACCTTTTTCAAACAAAACCCTTGTGTCTTATTGTGATGTAGGCAGTACAATATTTCGTAAAGTAAAATGTTTTCGGCATGTGTCCACTGAGTGCATCTTTGTACTCAGCCCTGCATATTTGTTTTTAAATGTGCAGGTTGAGCGGGTGATGGAACAGAGCGGGAGTTGAGCGGAAATTTTTGTCAAGTAGTATGAAGAACTTTTTGGTTCACCTTGAGAATGCATCTCCATATGCATGTCTCACACGTTTTATTCCGCTGACAAACTCTTGAACTCTTTAACAGTTTGTTACTATGTTAAGTTCTTGATATTCCTGTTGAAAGCATTGGAAGAGTTGTTGTTTTGTCCAAACGTTCATATCAACTCTTTATATACGTTATTTTGCCCATCCTAAATCTCGTCCTGTTTGGAAACATCCGTATTTCTTCATAGATGAATTGAGTTGAAAACCCTATTCTTTTAATATTTATGTAATTCAAACCCCAAGTCACGGTCCGGTAAGGATAAGCCAAACCGGGCTGTGACAGAGTGGTATCAGAGCAGTTCGTTTGCGTTGAACCAAAAATATTCTTTCTATCCAAAGTCTGGCTTGAATCACTAGACTTTTTTTGAAGCAGTCATCACCGCTCAACGCTCCTGTTCATCACGCTCAACCAGCAAGGAAAAGTGAGTTCTGATGTTTTCAAAAAAAAAAGAAAGGTATGGTTTTAAAAGTTTTGAAAAGATATGTTACAGTTTTGAGGAAGTTAGAGTGAAAAATGTTTTTTAAAGTGGACATGCCGTTGAAAAATAAAGTGAATAGCTTTGAATTGTAATAATTCATTGATGATAAGACAAACAAGTGGTTTGTCTGAAGAAGTTTAAGTTCATACCCGGTTGGTATGTGATCATTTTGTTATGATGAAAAGCTTATGCTCGGGGGGTATATGAGTATTGATGATGAACATATATAGAATTATATGTCAGTAAGTTTGAAATGAAAAGTTTTTTATAAAACAGAGTTGAATTGTGAAATTGTTCTGATTTTCAAAAGAACGTAGATGAGCTCTAAGTTTCACGAAGAACTTAGATTGAACAAGATCATAAGAATTTCTCTTCTATGTATAACGTAGTGTTGGATGAAACACGAGAACTTGAGAACTTAGAATGCTTTTAAGATCGATTTGACGAACGTGAATTGGAATACTACATGGAGGAATGGAAGCTTTGATAAACGAATGTCACTTGTGACATGGGCATAGTATCTTCATTTGAAATTCTACGTGACAGAATTTTGAATCTACTATTGCTTACACAAATTAATATAGAGGGATATACGAATTGGGGTATAGAATGTTAAGGGAGGAATAAGATAAGTGTCTATGAGATGTTTTATGTACTAAGTATTGTTTATAAGTAGCAATTGTCTTATTAAGAAATGAGAATGATGCAAATTGAAAAGACAAAGTATGGAAATGGAAGTTTAAAGTGAAAAATAGTTGAAAAGTTGTTTTAGGTTGTGAAAAGGAAAGGGATATGAGAAGGAGTTGACAATGATATGTCAAGAGTGAAATGTTTAAATTCGTGGAATTCAATGAAATTTATTGTTATGAACCAGTTATATTTAAACTTTAGCAATTTCAAGTTGTTTATGTCAATGAGTAGGTTATCCCAAAAAGAACGTAGACTGTTTAAGACGCATGATCCCTTTTGCGAAAGAACATAGAAAGATGAACCATAAGAATTTTATTATGAAAAAGGGAAGATAGGAATTAGAACAAAAGCAAGGATGGAAATAAGAATAATACAAGTTGAAATGGAAATGATGACGGCAAGAGTTGAATGATGATTTCAAAATGATGAATGTCATTATGCGATAGTTACATGAGTATAGTCTTTCCCCTTTAGATGTTCACACGCAATGGAACTCCGAGTTGACTATTAGAACTTAATAGAGACGTGATCGAATTATTAGTTGGTTCTCGCAGAATAATATCCATAATAAAAGGATTCCGGTACGGTAGAATATAAAATATTTAAGTTAAGAGCTGTAGTTAGTAATGTGGATTTAAGTTTTGAGATGCATCATATTTTGAGAATCCTTACAATTTATGATAACCCATTACGAGTTATATGATGTTTCGAATTTTATTCATTACCCAAGTTCTGTCATTGAGTTTAACTCTATGACCTAGTTTCAATTGAGATATCACTTGATTTCTCACTTTTTCTGCAAGAATTTTACAACCGAAAAGTTTATAAAATGTCCTTTTGGAACCAAGCCTTCATGTTACTGAGAAGTATTTGTGACGGGTCTGGCCAGCCCATATGACCAAAGACATCTCAGTAGTCGTCATTCTGGTCTTCAGACCCTATATCCCAATTATTCGTTTCAAAGTGATTCAAATTTCAAAAAATTTCATCTTGAATTGTGAACCCATACCCACTTATAAGTTGTCATGATACGTTTCCTCCAATCCTTGAAGCCAAGAAATATTAAATAGGTTGACTTATCTCAGTACCTAAGTTCTCATATCAGTATAATGATATATTTTCTCAGTTAGAGAGAGACACATCAAGTCATGAGGAAAAAAATGATCTCGGTAAGATAAATAAGCACGAGGCAATTTCAAGATATAGAAGGAATGGCATCATCCCATTCTATGAGTCGATATAGAAACTTTAAGGCTACTTTATTACGAGGTCATACATGAATGTTATGGGACTTAGCACGAAATAAGATAAAGGGATACGAATTTTCTTCACCCATGAAAGAAGTTATGACATTAACAATTAGTTGCTTAAACATAGATTTGAATATAGGGCATACCATCTTTTGAAAACGATAGATTTGACGTGAACGATTAGTTAAGAATCTTGAGTCGTAGGATGTTACGAAATTTGAAACACGAGAATGTTAGATCTAAGGGTTTTGAAGGACATAAATGAGTCAATATAAGAATATAAGATGATAAATGGATACGAAGCAACAACGTTGGAAAAATGATCACATGATGTGGAGAAGGAATCGAGAACGTTATGAGAACACGTAAATTTCGAAGACGAAATTTCTTTAAGGGGGGTAGAATGTAATAACCCAAAATTTTGGGCTTAAAAATATCAAAAATGAAGAAGGAATGTTATGAAGGAAACAAGTATGAAAGTAAACGTCGGTAATTGTCGATTTTGAGTAAATCGAAATTCCTCTTAAAAATTCAAACGAAATAATTTTTAAATATAAATAAATATATTTTTAAGTATATGTGAGATATTATTTAGTCAATTATTACACTAAGGGAGAAAAAGAAATATTTTTCCAATTTCTTAGTGATTTTCGAAAATTTAGGGAATAAGTGATAAAATTGTGATTATTGTGATCACTTGATTTTATGTGATGAGTTGTCATGTTTATCTTGTAGTATATGATAAGATAATAATCTTGTACAAATCAAGCATCGATTTTCGAAATTTATGAGGTGTATATGATAAGGTTTGAAAATGACATTTTTTTGTGATAAGTATGCTATGATATTTTTATAAAATGATAAGACAAGGTTAAGACTAAGCATTGATAATGTTTATCTCTTAGAAATGTGTAGAAATGTGATAAATATCATAGGAGATAATATTTTGGATATTAGTTTGCAGGATTTTCGAAAATAGTGTATTATTTTATGTGTGATCTTCGAAAATCACTAAATTTATGTGAAAATTATATCAAATAATTTATTTAATTATATACTTGATGAATATCATGATTTCTAGATCAATCTTATCTCCTAGAAATTATGTAAATTTCGAAATTCACAAAATAGGGTAGGAATGGAATTTTGTGAAATTTAAATTCTAGAAAACCCTAGTTTTCGAAAAATTGCTAAGAATTGTTCCAAAAATTTATTTTATGATATAAGATCATTATATTTATGTAATTTTTCATGAAAATAATATTAGTTATGAAAAGAATAATAGTTTGATAATTTATCCTTAATTTAAAATTATTTGCCGATAACTTTACTTTAGTACATAGAAATGACCTTAATTAATTTTCTTATGATTTATTTTATCATCTAAGATCTATATTGTGTCACATAGCTATTTATTGGAAGAAAATAAAATATGTATCACATATATTACATGAGGGCCGAAAATTTGAACTTAAATGTGTGAAATGAACATAAATATCATGCCTTAATTAATGAGGGGTTATAATTATAAAGATAAGATATTAATAGGTGTAAAGTAGAGATGATTATCAATTGAAACAAGTAACCTATAGTTTTGGAGTGTAATAGCCGAAATTTATGACTTATAAGGTTAGAAAAATTAATTTCCAACCTTATGATAATGACACCTTATCCTAAGTTGAAAATTTTGACTTTTCAATTATGATATTATTATAAGATAATATTAAAGTATATAATATAGAAAAAAATAAAAATCTATCCTAAGAGAAGAGAAGTGGCCGAACACACATACATACACTATATAAAGTGATAATTTATTTATTCTATGATAATTATAAGATACATTAATTAAATAATAAAATAACATAATAAACTATAGGATAAAATAAAATAATTGTTTCATGAGCCATAGGAGGTGACCGAAAATTAATAAGATAAGGTATGAGTTGTATTTTGATTTTTACACCAAGATATGTTATAATTTCAAAAAGATAAGATATGATGAGTAATTAAAGAATAGGATAAGATCAAAATTGTCTCATGTACAACTCATGGGGACCGAAATTTAATGAGATAAAAAGGAGTTGCAATTTTTGATTTTATATTAAGATATTTTATAAAGTAATGATTAAATACACTTTATAAACTCTATAAATAGGAGACCACCCCCATACCATACCTTATAACCGAAAATAGTAAGGAAATAGAGAGAAAAATAGAGAGTATTCTCCAAAGTACTCTTCGATCGTAGATAAAAAAATCATCGCCGACGTCGATCGAAATAAAATAAAAGGTTAGAAACCTTACTACTCTTATTATTTTATGCAAGAATATTAGAAATTCATATGTGATATGTTTTGTTACATGCTTTCGAAAATTATGTAACATACGTGAAATCTATGCTATATGTCGAAGCTATTAGGTAAATATGTTTATATGATGTGATAAGCATGTATTATGATTCTAATACCAAGATAGACATATTATGAAATTATATACCATGGTCGAAATTATGTAGGATCCATATGTTGATGAACATGATTTTTAATTGATGTTTTGAACATGAAATAATGATAGTTATTCATGCTTAAAATTGTATGATTTTATGTGGAATTATTAGAAAAATATTAGTACATGTTCTAAAGATTTCGAAAATAAGAGTGATCTTATGTTGAGAAATAATTCATGTTTAAATGTTATTATAACATATTAATGATGTAGATTCATAATATAATGTTGTATGAATTTATTGGAATTTCTAAAAATTAATTGTACCTAAGTCATATTTTCAAAATATGGACTTAGGACATCTTGATGAATAATTCATTATTAATAGAAATTATGTCATATTATTGATATATGATAATAATAATAATATATTATGTAAATTAATTTAAAATTTTCGAAGAATATATTGAAATTTTCGAAAATAGGTGACATGAAGGATTATGATGTCTCATGATATGTGAATCATAGAGACTTATAAGGATGTGACTGTGAATACGTAGAAATTGATTATATATATGTAAGATGAGAAGTAAAATCAGTATGTGACGAAGTAGTTATAAAATTAAGGTTCGTACGTTACGCCGAGTGATTTGAACTAAGGATAGAATAAAAGGATAGTACGTCCATTGTTTCGGATCGATGATTATCGGAAAGTATAGCGATGTACTAAACCTCGTTTCTCACGATTGAAAAATGGTCCTGCTCGAAGGAGAAAGAAACAGAAAGTGAACTAGTGTCGTAAGAACTATAAGTTCTCGAGGTGGGCTTTCTTATAAACCAAAAGAGATTTATGAAAATCTTTTACTATTATTACTTTACTGTTTTTCTGCAAAAGTTGAGATACGATATTGTCTACCAAAAATATTTTATGTTTTGTATATGTCCATTCGGGTTAAGTATTACGAATTCGGATCCTAAGCTTGAGGTGAAGGGGGAATTCTAGCTAGGGTTGTGTACACTTCAGCTTCTGAATCGGGTTTCGGTCAGTTGTTTCAGCCTCTGAACCGTTCGTGGTCAGTCGTGCGTCCGGGTGAAGGGAGGCCTCCTCCCTGCGTTAATCCATAGCCGACTTGGAATATACGTTATGAGAAAATGCCTGCGCAGGACATGTTTTGTGAAAGTAATGAAAATGTATTTAGTAAGCACGAGGCCTTTTTCAAACAAAACCCTTGTGTCTTACTGTGATGTAGGCAGTACAATATTTCGTAAAGTAAAATATTTTCGGCATGTGTCCACTGAGTGCATCTTTGTACTCAGCCCTGCATATTTGTTTTTAAATGTGCAAGTTGAGCGGGTGATGGAACAGAGCGGGAGTTGAGCGGAAATTTTTGTCAAGTAGTATGAAGAACTTTTTGGTTCACCTTGAGAATGCATGTCTCACACGTTTTATTCCGCTGCCAAACTCTTGAACTCTTTAACAGTTTGTTGCTATGTTAAGTTCTTGATATTCCTGTTGAAAGCATTGTAAGAGTTGTTGTTTTGTCCAAACGTTCATATCAACTCTTTATATACGTTATTTTGCCCATCCTAAATCTCGTCCTGTTTGGAAACATCCGTATTTCTTCATAGATGAATTGAGTTGAAAACCCTATTCTTTTAATATTTATGTAATTCAAACCCCAAGTCACGGTCCGGTAAGGATAAACCAAACCGGGTTGTGACAAATTACCTTACTTGAAGTAGTTTTCCACCAATTTCCTACTTAATTATGGATTAAAATTGAAATTAAAATTTTTAGTGTGTGTTGGTGTGTGAGTGCCGAAAATTTGAGGGAAAATGAGGTTGATGGTGATCTTATGTTATTAGAAAATATCTAGAAGGTTTATGTATATTTAATGTGAATTTTACTTCCATTTCATTAATATTTTGTACTAATTTCAATAAATTATAAATACACCTCAAATTTTACTAAGGTTATACCTTAGTAAATTTTAATTATTAGAACTATATTTCTAATAATTAATAAAATTTAAAACAATTTATATCCATGATTGAAATTAAATTCATATAGCACAATTTAAATTCTTTCAAAACAACCGGAGAAGAGCTCGGGTAATTTGACAGGTATGGCACAGTTAAACGGTGTACCTATTATAGTTCTGTTTGATACGGGAGCTTCACATTCTTACATTTCTACCGCATGTGTAGACAACCTTGAACTTCCCGTAGAACAAAACTGAAATAGGTTTCAAAGTGATTACTCCGGTAGGCGGGCGACGAGAGTTGATAAAATATGTCCTAATTTAGAGTTCGAGTTAGGATCACCCGGTTGAGAGTCGAATCATTACGCCTCCTATGCATGTGGGATGTAGATATTATTCTAGGCATGGATTGGTTGACAAAGAATTTTGCAACGATTCGCAGAACAACGGAGATTGCGTTTCAACCACCAGGAAAAGAACCCACTCGCTTTTATGGGATTGATGAAAGAAAAAGACGGGTGCCTATGATTTCAGCTTTGCAGAAAATTCAACTAATTATTTTAATGCTTCTTAATTTTCAAAAATTACACCATATAATTCTTTTATCACTAAATATTAATAAAATAAATTTATTCAAGCAAATTAATAGCTTAAACAATGATTCATTTCATTTTATAAGGAAAATTTCCACATAAAAATAATTAATGCATTCTATAGCATAATTTCTATTTAATAGCATTTTTCATTCAAACACACATTAATAATCACAAAATTCACATCTTATCATAATAAAACTCATTTCTAAGAATTCTCTAAGTTTTCAAATCTCATATTTCTCAATTAAGAAATAATCGAATTTCTATAAATTAATAATCCATCATATGCCTCTTTATAAATTCTTATGAATTAAATAGCTTATAAGCCCCTAATTATACTTAATTAGGTTTTAATTAATACTATAAGATTTTCGGGTTACTACATTCCCTCCCCCTAGGGGTTTGCATCGGTCGGTCGGTTCGACCGACCGACCGAAATTTTCAAAATCGAAAACCAAACCGAATGAATTTTTTTGAACCGAACCGATTTATAATTTTGGATCGATCGAAAACCAAACCGAAAAGACCGATCGGTTTCGGTCGGACCGAAAAACCGACCGAAATATAAATTATATATATATTTTTTTAAATAAACATATTTTTATACTAATTATTTAATTAAAATATTATTTAATTATTATATAAAATATATAAATATATAAAATAATAGTTTCGGTTCGGTTCGATTCTGACCGATCCTAAAACGTAAAATCAAAACCGAACCGAAACCGATTTTAATTAAAATTTTGAACCGAACCGAAAATCAACTTCTTAAAACCGAATCGAATCAATCGACCGAAACCGATCGGTTCGGTCGGTTTTTCGGTTCGGTTCGGTCCATGCACACCCCTACCTCCCTTACAAAAATTTCATCCCCGAAATTTAGTACTTCGTAAAATAGGTCAGGATACTTCTCCTTCATTTGTTCTTCTAGCTCCCAAGTCATTTCTTCTGGACCGTGATGTTTCCACTGAACTTTCACTAAAGGAATAACTTTATTCCTTAACTTTTATTCCTTCCGGTCCAGAATGCAGTCAGGTCTTTCTTCATAACTTAAATCAGCATCGGGAACTATTCGTCATAAGGAAGGATGTGTTTTGGGTCATACACATACTTCCTGAGTTGAGAAACGTGGAAAACAATGTGTACGTTAGCGAAGTTAGGTGGCAACGCTAATCTATATGCTACCGGCCCGATCCTTTCCAATACTTCATAAGGTCCAATGAATCGCGGCTTGAGTTTCCCCTTTATGCCAAAGCGATGAACTCCTTTAGTTGGAGAAACTTTGAGAAAGACTTTGTCTCCTACCTCGAAATTCAATTTCGTACGACGATTATCAGCATAAGATTTCTGCCTATCTTGAGCTTCCTTCATTCTCTTCTTTATTTGTCGTACTATCTTGACCATTTCTTCTATTGCTTCAGGCCAAGAATTTTCCGTTCTCCAACTTCGTCCCAGTAAAGGGGTGACCTACACTTCTTTCCATATAGTGCTTCATAAGGAGCCATGTTGATCGTAGCTTGATAACTGTTATTATAAGGGAATTCAATTAATGGCAGAACTTGTTCCCATTGATCTCCCCTATCTAGTACCACCGTTCTGATCATGTCTTCTAGTGTTTGAATCGTTCTCTCGGTTTGACCATCCGTCTGAGGATGGAAGGCGATACTAAAATTTAATCGAGTACCCAATTCTTTTTGAAAGGTCGTCCAAAACCGAGAGGTGAATTTGGTGTCTCGATCAGATGTGATTGATATCGGCACCCCATGCAAGCGAACGATTTCTGGAACGTAAATATGTGCTATCTTATCCGCTCCGTACGTTATTGGAATTGGAATAAAAGAGCACTCTTGGTTAATCGATCAATGATTACCCAGATAGCAGTGTTTTCTCGTCTAGACTTGGGTAATCCAATAACAAAGTCCATTGCAATGTGATCCCATTTCCATTCTAGAACTTCAAGAGGCTGCAATTTTCCATACGGTCTTTGATGCAAAGCTTTTACTTGTTGACACGCTAAACATCGTTCGACGTAGGATGCAATGTCTTGTTTCATTCTTGTCCACACGAATTTCTGTTTGAGATCTTGATACATCTTCGTGCTTCCAGGATGTGCGGCATACGGAACGTTATGAGCTTCACTTAAAATTTCATTCTTCAATCTTTCGTCATTAGGCATGTATATACAATTGCCAAACATAATCGCATTATCTCCCGCTTCGTGATATTCCGAAAGATTTCATGTTCTGATTTTCGCTCGCAATGTTTCGAGTTGTTCGTCTCGTCTTTGCGCTTCAACTATTCGAGCTCTCAAGTCCGGAAGTACAACTAACGCTGCAATAATTTCTTGAATATTCTGAGGAGGCAATACTACTTCCAGCTTCATTCTCTCAAACTCTTTTAGCAATTCTTCTTGATCTGTAAAAAGAATTCCTAATTTTTCCTGATTTTTCCTACTCAAAGCGTCAGCGACGACATTAGCTTTTCCTGGGTGATATTTGATCTCGCAATCATAATCTTTGACCAGCTCGAGCTGTCTTCGTTGTCGATATTTAAATCTTTTGTTCGAAAAGTACTTGACTTTTATGATCCGTGAAAATTTCACATCTTGATCCGTATAAATAATGCCTCCAGATTTTCAATGCATGGACGACAGCTGCGAGTTCCAAGTCATGAGTAGGATAATTGTGTTCATGGATCTTCAGTTGTCGCGAAGCATATGCAACGACTTTCCCTTCTTGCATTAGAACGCATCCTATCCCGTTTCTAGATGCATTCGTGTATATGGTATATTCCTTCTCGGATCGGTATTGTTAAGATGGGAGCATTGGTCGATCTTTCCTCGAGTTCTTGGAAGTCGTCTTGTGATCGGGGTCCATTGAAATTTCACCCCTTTCTTCAACAATTGTGTCATTGGCTTAGCGATTTTGGAAAATCCTTCAATAAATCTCCTGCAATACCCAGCTAAGCCCAGAAAACTACCAATCTCATTTGGAGTCGTAGGTGATTTCCATTCCTTTACCGGTTGGACCTTTGCAGGGTCAACTTTTATTCCTTCTGCCGAAACTATATGTCCAAGAAAGTTCACTTCTTTCAGCCATAAATCACACTTGCTAAACTTAGCCTATAGTCTTTGTGTTCTCAACTTTTCCAACACAATTCGCAAGTGCACTTCATGTTCTTGTTCACTCTTAGAATATATCAGAATATCATCGATAAATACTAACACAAATTTATCGAGATATTCACGAAAGACACGGTTCATAAGATCCATAAACACAGCTGGAGCATTGGTTAACCCAAACGGCATCACCACAAATTCGTAGTGCCCGTATCGGGTCCTAAAAGCGGTTTTAGGTATATCTTCGGGTTTGATCTTCACTTGATGGTAACCCGATCTCAGATCAATCTTCGAAAATACCTTTGCTCCTTTTAATTGGTCAAACAAGTCATCGATCCGTGGTAATGGGTATTTGTTCTTTAATGTCACCTTATTCATCTCTTGATAATCAATACACATTCTTAAGGTGCCATCCTTCTTTTTGACGAATAAAACCGGTGCTCCCCAAGGCGACGCACTTGGTCGGATGAATCCCAAGTCCAAAAGTTCTTGTAATTGGACCTTCAACTCTTGTAGCTCCTTCGGAGCCATCCGATATGGTGCTTTAGAAATTGGTGCTGACCCTGGTTCCAGATCGATAACAAAATCCAATTGTCGATCCGGCGGTACACCTGGTAACTTCTCTGGGAATACGTCCGGATATTCTCGAACAATTGGCACGTCGTCAGTTTAAGTGCATACGCTTTCTGATGTTGAGGTTGAAGTTGAAGAGATTGGGGTTGCATCTGTTGAGTAGAAGTTTCTGGATTTGAAGTCACTTGTGGAGGAGGAAGTTGATAACGTGGCTGTTGTGAATATCCGGTCATTGCTTTTACTATTTGGACTGGTCGGAACGATTTTACTCTCTCTCCTCTCCCAACCACATTCTGTCTATACGGACAAGAAGAGGCGAAATGACCAAACTGTCCGCACGTATAACATGTGTTGCTTCCGCTTCGGCATATGCCAAAGTGTGGGCGGTTGCATTGAGGACACATAGGCGGCCTCATCTGGTTCGGAGGAAGGAATGTTGGTCCAGGTATTGATGGTCGGAATGATCTTGATATTGTAAGTCCTTGCCTCTGAAAAGGCTTCTTGCTTGTAAATCATTTGGTTTCCCACTTCCTTTTTCCTTTATACCTTTGTTCCATTTGAGAAGGCTTCGATGAAACTAGACTTTGGGGTATGCTGCATTCGCTTGACCGTAGTCTTCTCATTCGATCAGATTTCCATTTCCATGTCTAGCGCGCGATTAAGGGTTTCAGCGTAAGACATAGGTGGCTGAGTGGCCAGAATGATCTGAATTTCAGGTCGCAGTCCGGAACGGAACATCTCTGCCATCTTCTCGTCGGTTTTCACTTTATATGGTGCATATCGGGATAACGTGATGAATTCCCGATCATATTCCGCCACACTCCTGCTTCCTTGCTTTAGGTTCATGAACTCGATTTCTTTCTGTTTCCGATAACTTCGCGGAATAAACTTGGCATACAGTTCATCCTTAAACTGATCCCATGTGAAATTCGCCATTTGTTCTAGTGTGAAGGTTTTCTGTCTGGCCTCCCACTAGAAATCCGCGGGTCCTTTCATCATAAAATTTATACACAAGCAGACATTCATGATCATTACATTCCAAGAATTTGAATATTCGTTCTACTGTGCGTACCCATTCTTCGGCTTCGGCAGGACTACCAGCCCCCGGTAAAGTTCGATGGGTTTTGACGAAGGAAAAGTTTGGCTATTTTCCGATTTGGGGGAGAAGGTTCACGATCAGGAAAATTTTGAGAAGTGGCTTCACTGTCTCTTTCTTCTAAACTTGGGTTTCTTCTTCTTGGAGGCATACCGATACAAAAGAAAAATATTATTTCCACAACAACAGTTGATACAAGATTACAACAAAGGAATGAGATTTCATATTATAGCAAGATTCAATCATCACAAATTTTTAAAGACACAATTATTCAACACAACAAGGATAAACAACATTTTATAATTTACGTGAAAATTGCCTCATTGAGGACTTTTACAAAATAAGTTAGTTTCATTAGTATCACGATAGTTCCGCTTGCTTCATATTTCACTCCCCTAGCTAGACTTAAAATCATTTCTCCTAATCATCCATCTCTTCTCCGAGCCAAAACTCGACTTACTATACTTGGTATACAACCTCTCGCCGTAACGCTTCCAAAACAAGACGGAGGTGTTCTCTATGCAACTCGCATTCTGGAATAGATGAGAATACCATCGATAAAACCAAGACGAAGCTATCCGACATCGATGGAAAACTCGATTCATCGATCCATGAAGATCGCCGCGCATTGGTCAAACCAAACGGCATCACGATGAACTCGTAGTGCCCATACCGCTCAACGCGGTCTTCGCAACGCCCTCCTTCCCGATCTTCGCTGATGGTAGCGACCTCAAATCGATCAGAGAAGACACTCACCTTTGAGCTGGTCAAACAGATCGCCGATCCTGGAAGAGGATATCCGTTTCGATCGTCGACTTATTCACTCTCGTAGTCAATGCACATCCGCATCGACCCATCCTTCTTCTTGACGAACGTAATCTGGCGCCCCCACGGCGACACGCTAGGTTGGATAAAACCTAGATCCAACAGCTCCCGCAATGCGCTTTCGTTCTTGCAATTCCTTAGGTGCCATTACGATGGTGCCTTCGACATCGGTTTCGCTCCCGGTTCCGCATCAATAGGGAATTCCACTCGTCTCAAAGCGGAAAACTCGCAAGTCCTCGAAACACGTCCGATATTCACACACCATCGGCTCCTCTTGCAATCGCATACTGCTCATCGTGTGCCTATCAAACTTACCAAGAAAGTCCGACAGCTTTCCTTCCCGATCATCCTCACCGCCTTGATGCTAAGATCATCGCACGCAAACACCCATCCTTATGCCATGGAAACAAACTTCCACTCCTTCTACTGTTCGAAAAGCAACTTCTCTCGAGACAACGATAGTTGCCTGTTTTTCCAATCAATCCATGCTAAAGATGACATCGAAATCTTCCATTCCGATGACATGCAAATCGACAAGGACCTTCTGCTCACGTATTTCTACCTCTGGTTCGGCATATCTCTTTTGCTTTAGCACTTTGTTGGGATGCTAATTTGTGGTACTCTGTGATTCCTTGGGTACCAAACCCAACCTCTCACACGCGATTCTCAAACGAGAGAATGTGAGGCTCTCGATCAAATAAAGCAAAACGGGTATATCACTCATATGGATTATACCGCAAGATTTGGGAGCTTGTCTTTGCTGCTGCCGATTCAAGGCGTACACCATTGCTTGTCGGTGGCCTTTGGTTTGTCGGCCTAGGTGACCTCCTGCCGTTGTTTGTCCTCGGGAGCCTCGACCGCTCATGAGTGGATGTCGCTTCATGGCGGCTGACCGCCGCCCTCCTAACGGACAATCTCGAGCGTAATGTCCAGATTTCTTACAACGATAACACTCGATGCTACTTGCTCGCACTCGCCGAAATGATTCCTCCGCATTTCGGCACCAAGGTTTTTCCACACCGCCTCACCGCCGCATGGGTTGGAAATTCCTTCCCAAGGTCGCTTTTCTCTTGAACGCCGGATTCCTTGGAATCACTGACCGCCTCGTTCCCTCGAACACCGATCGCCTCTCCTCGATCTTCCCATTTCCTTTTTACTCTTCTGCGCCGCCTAGCTGTCCGGTGGCATTGTTCTCTCGGGAAACATTGACTCAATGTTTAAAGCCGGTTCAGGATTGCGATACGATGCATCTTCCCGATCGACGAGCAAAATTCGATCTCGGCCGGAGTCCTCTCTCGAACACGCTGCGCCGGCAGCCTAAGTGCCAACCAGTACGTAGCATAACGCGACGATTTATGAACGAGCGATCGTTTCGGTGACCGCCCTTCTTCCTCGACGAAGATTCCGCAGTCGTTCTACCTTCGCCGCTCGTAAACGCCAGCACGCATTTTCCATGAGTTCTTCCTTGAAATCTTCCCACGATACCTTGCCCACCGTCTCGGTGTTAGTCATTCTCACGTATTCCCACCGTAAATCGCCTTCCTCGGTAGTCGAAAGATCGCGCATTCGACTTTTTCGCTTCTTCGCACCGATGTATTCAAGATCCTTCGTGGATCGATCCATTCTCGGCGTTGATCGGTTCACCGAGACCGTCGAATGTAGGGGATTCTTCCCACGAAAACTCTCGATCGCATGTCGCTGAACCAAAGGTGGTTCTTGGGCTTCTTCCACGTTATTGTTTCTCTGGTTCCTTGTTCTCGGCATTCTGTACCGACGTTTGAAACATTAGAAACACGTTCGCATAGATAACCGGGTATCATCGCATAACATATATCATCACCCATAACCACATATCATCACATATATCATATATCACGCACGATCACATATAAACATGCAACTCGCTAACACATCATCGTTATGCATTCCACATAACATTATCATCACACATCACACGTATCATATATCACGGCATAGCTCATATCACATATAAGCACCAAGATAAACATCCCGCCATAGACATGCGTTAGTATCAAGAATATTCAAGGTCCATGAAGGATCACAAAATACAAGATCAAGGTATGTCACCAAAATGTTAGATATGAGCAAAAGAATCGACTCGTTATCGCTAAAAGATGCCGCTCGTCCATGCTTCTAGCAGACTCTGCGATCGCACACCGCACACACCGACTACCTAGATCTATGTCCTCCATATCCGCCCACTACTCTCCGCTCGTCCCAGCGGTTCCATTCTCGCCTCCTCATCTCTCTCTTCCTATCGTGCTCAATTGGCCGCCGCGTAAAAGCGATCCGCATGGAAGCAAGCTCGTGGGTATGATCCCATCCGAGCCGTGCTCGATTGCTCGAGTATCGTGAAAGCAGGCTCGAGTCCCCGCCTCGGTGCTTGCCCTTCCTCAACATGCTCGACCATCGTAGTCATCGGCTATCCGATCACCGGGTCCTCCGAGCCTCACTATCCTCCTCGCCCTCCTCGGGTCTTCCTCCTCCTCGTAGTCTCCTTCCTCGATGCCAACCCGATATGATTCGGTGGCATGAAGATTCGATCCGGCTTCTTCCCCGCCACCGCCGGATGGACAATCTCTCACCCGGAGGTTCGCCTCAAAATCGCTCCGGTCCTTCGGAAGGTAAGGATCGTCGATGGAGGTGTAGTGACCGTGTATCCTCGACGACCGGTGATCGCCTCGAGCGATGGTCGCTCTCCCAAAGGCTTTTCGAACATCATCCCTATCATCAATCTAGATCGGTCTTCGAACATGCCTTGCTATCACATCTCCCTCAGATAGTATACCTCGATGGTCGGTCCACTGTCTCCATACTCGAGCGGCGAACTCTGAAATCCAAGGTAAGGTGCTCGTGATAGATCCCGACTAACATCACGCACTTGCCTTCTCGCCCACGGTTGCCAACCTGTCGGTAGCCTTTCTGTCATCCGATAGTAAGCCTCATACTCAGATACTTTCCCACTATCTCGGATCTTTCTCCACAATCCAACAAATCTCCCAAGAAATACTCCCAATGGCTCATGGACATTCCTGGTACATTCCCTGAATTTACGGATATGCTCATCCATCCTGTGAGATCTTAACCAATGTTGTCTGGGCCACTGAATATCCATAAACCTACATGTTAGTTTATCAAAATAACAACAAATATTCACGCTCCTTTTTTTCTCGCCCTAATATCCGGGTAATCATGTCTCAAACACATGTTCATTTCAACACATATCAATATCAATATCGATATTCATCATAATAATCACGTAAGCAACACAGATTCACTTACGTACACTCGCTTATCAAAATAAACAAGATTTTCAATCAACAACGCATTGCTATGTAAACACATAGACTTACATCAACCATACGTGATCACATCAATCACATCATTTCATATAAACGATTTTCACATCACAGTCGCATAGGCCCTTCCGTCCCATCGACAAATCATTTCCACATCCACATCACCATCCAACCACATCTCATCCACATCACGTAAACTCTTACCAGGCCAAAACACATGAAACCAAGATCACATCAACTCACATAACCACATAAAGCATCAGCAATTAAACACATACCTCATCCCATTTTTAAAGGAGGCGGCCTAACGGTGAGATGAGGGTAGTTGTACCTGATAAATAGTTTAGAAGAACAAGTTCTAAACACTCAATTTCAAGAATGCACATGATATAAAGCAAACAAACTGCTTTGATATCGGATAACAAAGCTAGAGGTCAAAGCCAAGAACCATTGCTCTGATACCACGTTGTCACGCCCCAATTCCCAAGGGAAGGCACGGATGTCGGGGTATGATTAAAGGGATTAAGAAGCGGGAAGAAGGGGAATACATATAACATACATGATAAGAAGATGTGACCATGAAATCGGGCAAGATCTCCTCTATAACTAGGACATATCCGAAGAGGGAGGGGCGCAAACAATCCAACAATGTAATAATATCGATATCATAACCTCAATGAAACATGATCTTGGTTTATAATAGGTAATGCAAGAAAGCAAAATGGCATTACACCCTATCGACTAGACCGGTCGACTATATAGCATGCTCATATCGAGGCTCACAAAGATAATAACATAATAGCAAATCTTGTTCCCAATCGAAAGCAAAACAAGGGACAAGAATACATCAACATCGAATACGATATAACACAACATCGCTGGAAGCATAGCATGAAGAACCCGCAGCCCACCCCCTCGCCGCCTGCCCAGCCCTCCTCCATCCGTGAAAAGATTTGAAAAGAGTTTGGGGTAGTACTAGCGCACTCACCGGGTTTTATCATAAATAAAAAGAATCATGATGTCGTGTTCGAGCACTTACCTTAGAAGGTTTTAAACGTAAGTCCACTTCTAAGTAAGCAAAATAGATTTTTATTTTTCGATACCGATCCGTTATTATCGTTACTCCCATCATAGAACCAAGAACCACGGCTCGAACGTATCCCGCCAGCCCATCACATCTCATTCATTCGCCCGAACATATCCAACAAACCACAATATCTCGGCCCGAACATATCCAACACCCCATGCCCGAACGATCCGGCCGGCTAACTCGGTGTGGACTTGTGAGTCAAACTCGCCGTAACCATAACCACCTCATTACCATTTCGTGTGGACTTAGGGTCATCCCTTCGTAACCATAACCACGTGTTCGGGGTCTATCCCCTTACGATCAATACTCAAGATGGTGATCAACCCACCGAATAGAGATCCGTGCACAATCACAATAGAACCATATCTCGGATCAGAGAACAGTAATAACTTCACCAAAACATTTTACGGTGCACATGTTTTATTTTGAAATATCAGAGTAAATAACTCAAAATAAGCATATATAACCCAACTCGAATGCATTTAAAACGCCAACCGGAGATATCTACGGATCCGATGACTTCACCGATCGCACCGGTAGTTACACGTAACAAGACGGAACAAATTTTGGGGTTACATCCCACAAAGCAAAGCAACAACGTGATCCAAACGAAGATCGTAGCAAAACTAGGGTTTTCGACTTCTCAACTCCACATTTGGCACCCTCCGGTTTTCAAATCAACTCGATGCGTAAGGAAATATATTCGTGGCCTCAAGACCTATAATAGGGTACTTTCAAAATATGCATGCATGCAAGTCGACTCAAGTCTTAGCAACAAGAAGTTTCAAAATCGATGCTATCCTCGATCTAGGATAAACCATCCAAAATCGATGCATGAAAATGGAAACATAAGAAATATGCATAACGACGAACATGGAATGACAAACTATGTTGAAAATGGATAACCCGGGCATGTACTTCCTTTAGAAAACTCGAAGCAACGGAAAACATCCCGACATGCAGAAACGCAAAAAACAGAAAAACGGAATCGGTACTTTAGTAGAATGCATAGCCCGGAACTCAAAACCTAAAGGACCCGTAGCCAAAAGGTGGCTCGGTGGCCACCAAATCGGCGGCCACAAGCTCACGGCGGCGTGAATGGGGCGGCGGCGGTCTTGGCCAAATCGGCCGGCCTCCGGCCGTTTTCCCGCCTCGTCCCTTTAGAATCCCGAGTTCTATGCTATACGATCTACTAAAAGGCGGAATCAAAACAAGAAAAGGACAAAAACAGAAAAACGGGGCTGCCGGGGGGAGGTTGATCGGCGGTGGTGGTGGCGGCAACAAGAATGGCGCCCGCCGAGCCTCCCGGCCGATCCCCACCTCCAAAGGCTTCCACAACAGCACTGGAGCTGCTCGGCTCTTCCATAAACACAGAGAGACGAAGGAAAATGAACGTTGAAACTGAAGGCCCTAGCCTCCTATTTATAGGAAAGCGAGGGTCACAATGTCATGCAAGCTGCACTTTTTCAAAACGCAAAAGGACGCAACTTTTGCAAACAGACTCAAATTTAGCAAACTTGTACCCATGGACTCGAAATAAAATACCGGACACAACGACTATAAACAAGATATGCTTTTAAAAGACCAATGAAAGTCCGATTTTCGATAACTTCCCTGAGTGCCAAACCTTCATAGGTGGTCGAAAACTCGCATACTTAGTGTCTATGAATTAGTCATAAGACACTCTTCACAACGCCTCGAGGTTTCGTGACGGTCGCATCACCGAAACAAAAAGTCAACCTTTTGACCTTTTTCTCGAAAAACATGCCATGCAAAACAGAAGCTTAGAAAGGATGGGGTATCACAATGGTTGCTGTTCAAATTCATAAATTACATCAGCAGAAGTCAAGGCTAATGTAATTTCTGGGAGAGGAGATAAAGGAGGCGAAGGGGTCTTCAAAGCAAAAGGTTGGTCATATAAATCCAAGTCGACAAAGTCCATCGAGGCCCAAGAGGAAATAGTGATCATCATTATCACAAAACTCATAAGTAGGACTAGAAGAAACAACAACTGGGGTTCGGTTTAATTTCTTTGCTTTTGGGTCTAAGATATCGATAAAATTTGATAAGTCTTTGGGATAAACCGATCAAAAGGACGATAGGTAATCTTGGAGGATCTCTATCTTCCTATACTAATTCTTGATAAGATTTACAAATTGTTCGAGGTTACCGTGATTACGCACTCCATATCCGGACGTACATAATCCAAAGCAATTTCAGATGCCCATCCTCGCCAGGAAGGAGGTAGAGCTTGTACTAGTTGGAGCAGCCCGTCTAACTCAGCCACTCCACACCTCATCACCGACTTCCACATCATCATGTACTGATTGAGAAAGAACGGCATGTTCTCGCTCTTCTCTCATCTTAAAAGAGAAGAATCTATCAACGCCTAATCCCGACAAATTTATTATCGACATTCTTTCGAGCGGTAACCTTCTTCCTTGCCATCCTATAATCAAATATAACTTACATGCGGATCAAAACAATCATATATCACTTATATTCATACATGCTACATAACAATAATTCACCATACTCAAGAACTATTTTCAATATATGCATACATATTCACTTCTACACATAATGCACAAATTACTTTACCTGGTTGAGCTGAAGAGATGGACTGGAACACTGAGCTCTTATCAATAACTCAAGGTTTATAAGAAAAGGTTGGCTCAAGAAAGAAAATTCACAGGACCAGAGCGAACAACTGCTCTGATACCACTCTGTCACGACCCGACAAATTAATTATGAGATTAACTAACTAATCAGGTCGTGACTGGTTAAGACATTAAAATTTTGTACAATTAACGGTTTAAGTGAAATAAAATTTTCGACAACCGGGCAGCATATCCTCTAGAATATGGATAAGCCAACCTGCACGCAGCAAATATCCAACAACAAGTAATAACAAAAACTGAGGTCACAGCCT
Source organism: Salvia rosmarinus (assembly GCA_036937905.1). Classification (NCBI taxonomy): domain Eukaryota; kingdom Viridiplantae; phylum Streptophyta; class Magnoliopsida; order Lamiales; family Lamiaceae; genus Salvia; species Salvia rosmarinus. The sequence continues at coordinate 35,388,096 of CM072818.1, forward strand.
CAACGATATGTATAACATTTACAAGGATTTTCATAAGTATTGTTTCAAGTTTTCAAGTTAACAACGGAAGAGTAGTGAATGTCATGTATGAAGACACGACATTCAGGCACAACTATTTACAACAAAATGAATCAACTAAACTCAGTTCCAGACCCATAACTCTTCCACGCTCAACCTGCATCAAATAAAACATTTTCGGGTATGAGTACCAAAGAGTACTCAGTGGGTAAATGCCAAACGTAATTTTCAAACTTATACTTTCTTTTCAAATAAAAAAAAAATTAGAAAACAATGGAATAATGATTTTATAAGAATCTTTCATTATCATATCACCACACTTTCTTTCTTGAAACATACCGCATCACATACCCGAGTTGGTCCTGAAGGATCTCAACTACGGTCATACCCATCTACGCTATCCCAGAATGGGAAGAGGCCTCCTCCCAAATACCATGGCGGCCTACATTTGCAAGCTCACGCCTATAAATCGCACAAGACATAATATTTTCCTACAGTAGATAGGTAAATCAGTCATACCCACAAAGTGGTAAAACATTCATTTTTAACATATCCATAATGTGGTGATTAAAATAATTTACTAATAGAAATAAATTCAAAGCATAACATTTACTTTGCTCAAATGAATTTGCAAAGAATTACCCACCGACTATCGCTCGGTCAAAAGTTTGTTTCTCGTCCTTACTTCTCGACTTCCTTTGTTTGATCCTTGTAACATAAGATTATCATTGAATTTAGCAAACTTCATTACTCATTGAAACATATTATCACTAAATCTTAGTTTTGCCTAATCTAAAATTAGGTTAAGCTTATTTTATTACTTTATACTAATTTCTTAATAACTAAATTCCTAGATAACTATATGACATACTATTCAAAGAAGTTAAACCACTTTAAGTAATCACATTTCACTTACTTATCTTATCATAAGTCTATTATTTGATTTCACATAACGTCTTATTAATAAACAATTTCTACCGAAATTTTAGCAGAGTAACGTTTATAATATGAATAGCCCAATTAATCCAAACTCATCAAATATCATCCCAAACTTCCCAACATGATCACCATATACTTAAATATGCATTTAGGAACTTAAAACAAGATTAAACTCATTCATTTACACTTTAATCGCCTAATGGCCTTCAACTACATATATAAAAATTTCAATAGTTTTACACTCTAATTTCCATTTAACATCAAATTTCTCATAATTATACTCATTTAGCATCAATGATCATTAATCCATGATCCATTCAAATCTTAACCAAATTTCATCACATAAAATCATAACTTATACTAAACTTTAATTTTCTAGTTTTCACACCTCATGTCCATAAATTCTTATAAATTCAACTTAAGAATTATTTTTATCATAGATCTCAAATATCATATCAAATATATCAAATAAAATAAAGAAATCAAGGTTCAAGTCTTCCCCTTCATTTTCAAAAATTAGGGCATTTTATATATGTTGAATTAAATTCCCATAAATTCATTTTATGCATTATTTATATCCCTAAGCATAAATATCATGTCAAGTGGATCAAATAAAATCAAAATCATTAAGTTCCTATCATTCCTTATTTTCAAAAAATTTAGGAAATTAAACAAACATGATTAAATTTTGATTTCTTTAATCATATGATGTTTATATTCATTACTAAACATATATTTAAACTCAATTCAACTAAATCATATCATATCATTCATATACAAAAATTAGGGTTCATGAAGGATTCTTTAATTTTTCAATTTCATGAATTTAAAGAATTTAAAACCATAGCATATGTTAATTAAGCTTCATAAACATAATTAATTCAATAAAGATAATAAAAATTAAACAAATCAACCATAATCACACCTTCACATTTTTGAAAACCCTAGGTGTGTAGAACTATTCATCAATTTAAATCATGGAAACTTTGCTTAATTGAAGTAATTACATTACTTGAAGTAGTTTTCCACCAATTTCCTACTTAATTATGGATTAAAATTGAAATTAAAATTTTTAGTGTGTGTTGGTGTGTGAGTGCCAAAAATTTGAGGGAAAATGAGGTTGATGGTGATCTTATGTTATTAGAAAATTTCTAGAAGGTTTATGTATATTTAATGTGAATTTTACTTCCATTTCATTAATATTTTGCACTAATTTCAATAAATTATAAATACACCTCAAATTTTACTAAGGTTATACCTTAGTAAATTTTAATTATTAGAACTATATTTCTAATAATTAATAAAATTTAAAACAATTTATATCCATGATTGAAATTAAATTCATATAACACAATTTAAATCTTTCATATGTAAAAATTCAACTAATTATTTTAATCTTCTTAATTTTGAAAATTACACCAAATAATTCTTTTATCACTAAATATTAATAAAATAAATGTATTCAAGCAAATTAATAGCTTAGACAATGATTCATTTCATCTTATAAGAAAATTTTCCACATAAAAATAATTAATGCATTCTATAGCATAATTTCTATTTAATAGCATTTTTCATTCAAGCACACATTAATAATCACAAAATTCACATTTTATCATAATAAAACTCATTTCTAAGAATTCTCTAAGTTTTCAAATCTCATATTTCTCAATTAAGAAATAATCGAATTTCTATCGATTAATAATCCATCAAATGCCTCTTTATAAATTCTTATGAATTAAATAGTTTCTAAGCCCCTAATTATACTTAATTAGGTTTTAATTAATACTATAAGATTTTCGGGTTACTACACTATGATCCTAAGCATATAATACATCAAGAGGAGATTATTCTTGAGCCAGACTTGAGCTACGAGGAAAGACCAGAATGCATTCTAGACAGAAAAGAGCGTAAGCTAATGAATAAGTTCATTCCTTAGTAAAAGTTCAATGGAATCGCCATGGTTTAGAAGAAGCAACATGGAAATTAGAAGACCAGATGAAAGGAAGATATCCGAGTTATTTTCCAAGCACGAAATATCGAGACCTAAATTATTTTGGGAAATGTAGTAACCCAAAATTTAATGATCCTAATTAGAGTCTAATGACCTAAATTAGAGCTTAATTAGGAGATGATTAGAGGCTTATGGGCTTTACATCCCTAATGATAAAGGAATGTGCAATGAATTAAAAAGAATAGAAATTCGATTAATTTAAATCGAAGAAAGAGAAATTCGAAAAATTTCGGATCTAGTTCGAAATGGATATTTTGGAATAAAATAGTGAATATGTGAATGAGTAATTAAGTTTTGAATGGAAATTTAGTTATATGAAAATATTTATTTTAAAATAGGATTTAAATTATTATTGATGTTCGATTTAATTAGAAATTTCAATGAAATGATATTTAAATGAAATGAAGGCCTTAATAATTTTATTTAATTATGTTTTGGGGTGAGAAAATATTGGAAATTTTTGAGAATTTAGAAATAAATTAAATAATTGTTTGAATAATAGTTTATAAAAAAGGGTTAAAATTTTATTTTAGAGATTGTATTATAGTAATGAAATAATTCATTATGAATCTTTATAATAAGAGAAAATTAAAAGATGTCCAAATTTGGAAATGGATATTATTATGTTAATATTAAAAATAGAATGGAAATTAAAGGTAATTATTAAATAAATAATATTAAAAATACCTAAATAAATCTAGAACTTTCTATATTAATCATAAAGCTTCATTTTTCTTCTCATTTCTCCTCTATAGCCGTGAGCTCCCCTCCCATTTACCTCCATATTTTTTTTCATTTCCTTTCTCATTTTTTGGCTAGAATTCACCGTAGAATTTTTGGATAATCGTAAAACCGAGGTAAATACGCGATATACTTAAACTTTTACGGTTTAAATTTGAGAAAAATTCATTCTTATGCCTATTTGATTTTTTGAAAATCATGGAAGTATATATGAGATGAATTTATTTAATTCTTGCATTGTTTATAGATTATTCTATGCCTAACGAGTATAAATAACAACATTTATGGTTTAGATTTTGATAATTAGTTGAAATAAAATTCATAAACCCTAAATTATATAAGTGGATTATATGATGTTAAATGATTGAATTGAGCATTGAAATATGTTAATGGATGGTAATAAACATCATATAATCAAAGAAATGAAAAATTAAATCATGTATGTTTAATTTCTAAATTTTCGAAAATAATGAGTTGTAGGAACTTAAGATTTTTGATTTTATTTGTTCCAATTGATATGATATTTGAGGTTTAGAATATAAATAAGGTATAGTATGAATTTTAGGAATTTAATACATATATATATATAAACCGAAAATTTAAAGAAAAAGGGGGTTGAAGGAACTTGATGTTCTTGATTTTATTTGATCCATTGGATATTATTTTTGAGATCTAAAGTAAATATAATGTCTAGAATTAATTTATGAGAATTTTTGGAATTTGTTTGATCATAGTTTGGAAATTGAGTTTTGACAAAAATAAGAGAAATATATGATGGGATGATCTAGGGCTAAGTTTGATAATTGATTTGGGATCCTTGATGAAAATAATGTGTAGCAATAATTTGGTTGGAAATAAATTTGCTTATTGAATCATAGAATATGAATTATTTGATTAATATTAGTTGAAGGGCATATTGTGATAATGATGTAAATGAATGTGTTTGGATTTTTTTTAAGTTCTTAAATATATATTTAAGCATATGGTGGCGATTGGTGGAGTTTGGGAATGAAATTGGTTGAATTTGGTTTGGTATGGCTATTTAAGCTAAACGTTACTCACTAGAAAATTGTTAGAAATTGTCTATTAATAAAACGTATGAAATTCTAATTGGTGAACTATTGATAAATGGTTAAGTGGATAAGAAAGTTTGCTAAATTCAATAATAATTTTTATGTTACAAGGATCAAGTGGGGTAAGGAAGGACGTGAAGAACGAACAATTTGAAAAAGTTGAGTAAAAAGTGACTACTATCCAGGTGGGCAACTCTTAACTATCTTTTAATGGTATTCGACGAATTGTTTATTTTCAAATGAAAGTGCATGTTTTGATAATAAGTTGACTTGCCTATTTTAGCATATGCATTATGCCTATCTACGAAATCATAGACGACGTCGGGCTTGGACTGGATGAGCTTCGATGCAGACGTGTGTAGGTACACAAGGGTGATCGGGGAGCCATCGGGACCGATCACGGTATTGAGAGGGAGGCCTACCTCTCAGTACCTAGAATGAAGCGTAGATATGGTATCCGTGAGCGGGGAGCCTACGGGACCGACACGGAAAGATTACCGGCATAGCTTGAGATAGAATGATAAGAAGCATGCATCATGAAAAGTTATATATGTGAAAAGCTAACACAGGTTATTTCACTAAAACCCCTGTGTTAGAAATATAAGTGGCAAGTCAATTATGTTTTATGGCGATTGCCACTTGAGTACTTTTCTATGCTCATGCCCTGCATATGTTTTCCTATATGCGAGGTTAAGCGAGGAGATGGCGGCAGAATGGACACTGAGCTAGAGTTTTTGATCATATATATAAATATTTTGTCATGCCCCGAGAGTTGTGTCTTCATACACAATTCTCAGCCACCCTATCTGTTGTGCATAATCTGAATTTTTGTTGATACTGATGTGATACCATCACATTGGAATGTCCTTGAATTTGATATACTTCGATGTAGATAGATGTGATGGTTGTTGTTGATGATCCTGTTGTAGGCTGGAAATTGTTTCTGTCGGTTCATTGTTGTTGTGTATATTTGGGCTATTCTATTTCCAAACAAAACTCTGGCGAAATTTTTATAAAATTTTGATAACCCAGAATTTAAGTATCCCTATTGAGAGATTATGATCCAAATCACCCCATAGTCACAGCTTGTCTGTTTAATTGGCTAATTAATTAGGTAATTAATAGTGATTACTTGATTAATTAGTTAATTAAGTATGCGGGTCGTGACAGATATGGTCATTTTTGACACTACTCTTGAATCCGAAGATGAAGCCGACCAGCATACCGAGGCAAGAGGGGATACAGAACCCGTTCAGAGCAATGCTGATCCAAATCATCCACAATTCCCTAATCAGCAAGGAGCATCGGGGCAAGGGTATAACTTCATCCGTGAAGAGTTGAGCTAGTTTCGGAGTACTCTCGTCGTCTCGTTCTTCGTGCTTTTGTCTTCGTTCTTCTTTTACAGATAAGATTTACAAGAAAAAATCTAATCTAACCACGGATTTTCTCGTGGTGAAAAACAAAATCCGACAAAAAATAAAACGAGACACGATGAACGACAGATTCACAATTAATTAATTGCGCATGTTATAATCAAACGTGAATTAATCCAACAGAGCCAAGATACTGAACCCAGTCTCTAATACCAATTGAAGGGAAATCTTATTTTAACCTTCTCCGATGATCTATCTTCGATGTTTAATTCACCATACATTGATTATATGCCTAGCATGCACCTATATAATTAATTGCAACATGTAGGAGTTTTCGTGTTTACTGCGAATCTGCCGAGGTAGAATGGATCAAGACTCGTGCTTTGATCTTACGGATCGTATCCCGTTTGCACAAACTCCAATGTCGAGTGAGGACAATCTATAGAGAATGCTATAGAAAAAACGTCTCTTCTTTTCTCTCAATTTTCGAAAATTCTCACTATATCCAAATAGTAATTCTCAAAAATATGGTTAAGGATTAGCCTTGATTTTCTCTCTCACCTTATATTTATAATGCAACCCTAAACCCTATCAAGATAGGATTTATGCATATCTAATAAATATAATCTTATCACTTAAGATAGAGAGGATCAAGCTGAGTCCTAGTAGGACTCTAGAGAGAGAGGGACGATTTTCATCATAGCTACAGGCCTGGATGGGCCAGCCCAGGGATCAAATGCAAGGAATAAAGATGGGTCTCAAATAAATTAATTATCTTATGTTCAGCCCAGAACATAAATTAATTCATAAACATTTATTCATGCCACTAGAGAATAAATGCCGACTTACCCTTTATTACCGAAGGTGAGTCAGGCTTGCACTTAGACTTTACTGAATCCCGTATTTAAGATATCGTCGTCTATTAATTATTTCTGCTTACATCGCTTAAAATAATTAATATCTTTAATTCCTTAAGTAGTACCACTCAACCTTATTATTGTACTTGAGATAACTCAACCTGCAGGGTTTAGTACAATAAACCTTTTGAGCTCCTTAAGGGGACGTCATCATCCTAAACGGATACGGTGACTCGACACAGGTAACTAGCATCACATACAAGCACTGCCACCACCCAAGATGCAAAGAATCTTGGGTTATCTCATGTAACCCTCACCCATAGCAAGTCAAAGTGATGGTCAGCAACTCATACTCATCTAATACCTTATCTAGGTTTAGATCAACGTAAGTCTCCGAGATCTAGGTTCTTCATGATGGTCGATAGAAGAACTCATCTCACCGTGATCCATCAATACGTCGAGACGCATCCGGCATGACAAGTAACCAAGTCAAGTCATTTCTTATCTACACAAGAATTTATACCGACAACTCGTCCTCAAGTTGTCTCGGTTGTGATACTCTTTATATCTCATTGCTTAACCAATCATACGGACTTACGTGATCTACAACACAATCGTATGATCTAACTTATATATGAGATAAAGGGACATACATATGCAATCAAGTAAACAATTCAGATAGGAGATTGTAATAGTGGTTACAGGAAACATTGTATACAAGCTCAACTAAAACTGCTTTCAGTATACAAATCCAACAGGGGGAGTTTCATTTTCTGTTTGTTTGGTTTTGTCGTTTTCTATTTCGTTTTTATTTTTTCCTTAACTTTTTATTTGGATAAGAGAGGATTTTATGTTCTTGTAATAAATGGTGCGTGAAGAATTGTGTTTTAAGTTGAATTAATTATGTTTTGATCTGAATTTCATGTCGTCTTAGTATATATGGTTTTTAGTGTGATGAAACTTAGGTGTCATCTTGAACTGTGGGACATGATTAGAAAAGCTGTTATTAGATAATGTGTGTGATCGGTTGTCATATATTTCATATATGGGACCCTTTTCTTGTGTGATTTTTCAAAAAAAAAAAAGTAAAGAAAAAAAAAGAAATCTAAAAATCATTGATGTGATGTTTGAAATAAGTGGGCTTAAAATTCGAATAAGGGGCTCTACCCCTCTTGCTTTTGTTGTCTCTCGAATGGAGACTCTATGCGATGGGTATAGGTAACTACGTTAGGGTACCCGAGTGTATAACTTGAAGGTTTTACCTAACGATTATTGTCCTATAATCGGTTTTAAGTTCCACATGTTTTTTTTTTTTATCATTGGGATGTCTTACATTAAAGGGAACCATGTGAGTTGTATATCGATTTACGAAAACATATTTGAGTCAAGGCATAGCTATTCTTTGATAAGTCACATGTTCGATTGATGAATGAGGATCATTGTATTGAGAATCATATTATTAAGATGCATTGAAATGATGGAATATGTGATTGATTCTATTTGAAGTATTAATTCAATATGTACCATTCTTTTCAAGAAACTAAAGTTTGCTCGAGGACAAGCAAAGAGTTAAGTGTGGGGGTGTGGTTTTGCATGTTTTTGTTATGTTTTTCTTTTGTTGTTTTAGACGATTTGGTTTCTATTTGGTTTATATTTGAATATCTTTTATTGGAATCATGTTTCATTTTCGTTTTGTGTAGGAAATGATCGCGTTTGAACCATTTTGTGCATAAAAAGCGCACCCAAGCGCCGGACTCGGCGTAGCCGGCGCTGAGTGCGCATCGCGTCGTGAGGAAGCAAGAGATGACCCACGTCAGGTGCTAAAACACGTCTGGCACTGGGTTCCGTGTCCAGAGAGCGCCCGCATCCGGCGTTGGCATGCGTCCGGCGCTAGGCACCCAAAGCAGGAATCGTCCCGAGAGCGCCCGCGTCCGGCGCTGGCACGCGTTCGGCGCTGAAGCCGAAGTCTCCAGAGGGCTCCCGCGTCCGATGCTGGCTCGCATCCGGCGCTGGGCGCCCGAAGTGAACTGTTCAGAAACTCATCGCGTCCGGTGCTGCATTGCATCCGACGCTTCGCAAGATGTGAAGATCCTCTAGAGACTCCACGCGTCCGTCACTGGCCTCCATTTCCGAGAGCTCGTGCGTCCGATGCTGGGCGAGCGGCGTTTCGCCTTGTTTTGGACCGCCCGCGTCCGGCGCTGCGCGTAAATTTTCGGGCACTATAAATATGTTTTAAACGCTGAAAACCCCAGTTCTTTTTTCATTATTCGCCGGACTTTAGTTTGCGCGCCTCCACGAGAATTCTCCTAAGCAATTCATGTATTGTTCACTTTGGATTAAAGTTTATTAATTGTAAGGATTATCATTGTTGAATTTCTACTCCTGAACACTTTAATTTCAATTCCATCGCTCGTTCTTGTTCGTAAGATTTCTTTATCGCTTTCTTTCGTGTTCTCGTATTTCTTTGATGTTGATTTCTATGCTTTGGTGATGATTAATGTTGGTATTTATCTAATTAATCTTGTATTTCATTTAATCTCTTTGAATTATGTCTAGGGTTCATCATGTTGGTTCTGTGTTCTTCAATCTAGGGTTCAATTCTTGTCTAGATTATTTATTTGCTTGTTAATTTCCGCCTAGTTAATTCGCCTTCCTTTCCTTAATAATTCCTCGCCTAGGTAATCTATAGCTTTAAAGTGGCGATCAAACAACTCTTTGTGATTAGAATGTTTAGGGATTTAATTGCTTTCGTGTGGTGATTAAGCATCATGGTGGCGATGTGGCGAGCATGTACCACAAAGTCGCATATGCATACCGGCGAGAGAATGGCGGTATATGTCTCATTATCGAAAGCATGAGCCCCGCAGCTCATCGAGTTGATTAATGTTCGACCACATAGGTGGGCTCAATCATAGTGTCTTGTAAGTCGTTACGCTTTCTTACATCGAATCGGCCGAGTCATTCAACAAGTCGTTGTTGTGGGTAAGACGCCTTCCAATTTACTCGATGATCGAAGCAATCAGATTGATTATTGAGGGTGGTTCACTGATAGACGAGCAGCGGCCCAACGAAGTGAAGACAGCCTGAGTGAAGTGGTAGTACAAAAGCTTAGTGCAGAAATGGCAAAAAGTCATTGTTACACTCGGAGGAGAATTGCAGATCGAATGTACAAGATTGTCGATGCTTACGTAACCTATGTGCTCGATCTTCAACAGCAAACATGCCCCTGTAATGAATTTGATCTAGATGGCTTGCCGTGTTCACATGCGATCGCTGCAATTGAGTATGTTTTTATTTTTGTTTATATCTAATAAATTTTGCGTTTATAATATTAACTATGTCTTGTGATGTTGAATCATGAATCAATCTTAGATTATGTGGAGACCTATTACTTAAAGAAACTTTAGTGGAGACGCATCACCACATGAATCCTCTTCCAAACCTATGTGATTGGGTTGTACCGAAGAAATAGCTCACATGATTGCCATACCACCTCTTTTGCAACGACAAGCCGGATGTCCAAGATCGAGTCGAATTCCATCTACGGGTGAGAGGCGCACGAAGACGCAATACTACCCAAGAAGGTGAATCCTCGAGCACCGGGCGCCGAGCACCAAAAAATGTAGTCCTTTGTAGGGAGTGGGACACACGAAAACAAGGTGTCCACAACGTGTTGAGCTACAAGAAAGTGATTAATGTAATTTACTATGATAAATTGTCATTATATTTTAGATATGTAATCTATTGAAATAATTCTAATATAATACATTAAAATTATGCTACAACCAATCGAATTTATGCTAAAATCGATCGAAATAATGATAAAACTTGTCGGTATTATGATAAAACCGGTCTAAATAATGCTAATATAATCTATTGAAATAATTATAATATATACCATTGAAATTATGCTAAAAACCGATTAAGTCTAAATAATTAATATTGAAATTATTAAATCTAAATAATTAATATTGAAATTATTAAATCTAAATAATTAATATTGAAATTAATCCATTGCCGATAATATTGAAGATTGAAATTGAAATAAATCTACCGATGATATCTGACCAATATAATATAGAAGATTTAAATTGAAGATTAATATATTCTAAAATGATTAAGATTAAAATTAATCCATTGAAGATATGATAATATAACTAAGAATGCATTACATGAGATAATATAAAAAAAATCATTACATAGTATATGCTACTTTTTGCTAGTCGACGCTCCTTTCGGCTTGTTATATGGCTCACATAACTCATATATACTACCACCTATTTTCTTTCTATATGTTACAACGTTCGTCATACCCCATTCGATGCTCGGTGAACCAGAAATAAGGCGTTCTACAATCATGCACGTAAATGGACCAGCACTAGCATCGTCGTTCTGGTCAAATAACTCTGAAGATGCAGCTGGTGTAATAATCGCATTACTCTTCCATCCTGGTATGCGGTGGTAGTTAATATCGAACCATCTGGAGTAAAAAGGAAATACCGCAATAACTTATGTACACACATGAAGTCCAACATCCTCGCATCCCATTGATCCTTGTCCATCTTCAAACATTGCGAGTCAAAAAGCACGCAATGAACCGATTGCATATCCACGCGACATATCACGAAATGTCGATCAACAACGCATGGCATGATGATCTATAAAAATTAATATTTAGAGAAAATAAACAAGGAAAAGTTCAATTTTTGTAACTTATTGTATTAAATAGGTCACCTGCATGGAACCTAACCATGATCTTTCATCGGCATATCCGAGGACAACTGCAGCCCATTGCGGTGATGGCGCCCATGCTATAGCAATTTTTTCATCGGTTATCATCACTCGTTCCTCATTCGGGTGTTGAACCATGAACGAAAGCTTTCCTTATGCATCAATCCACGAATTTTCTAGATACGAATATTCAACATTGAAAATTAATTGAGATTTTTATTATTATATATATAACACTAAAAAAAATTGAGATTTTTACTACACATATATAATATATATTGATTTTATTAAAGACATAATACTTACGAAAAAATTTGTATCAAGGATGATTATGTTATTAGAATCCAGCTCATCAAATAAGTCGACCCCTAAGATTCGGCCTCATCCTCAAATGCATCATGAATAGATCGATTGGTCATGAAATTATTTTAGGGATACATATCAATAAAAGTAGATGTACTTCAAAAAATAATTATATTATTAAAAAACTACTTACCTTTACATCAAAAGGCCTATCTGCTCTTTCGATATTCACGAAAAATCGATTATAGAGTATCATATCGAACCCGAATAACCACGGATGCATTCGATCTCCTCAAGAAACGCCGCTCGTTTCATGAATACATCTTCGGAATCGACGTGGCATCGGGCTATTAACATATGGTGACCTCGGCACCAAGGTCTCCGTGCTGCTCACCTCTCCGGACTTCCAACTACAAACATTTAAGCATATGAGTCGCTGTAAAATGAAAAACATAACAAATATAATGAAATATTATAAACTGTCAAATATGAGACTTAATAGTTACCTCTTGCTCCAACTGTTGCTGCATAGACTCGAAAGTATGTCTCATGACATTCTGGAATGGAATGACGAACCAGCTCTTCATGAGATGCGGTTAATCGTACCATGGATCTGGAGAGAGTAGCGGGGGGGATATCACGGGTTGATATGCGACATATGGCGTTTGTAGTCGGGCTTAGCCGCTCAATATATCTACCGTCTTGAGGACATCTAAACTAGGAACATCCGACCGGGCTGCCGTTCTCATCTTCATCTCTCGTCGTCGCCGTCGGATGATGCATGACACGAGGTGCGGTGTATAAGTATCGCACTATGTGTGCAACCACAACGAGTCCTATCTAAGAAACTTTCAAACCAATTCTTCATCTTTGTAATCCACTTGTCTTCGATAAACTTCTCGATACGTTGACCTTTTCGCCTTCACTCTCCGAATAGTTTCACGGATCCAATGACGATCGATGGCACTAAGACGACCGTGGTGCTCACCACCACCGCCGATAAAGAAGAAGAAGAAGTAGGTCGCCCGTCACGCTTCCCGTATCCCGCCTCTCAATAGATCGATGATTATCCATAGATTATCGCTGCGGTTCCTCGCAACCGCAATCTCAACGAACTCAGCCGACGATGTCCTCTGGCTGGGTCTTGAAGGTGGAGCCTCTACGTCCGGCTCATAACTCTCGATCACGGGACGGGTAGGTCGATGAGTGAACTTGTCACATCCCAACTTCTTAATCAAGAGATTAGTGCGACTTAACGACTTATCGTAAGTATTAGGGTTAACAACGATACAAAACATTCAAGTAAGTTGTGACAACAATAATTATGGAGATCTATTTAAGGAATGACAACAAGTTGAGATATAGCTGCTGATCCGAATAATATAAGTTGGTTCCATAGAATCGAATGATTAAAAGAAATAACCAAATATAATGATCAACAACATTCAACCTTTTTCACAAAAGGAGTTTTCTTTTCACAAAGACAACAATCGATAATCATTTCTCAAGTCGAGTATGGCAACGAGTAGGGTAGTTGAGTTATATGTGTGAAGACATATAACTCGGGCAACAAAGTATAACAATTTGCATGGGTTCCTACTTATCAACAAAGTAACAAGATGAACAACGATTTTTCTAAAACAACTTTCAACAAAGTAGAACCAAACGAATTTGACCTCAACAATTTCCAAGAATCATAACCACAATTCAATCAAATAGACCTCAATAACAAAGGATATAATGAATTCGGTTTCAACTTTATTCACAGATCAAAACGATCATTCAACCAAGAACATTCTCAACCATAATATAATAAGGAGTTCAACTCCATTATCAACAACATTGACATAAAGTAATTCGAACATAAGGTTAATCACAACATAACAACATTTACGAACAAAAACCACAGTGTTCCTTTCCAACTCCATCTCCGAAATCCAAGCTCAACCTGCATGTTTAGAAATACATGCAGGGCATGAGTACATAAGCACTCAATGGACACATGCCGAAAACAGTTAAAAATTTTCTCTTAGAGCTATAAGATTGACTTGCCATAACTTTTCAATACACAGGAGTTTTAGTGAAAAACCTGTGCATGCTTTTCAAAGTAAACACATACTTGCTTTCATTTTCACAATTTTAAAACAAATGCATATGCATGATCTTTGTCTGCAGACATCTTTCTCTTCCCATATCCACAGATTCTTTCTATGTGTTGAGAAGTAGGCCTCCTTCTCAAACACCATTGACCCGAAGGTCCATACCCGACATCGGTACATACATTCTTCCATTCTTTCTTTCTTTATTTTCCTTCTTTTCTTTCTTTTCCTTCTTTCTCTTTCCGTGGATAGGTAATGCATCATGCTCATGCTCAAACATTTGGCAATTCAATGATTTTGAATGTTATGCAATATATATAATGAAACAATATAAATTAGCACGTGCTATTATTTAGTTCGAAAGCCTCACTGTTGCTTTTAGTCCGTAGTTTAATAAACTTCCATTTTCTTCTTCCTTAATCATCTTCCTTTTCTCGATGTACCTTTAATTATTTGATAATATTAGTATTCATATAAACAATATTTCTTGTCCATCAACATCTATAAATTCCTCTTATTCCTTCTTTTTCATTTCTTATGTTTTGTTAAGACATTTTTGTCTAACTTTTACCGATAAAAATTTTAAATCTTTTCGGGTCATTGCATCCTTTATTCCTTAAACTTCCTTTACATCTTATCTTATTTGACTTTCTTGAATCTATTTAATATTCAATGAACGATTAATCCTTATTGTTCATTAGTAACTTCAATTCACTTTCTTTTCTTTATTTAAGCATAACTTTAATTAATCGCCTACTTTAAACTTTTCACACAACTAAGTCATAAGCAATCAACTTTCTTCAATAATATTTCTCTTACCATTAGTATATTTTACGTATACAAACCATTACTAATCAACTAATATCATATACATAACCTATTTGTCACCAAAATTTCATTTCAACATAATATGTACATAAACTTCAACTTTTCACATTCTTAATTCTAAACTCCTCAATTAGACTTCATTAGTCCTTATTTACATTATATGTTCACAATTCATAAGATTTATAAAGAATAACCTTAAAATTTAAACTTCCCCTTTTCTTAATATTTTCGAAAATTCTTATCATACATAAATTATAATTTCCTTCAACTTCTTTTCAATTTCTTATTTAAGTATCCTATGTTAGCTTAAATCATCCATATTAATACCATATATTAACTTTAGCATATATATAGCAACTAAACACCTAAACTAAAATTTTTCATTTTCAACATATAAACTTAGAAAATTCTAATAAATTCATATAATGCTTAAATCAGCATATTAAACTCATATATCAAGTTAATTAAAGAAAATAAAATCAATACTTCACTTTCCCAATATTTTCAAAAATTTTGAAAATATATATACATATTCTAAATTTATTTTTGTTATCTTTTCTTTCAATTTTCTAACCTAAACATGCTTTAAACACATATCATAACTTATTTCTAACATAACATCAATAATTTATCACTTTAACCTAAAAACTATAAACTAGGGTTTTTCAATTTCAACACAAATCCTACAACTAAACCATCAATAATTCATTAATTCTACATTAATCCATCAATTTCATACTATAATATCAATATTCATCCATAATCATCACATAATACATAAAATCCTTCAACTAACAATTTCACTAATTTCATACATATATAATAATAATTCATGCTTAAGGATTAAAGAAAGGTTAGAAATATACCTTGTTCAACCTTGAAATCAAGATTAGAAGTGGAAATTTGGAAGAAATTAACTTAGGAAAAAAAAATTAACTTAGTGTGTGTTAATGTGTTTGTGCGTGAGTTTTAGAGAATTTTTAGGAGATTTTTGATAAAAATGTGTAATAGTGTAGGGATGTTATATTTATATCAAAAATTATTTTAAATTTCCATTTAATTAAAGGCATGATTATTCACCAACTCATTTATTACATTTACTTGGTCACCAAGTATAATAAATATATGTATGCTTAGTCATTCTTATCTAGAACATTCTTTATTTTATGCTTAATATTTAATATTTATTCTATGTAATACTAATAATATAGTATGTATAGATATTCCATTTAATGTGGCTAATCATATATATATAACTTATGTTCTTGATTTCTACTTTATGACATATTATAATTACACATTCATATAATTATGTTTACTATATAACATGAAAATATAACACTCAAAATAGCAAAATTTAAACTTTCCTAAAATTATAGAATTTATTTGATCATTAAGATCAAATAATCAATCAAAATATAATTTTAAATTCTAAACAAAATCTTTCATTCAAAAATTTTATAATTCAATTGTTAATCATATTTCATTTTTATAAGTGAAATTATATATTTTAAATCATAAGCATATCTAATTTCTTTCTTGTTAAGGATGCAATGCCATGTTTAACCTTTAATCGCTAACTAATTACTAATTAAAAATTTGGGGTATTACATTCCCTCCCCCTTAAAGAAATTTCGTCCCGAAATTTAGTACCTTAGATAAATAGTTCGGGATATTTCTGTTTCATTTGTTCTTCTAGTTCCCATGTCGCTTCTTCTGAGCCATGATGCTTCCACTGCACTTTAACTAAAGGAATAGATTTATTCCTTAGTCTCTGTTCTTTCTGATCCAAAATACACTATGGTCTTTCTTCATAACTTAGATTTCGCTCAGAACTATTTCTTCAAGTGAATGATGTGTTTCGGATCAAACACATATTTTCGTAATTGCGACACATGAAATACGTTGTGTACATTACCAAAATTTGGTGGCAATGCAATCCTGTATGCTACAGGTCCGATTCTTTCCAAAATTTTGTATGGTCCTATGAATCTTGATTTCAATTTCCCTTTTATTCCAAATCGATGTACACCTTTGGCTGGAGAAACTTTGAGGAAAACTTTGTCTTCAATCTCGAAATTGAGTTCTATACGGCGAACATCTACGTACGACTTTTGACGATCTTGAGCTTCTTGAATCATTCTCTTTATTTGTCGAACAATTTCGATCATTTCTTCGATGGCCTTCAGTCCCAGCACTTTTCTTTCTACGACTTTATCCCAATAGAGAGGGGATCTGCATTTCTTACCGTAGAGAGCTTCGTATGGCGCCATGTTAATTGTAGCTTGATAACTATTGTTATAAGGGAATTCTACTAATGGTGAGGCTTGTTCCCATTGTTCGCCTCGATCTAGCACTACGGTTCAAAGCATATCCTCAAGCGTTTGAATGGTTCTTTCTGTTTGTCCGTCCGTTTGAGGATGAAAAGCCGTACTAAAATTCAAGTGCGTTCCCAATTCTTCTTGGAAGCTTGACCAAAATCGTGAGGTAAATTTGGAGTCTCTATCCGAGGTGATAGATACAGGTACTCCATGTAACCGTATTATTTCGCGAACATATATTTGAGCTAACTTGCTAGCTCCATAAGTAACAGGAATTGGAATGAAATGGGCGCATTTTGTGAGACGATCCACAATTACCCATATAGCAGTGTTTCCACGCTTTGATCTCGGCAGACCTGTTACAAAATCCATGGCTATGTGGTCCCAATTCCATTCAGGAATTTCTTGAGGTTGCAGCTTTCCATATGGTCGTTGATGTAATGCTTTGACTTATTGACACGCTAGACATCGCTCCACGAATAATGCTATCTCCTGCTTCATTCCTCATCCACACGAATTTTTGTTTGAGATCTTGATACATCTTCGGCTTCGAGTGCGATGTATAAAGCGAGTTATGTGCCTCACTCATGATTTCATCTTTCGACTCACGGTTGTTAGGTATCACTATCTGTTTGAAACATAATTCGTTGTCCCGAGCTTCGTAGTAATCTTGTAATCCTTCCGTTTTGATTTTGGCTCATAACTTTTCCAATTGTTCATCTTGTCGTTGAGCATTTACGATTCTCGCCCTTAAGTCTGGTACAACCACTAATGTTGATATGATACTTGCAGTGGTATCGGGTGGAAGTACTACTTCTATCTTTAATTTCTCCAATTCTTTGATCAACTCTTATTCTTGGGTGAGAATCATTCCTAATTGCCCTTGACTTTTCCGACTCAAAGCATCTGCTACCACGTTCGCTTTTCCAAGGTGATATTTTGTGATGACCCGACTTTCCAATGAAGTACGGATCATATGGATCGTCACAGGTATGATAAAGCAGCGGAAATAAACATAGCTAATCAAGGCAATCAACCAATCAACTACTTAATAGCGCATAGGTTAAAGGGATAAACCATCCAATACCAACTCAAGTCGTAGAAGGACTTGTCAAAAGGGGTTCAAGGATCAACATAACCCAATCAGGGCAGAATTTAAAGTATGAGGTACGACCACCAATTCAATACGGAAATAAGCAATTATAATCAAAACATTAATAATATCGAGTTAGGCAAAGAATAAGCGTGTGGACATGCATATGACGATGCATGCCCAAGGTTCTAGAAACCTTTCTAATTAAGCATCAAAATAGTCGCTACTCGCACCACCGCACCCATCATCGATCCGTACTCAACCCGCACATCAAAAGCGAAATGCGGGGCTAAGTACAAAAGTACTCGATGGACTCGTTGCGAAAACATTTTCTTTGTCAAAAGTTAATAATCGCCCACAATAGCGCATGAGGATTTTAGTTAAAGACTCATGCCTATCAAACATTTTATCGTTTTCCAAAAGCGTTCGGCGAACTATTTCATTCACGTTGTTTCCATATCCGGTCATTCATTCATTCATACGCGCACTATGGGGTGGCCACCTACACATAGTCGCCGTGACCGTCGAGGTAGCTAACCTTAACACACGGTCATCGCGTGTACACAATCCGAAAGTTAGTCCTTAACTAAGTCGGATTCGATCGATACCCTTTTAACGGTGGACCAACACATTCACATACCACATTGATATACCAATCTCGGATAGGATAACAACAAAACATAAACATTTGGCGATCGATAACATTTCATGTGATAATATTTCATAAGCTTTGTAAAGCTGTCACGACCGCCTAATCCAAAGGATGATTAGAGAGGTGGAGCTTGGAGCAGTGATTACCAAACATTGAATAAGAATAATTAAAGACTTCAAACTAATACGATCGAACTTCGATAATCAACCCTATTTACAAGTGCAAAAGTAATTTACGGATATAAGGCTATAAGTCCTTAGCAGAGGTTTCGACAATTCGAGACAGACTCATTGTCAACATTAACATACAATACTATTCGAATATGCGTGAAAGCACGTGAATGCATATATGACGATATGCACTCGAGGTTCTTTCTTTCAAACATAATAAATATTCAAAAGACTTGACTACTCAATGCTACCGCTCCATCATCATCACTCACTCAATCGCACATTTAAAAACAAATATGCGGTGAGTACAAATAATGCACTCGATGGCTCATGCCAAAATAATTTATCAAGTTTAAATTACTCGCCCATCACAAGAATAACACACGAGGTTTTAATTTGAAATACTCGTGCTTACTAAATATTTTCGACATTTTCCATAAACATCGCTTGCCAAGCATTTTCCACATATGTATGATCCACATCCACCACAACAATTCATCCAACAATAATTCCTTGTTGAGAGAGGCCTCCTCTCACAGACGCCACGACCGCCGAGCACCCTTTCAAAGACACAAATACAAATAATCGGTGCACAAAATCCGAGCCATCTCGGCGAGGATACTAATTCTCCATCATCCTTGGGGTACTTCCAAGAATACGAATTCAAGCATGTCATAAAGTGGGAGCTACCCAACGTTATGCATCAATAATCATGGATGGATACATACACAAATCATAAACATTTTGGGCAGGTAATTAAATAAATCAGTTCATAAATATTGCTTGCAATAAAGCATCATAAATAATCATTTGACAAAGATTTATCAGTCGAGTATAGTAAAGCCCACCTTACTTGAACTTGAATTTCACGTCGTGCTCTTCTCCTCGTTGCGAGTGAACTTCACGTCCCACCTTTACGCAAAAATGTACGTTTAGTACGTTGGCACGCTTTTCGAGATTTTCAAAGTTCATTCAACTTTGATAAATAAATTAATAATTCGAAGTTTCGATGATTCTTTATACGTCTTAATACGTTGAAACGACGCGTATCAATAAAAATAATTCTCGTATATCGAGAGAGACGTAATATGATCTACAGTCTCATTTTAACCTTTTAGGTTAAATAATTAACGTATAATAACGTTATTCAATAAAATGATTTCAATTATGAAATCTTTTCTCACAATTGAGATATTCAGATAAAAGTAATACGTTTTTCACGTATTAGCGTATTTAACGAACGTATTTCGTTTGTCAATTTCGAAAGTCAACCATTTTGACTTTTCTTAATAATTTCTTTAATAATCACATATTAATATTCTAAATTCAATATGAATCGATTTTTAATCGATTTCTTTTCATAAAGCTCTAATTATCGATTTTCATAAATCGATAAACTTGATTAATATTTTCTTTCAATATTAATCTTTTAATACATTTAAGTATTATTTATGCTTTTAACGTTATTTAATATAACGCTTCATTTTAAACATAATATTCTATGTTTAATGACTCCCAAAATGTAATTATGTCTAATATAATTTTTAGACCTATAATAAATTATTATTCTTGATTAAAAAGGAATTAAAATTCCTTATTTCCAAAGTATAGCTCACGGCTATAACACTTATTTTTCCAAACTTGTTCCAAAAATTCCTCTAAATTCATATAGTGTATTATTTTACATTAGGATCATTACTATGTATTAATATCACTATAGAAAAATTTGGAACATACCTATATACATACTATAGGCTCACGGTTCTTTCTTAAAAATTAACCAATAATTATTCTAAAATTCTAAATTCTTATAACACTTAAATATTATCTTATATCATCATTTCACTATAATACACAACATAATCAAACTATTCACCCAAGAATATCAATATGTAGCTCACGGCTACTTTGAATAAAAATAGCTACCAAGGTCCAAAAATTCTAATAAATTCCTACATCACCTAATTAATACCCTAGATCAACAATATGCTATTATATCAAGCATATAAAATTTATACACCAAGGTTCCAACCCATATAATTTTCGGCAGTTTTCAAAAATCCAACAATATGATTTCCAAAATTCTCAATTTAATACCATGCACCCTACAACACTATAGATCAACAATCCAACCTTAAATCATACCTAGCAAAATCGAGCATCATCAAAATAAATTAAATACCTAGCTTAGCTTAGGAAATAATTTATCTATGCACATATTAACATATGTAACATAATTTCTAAGCTTATAACATGCTAGCATGATTTATTGTATAATTAAAACATGCTAAAATAATTATTTAAACCGTAGGATTATTGAAAAAGTTAGGTTTTATCGAAGCTTGTTCGATATCTAACCTCGTTATCGGAGTTGATCGGTTGTGGGGTAACTAAAGCTCAAGCTTTTGGAGATGGAAAATAAGAAAATGCCTTGGTTTTCTTAAGAAAGCTCTCGTGAGAATGAAAGAGAAAGAAGAAGCAAAGTGTTTTTAAGTGTGAAGTGTGTTCTGTGGTCTAGTGAATAAATATATATACTTAGGCAATTTAAAACAAATTGCAACAACACATACTCACTCCTCTCGGCTCTCTCACAGGACAAATGAATTAAATTAGTCAAACTTTGATTATGTCATGTGTAAATATCTCTTACACATATATTAACTTCATGGAAGCTTTAATAAAGCATTTTTGGGAGAAACAATTTAATTTTGTTTCTTGCATGGCATAAGCCAAATCGACCACGATGGATTGGGAGAAGAAAATCAGATTTTTGATGTATCATGCATGTGTATAAAATACACTCTATCCCAAATATATTTAATACATCATCAAATGATTTTCATGGTCAAACAAATCGGCTATTATACCTATCATGTACCCACTTGGTTAATTACTTAGTTTACTAGGATAATGTGTACAACAAATATCACTTTGCATGATTTGATACACAACAATAGCAAATGTACACCAAAAGTTGGCGTGAACTATCCAATGAATACAAAACTCACTATTATTTCATTCTAAGGGTGGTGTATAATTTATTTCCATGCCAATTATACATATATATCATAATATATGTTTTAGATGATAAATTATATCATAGGAAAAATTATTGGAATTAATCCATCGGTAGAAAACCCTAATTCTCGATTTAGGGTTTTGAGAATCATAAATAATCAAAATATAATTCCAAAATTTCTAGCATTAATTCAATGCTAAATAATATTCTAATTATACAAAATAATCATAGGAATTTAAATATCATAATTCCTTGATCATTTAACTTGATTCTCAAGTCATCTCAAAACGTTAACGTTTGAAACGTCTCAAACGTTTAAATATCGACTCATCTCAAAATGGTCGAAATAAAGCTATAATCACTTTATTAAATAATTTCAATAATCATGGAATTAAATTCCAAGCTTAAAAACTTAGAAAGTATCACGAGCACATAAATATCGATACGTAATCGACGTGAGAAATATCTTGTTGAAATCGTTAAATATTCGTATTTCTCGATTCACATTTATTTGTGAATAAAACATAGGAATTTATTATTCCAACAATAATCGATATCATTATTCGATATATAAATAATCAAATTATTATGATAATAATATTCTAATTTACGAAATTAATATCGTAATTAGGCGTTTAAAAATCGGGGTATTACATTCCACCCCCCTTAAAGAAATTTCGTCCCGAAATTTACATACCTCAGAAAAGATGGGGGTATTTTTCTTTCATTGCGCCCTCAAGCTCCCACGTGGCTTCCTTCGTCCATGATGCTTCCACAAGATTGACTAGTGGAATCGATTTGTTCTCAATTCTTGAACCTTGTGGTCTAGAATAGCCGTAGGTTCTTCATTATAGCTCATATCCGGATTGAGATCACGTCGCCTTGACGGATCACATGCTCGGATCGCATACGCATTTTCGAGTTGTGATACGTGAAAACATTGTGTACGTTTCCCAGACTTGGCGGAAGAGCCAACCTATAGGCGACTGGGCCTATTCTTTCAAGGATTTCATAAGGTCCAATAAATCGGGGTCTTAACTTTCCCTTTACTCCAAACCTTATTATCCCTTTAGATGGAGAGACCTTCAAAAAGACTTTATCTCCATTTTGAAATGTAGCTCAGACCTTCGCGTATCAGCGTAAGATTTCTGTCTATCTTGAGCTTCTTTTATTCTTTGCCTAATTTGGCGAGCGATCTCAATCATTTCGCTTATAGCGTCAGGCCCTAAGATTCTTCTTTCACCCACTTCATCCCAGTAAAGCGGTGATCGGCATTTTCTTCCATCAAGGCTTCATACGGGCCATATCGATCGTCGCTGATAACTATTATTGTAGGCAAATTCGATGAGAGGTAAAACCTCTTCCCATTTTACACCTCGATCCAACACTACTGTTCTCAACATATCTTCGAGTATTTGGATCGTCCTTTCCGATTGTCCATCGGTCTGAGGGTGAAAAGCTGTGCTGAAATTTAACTTCGTGCCCAATTCTTTTTGTAAGCTAGTCCGAATCTTGAAGTAAACTTTGAATCTCTATCGATGTGATAGTTTTGGCACCCCATGTAGGCGTATAATTTCCTTTACGTATAGTTGGGCTAGCTTATCGCACCGTGGGTGTCTGAATTAGCGAAAATGTGTACATTTGTGAGTCATCCACTACTACCCATATAGCAAGATTTTTTTTAGACTTTGGTAAGCCCTGTAACAAAATCCATCGCTATATCTTCCCATTTCCACTCGGTATTGCTAAAGGTTGTAGCTTACCGTAAGGACGTTGGTGTAATGTTTTTACTTGTTGACAAGCAAGACAGCGTTCTACAAAGGAGGCTATGTCTCTTTTCATACCTTCCCACCAGAACTTTTTCTTCAAATCTTGGTACATTTTGTACACTTTGGATGGGTCAGTATAAGGTGTGTCATGAGCTTCACTCATGATTTCATTCCGAAGATTGTTGTTGTCTGGGATACACAACCTTCCTTCAAATAATAAAGCATTATCTGGTGCTTCTTGAAAATTTTTCAGTCCTTCCGTCCTTACCTTGGCTCTTGCTTTTTCTAACTTTTCCTCCATCCTTTGTCCTTCAAGGATTCTTTTCCTTAAATCAGACGTCAATGTGAGTGTAGCAATACGACTCGTGATCGTCTCTGGTTGTTCAATTAATTCGATCTTCATCCTTTCAAACTCTTCAATGAGTTTTTCTTCATTTGTGAGGAGACATCCCAATTTGCTTTGACTCTTACGACTCAAGGCATCGGCTACAACATTCGCTTTGCGGGTGATAGTTTATACCACGTCGTAGTCTTTTACCAATTCGAGCCATCTTCTTTGTCTCATGTTTAGATCTCTCTTTCAAAAAGTATTTTAAACTTTTATGATCGGTAAAGATTTCACATCTTACTCGTAGAGATGATGTCTCCATATCTTTAAAGCATGTACATCTGCTGCTAGTTCCGGATCATGTGTTGGGTAATTCAATTCATGCGGTCTCGGTTGTCGAGATGCATAGGCTATCACTTTTCCATTTTGCATTAACACGCACCTAATCCATTTTGGAAGCATCTGTATAGACCATGTACTCTTGATACGCTTTTGGGCTCGCTAACACGAGGCGATGGTTAACTTTTGTTTGGCGCCCGAAATAGCCTCACACTCGTCGATCCATGTGAATTTGATCCCTTTACGAGTAGTTGGGTTATTGGTCTTGCTATCTTTGAGAATCCTTCAATGAATCTCCGATAGTAACCCGCTAATCCCAAGAAACTTCTAATTTCATTTTGTGTCTTTGGCGATTTCCATTCTTGGACTGCTTCTACCTTGGTGGATCAACTTTAATCCTTCTACCGACACTATGTGTCCAAGGAACATTACTTCCTTTAGCCAAAATTCACACTTGCTAAATTTAGCAAAAGTTGTTCATCTTTTAAAGTTTGCAAAGATTGTCTCGAGGTGTTCCTTGTGTTCGTCTTCATTTTGAATAGATGAGGATGTCATCTATGAAGACTAAAACAAATTTGTCGGTATGGGTGGAACACCCTATTCATGAGATCCATGAATCTGCCGCGATTAGTTAATCCGAATGGCACAACTATAAATTCATAGTGGCCGTCTCTCGTTCGGAAAGCGATCTTTGATACATCTTCAGCCGCACTT
Source organism: Salvia rosmarinus (assembly GCA_036937905.1). Lineage (NCBI taxonomy): Eukaryota > Viridiplantae > Streptophyta > Magnoliopsida > Lamiales > Lamiaceae > Salvia > Salvia rosmarinus. The sequence goes on from CM072818.1 coordinate 35,413,474, forward strand.
TAAGTTGATGATAGCGACTTGAGGTCGATTTTCGAGAACACGCTAGCTCCTCGTAGCTGATCAAACAAGTCATCTATCCTTGGAAGTGGATACTTGTTTTAAGCGTCATTTTGTTCGGTTCTCGGTAATCTATACACATCCTCAATGAACCATCTTTTTCTTTACAAATAACACCTGTTCCCAAGGCGAAACACTAGTCCGATAAAACCTAGGTCTAACAGCTCTTGATTTGAATTTTCAACTCTTCCAGTTCTTTCGGAGCCATTACATGCGGTGCCTTTGACATGGAGCCGATCCGGTTCCAAGTCAATGGTAAACTCCGCTTGTTCATCGGGAGGCAATCCCGGTAGATTTTCGTGAAAACATCTTAAAATTCTCGTACAATCTCTACATCTTCAACTTTTATCGTTGTTCGATCTTCTCCATTCGGATAAACAAGAAATGCATGGCATCCTTTCTTGTTTATCATGCTTCGACCTTCAATCTTGATATAATCGAATTTTCTTTCCCATGTCTTGATTCCGTAAAAGCTTGTAGCTTCTTGCCGAAAGCGGAATGATATTTTCCTTTCCTTACGGGATCGTAGCATAATTTTTCGCTAACCAATCCATTCCCAAAATTATATCTACATCACCCATGGGTATTATGTTTAAGTTATTCGTCGAACCTTAAGTGATCTAAGTTCAACTCTAGGTTTGAGCAAATATGAGTAATGATCATAATCCTCCTATAGGTGAAGAGATGTTCATATCTGGTTTGCTTTCTCGGATCTAAGTTCCAATAGATCTACACATGTTCTTGCTACAAAAGAATGTGATGCTCCGTGTCGAACAAAAGTATAACCGATACGCTGAGAAGTGTTCCCATACCGCGAGGTTTCCTCGGTTTTGTTCATTGCCTCCTGGCGAGCATATGCTCGCTTGAGCAATTTGAGGCCGACGGCCTTGTCTCTGCTTGTGGCACTGTCTTTGTTGGCGTCGCCGCCGATTACGCCCGCTGCGGTGGTTGTCGTTGTTGTTGTTGTTGAGGCTGCCGCCCTCGTTGTTGTGGCGGTTGTTCTTTGGTTGAGGCCGAAACTGGATAGCCACGAGGGTTGGGCATTGCCGGCTGATTGGCCTTCCCACCGCCCCCCGTGCGTATCCTGTAGCAACTATTCGCGTAATGCCCTTCATTCCGCACTTAAAGCAATTTACGGATGGCAAACTCCTTTATGAAACTGGCACTTTGGGCGAGGAGTTGTCCTTACCGCTCTTGTGGTCCTCCCATCGGAGGAAAAGGCGGCTTTCCATCCATACTGGTGGTACCGTGTTTTAGTGCCACGGCCGTTTGTTATTCGTATACCAAAACTTCCACAGTTATGTTACTAAAATTTCCTTCCCACTTTCTTTCCTTTGTCCCCTGTATTTTGTATGTCCGGTTTGAGTTGTCTTCTCCGCATGGTCGCTCGATGTCCAAAGCTCGTCCGAGCTTGATTGTAAGTCGATCTCCATGATCGCTAGAGACATTCTTATCTCGACCTCAATCCGCACTCTAAACTTTCTCGCCATCTTCATATCCGTATTCACCGATCGGGGGCATATCGGGACATATCGCAGAAAGTGCGATCATAATCTATTACGGACATCTTTCCTCGCTTTGATTATAAAATTCTTGTTCCTTCCTTTTCCGATAACTTTTCGAAAGTATTTCTCATCTGATTCCTCTTTAAATTCTTCCCAAGTGAACTCATTCATCGATCCTGCAGTAAAATCTTCCGTCGGGCTTCCCACCAAAAGTCGGTGTCTGTCGGTTGAAAATGTCACAGACAGCCGTTCTGTCTTGTGCATCAAGAAAATCAAATATCCTTTCCATAGCCCTTATCCATTGCTCGGCATTATCTGGGCTCCTTTCCATCAAAGGATGGTGGGTTACATCTAAGAAATAATTCCTCGATCCTACGATCGGGTGGAGGTGGCGGTGGTTGGGGTATATTCGCAGGTTGCACAGAATTCTTCCTCCGCTCTACCTCTTCCCCTTCCCTACCTCTTTGTGCGGGATCCGTCTTGGCGGCATTCTCGTTGTTTAAACATACAATAAATATTGAAAATCATTTTCACAATTAACAAATATAATATCATCATACAATTTCTTTTGTAAAGCAACTTTAATTCAAGCTATTCATTCTTATCACAAAATCATTTCTGCCGCAAAAGCCCGCTTTGGTTATCATATATACATCGAGAACTTTGTGCCTCAAAGAGGACTATTTCGCATACGAGCTAATACAAAAGGGATAATGTACAATAGATGGCATTTCAAAGCTTAACCCGTATCGAACAACATACGGGATTACAAGATAATACAAAGTACAAGTGTTCACTTTCCTTTTCAAAATACATAAGCAACCTACACACATCTTGGACTATATACATACATCTAAAGTCTAACAAGGCTGGTCAACGGGTGCATCACTGTCGTCGATCGATCCTCCTCGTGATCCTCCTCATCATCTGAATCATCATCATCCGAATCATCGCCGTCCGAGTCGTCCTCACGGCGGCGTGCTCTGGACGGTCTGCTCGTCATCCCCAACCATAGGAATTTCGCGGATCGGATCAAGTCATCGCGATCATCGAGACCCTCATCCCGGCCGTGCAGCCAGTGCGGACGGCTCATGTCGGTGCTTGTCATAGGCGGCAAGATAGGGAGGCGGTGGGTGTATGGGGTGTCCAATCGACAGCGGGGAAACTGGCATCCCCAATGCTCAGGCCGAGACGCCTCTCTACCTCTGCAAGCCTCGCCTCGCCCTCCGTGAATCTGGCACCACCGGGTCCACTCGACGAGGTACTCCAAGTAAAGCTATTCGGTGACTCGTCACGCCACGATACTCCCTCGGAGGAGGTACGGTCCTCTCGGGCTACCCGTGATATCAAGACGAGGTCAAATGGCTCACAAATCTCGGTAGATCCGCTTATCGTGTCATAGTCCTCCCAAGACGCGGTAGATATAATCTCCGATATCTCCCGTGCATAGTCTTCCCAACAATCGGAAGCCGATGGAAGACGCCACGCCATGAGTCTCGCCACTCCATGCTCGTGCGCCTCCCTCCAATGACGAAGGTGGTGCATGAGAAACTCTCCGAGATCATCTCCCAAAGACATCCGGTAACCACGGTACCTATGAACAATCTCACTGGGTGGGCCTCGGTCCCTAGCCTCCGCCTAGTGGTGTGTCGAGTCCCGCCATCCGCCACGGATAAACGAGCATAAGACAACTAAATAAAGATAACGATGCATAGATAAAAATAAACTTAACGATCTAAGCAAACAGATAAGCGGACAGGTCTATAAAGCGTATAAACAATCCAATCACATCGATAAGCAGATAATTGTTATATGGAAATTGTTCTCATACACAACGCGTTGTAGCTTTCCTACCATACTAGGAAACTTGCTATCTAGCAAAGATAAAAAAATCTTATCATATAACTAAATTCTAGTTCTATAAAACTATGAGCTAGCTTCTGCTGGCTCTCGTGATTTCTGGAGAAGGAAACAGGGGTTCTTCCCTTCATAAGAAATATAGTACAGTCCGTTAGGAGTACGTAGGAGAAAACCATGTGCAAATCGGAGTCCAAACAAAGGAGAACGGACCAAAACAAAATCACTGCACGAAGCAGTTTGCCTTTGCCGAGGTAAACTGTCCGGGGTGGACTGTACTGATTCTCGTGAATTTTGGAGAAGGAATCAGGGGTTCGATCCATCATAAAAACTAAAGTAAATTGAGTTAGGAGTATGTAGGCGAAAACCGTTCGTAAATCGGAGTTCAAACGAAGGAGAACGGGCCAAAACAAAATCACTGCACGAAGCAGTTCGCCTGAAGCCGAGGTGCCGAGGACGAACGCCGAGGCGGAGCTGCCGAGGCGAAGTGCCGAGGCGGAGCTGCCGAGGCGAGGTGCCGAGGCCGAAGTGCCGAGGTGGAGCTGCCGAGGCGAGGTGCCGAGGCGAGCTGCCGAGGCGAGGTGCCGAGGCGAAGCTGCCGAGGCGAGGTGCCGAGGCCGGCGCCGAGGCGAGCTGCCGAGCGAGTGCCGGGCGAGGTGCCGACTTGACGAGGTGAGTTGCCGAGGTGACGAGGCGAGCTGCCGAGGTGATGAGGCGAACTGTACTGACTAGCGAATTTTGGAGAAGGAATTGAGAGCTCGGTCCTTCATAAGAAATACTGACAGTGTGTTAGGGTATGTGGGCGAAAACCATGCGCACCGGAGTCCGAACGAAGGAGATCGGACCAAAATAAAATCACTGCTTGGCGATTCGCTGGCCGAGGTGAAATGGCCGAGGCGAACACTGGTAAACGCCCGTGTCGATGCCTGGTGAATCAATTGAAGTCGCGCAATGCCGAGGTGCTCAACTGGTCACCGAGGTGACGAGGTAAACTCGGGTTGACTTCAAACGAGGTGGAAAGCCTTAGCTTTTCAATTTTGAGCTCGATTCTTTTGTTCTCGAAAAAGAGAGGAAGAGTTCGTACATTTGTCCGTCTATGTTCTTTTCAAAGAGGATCATGCATCTTATTTCGCCTATGTTCCATTCGGGATGACATAGGCATTAATCAAAATCAACATTGAGAAATGATAAATAAATATTCAATATGACGAACATAGTTCGTTTTAAACATACGCATTTCTTGCGAAAAAAAAAAAAATTCAATCAATAATCAATCATGGTTATTTACAACCTTTCTCATTTCATTTGTCGATAATGTTCTATCGACACAATCATTTGTCGGTAATGTTCTATCGACAATTTATTTTCATAAATCTCAAACTTTTCGCTTTCAAAGACGAGAAAATAATTTACCTTTTTCCTACCGAAATGGATGTGATGGAGTGTTGAGCGAGTCGATGATTTCTAGAAGTCTAGTGACTCAATCTAGACTCAACTTGAAAGAAAGTTTTAGGTTCGAGAGCAATATGCTCGATACCACTCTGTCACACCGCCTAATCCAAAGGGATGATTAGAGAGAACTGGAGCTTGGAGCAGTGATTACCAAACATTGAATAAGAATAATTAAAGACTTCAAACTAATACGTATCGAACTTCGATAATCAACCCTATTTACAAGGCAAAAGTAATTTATGATATAAGGCTATAAGTCCTTAAACAGAGGTTTCGATAATTGCACAGACTCAATGTCAACATTAACATACAATACTATTCGAATATGCAATGGAAAGCACGTGAATGCATATATGACGATATGCACTCGCGGTTCTTTCTTTCAAACATAATAAATATTCAAAAGACTTCGACTACTCAACGACTCCGCCCATCATCATCACCATTTCAATCGCACATTTAAAACAATATGCGGTCGAGTACAAATAATGCACTCGATGGCTCATGCCAAAATAATTTATCAAGTTTAAATTACTCGCCCATCACAAGAATACACGAGGTTTTAATTTGAAATACTCGTGCTTACTAAATATTTTCGGACATTTTCCATAAACATCGCCACAAGCATTTTCCACATATGTATGATCCACATCCACCACAACAATTCATCCAACATAATTCCACTATGGAGAGAGGCCTCCTCTCACAGACGCCATGACCGCCGAGCACCCTTTCAAAGACACAAATACAAATAATCGGTGCACAAAATCCAGTCATCTCGGCACGGGATACGAATTCTCCATCATCCTTGGGGTACTTCCAAGAATACGAATTCAAGCATGTCATAAAGTGGGAGCTACCCAACGTTATGCATCAATAATCATGGATGGATACATACACAAATCATAAACATTTTGGGCAGGTAATTAAATAAATCAGTTCATAAATATTGCTTGCAATAAAGCATCATAAATAATCATTTGACAAAGATTTATCGATCGAGTATAGTAAAGCCCACCTTACTTGAACTTGAATTTCATCGTATGCTCTTTTCGCCGCTATGAGTGAACTTCACGTCCCACCTTTACACAAAATGTACGTTTAAGACGTTGGCACGCTTTTCGAGATTTTCAAAGTTCATTCAACTTTGATAAATAAATTAATAATTCAAGTTTCGATGATTCTTTATACGCCTTAATACGTTGAAACGACGTATCAATAAAAATAATTCTCGATATCGAGAGAGACGTAATATGATCTACGCCTCATTTTAACCTTTTAGGTTAAATAATTAACGATAATAACGTTATTCAATAAAATGATTTCAATTATGAAATCTTTTCTCACAATTGAGATATTCAGATAAAAGTAATACGTTTTCACGATTAGCGTATTTAACTAACGATTTCGTTTGTCAATTTCGAAAGTCAACCATTTTGACTTTTCTTAATAATTTCTTTAATAATCACATATTAATATTCTAAATTCAATATGAATCGATTTTTAATCGATTTCTTTTCATAAAGCTCTAATTATCGATTTTTCACGCAAATCGATAAACTTGATTAATATTTTCTTTCAATATTAATCTTTTAATACATTTAAGTATTATTTATGCTTTTAACGTTATTTAATATAACGTTTCATTTTAAACATAATATTCTATGTTTAATGACTCCCAAAAATGTAATTATGTCTAATATAATTTTTAGACCTATAATAAATTATTATTCTTGATTAAAAAGGAATTAAAATTCCTTATTTCCAAAGTATAGCTCACGGCTATAACACTTATTTTTCCAAACTTGTTCCAAAAATTCCTCTAAATTCATATAGTGTATTATTTTACATTAGGATCATTACTATGTATTAATATCACTATAGAAAAATTTGGAACATACCTATATACATACTATAGGCTCACGGTTCTTTCTTAAAAATTAACCAATAATTATTCTAAAATTCTAAATTCTTATAACACTTAAATATTATCTTATATCATCATTTCACTATAATACACAACATAATCAAACTATTCACCCAAGAATATCAATATGTAGCTCACGACTACTTTGAATAAAAATAGCTACCAAGGTCCAAAAATTCTAATAAATTCCTACATCACCTAATTAATACCCTAGATCAACAATATGCTATTATATCAAGCATATAAAATTTATACACCAAGGTTCCAACCCATATAATTTTCGGCAGTTTTCAAAATCCAACAATATGATTTCCAAAAATTTCAATTTAATACCATGCACCCTACAACACTATAGATCGACAATCCAACCTTAAATCATACCTAGCAAAAATCGAGCATCATCAAAATAAATTAAATACCTAGCTTAGCTTAGAAATAATTTATCTATGCACATATTAACATATGTAACATAATTTCTAAGCTTATAACATGCTAGCATGATTTATGTATTATTAAAACATGCTCAAATAATTATTTAAACCGTATGATTATTGAAAAGTTAGGTTTTATCAAGTTTGTTCGATATCTAATCTAGATTATCTGAGTTGATCGGTTGTGGGGTAACTAAAGCTCAAGCTTTTGGAGATGGAAAATAAGAAAATGCCTTGGGTTTTCTTAAGAAAGCTCTGAGAATGAAGAGAGAAGAAGAAGAAGCAAAGTGTTTTAAGTGTGAAGTGTGTTCGTGGTCTAGTGAATAAATATATATACTTAGGCAATTTAAAACAAATTGCAACAACACATACTCACTCCTCTCGGCTCTCTCACAGACAAATGAATTAAATTAGTCAAACTTTGATTATGTCATGTGTAAATATCTCTTACACATATATTAACTTCATGGAAGCTTTAATAAAGCATTTTTGGGAGAAACAATTTAATTTTGTTTCTTGCAAGGCATAAGCCGTCGACCACAGTGGATTGGGAGAAGAAAATCAGATTTTTGATGTATCATGCATGTGTATAAAATACACTCTATCCCAAATATATTTAATACATCATCAAATGCTTTTCATGGTCAAACAAATCGGCTATTATACCTATCATGTACCCACTTGGTTAATTACTTAGTTTACTAGGATAATGTGTACAACAAATATCACTTTGCATGATTTGATACACAACAATAGCAAATGTACACCAAAAGTTGGCGTGAACTATCCAATGAATACAAAACTCACGGCTATTTCATTCTAAGGGTGGTGTATAATTTATTTCCATGCCAATTATACATATATATCATAATATATGTTTTAGATGATAAATTATATCATAGAAAAATTATTGGAATTAATCCATAGGTAGAAAACCCTAATTCTCGATTTAGGGTTTTCGAGAATCATAAATAATCAAAATATAATTCCAAAATTTCTAGCATTAATTCAATGCTAAATAATATTCTAATTATACAAAATAATCATAGGAATTTAAATATCATAATTCCTTGATCATTTAACTTGATTCTCAAGTCATCTCAAAACGTTAACGTTTGAAGCGTCTCAAACGTTTAAATATCGACTCATCTCAAAATGGTGAAATAAAGCTATAATCACTTTATTAAATAATTTCAATAATAATGGAATTAATTTCTAAGCTTAAAACTTAGAAAGTATCACGAGCACATAAATATCGATACGTAATCGACGAGAAATAATCTTGTTGAAACACGTTAAATATTCGATTTCTCGATTCACATTTATTTGTGAATAAAACATAGGAATTTATTATTCCAACAATAATCGATATCATTATTCGATATATAAATAATCAAATTATTATGATAATAATATTCTAATTTCTGAAATTAATATCGTAATTAGCGCGTTTAAAATCGGGTATTACAAAAACATGCTTTGAGATATGCATAACATTTTCGTTTCAAGAAAGCCCACCTGCTAATTCAAGCTAGTGGTTCTAAAAGAGCAGGTGTGATGTTCTTCCTCGCCGACTACGTACGATCAAACCCTTCATAAGAAAATAGCGTTTCTTAGATTCTTTCTATTGATCAAGGTCGTTTATAAACTACGACTTAAAGTTCCCAATTAGATTTCTTTATGATTTTATGTGATTGTTTTAAGATAATTTCTATTATCTTACATTACCAATTTCCAAACTATATCACTTCATCGCTCATGGGTGTACTTTAATTATGAATCATATATTAGAGTTTATCCTCGACTCTTAACCTTAGTGTTATTCTTAACTTTATTACGTTATAGATTGTCGGTAATCAATTACGATTGGTAGTTTAGGATTATCTCAAGCCACCAACTAGACTTAACAATTATAGTTACGCCCTAGTAGGTTATGCCGACGACTTATCGATTCGCACGACAATTAAAAGATTAGTCTCGACTTATGATTCAGTGAGCACATGCTATCATATAGCTAAGTACTTAAGAATAAATGAAGTACTTCGAGAATATTAACTCGATGTTTGAGACATAAGGATCGACATCTTATGTTCGAATCTTCGCTTACTCATTACGACATTGCTTATTTAATTCACTCGTCGGAGATTACATATGTCGTATAATCGTTATTCGTTAGCGAGTTATGTTAACGCCCAACTAATTATCGTATTGAGTTGTCGTTATTGAATATTAACGTTGTAGCTCGACCTTTGGTTTTTCTAACTTAGGAACTCACGTTTGAGTATCCTTTTATTAATGGAAAACCCTAATTTGTGTCTACTTCGATCCTCGCTTATTCCGCCTTAAGTTATCGAAATTGGTCGATTTCTTTTGGGTTCTCGTACATATAGATTATGTTGTTTACGTTTGGGGTTTTGGTTTGTCGGTTCAACATAAACATAAACATTCAACATCAACAAAACCATACACAACATAAACTATACTAAAGCATTAGAAACCCACTACTAGAAAAAACAAGATAGACTACACATAATATGTGTAGTCTATGTGCGTGTCATTGAGTGTAGACAAAAGTGGTGTAGAAAACTAGACGCAAGATAGACTACACTTTTACGCGTAGTCTATACCCACTATAGACTACGCTTTTCTCACATAGACTACGCCACGCCGTAGTCTATACCGATAGACTACACAAAATTTCGCACATAGACCACGCTTTTTGTCGTAGTCTATACCCACCATGACCACACTTTTCTCACTTAGACTACGCCACGCGTAGTCTATACCCCGGCTGCAACACACAAAATTTCGCACATAGACTACGCTTTTTGCGTAGTCCATACCCACCATAGACTACGCTTTTCTCACTTAGACTACGCTTTTACGGCGTAGTCTATCTTGACTGCATCACACAAAAATTTCGCACATAGCTAACGCTTTTGTCGTAGTCTATACCCACTATAGATCACGCTTTTCTCTCATAGACTTCGCTTTTACGTAGTCTATACCGCTTTAATGCCAAATTTACTACGCTTTTTCTATTACAACCCGTAGTCAATTTAATAACAACTACGGTTTTCAATTTCAACCGTAATTAATTTCTTTATTTAAACCTCAATACAATTAATAACGCACAAGCAAATGAGATTAAAATATACTTGCGATACGCTCAAAATCACTATTCAAAAATATACAACTGCTTTCATTACATTCTGTAATCACTATACAAAAATATACAACTGCTTTCATTACGCCTACAAAATCACTATACAAAAATACTATGCACATCACATAACAAAACAATAAGACCGTATCCCCCATATCACAGTACAAAATAATTCAAAAGATTAATAACTTACAACTAAAATATCACAAGACTATATGTGAAGAAGCATGAAATTTGCCCATTCAATGCGAACTTCATCAACGTCCTCTTGAGAGTAAGACCGATTTTGAAACTATTAACAATTCAAAAATAGAATATTAGCACTCTTGTAACAAAAAAAATGATTATATTAAAGAAATGAAATGTTTATCTTACATGTGAACGTAAAGAAATGGAACAACTCTTCATAACTTCTTCAATTATATCTTTCATGAAGCGTAGTACAAAGAACCCGCATTGCTTGGAATCGGGTCGTTTCGACACTTTTTAAAATATCAAATATTAGCAAGATGTAGATGTATATGAAATCCAACATAAAACAAATGTGATTTGATAAATGAAAATACCTTTACAATTTCCCAAGTAGGTTGCTTCTTCCCTCTTTTCTCCAATTTTGCATTAAACATAAAAATTGCCCTTCAAGCAATTAATAGTAATTAGATACTACCACAAATACACACATTTCAAAGTACAATACGATGATCGATAAATGCTCAAACATTATGTTCATGGCAATGCAAAGAATAACATCAACGGGATATCTTTGATTCTTATCCCCAAAGTCGGGAATCAAGCTATGCTTGTATAGAGAAGCAACAAACTAAATCATGTTTCATGTACATGCACTATTTACAACCTAATTTCTCTTAATAGTCCTATCTATCCCAGGGTGATTTGGGTATTCATGTTTATGCCTCAATTTGAGGTTCGTGGTCTATGCCCTAAATAATTGATTTCATTCATACGGACTATTTACAATGCTTCAACCGAAAGTAGAAACGGGCGCTTCTCATTTACAAACAAAATCAACAAAGTCCATTTCTTAGCGTAGCTAGGTTCACATCAAAACCAACTCAATGCAGACGGATAATATAATTGTGGTAATCACAACAAAATCAACAAAGTCCATTTCACCGTGAATGTACACATTTCAAATAATTCGCAAATAGAATGCAATACAATGCATAGTTGCAACAAGACTTCATATCAAGATTTTTGCAATAAGACTTTAAATTTATACATGCTACCCTATAAAAAAATTAGACACGTATCACACTTGTGAGGTGTGATATAAAACCAGCATATGTGGTTAAGAGATACCTCTTTTGTTATGCAAAGATTTAAACCATATACAAGGACTCAAAGTTATTTAAACAAGATCAACACCAAAATTATGCATCTTTCACCTTGAGGTGGCCGCAGATTTATAACTTAATGAGGACAACCCAAGAACTATCAAATACTAAATAAATAAAAGAATGCTTTAAAGAATGAAATCGTTCATAATGATATTGTATCCGAGTCGAGAACAAAACTTATCGTGCCGTGACGCCACCGACATCAACCGAGATTTCTATCACCGAGCCTATGAGAGATATTAAAATTTGTTCATCCCTATCTGTGATTACGGGTTTGGAGCTCCTTCCATTTTCACAAGCAAGGATATCTAAGATTATCTAACATTCAATCTTTCCTCAAAGGATCCGGGAAACATCAGCAAACACAAGTACCACATACAACCTTTAATCAGCAATAATCTAAGTGAACAATCAGTAGAAATGAACTAGCTCAATCAATAAACTAAGCCTGTGCTACAATTGCCCGAGATAATTAGTTGGGAAGCCATTCATTTAAAGGTAGCTCATTTTTAATTTAGATACGAAAACTAAATTTTTTTCACCTGTGGTCACAGTCTACCCATATGATCTTTTAGTAAGCAGTTGAGGAACCTTAAAAATAATTTACGCGATCAACTTTGCAGCAAAGATTAATTTTACGGGATAAATATAAACGGGAAGGGCAAACGGATCATACCAGTTGGACCTGTATAGCATGCTAGTTGCCTACCAAAAAAAAGTATGGAGGACATCAGTTTTTCATCCATGAAACAGAAAACTATGACTAGCCGAGATATTTGTATTCCATTTGTGAGCAGTTACTTACTCGGTAGCATAACCAAGGCGCCCGCCAAAGGAACAATGCCAATTGTCAAGAAGAAGACCAATCCTACAATACCAACAGTTAAACATCCAAAAAAAAGAAAAAGGATTTTCAAGACTACCCTTTTCCAAAATTATAGATAATTTCGGTTTACTTACATGCGGTTTGGTAAAATAGTGTAGACATATTACTAAGGGCCCAAATGGCGGCAAGGCGTTTATCCTTGCTTTGATCAAGACGACATATATACTTACGAGGATCTTGACTCGATTCACCTTTCTTATTACCCAAGAAGCGAAAATTGTGGGTGTGCCAAGATATGACGAGATTTCGGTGAATGCATTTTATTTGTTGGCTCGACACACTAAATGGGATCTCCTCATCGAATCAAGGTCTATCTTTTCTTCAATGGATCCCATCTCCACAAACACTTCGGTTCGCAATCGATAAACGAAATCGATTTCAACTTTGAAAAAGCACCAAATCGAGGCAAAAGATAAACTCAAGTGTTGAGAGATAAAGAACCATTTGGGAAAACTAAAACCCGAAATTAGGGGAAACAAGCAATGTAATTTCAAGAATGCTCAATGTGTGAATTGCTACAATAAACAAGACTTGATTCGCATAATAAATTAACCTAAATCAACCTAATCTGGTATTTAAAACTACAAAATCTGCAGATTACGCATCAAGTAAAACCTAGTCAACAGAGAAGAACACTAACAAACAAAAACAGCCCGGATCGGTGTAAAACACAAAGCACCATAACTAGCTCAAGAACTCGAAATTAGATATATACCGAAAATGAAAAATAAAAGCGCCACATTTACACACGATCAAGATCCCTTAAAGCAGCCTTTGGAAAAACAAAGGCGTAAAAGAGAAATAAAGTTCAAGTTTTCACCTTTATTATTAAGTAGCCAAGATTTTTCTCGACGCAGAGGCTTTGAACTCGGAAGCCGTCGAGTGGAGCCAAAATATCCCAAATTTTTTCTCGAAACACGATAATTGAAAAGGATTATATTTCTACATATAAATCTACTTTAAACATGTATACCAAAACAAATCGAAAGAAAAAATCCCGAGAGAAAATTATAAAAATAAAAATCAAGAGAAGTTACGAGGTCCGAACATGAGAGGAGGCGGGAAGCCCTAGATTAGAAGGGCGATCGCCCCATGTATTCGGGACGGCGCCAGATCCCGATCGGCCATGCTAACTCAAGACGGCGACGTGGGAGTCCTCCACCACCGATTGGGTGTCATTGCCGTCTCCTCCCATTCGCATTCCCTATTCCGATTAACCCTTAAGCGCGACCGGACACGAGAGAAGAATATAAGCCTCGCACTCGGAGAATCTAGAGCTGCGGATTGTTGTTCAATGTAGTGGGAGCATGGCCGCAACATGCAAAAGAGAAAAAGCGGAAGTGGAGGTGTTGGTCCGATTTAAGGAGGGTGTAGGATTGGATTGATTGGGATTTGAGCAATTAGAATTTGGTGTGTTGATTGAAGATGAATTGAAGAGAGTAAAAGTGTAGAGTGGTTTAAGATTGAAGATTAAGGAAAGTAAGTGGAAAAAAGTGGTGGCGGTTGTAGCGATGGAACTGCGCCACGTGCGGAGGAGAGAGAATCGAGAGAGTGAGTCCGAGAGCCCCCATTCGGTGGTGGTGGTGATGCAGAGACTGAAAGGGTGGGATTCGTGTTTGCCTGCTGCATTTGAGATGAGGTTTATAAATCGCTACAACGTTTTCCTCATTTTTGCACGAAGTTACAGAGTTTAGTTTTACTTCCTTTTTTTTTTTTTAATTTATGACATAGACTACGCTTTTTTATTAAAAACACGCACATACACTACGCTTTTTAAGCGTAATCTATACCCACTATAGACTACACACATACACTACGCTTTTGTTTAGCGTAGTCATACTTAAAAATTAGCACATAGACTACGCTTTTCTAAAAAGCGTAGTCATAAAATAATGAAAAAGTGGTTTTTGTAGTAGTGACCCTAATTTCTAATATAATACACCATCATTGTGTAAGTGTGCATAAGTGTTCCATTCATTCACCCTAATCACAACCATTTATCCAAAGTTTCATATTACTATCATAGCATCATTCATTGTAATATTCCAAATAAATGAATATACGATTACGGTTTTCTAAGCCCGTAATTAGGGTTTTGCCGTATATTATCTTTTTACGACATCGAATATTGTGATTTCGATACGATACCGTTATAACGAATTCCTTTTATAATTCACTAAGGATTGTGAATTTAAGGATTTAAATATTACGAAATGATTCGTCAATATATTTTAACGTCAAACGCGATCGAACGCCGCCTTTTCATGAAATTTTCGAGCAAAGTGAAGCTTGGAATTAATTTCCATCTTAATTCCTTTATTAAAAGGGATATATTTATTTAGTAAGTATGAACTTCTGCGACCATTTTGAGATGAGTCGACTTTGAACGCTTTGAGACGTTGAACGTTAACGTCTGAGACGTTTTGAAAATGAGTTTAATGCTCAGAAATTATAATAATTAATTCCTATTATTATTTTATATAATTACAGTATTATTAATTATTAAAATCGAATTTTAGCATCTAAAATTCGATTTCTTTAACATAGGTTTTTCGAAAACCCTAGTTTTGCAAACTATGGTTTTAACACATGAAATGACACTATTAAATTATCCTATGGTATCTAAACTTTATAATATGATATATATGGGTAATATTAAGCTATGAAATCAGTTTTTGGAACATTAAAACTCGATAGCTTATAATTATAATTTTCGAAACCTAATATTCGAAATTAGGGTTTCTTATGCATAAATAATTGCTATAATTTTATCCTATGATATTGTTTAATATCCAAATCATATATTATGATATATATGTGTATATTTGGGACGAAAACTACATGAATATCAATAATGGGTGTAACTTATAATTTTTATCCTATTTTCCTAATTTTCTATCGGTATTTTCGAAAATATGGTATATGCTTGATTTAATTATTTTTATGGCATGTATTATATATCTATGATCATACATGATTAATATATCTTGTATTAGGGATTAAATGAAATTAAACCACCCCTAAAACACCCTAAAACCGCCGGCTGCACCTATTAAACAAAGCATGATGATCCACCTTTTTATTGCCCAACCCATGAACACCCTTTTTCCTAGCTAATGATCATCCCCTACTAAATCATTTGGCTGCAGATTTTTGGCCAATTCTTGAGGCAAAATCGAGAGGGAGAGAGAGGGATAAGTGGTGAGACTCTTCTCCTTCAAACTCACTACACTCATTATACTCCCTCAAACCTTTCAAACACAAAACACTCTCCATTTTCCTCTCCAAAAACCTGCTGAAAACCGAGACACACCCTCCCCATTTTCGAAAGCTTCATCCCCTTCTTCTTCTCCATTTCTCCTCCAAACCTTGATACCATACCATATTCTTGAGATCCTATATCATTTCAAAGGTAAAAGAGACACCATAGCTTCGATTTTTATCATCTTTGGTTCCAAAAATTTAGAACATGGGTATATGTATATCTATGTGTGTTTCGAATGTCATATGTGTATGTTCATATGTTTTTAAATATTCTATGAATGAACTATGGGTGAATGTTGTTCTTGATGATTTTATTCCAAAAATATATGTGAATATATGTTAGAAGAGCATAGATGGTTGTATATTAAATTGTTGAAATGGATCTAGCATGTATATACAATTTTCGAACCATAGACCTTGTTTAAAATAATTTTTGAAAATGATAAAAATGTATATGTGATGACCGAATGCTTCTTAGCATTTTCTAAGCATGTATTATTGATCTATGTTATGATTTAAGACTATAGTATGTTATTTAAAATTTTTGGAAAACCCTAGCTAATTATTTCATTAAAACCGAGAGCATGTATGTACCATACCTTGGTGTATAATTTTATTTTAAGCTTGTGATGACATATTAATGCTTGAATGTATTGTTTATATGTTATATGATTTATTTGGAAATTTTGAAAGCCATATACTTGATTTCTCAATGATACCGTGAGCATGTAAGATGTGTAGGTTGGTGTATGATTTTATTTTTGAACATGTAATGGTGTTTTAATGCTTTAGTATATTATTTATGCATTGTGTGAATTAATTAGAATTTTGAAATCATTTACCTATTTAAATCAAATGTCTAAAGCTTACAAGTTTATATGGTGATGATTTAATATGTTTTGATAATTTAATGATGTTATATTAATATACTATAGTATATAATCATAGTATATAATTGTTGAATTTTTGAAAACCAAATACTAAATAAAATCGAAAAAGCCGAGAGCTTACAAGCTCATATGGTGACGATTTAAATTAGTATGGTTGATATTATGATGTTACAATGTTATAATATAATGTTTAATGATGTTGGAATTTATTTAGAATTTTTAGAAATTATTTGCTAATTATTCGGTAATTATCAAGTATTACCGTGAATAATTGTTATATATTGTGAAATGAATGCTTATGATGAACTATAGGTTATATTAATGATATATATTGACGTTGGGATATTATACTAAGTATATATCAATTTTGGGAATTTTTGGATAATTATTCCCTATTTATTTGAAATTACCGTAAATGTATATATGTATATATATAAATAAATAGCAAATAATACCATATGAATTTTATAAATTCATATTCTGGACCATAGTGTATAATAATGCACTATATTAATTTAGAAAATTTTTCAAAAGTCATTTGACATTTTAAATTAATTATCGAGTTTTCGATAATTAATAAGGATTTTAAATCCTTTTAAATCAGTTTATTAATAAAAAATATGTCTATTTATATTCTGGACATATTTTGGAAATTATAAAATTTTACAAACATAGTTTACTATGTTTAAGACAAACGTTAGGTTGTTAACGTTTAAAAACCAAAATACGCTTTTTATTTATAAAAGGGTTATTAAATGCGAAAATATTTATAAGTCCTCGATTTACGAGATAGATCGAAAATAGGACTTTACGCTTTCAAATCGATCAAATTAGACTTATAAAACAAAATAGTAAGAAGTTACTATTTTAAAATTCAAAATCGTTGACTTTGTTGACCAATGTCGACTTTTCGACTTTTCAAGTCAAACGCACGATTATACGCTTATAAATACGTCGAAGACGCTGAAGATATACTAATTGAGTATGATACCTTATTAGTAAGAAAAGATTTCCCAAATGAAATCCATATATCGAAAACGTGCTTATCGTTGAAAGATCTCAAGAAGCGAGAACAAGTCAATCGTATACGT
This sequence comes from Salvia rosmarinus, assembly GCA_036937905.1. Classification (NCBI taxonomy): domain Eukaryota; kingdom Viridiplantae; phylum Streptophyta; class Magnoliopsida; order Lamiales; family Lamiaceae; genus Salvia; species Salvia rosmarinus. The sequence goes on from CM072818.1 coordinate 35,431,358, forward strand.
GTTAGAGACGTATCAATTCACTAAGAATTCACTACATCGATATGAAATATCAAGTTTATCTTAGTTTTCGAAAGTCTCGAGAGACTTGAGCGACGATACTAAAACCTCGCTTTTCGTAAAGGTGTGGACGCAAACGCAATGACGGATTGTGACGAACGAACGAACTGGGACTTTTACAACAAACCATAGTCCGGTGGGCTTTTATCTTCAAAATGTGGGCCTTTTCTTACCCCACTAAATGTGACTTTATCGTTATTCCAAATGAGTTTATTTACGACTTATTCTACAACTGTTATCAAATGTTTTACTGCATTACCTGCCAAAAATATTTCGTTTTGTGTATGGATCCTATCTGTTATGCCCGGGTAGGGCTATGGAGATGGTTGGAACTATTATATCAATTGTTGTGGTAGCACCCAACCTTTAATGTCGGGTCCCGTGGGATGATAAATGCCAGCTAGGATTGGCGTGAAGGTTGGAACTATCTGTTGTGTTAACATATGCTTGCGAGAGTGATGTGTTAGACGGGATTACGTCGGTCACGGCGTCGTAGATGGGAGGCCTCCTCTCGACGCTTATTTATTTATTATTATTATGTATTGTGACTATGAGATACGGACCATACACACCAAGAAAATGTTCGGCCGAGCTATGTTTACGAACCGAATGATTTGGTAAGACTGAGGCATTTTAACAAAAACCTTGCGACTTACCCGATATTGGCGATGTAATCTAAATTCTATCAAATGTTTTCGGCATAAGTCCACCGAGTGCAATTTCTTGTACTTAGCCCCGCATATTTGTTTTAAATGTGCGGGTTGAGCTCTGATGGTGATGATGGGGATGTGTTGAGAGTCCGGTGTCCTCGATCGATTTACTTGAATTTACGGGTTATACCTTGAATGCATATCGTCATATATGTATTCACACACTTTCCGCTATACTCGAACTCCTTTATTTATGCTTACGCTACAAACTATCAAGGTCCATCGGATCGAGGCAAGTTTTGGGGTCCGATGGCTCAAACCTTTTCAAAAACATTATGACATCACCTCATATTCTGCCCAAGCATGTTAGTTTATTTTTATGCATCTTTATTTTACCCATGTAACCCCTAAAATACTACTCCTAGTATTAGTCGCCCTCCAGTCCGGGTTGGTCCGGAGTGGGGTCGTGACAGAAGTGGTATCAGAGCGCTTTTGCTCTTTGTAAACCCAAAACCTTTTATTCTAAGTCTAGATCGAGTCACTGGACTTCTAGTAACTCACTAACTCCTCTCAACACTCCATCACATCGAGCTCGACCGGGAAAAAGGTAACTGCATTTCTTTCTCAAAATCATGAAATGGAAATTTTTACATGATTGAACAATTGGAAGGACTTTTGAAGGATTTGATTATTATGAAAATTTTTATGATGAAAATGAAAGTTGAGCAAGGAAATTTTTTTTTTCCCAAATACTTTTAGTTGAACTAGTGCAATACTCGAGTATTGATATGAAAGTACATGGTGGTACTAGTTGAATGATCAACATGGGATGAATGAATTCATTTTGAATATGTATATGAATTGATCATGATCATCTTTTTGAAATCATATTTCCAAAGTTTTCAAATAAAACTTTACTTCCAACTTTCAAAATTTTATTTATGATGAACGATATGTTATCATAAGACGAACTTAGACTCTAAGGAAGCATGTTCACATATCGTGAAAGAACATAGAAGTACGAACTTCTTTTTCCTTACGGTAACAAAGAACGATAGGAAGAATGGGAGTAATGATGGCCTCAAGCTCAAGCAACGAAAGACGAGCAAGAAGGATGCACAAGGGTGACCTCAACCTTAAAGATGAACAACGTCGACACTTCATCACTACTTCGACATGAGTGAGCATCGACACAAATCACGACATGGACGTCACTTACGGCTTCAGAATGTTCAGCCTCAACATAAAAACCCGAAGACGATAGACGTATTACGTCGACATACGTCTCGATTTGCAATTTGGCACGATCGCGCAAATTTCCTGCACCGCAAGAGATTTGTTTTAGCTAGATCTCTCGTTAGGACTACTTTACGCATGGTTTTCACCTGCACTCTAACGCACTGATCTTCATTTTTTTATGAAGAACAGAATCCTTAATTCTGCCTCCAGAATACGATAGAGTCCGTTGAACTCTAGTTCGAGTGTTTGGTATAGAATAAGAATCTCGCAGCTTATATTAAGATGTTGTTGGCTTATGTATACGTTTGGGTAAGACTAAGAAGGTAAGTTGTGGTAAGTATTGTGCAGTATGATGTTGCCTACCTTATAGACTTGCTTGACCTTATCTAGTTGCTTCACGTTACGCTTAAGATATCCTTGCCTGCTTTTGAGATGACGATAGTTGACTTATGTTAGTTTTGTTCGTGACAGATGGAGGGGATGAGATATCTCGCGAGGAGGAGGATTGGACCACACCCCACCCCAGAGGAGGAGGTGAGTATTTATCGCTCCAGCTGGATGTGCGCTGGGGAAGACTTGGGTGAGTTCTTGGCATATTACCTCCGTCTTTGGAGAGACGCCCGAGCCCACGGCGTGATCGACATGACGGCATCCAGCGCTACTAGCGATACTCCCCCTGCACTGGATGGGTATGCCCGAGATATCGGGAGATTACATCTACCGGGCGATGGGCAGCTACGACTTGGTGGGAGATTTGCCCATTCGTGAGTCATCTGACTTACGTATACAACATTTACGTGGCAGCACCGAGAGGACCCTACCTCCCTCCCCGAGTATACTGGCGGGATGAGTCGCGAGTGGCTTTGCATTGCAGGTTCCGAGGCGATTGACCCGGCCGTGCCTCCTTTCCTTTTTGACGAGGGAAGGCCTGCTCGCTTAGAGAGGGCAGCACGCCCCAGAGCCTTGGGAGAGCCGGTATTTCCACCCTTACCTGTCGGACACCCCGTACGTCCACCAGTACCACCTCCACCACCTATGGTCCCAGCCGCACCACCAGTTGAGCACTTCCGTCGGACAAAGACGGATGAGGGTAACAGATGTCGCGGTGGCTACGGCCCGATCCGCCACGACTCACGAGCATCGTGTGAATGCAACGAACGCCTAACCCCTGCGAGACATCTGGGTGGTGGAAAGCGATGGAGCCGGTCCATCGAGGACCGCCCGCATGGACATTTCTGACAGCGAGGACAACTCCGAGGAGGAGGAAGATCCCGAGGAGGACGGACAGTGGGAGGACGCATGATGTAGACCCTGATGAAGCTTAAGGAGATTTTTTTTTGTGTTAAGCTTCTGTTGTTTTCCTTTTCCTATGTTAAATCTTTAGTGATGGACTTAGAACCTTAACTTTTGGAAGGCCGTGTGGGCCGGGACTTATGTTTTATTTCTCTTTTTGTATAACCGTTGGTTTGAACATCCTGCCTATGGCAGAAATTTTTGGATATATATATTGTAATATCCCGTAATTTTAATACTGGATTACGCTAATAAATTCCGTAATTAGTATTATTAATTCGATAATTAAAATCTTAATTAGTCAACTCTTGACTTTGACCAAGCATAATTGATAATTTCGTATGATATTCATCGAGGCTTAGTGAATTAAGGAATATAATTTCCGATATTCCTTCGAACGTAATATTCTAACATCGGATAAATTCGCGATTCATCTTACAAGTATTATTAAGTTGTTAAGCTTAATTTGAAATTCTATTATTATAGGAATAAATAAAGTTGTAACAAACTTTATTTTAGACGATTTAGAGATAATTAGCCTATGAGAATTTGAGGCGTTTCAAACGTCGGTTTTAGAGATAGTCGATAACTCGGTCAAATGATCACGGAATTATAAAATTAAATTCCTATGATTATTTTATGATATAAGAGCATTATTTATCATCAAAATAATGCTAGAGAATTATAGAATTTAAAGCCCCAATAATTAGGGTTTGAAACCCTAATTTCCCAAAATTAGATTTTGTGAATCTAAATCATTTTAAAACTTTTCTATGATTAAATTATTATCTAAGACATATAATATGTCACATAAGTATGTAATAGCTATTTTATACAAAGAAATAAAATGTTTGGGAACAACTTAGTGATTTTCGAAAATTAGGATTTTCTAAGTACAAATTAATTTTTATTCTTATTCAATTAATGATATATGATAATTATTATATTATTATGACATCATTAAGGATAAAATGAGGTGTATTACAAGTTGCACAAGTTGGGTGACATCTATATGGTGATTGGCGAAAACTAGGGTTTTCTAAGCATGATATTTAATTTAATTCTTATCCAATTAATGATGTATCATAATTATTATATTAAAATGATATTATTAAGGATAATATATAGTATTATACCAAGTGGCACAAGTGGAGGCACACTTGTACATAGGGACTAAAATTGCACATTTTATAAGATTTTGTGAACAAAAATCTTACTACAATTAATGAAAGAGATAAGATATGATCTTATCATATTATGAGGTGTAAAGTAGTAGTAGTATACAATTTGATCAAGTAACCTAAGCCTTGCTTCCCTATTGGCCGAAAATTTCTAAATAAATATTATAAAATTGTAAAGTAATTATTTTAGGACAAGTGTGATAACAAGTGTATGAATGATTCAACGCACCAAATAAAAGATAAGATATGATAAGGTTCTTGATAAGATTCTTGATAAGGTTAGAGATAAGATTTGGGACAAGTGTGCATAAGATATTTTAAGTGTAATAATTAAATAAAGTAATTAAAGTCTATAAATACCACATGAGGCTCTCCAATTCTCATTCACACCAAAAGTTTCGAAAATAATAGAGAGAAAAGAGAGAGTGATCTCCAATCCCTTCAAACCCGAGCTTAGAACAAAGAAACGTTCGCCTATCGTTTCTAATCCGATGAAAAGGTTAGATTTCTTACAAGCTTTGTATATACGTTAGAATTTATGTTATAAGCTTAGTATGTGTTCTTATGATTTTCGAAAATTACATAACTTATGCTAATATGTTTAGATATTGTGTTTATATGATGTTATTAAGCATATAATATAATTATATCATGAAATTAAGCATGCTATTAAATTTAAAATTTGGACCGAAAATATAGGAAGGTCATATGTTGATGATTTTGATTTTTAATTGTTAATTTGAGCATGGAATAATAATCTAGGGTATTAAAATGTTTTATATGAATTTATATAGAATTTATGGAGAACTTTAGTACCTAAGTCCAAGACTTTCGAAATTTATAATATGTGATAGTAGGTTGTGATATAATCCATATCTAAATGCTATCATGTCATATTGATGACGTAGATTCATAATATATGGTTGTGTGAATTTATTGAAATTTATAAAAATTAATTGGACCTAAGTCAAAGTTTCAAAATATGACTTAGGTAAATAAAATTCAATAGTTCATAATAAATAACAATTATGTTATAGTAAGCATAGTTAAGGATGATTAAGTGTTATGTGAATTTATTGGAATTTTTAAAAATGGTTTACTTAGTGAATTATGAAAACTAAAAACCATATAGTATAATTCTAAGGTATATGATTTTATTTGACCAAAGTAATTCCATAATATGATCTAAAATAATGTTTTAGACATAGTATGATTTTATAGGAATTTTTGGAACAAGAATTGTGCATTAAAATCGAAAAATGCATAAGAAATTGAAAAAGTCAAAATGTTGACTTTATGTTGACCAAAGTCAAAATTGTTGACTTTTTGTTGACTTGGTCAAAATTGTTGACCAAAACGTTGACCAGGTCAAAGGCACGTAATTCGATAATACGTGATCTATGTGACGAAGACGTTTAGTAAAATGTAACTTACGTTACGTAAGTACATTAAAACGTCATTATATATTAAAAATGTAGAATATCTCTTATAAATTAAGAAAATTTATAATCGACATTAATTGATTAGGAAACGTCAAAATAAGTCGGCGTTAAATTTTATTTGACGCGTAGATCGTTATAGACTATGTTAGTCTCTCGAACGTGATCAACGTACTAAAATAGTTCTTACGTTAAGGTGGGACGTGGACTTGAGCTTCGACTTAGAAAGGCGTTATTGAAAAGCTACGTACGGTGGGCTTTACTCGAAAACCCTTTTATTTACGATGCTTTCTTGAAAAGTATTTATTTACAAAAGCTTTCGGTTGAAAATGATTATGAATCGTTATTCAATTACATGCCCAAAGTATTTATGTTTTATGTATGGATCCTATCATGAGATGGTTAGCGAACCATGAAAGTTATCAGTTGTTGGGTCGCTCCCAACTTTATAGAAAATCGATATCGGATCCTGTGCTAGATGCAGAATTCCTAGCCTGGATTAACGTGTACACCATAGGTGACTGTGAGCCGTTAGCAACATCTTCGTCGGTCGCGCGTCGTAGAAGGAGGCCTACTTCTACAGCGTGAACAGAGTTATGAGAAAGTAATACAGATGATACGGATCATACAAAGAGAAAATGCCTGCAGGCGATATTTTGAAAATGAGAAAATGTTTTAGTAAGCACAAGGCATTTTCAACTAAAACCCTTGTGTCTTACTTATGGGGCAGTGTAATTAAAGAAAATGTTTTTGGCATAAGCCCACTAAGTGCATTCTTGTACTTAGCCCTGCATGTTTGTTTTTAAATGTGCAGGTTGAGCAGTTGATGTTGGATGTTGAAGTGTTGAGCAGTTGGAGTCTTCTATCGTTGATAAGTATAGCCTTGATTACATATCGTCATATGTGTAATCACACGTCTTTCCGCTGCAAAGTTATATAGGTTATGTTTCGAGTTGAACCCTTTAGTCAAGAGTCTAAATGATCCAGTTTCGTATGTACGATATATGTGTCACATCAAATGATATGAAGTTTCTGAGAATTTGTCTATTATATACCTCGCAGTTCCATAATTAGTCCTTGTTCCTGTTGTTAATCCCCGTCATTAGTAACAGTTTCTGCTAATCCGTACTTTGGAAAGCGGCTGTTACTGATTGGTATCGAGCGGTCGTTCCTTAAACCCAAAATTTCTTTCAAAAGTTAAGTCTAGATTGAGTCACTAGACTTCTAGAAATCAGCCGACTATGCTCAACACTCCATCACATCAAGCTCAACCGAGAAAAGAGGTAAATGATTTTCTTAAAGTTTTGAGAATGAGAATGAAAAGTTGAAGGTAAAAGTTATTAAAATGAAATGATTTTTCAAGAAAATAAAAGTTAGAATTAGAGAGATTCTAAGAATATGCGGTATGGGACCGCATATTCAAAGAAAGTTTCAGTGATTCCACGAATATGTAGGTATGGGACTACATATTCATGGAAGACTTAAAGAATTTGATAAAGCGTTGAGTAAATGATTTTCTCGGTTTGGAAATGAAAAGTTTGAAAGTACGTGCCCTTTTCAAAGTTTAGAAATGAGAAGTTTGAACATGGAAAATGATATTTCCAAAGAGATGAAAGTTATCGAACTATTGAAAGTTGTTGGTTCGCTACCAAGTTTTATGATGATTGATGTGATGTCATACTATATGTGGAGTTGATCGGCATGATGATATTGAAAGTTGTTGGTTCGCTACCAACGTATGATATTGTTATGACGAGATTAAATTGTTATTGGTGCATTACCAATATATTTTGATGTTATGATGATATTGAAAGATGTTGATTCGCTACCAACATATGATTATGTTATGATGATGTTATATGAGAAAGTGTTGACATTGATATGTCAAAAGTGTTATATGTTGAATTCTTGAAATTCAAAGAAGGCATGAGTTATATTACAGTTTTGAAATGTTTATTTCAAAGTTCAAAGTTATTTCACTAATGGGTATGATATCCCAAAAGAACATAGACATGATAAGAAGCATGATCACTATCGCGAGAACATAGAAGTAAGAATCTGAGAACTTTAGTTCTTTGCGAGTACGAAAGTAAGTACCGACATGAGAACGAGAACAAAGATCAATGAAAACATTACAAGTTTTCAAAACGAAAAGAAAGAAGTATCAAGTGAACCACGACGGCATTTTTATGCTCGACTTCGACTTTGACCTTGCCAGCTTCGACTTAGCGTCGACCTCTTTAATTTAGATCTTAGCAATTGATTCGACCTTGGTCGCTGATTTCGGCGCCAGCAAAACTGTCTTCGCATTGTTTTGACATTAGCTCGTTCTCCTCGTTTGAATTCGATTCTGAACGGTTTTCGCCTATGTACTCCTATCACAGGGTACTATATTTCTTATGAAGACCCAAATCCTTGATTCCTCCTTCAGAATTCGTGAGAATCAGTCAAAGACTAGTCCTATGATGTCCATGAAACGAAAACCTTACAGATAGCAATAATATTAGAATGTTGTTAGAAAATAAGATTCCCAGTAGTACAAGAAGAGATATGACATACATGAGAACTTTTGTAGATGACCTATTATGAGCTGTATAAAGTTTCAAGTTCTACTCAATTTCATCATCGAGTTTAACTCTATGACCTAGTTTGATTAAGAAACCACTTGCGTTTCTCATTTTCTTGGAAAAAGTTTACAAAACAAAATTTTATCTGATGTTCCTTGAAACCAAACCTTCATGTGGTGAGAAAGTATTTGTGACGGCCTGGCCACCCCATATGACCAAAGAAATCTCAAGACTCATAATTCGGTCTTGGACCCTATCTCCCAATTATTTAGTTCGAGAGAACATGTTGATTCAAACCTTCAAAGTTGTCATCTTAAATGGTGAAACCATACCTCTTGAAAGTTGTTATGATGAAATTTTCTTGATCTATGAAACCAATAAGTTTGATATAGGTTGACGTATCATGTCAATTAAAAGTTTCGGATCAATAAAGAGATAGACATCAAGAGATGATGTAAAGAAGTTCTCGATAAAGCGAGATATATTTTATGATACACATAGATGGATCGACCCTTAATGGGCTTTCCCAATATTGATAAACAGTAAAGTTGTATCTCCATGTGAGTATATGATAACTAAGTTATGAACGAGATACTCTTTAGCATTTAGTGCTGGAATAGAGTAAAGAAAAGTATATGATATCCTTGAGATATAAACCCCTCCTATCTACGTCATAGCGAGAAAGAATACAACTTATCTTTTAAGATAGTTGTTTGTCCTTAAGACCTCGTTAGTAGGTTGGACATGTTTAAAGTATGGAGGTAAATGAAACTCATTTTATGAATATACAAGGAATGGAAGCATCTCCATTAATAAGCCTCTTGTTATCCCTAAATCAATAGGATTATGCTTGAGCGGATCTAATTCCAAGAATTTGAGGCTTTGGTTAAACCAAAGATAGTATGATCAACGGATCAATAATGAGATATGTGAATAGCTAGGCTATTCCTAGATTTGAACCAAAAATGAGAGAGATACCCAAAGTTGAGACTTGGCAATAGGACATTGGTACTTGGAATATAAGTTATGATGTACAAACGTACTACCTTACCCGTATAGATTAGAATGATGACAATCTTAATCCAAAAAGTGAGAATCAAAATATAACGAAAGTAATATAACTTTCGGATATCATATTCGAAAAGGCAAAAAAATAAGAATAGCTGAGGAAATTACCAGCTATACAATTATAAGATAGCCCGGAACATGAGATAAGTTTTGCACACAGTTTGATTACGATAAGCAAAGTAATTCCTTGGAAGGAAAGAAGTGGATCAAGAAGTAGATTTGATATTTGAGATGAAACCATCGTACCCTAAGTTTATAGAGACAAAACGCTTACCTTATGCGTGATTTAGTAATTAATCAAGTGAGATAACTTTTAAAGAAATTTGCGAAGGGAATATGCTCAAGCGAATAAAGGAAAGAATTCACAAGGAAGGACCTTAAGGTGAATCTAATTGAAAAGAGTTTCCTCGTAATTATGAGATGACCCATAAGGTGAAATATTGGGTACCTTAGCATTGAAAGGAAGTAAACATAGAAAGTCGAGAAAATAGTAAAGATATATGATGTCAAGGCAAAAGTATGATACTTTCTCAGCAAACAAGGGATTTTAACTTATACTAAACCACTTAGTCAAACCAATGGAGATTAAGAGAAATGACGTATATCCAAAAAGGATATTACGCATGATAACATAATAAATGCTAATATAGGGATTCTTCTTGAAAGAATTGTAAAAGAAAGAATATATGGAAGATATATTCTAAGGAACGATAAAGAGGAAGAAGGAAGCTGAATCATTCATACTGGTTAAGAAAGTATGATAATGACAGAATGAACAAAAACCAGGAAAGAATTGTAGGTATGAGAAAACTTCTCAGTATACCTAAGATACTTTGGTTCGAAGACATGTGCTTCACATTTCATTATTACAAGAATAGTAAGAGCATGCGTGGATACGTTAGAGCTCAAATCGAATAAGCAAATGAGAATCTCTTCACTTGAAAGAAGGATCATGGTCGCCATACGTATTTACTCGAACTTAGAATTGAACTTAGAATTACTTAAAACCTTAGTAAAGAACTTGAACATAGTACCTATATGAGACATAGAGATAATCTAAGAAAGAATTAATTAGTCGAAAACCATTCCACAATCTGTGCACTGGAAAAGGAAATTTCGTTCCATTTCTCCGGATAAGAAGTTGCAATTTCTATGGAATCCACATGGGAAGGAAATTCCAACCGCACTCCACACTACAAATAAGGGAATTAATTAACAGAGAAGGGATGTCGAGCATTCCCTGTTTATCTAAGCAAAGGATGGATAGCGGAAATGAAGGAAGAGGATGTAAAATTTTTCGAGAATTTCTAGAGATACCACGACAACTTAGCAAAGACTACCCACGATAGCGGCTAGAATTTTACTATCAAGTTAGAACCATTGTTAAACCAAGTTAAAAGTACCTTTATCAAATGGATTCAAGGAAAGTGAAAAGATAAAGAGTCACGTTTGAAAGTTATAAAATCTAAGTTTCATCGAACCTAGTGTATCACCTTAAGAAACACCCGACTTGCTTGTTAAAAAAAGAAAGATAGCCCATTAAGAAAGTATATAGATTATCGAGAGCTAATAATCCATTACCACGGATAAATGAGTATTCGGTCAAAGGAAAGGTGTAAGAGTAGTCACGAGAATCGATCTCGATTGGACTATAATCAACTCAAGGTACAAATGACAATGTACCCAAAATGGCTTTCCAAACAAGAGATGGCTACTATAAGTTTATAGTCGTGCCATTCGGATCAACTAACGCGCTTGACCATGTCCAGAACCTCATCTATTGTTCCGCACACACTTAGACAACTATTTTAGTCATCATGAACGATATTCCTATCTATTGAAGGGTAAGAAAAGAGTATGAAGAACTCATGAGAAACTATCTTTCGACATTGAGATTGAATAGATTTTCACCAAGTTTATTTAAGGTGAATTCGGTCTCAAGAGGTAATATTCCTTAGACACATTGTGTCTTCAGGAGGAATCCATGTGGATCCGGCAAAAGTCAAAAGCAATACAAGGTTCGAAACAATCAACGACCCAAACAAGAGCAAAGGTCTCATAGGATTTCTTTGGTTGCAACCGAAAATTTATTGAAGACTCTAAGATCGCAAGGTCGATAATGATAGTAAAGCAATTAAGATTTTGAGAACATCACCTCTATAAAGTGAGGTGTGAGATCATCATAGATCATAAAAAAATTTAAGATATTTCTTCAAGCAAGGGACGTGGCTCGAATTAGTAAGAAATTATGAATGTGATATAAATTGTCACCTATGAAAGGTAAATATAGTGGTGATGTTCTATGTTGAAAAATTCGGTCTAAGTAATGATAAATCCATGTATAAAAGAAAAACTCATTAAAGAGTTTAAGAGAATGAAGATAGAAATTGTCGAACATCGTCTCAATTGCCTGTAAATGAAGGCATAGTATCAACGATCCTATGGGATGACGTAACAATGGATTTGAGATAAGATTTCCAAAGTCAAAAGTTAACACTACTATATGAGTAGTAGTATATCGACTTACCAAATAGGTTCAGTTCATGCCTATCTAGACTACTTCTGGGTCTGATAAGTTAGCCCGGTTGTTTACTAAGAAAATCATACCTCTCGGCTTTGTATAAAGATTTTGAGGTTATCTTTAAAATATGAATTGGCTTAGAAGAGAAAGAATTAACGTACAAGTTGGAAATGTATTTTCCACTTATTAAAGTTTACCTACGACAATAACTGTCGAGCAGCATGGCCCATGTGAGGCATAGTATAAAAGAAAGTATCGATCATTTCTCTATTGAGATAAAGAAAATAAGAGGGAAGTTTTAAAGCCGATTCTGCGAAAGAAATGATTAAGATGTTTGCCGAATTAGGCAATGAAAGAAAGAGATTCATAATAGACGAAATTCTTACGCTGATATGCGTAGACATGAGCTGCATCTTGAATGCAGAGATTAAGTGTACTAAAAGTTCTCCATTGAAAGAATTCCAATGTCTGGAGAAAAAGGAAGTTGAGATTTCGTTTTATAGGACCCTGTGAGATCCTAGAAATGATAAGGCCTGATAGCCTATAGATTGACATTTCCACCAAGTTTGGAAAGTATACAGAATGTTTTTCACGAGTTACCATTAGAGAAAATACGTTATGGTCTAAAACATGATCATCATGATGACATTGTTCTCAAATCGAGGTATAAGTTGTGAGAAAGAATGCGATTGTTTAATCGCCGATTCATCGATTAAGGAATAAGCTTATACCATTAGTAAAAGTCGATGGAGACCATGGACAAAAGAAAGTCACGTGGAAACTTGAGATCGTTATAGTGCAAAGATACCCGTACTATTACGGTATGCAAATTCGAGGACGAAATTTATTTTAAGGGGTAGAATGTAATATCCGTAATTTTAATCTTGGATTACGATAATAAATTCGTAATTAGTATTATTAATTCGATAATTAAAATCTTAATTAGTCAACTCTTGACTTTGACCAAGCATAATTGATAATTTCGTATGATATTCATCGAGGCTTAGTGAATTAAGGAATATAATTTCGATATTCCTTCGAGCGTAATATTCTAACATCGGATAAATTCGACGATTACGTCTTACAGTATTATTAAGCTGTTAAGCTTAATTTTGAAATTCCTATTATTATAGGAATAAATAAAGTTGTAACAAACTTTATTTTAGACGATTTAGAGATAATTCGCCTATGAGAATTTTGAGGCGTTTCAAACGTCGGTTTTAGAGATAGTCGATAACTCATCAAATGATCATGGAATTATAAAAATTAAATTCCTATGATTATTTTATGATATAAGAGCATTATTTATCATCAAAATAATGCTAGAAATTATAGAATTTAAAGAATAATTAAAGCCCTAATTTCCCAAAATTAGGATTTTGTGAATCTAAATCATTTTAAAAACTTTTCTATGATTAAATTATTATCTAAGACATATAATATGTCACATAAGTATGTAATAGCTATTTTATACAAAGAAATAAAATGTTTGGGAACAACTTAGTGATTTTCGAAAATTAGGATTTTCTAAGTACAAATTAATTTTTATTCAATTAATGATATATGATAATTATTATATTATTATGACATCATTAAGGATAAAATGAGGTGTAATACAAGTTGCACAAGTTGGGTGACATCTATATGGTGATTGGCGAAAACTAGGGTTTTCTAAGCATGATATTTAATTTAATTCTTATCCAATTAATGATGTATCATAATTATTATATTAAAATGATATTATTAAGGATAATATATAGTATTATACCAAGTGGCACAAGTGGAGGCACACTTGTACATAGGGACGAAAATTGCATATTTTTATAAGATTTTGTGAACAAAAATCTTACTACAATTAATGAAAGAGATAAGATATGATCTTATCATATTATGAGGTGTAAAGTAGTAGTAGTATACAATTTGATCAAGTAACCTAAGCCTTGCTTCCCTATTGGCCGAAAATTTCTAAATAAATATTATAAAATTGTAAATTAATTATTTTAGACAAGTGTGATAACAAGTGTATGAATGATTCAATGCACCAAATAAAAGATAAGATATGATAAGGTTCTTGATAAGATTCTTGATAAGGTTAGAGATAAGATTTGGGACAAGTGTGCATAAGATATTTTAAGTGTAATAATTAAATTAAGTTAACTAAGTCTATAAATACCACATGAGGCTCTCGATTCTCATTCACACCAAAAGTTTGAAAATAATAGAGAGAAAAGAGAGTGATCTCCAATCCCTTCAAACCCGAAGCTTAGAACAAAGAAACGTCACGATCGTTTCTAATCCGATTAAAAGGTTAGATTTCTTACAAGCTTTGTATATCGTTAGAATTTATGTTATAAGCTTAGTATGTTCTTATGATTTTCGAAAATTACATAACTTATGCTAATATGTTTAGATATTGTGTTTATATGATGTTATTAAGCATATAATATAATTATATCATGAAATTAAGCATGCTATTAAATTTAAAATTTGGACCGAAAATATAGGAAGGTCATATGTTGATGATTTTGATTTTTAATTGTTAATTTGAGCATGGAATAATAATCTAGGGTATTAAACAAAGCTTATATGAATTTATATAAATTTATGGAGAACTTTAGTACCTAAGTCCAAGACTTTCGAAATTTATAATATGTGATAGTAGGTTGTGATATAATCCATATCTAAATGCTATCATGTCATATTGATGACGTAGATTCATAATATATGGTTGTGTGAATTTATTGAAATTTATAAAAATTAATTGGACCTAAGTCAAAGTTTCAAAATATGACTTAGGTAAATAAAATTCAATAGTTCATAATAAATAACAATTATGTTATAGTAAGCATAGTTAAGGATGATTAAGTGTTATGTGAATTTATTGGAATTTTTAAAAATGGTTTACTTAGTGAATTATGAAAACTAAAAACCATATAGTATAATTCTAAGGTATATGATTTTATTTGACCAAAGTAATTACATAATATGATCTAAAATAATGTTTTAGACATAGTATGATTTTATAGGAATTTTTGGAACAAGAATTGTGCATTAAAATCGAAAAATTCATAAGAAATTGAAAAGTCAAAATGTTGACTTTATGTTGACTAAAGTCAAAATTGTTGACTTTTGTTGACTTGGTCAAAATTGTTGACCAAAACGTTGACCAAGGTCGAAGGGCACGTAATTCGATAATCGTGATCTATGTGGACGAAGACGTTTAGTAAAAATGTAACTTACGTTACGTAAGTACATTAAAACGTACATTATATATTAAAAAGGTAGAATATCTCTTATAAATTAAGAAAATTTATAATCGACATTAATTGATTAGGGAAACGTCAAAATAAGTCCGGCGTTAGCCTTATTTGACGCGTAGATCGTTATAGACTATGTTAGTCTCTCTCGAACGTGATCAACGTACTAAAATAGTTCTTACGTTAAGGTGGGACGTGGACTTGAGCTTTCGACTTAGAAAGGAACGTTATTGAAAAGCTACGTACCAGGTGGGCTTTACTCGAAAACCCTTTTATTTACGATGCTTTCTTCGAAAAGTATTTATTTACAAAAGCTTTCAGTTGAAAATGATTATGAACTGTTATTCAATTACATGCCCAAAGTATTTATGTTTTATGTATGGATCCTATCATGAGATGGTTAGCGAACCATGAAAGTTATCAGTTGTTGGGTCGCTCCCAACTTTATAGAAAATCGATATCGGATCCTGTGCTAGATGCAGAATTCCTAGCCTGGATTAACGTGTACACCATAGGCGATCGTGAGCCGTTAGCAACATCTTCGGTCGGGTACGCGTGCGTAGAGGAGGCTACCTCTCGGCGTGAGCAGAGTTATGAGAAAGTGTCTGGATGATACGGATCATACATAAGAAAATGCCTGCAGCGATATTTTGAAAATGAGAAAATGTTTTAGTAAACACAAGGCATTTTCAACTAAAACCCTGTGTCTTACTTATGGGCGGTGTAATTAAAGAAAATGTTTTTGCATAAGCCCACTAAGTGCATTATTTGTACTTACCGCATGTTTGTTTTAAATGTGCAGTTGAGCGATTGATGTTGGATGTTGAAGTGTTGAGCGGTTGGAGTCTTCTATCGTTGATAAGTATAGCCTTGATTACATATCGTCATATGTGTAATCACACGTCTTTCATTGCCAAAGTTATATAGGTTATGTTTGAGTTGAACCCTTTAGTCAAGAGTCTAAATGATCCAGCCAGTATATACGATATATGTGTCACATCAAATGATATGAAGTTTCTGAGAATTTGTCTATTATATACCTCGCAGTTCCATAATTAGTCCTTGTTCATGTTGTTAATCCCCGTCATTAGTAACAGTTTCTGCTAATCCGTACTTTGGAAAGGCGGGCTGTTACAGTTGGTATCAGAGCGGGTCGTTCCTTAAACCCAAAATTTCTTTCAAAAGTTAAGTCTAGATTGAGTCACTAGACTTCTAGAAATCAGCCGACTATGCTCAACACTCCATCACATCAAGCTCAACCGAGAAAAGAGGTAAATGATTTTCTTAAAGTTTTGAGAATGAGAAGTTGAAGGTGAAAGTTATTAAAATGAAAATGATTTTTCAAGAAAATAAAAGTTAGAATTAGGAGAGATTCTAAGAATATGCAGGTATGGGACTGCATATTCAAAGAAAGCTCAAAGGATTCCACGAATATGTAGGTATGGGACTACATATTCATGGAAGACTTAAAGAATTTGATAAAGCGTTGAGTAAATGATTTTCTCAGTTTTGGAAATGAAAAAGTTTGAAAGTACGTGCCCCTTTCTCAAAGTTTAGAAATGAGAAGTTTGAACATGGAAAATGATATTTCCAAAGAGATGAAAGTTATCAGAACTATTGAAAGTTGTTGGTTCGCTATGAAGTTTTATGATGATCGATGTGATGTCGATACTATATGTGGATTGATCCGGCATGATGATATTGAAAGTTGTTGGTTCGCTACCAACGTATGATATTGTTATGACGAGATTAAATTGTTATTGGTGCATTACCAATATATTTTGATGTTATGATGATATTGAAAGATGTTGATTCGCTACCAACATATGATTATGTTATGATGATGTTATATGAGAAAGTGTTGACATTGATATGTCAAAAGTGTTATATGTTGAATTCTTGAAATTCAAAGAAGGCATGAGTTATATTACAGTTTTGAAATGTTTATTTCAAAGTTCAAAGTTATTTCACTAATGGGTATGATATCCCAAAAGAACATAGACATGATAAGAAGCATGATCACTATCGCGAGAACATAGAAGTAAGAATCTGAGAACTTTAGTTCTTTGCGAGTACGAAAGTAAGTACCGACATGAGAGCGAGAACAAAGATCAATGAAAACATTACAAGTTTTCAAAGCGAAAAGAAAGAAGTATCAAGTGAACCACGACGGCATTTTTATGCTCGACTTGACTTTGACCTTGCCACCGACTTAGCGTCGACCTCTTTAATTTAGATCTTAGCAATTCGATTCAACCTTGGTCGCTCGATTTCGGCGCCAGCAAAACTGTCTTGCGCATTGTTTTGACATTAGCTCGTTCTCCCTCGTTTGAATTCCGATTTACGAACGGTTTTCGCCTACGTACTCCTATCACAGGGTACTATATTTCTTATGAAAACCCAAATCCTTGATTCCTCCTTCAGAATTCGTGAGAATCAGTCAAAGACTAGTTCTATGATGTCCATGAAACGAAAACCTTACAGTATAGCAAGAATATTAGAATGTTGTTAGAAAATAAGATTCCTAGTAGTACAAGAAGAGATATGACATACATGAGAACTTTTGTAGATGACCTATTATGAGCTGTATAAAGTTTCAAGTTCTACTCAAATTCTGTCATCGAGTTTAACTCTATGACCTAGTTTCAATTAAGAAACCACCTGCGTTTCTCATTTTCTTGGAAAAAAGTTTACAAAACCAAAATTTTATACAGTGTTCTTTGAAACCAAACCTTCATGTGACTGAGAAAGTATTTGTGACGGGCCTGGCCACCCCATATGACCAAAGAAATCTCAGTACTCATAATTCTGGTCTTCGGACCCTATCTCCCAATTATTTAGTTCAGAGAACATGTTGATTCAAACCTTCAAAGTTGTCATCTTAAATGGTGAAACCATACCTCTTGAAAGTTGTTATGATGAAATTTTCTTCGATCTATGAAACCAATAAGTTTGATATAGGTTGACGTATCATGTCAATTAAAAGTTTCAGATCAATAAAGAGATAGACATCAAGAGATGATGTAAAGAAGTTCTCGATAAAACGAGATATATTTTTATGATACACATAGATGGATTAACCCTTAATGGGCTTTCCCAATATTGATAAATGAAGAAAGTTGTATCTCCATGTGAGTATATGATAACTAAGTTATGAACAAGATACTCTTTAGCATTTAGTGCTGGAATAGAGTAAAGAAAAGTATATGATATCCTTGAGATATAACCCCTCCTATCTACGTCATAGCGAGAAAGAATACAACTTATCTTTTAAGATAGTTGTTTGTCCTTAAGACCTCGTTAGTAGGTTGGACATGTTTAAAGTATGGAGGTAAATGAAACTCATTTTATGAATATACAAGGAATGGAAGCATCTCCATTAATAAGCCTCTTGTTATCCCTAAATCAATAGGATTATGCTTGAGCGGATCTAATTCCAAGAATTTGAGGCTTTGGTTAAACCAAAGATAGTATGATCAACGGATCAATAATGAGATATGTGAATAGCTAGGCTATTCCTAGATTTGAACCAAGAATGAGAGATACCCCAAAGTTGAGACTTGGCAATAGGACATTGGTACTTGGAATATAAGTTATGATGTACAAACGTACTACCTTACCCGTATAGATTAGAATGATGACAATCTTAATCCAAAAAGTGAGAATCAAAATATAACGAAAGTAATATAACTTTCGGATATCATATTCAAGAAAAGGGCAAAAAAATAAGAATAGCTGAGGAAATTACCAGCTATACAATTATAAGATAGCCCGGAACATGAGATAAGTTTTGCACACAGTTTGATTACGATAAGCAAAGTAATTCCTTGGAAGGAAAGAAGTGGATCAAGAAGTAGATTTGATATTTGAGATGAAACCATCGTACCTAAGTTTATAGAGACAAACGCTTACCTTATGCGTGATTTAGTAATTAATCAAGTGAGATAACTTTTAAAGAAATTTGCGAAGGGAATATGCTCAAGCGAATAAAGGAAAGAATTCACAAGGAAGGACCTTAAGGTGAATCTAATTGAAAAGAGTTTCCTCGTAATTATGAGATGACCCATAAGGTGAAATATTGGGTACCTTAGCATTGAAAGGAAGTAAACATAGAAAGTCGAGAAAATAGTAAAGATATATGATGTCAAGGCAAAAGTATGATACTTTCTCAGCAAACAAGGGATTTTAACTTATACTAAACCACTTAGTCAAACCAATGGAGATTAAGAGAAATGGCGATATCCAAAAAGGATATTACGATGATAACATAATAAATGCTAATATAGGATTCTTCTTGAAAGAATTGTAAAAGAAAGAATATATGGAAGATATATTCTAAGGAACGATAAAGAGGAAGAAGGAAGCTGAATCATTCATACTGGTTAAGAAAGTATGATAATGACAGAATGAACAAAAATCAGGAAAGAATTGTAGGTATGAGAAAACTTCTCAGTATACCTAAGATACTTTGGTTCGAAGACAAGCGCTTCACATTTCATTATTACAAGAATAGTAAGAGCATGCGTGGATACGTTAAAGCTCAAATCAGAATAAGCAAAATGAGAATCTCTTCACTTGAAAGAAGGATCATGGTCGCCATACGTATTTACTCGAACTTAGAATTGAACTTAGAATTACTTAAAACCTTAGTAAAGAACTTGAACATAGTACCTATATGAGACATAGAGATAATCCTAAGAAAGAATTAATTAGTCGAAAACCATTCCACAATCCTGTACCAGGAAAAGGGAAATTTCGTTCCATTTCTCCGGATAAGAAGTTGCGAATTTCTATGGAATCCACATGGGGAAGGAAATTCCGACCGTACCCACACTACAAATAAGGGAATTAATTAACAAGAAGGGATGTCGAGCATTCCCTGTTTATCTAAGCAAAGGATGGATAGCGGAAATGAAGGAAGAGGATGTAAAAATTTTTCGAGAATTTCTAGAGATACCCTGACAACTTAGCAAAGACTACCCCTGATAAGCGGCTAGAATTTTACTATCAAGTTAGAACCATTGTTAAACCAAGTTAAAAGTACCTTTATCAAATGGATCCAAGGAAAGTGAAAAGATAAAGAGTCACGTTTGAAAGTATAAAATCTAAGTTTCATCGAACCTAGTGTATCACCTTAAGAAACACCCGACTTGCTTGTCAAAAAAGAAAGATAGCCCATTAAGAAAGTATATAGATTATCGAGAGCTAATAATCCATTACCACGGATAAATGAGTATTCGGTCAAAGGAAAAGGTGTAAGAGTAGTCCTGAGAATCGATCTCGATTAGACTATAATCAACTCAAGGTACAAACTGACAATGTACCCAAAATGGCTTTCCAAACAAGAGGTGGCTACTATAAGTTTATAGTCGTGCCATTCGGATCAACTAATGCATGACCATGTCCAGAACCTCATCTATTGTTCGCACACACTTAGACAACTATTTTAGTCATCATGAGCGATATTCCTATCTATTCAAGGGTAAGAAAGAGTATGAAGAACTCATGAGAAACTATCTTGCCGACATTGAGATTGAATAGATTTTTCACCAAGTTTATTTAAGGTGAATTCGGTCTCAAGAGGTAATATTCCTGTACACACATTGTGTCTTCGGGAGGAATCCATGTGGATCCGCAAAAGTCAAAGTCAAAAGGTTCAAACAATCAACGACCCAAACAAGAGCAAAGGTCTCATAGGATTCGCTGGCTGCAACCGAAAATTTATTGAAGACTCTAAGATCGCAAGGCTGATAACGCAACAGTAAAACGAATTAAGATTTTGAGAACATCACCTCTATAAAGTGAGGTGTGAGATCATCATAGATCATAAAAATTTAAGATATTTCTTCAAGCAAGGGACGTGGCTCGAATTAGTAAGAAATTATGAATGTGATATAAATTGTCACCTACAAAAGGTAAATATAGTGGCTGATGTTCTATGTTGAAAAATTCAGTCTAAGTAATGATAAATCCTTGTATAAAAGAAAAACTCATTAAAGAGTTTAAGAGAATGAAGATAGAAATTGTCGAACATCGTCTCAATTGCCTGTAAATGAAGGCATAGTATCAACGATCCTATGGGATGACGTAACAATGGATTTGAGATAAGATTTCCAAAGTCAAAAGTTAACACTACTATATGAGTAGTAGTATATCGACTTACCAAATAGGTTCAGTTCATGCCTATCTAGACTACTTCTGGGTCTGATAAGTTAGCCCGGTTGTTTACTAAGAAAATCATACGTCTCGCATTGTATAAAGATTTTGAGGTTATCTTTAAAATATGAATTGGCTTAGAAGAGAAAGAATTAACGTACAAGTTGGAAATGTATTTTCCACTTATTAAGTTTACCTACGACAATAAGCGTCGAAAGCAAAGCATGGCCCATGTGAGGCATAGTATAAAAGAAAGTATCGATCATTTCTCTATTGAGATAAAGAAAATAAGAGGAAGTTTTAAAGCCGATTCTCGAAAGAAATGATTAAGATGTTTGCCGAATTAGGCAATGAAAGAAAGAGATTCATAATAGACGAAATTCTTACGCTGATATGCGTAGACATGAGCTGCATCTTGAATGCAGAGATTAAGTGTACTAAAAGTTCTCCATTGAAAGAATTCCAATGTCTGGAGAAAAAGGAAGTTGAGATTTCGTTTTATAGGACCCTGTGAGATCCTAGAAATGATAAGGCCTGATAGCCTATAGATTGACATTTCCACCAAGTTTGGAAAGTATACAGAATGTTTTTCACGAGTTACCATTAGAGAAAATACGTTATGGTCTAAAACATGATCATCATGATGACATTGTTCTCAAATCGAGGTATAAGTTGTAAGAAAGAATCTGCGATTGTTTAATCGCCAGATTCATCGATTAAGGAATAAGCTTATACCATTAGTAAAAGTCCAATGGAGAGACCATGGACAAAAGAAAGTCACGTGGAAACTTGAGATCGTTATAGTGCAAAGATACCCGTACTATTACGGTATGCAAATTTCGAGGACGAAATTTATTTTAAGGGGGGTAGAATGTAATATCCCGTAATTTTAACGCTTGGATTACGATAATATAAATCGTAATTGTGGTTTTAGCCTCGATAATTAAAATCTTAATTAGTCAATGCTTGACTTTGACCAAGCATAATTGATAATTTCGTGTGATATTCATCGAGGCTTAGTGAATTAAGGAATATAATTTCGATATTCCTTCGAACGTAATATTCTAACATCGGATAAATTCGACAGTTACATCTTACAAGATTATTAAGTTGTTAAGTTTAATTTGAAATTCCTATTATTATAGGAATAAATAAAGTTGTAACAAACTTTATTTTAGACGATTTAGAGATAATTCGCCTATGAGAATTTTGAGACGCTTCAAACGCTTGCTTTTAGAGATTTAGTCGATAACTCACCAAATGATCTGGAATTATAAAATTCAAATTCCTATGATTATTTTATGATATAAGAGCATTATTTATCATCAAAATAATGCTAGAGAATTATAGAATTTAAAGCCCCAATAATTAGGGTTTCGAAACCCTAATTTCCCAAAATTAGATTTTGTGAATCTAAATTATTTTAAATACTTTTCTATGATTAAATTATTATCTAAGACATATAATATGTCACATAAGTATGTAATAGCTATTTTATACAAAGAAATAAAATGTTTGGGAACAACTTAGTGATTTTCAAAATTAGATTTTCTAAGTACAAATTAATTTTTATTCTTATTCAATTAATGATATATGATAATTATTATATTATTATGACATCATTAAGGATAAAATGAGGTGTATTACAAGTTGCACAAGTTGGGTGACATCTATATGGTGATGGCGAAAACTAGGGTTTTCTAAGCATGATATTTAATTTAATTCTTATCCAATTAATGATGTATCATAATTATTATATTAAATGATATTATTAAGGATAATATATAGTATTATACCAAGTGGCACAAGTGGAGGCACACTTGTACATAGGGACTAAAATTGCACATTTTTATAAGATTTTGTGAACAAAATCTTACTACAATTAATGAAAGAGATAAGATATGATCTTATCATATTATGAGGTGTAAAGTAGTAGTAGTATACAATTTGATCAAGTAACCTAAGCCTTGCTTCCTATTGGCCGAAAATTTCTAAATAAATATTATAAAATTGTAAATTAATTATTTTAGGACAAGTGTGATAACAAGTGTATGAATGATTCAACGCACCAAATAAAAGATAAGATATGATAAGGTTCTTGATAAGATTCTCGATAAGGTTAGAGATAAGATTTGGGACAAGTGTGCATAAGATATTTTAAGTGTAATAATTAAATTCAAGTGGCCTAAGGCTATAAATACCACACGAGGCTCTCCAATTCTCATTCACACCAAAAGTTTCAAAATAATAGAGAAAAGAGAGTGATCTCCAATCCCTTCAAACCCGAAGCTTAGAACAAAGAAACGTCACGATCGCTTCTAATCCGATTAAAAGGTTAGATTTCTTACAAGCTTTGTATATACGTTAGAATTTATGTTATAAGTTTAGTATGTTCTTATGATTTTCAAAATTACATAACTTATGCTAATATGTTTAGATATTGTGTTTATATGATGTTATTAAGCATATAGTATAATTATATCATGAAATTAAGCATGCTATTAAATTTAAAATTTGGACCGAAAATATAGGAAGGTCATATGTTGATGATTTTGATTTTAATTGTTAATTTGAGCATGGAATAATAATCTAGGTATTAAACAAGCTTATATGAATTTATATAGAATTTTGGAGAACTTTAGTACCTAAGTCCAAGACTTTCAAATTTATAATATGTGATAGTAGGTTGTGATATAATCCATATCTAAATGCTATCATGTCATATTGACGACGTAGATTCATAATATATGGTTGTGTGAATTTATCAAATTTATAAAATTAATCGACCTAAGTCAAAGTTTCAAAATATGACTTAGGTAAATAAAATTCAATAGTTCATAATAAATAACAATTATGTTATAGTAAGCATAGTTAAGGATGATTAAGTGTTATGTGAATTTATCGAATTTTTAAAATGGTTTACTTAGTGAATTATGAAAACTAAAACCATATAAGATAATTCTAAGGTATATGATTTTATTTGACTAAAGTAATTACATAATATGATCTAAAATAATGTTTTAGACATAGTATGATTTTATAGGAATTTTGGAACAAGAATTGTGCATTAAAATCGAAAAATGCATAAGAAATTGAAAAGTCAAAATGTTGACTTTATGTCGACCAAAGTCAAAATTGTTGACTTTTTGTCGACTTGGTCAAAATTGTTGACCAAAAACGTCGACCAAGGTCAACGGACACGTAATTCAATAATACGTGATCTATGTAACGAAGACGCTTAGTAAAAATGTAACTTACGCTACGTAAGTACATTAAAACATACATTATATATTAAAAAGGTAGAATATCTCTTATAAATTAAGAAAATTCATAATCAACATTAATCGATTAGGAAACGTCAAAATAAGTCCGGCGTTAGCCTTTATTCGACGATAGATCGTTATAGACTATGTTAGTCTCTATCGAACGTGATCGACGTACTAAAATAGTTCTTACATTAAGGCGGACGGACTGAGCATTCGACTTAGAAAGGAACCGTTAGAAAAGCTACGATACGAGGTGGGCTTTACTCAAAACCCTTTATTTACGACGCTTTCTTGAAAAGTATTTATTTACAAAGCTTTCATTGAGAAATGATTATGAATTGTTATTACATGCCCAAAGTATTTATGTTTTATGTATGGATCCTATCATGAGACGGTTAGCGAACCATGAAAGTTATCGATTGTCGGGTCGCTCCCAACTTTATAGAAAATCGATATCGGATCCCGTGCTAGATGCGAAATTCCTAGCCGGATTAACGTGTACACCATAGGCGATCGTGAGCCGTTAGCAACATCTTCGCCGGTTACGCGTCGTAGAAGGAGGCCTACTTCTACATAAGTGAACAGAGTTATGAGAAAGTAATCTGATGATACGGATCATACATAAGAGAAAATGCCCGCAGCGATGTTTTGAAAATGAGAAAATGTTTTAGTAAACACAAGGCATTTTCAACTAAAACCCTGTGTCTTACTTATGGGCGGTGTAATTAAAGAAAATGTTTTCGCATAAGCCCACTAAGTGCATTCTTGTACTCACCGCATGTTTGTTTTAAATGTGCAGTCGAGCGATTGATGTTGGATGTTGAAGTGTTGAGCGCTTGGAGTCTTCTATCGTTGATAAGTATAGCCTTGATTACATATCGTCATATGTGTAATCACACGCCTTTCCGCCGCAGTTATATAGGTTATGTTTCGAGTGAACCCTTTAGTCAAGAGTCTAAATGATCCAGCCAGATGTACGATATATGTGTCACATCAAATGATATGAAGTTTCGAGAATTTGTCTATTATATACCTCGCAGCTCCATAATTAGTCCTTGTTCTCGTTGTTAATCCCCGTCATTAGTAACAGCCGCTAATCCGCACTTTGGAAAGGCGGGTCGTTACATAGCTTGGTATCGAGCGGTCGCTCCTTAAACCCAAAATTTTTTTCAAAAGTTAAGTCTAGATTGAGTCACTAGACTTCTAGAAATCACCGACTATGCTCAACACTCCATCACATCAAGCTCAACCGAGAAAAGAGGTAAATGATTTTCTTAAAGTTTTGAGAATGAGAATGAAAAGTGAAGGTGAAAGTTATTAAAATGAAATGATTTTTCAAGAAAATAAAAGTTAGAATTAGAGAGATTCTAAGAATATGCGGTATGGGACCGCATATTCAAAGAAAGTTTCAGTGATTCCACGAATATGTAGGTATGGGACTACATATTCATGGAAGACTTAAAGAATTTGATAAAGCGTTGAGTAAATGATTTTCTCGCTTTGGAAATGAAAAGTTTGAAAGTACGTGCCTTTCTCAAAGTTTAGAAATGAGAAGTTTGAACATGGAAAATGATATTTCCAAAGAGATGAAAGTTATCGAACTATTGAAAGTTGTTGGTTCGCTACCAACGATGAGAAATTGATCGTGATGTCGGAATATTATATATCCGGCATGATGATATGACGATGATATAAATTAAATTGTTATTGGTGCATTACCAATATATTTTGATGTTATGATGATATTGAAAGATGTTGATTCGCTACCAACATATGATTATGTTATGATGATGTTATATGAGAAAGTGTTGACATTGATATGTCAAAGTGTTATATGTCAATTCTTGAAATTCAAAGAAGGCATGAGTTATATTACGCTTTGAAATGTTTATTTCAAAGTTCAAAGTTATTTCACTAATGGGTATGATATCCCAAAAGAACATAGACATGATAAGAAGCATGATCACTATCGCGAGAACATAGAAGTAAGAATCGAGAACTTTAGTTCTTTATAGCACGAAAGTAAGTACCGACATGAGAACGAGAACAAAGATCAATGAAAACATTACAAGTTTTCAAAACGAAAAGAAAGAAGTATCAAGTGAACCACGACGGCATTTTTATGCTCGACTTCGACTTTGACCTTGCCAGACCGACTTAGCGCCGACCTCTTTAATTTAGATCTTAGCAATTGATTCAACCTTGGTCGCTCGATTTCGGCGCCAGCAAAACTGTCTTATGCATTGTTTTGACATTAGCTCGTTCTCCCTCGTTTGAATTCGATTTACGAACGGTTTTCGCCTATGTACTCCTATCACAGGGTACTATATTTCTTATGAAGACCCAAATCCTTGATTCCTCCTTCAGAATTCGTGAGAATCAGTCAAAGACTAGTCCTATGATGTCCATGAAACGAAAACCTTACAGTATAGCAAGAATATTAGAATGTTGTTAGAAAATAAGATTCCCAGTAGTACAAGAAGAGATATGACATACATGAGAACTTTTGTAGATGACCTATTATGAGCTGTATAAAGTTTCAAGTTCTACTCAATTTCTTTCATCGAGTTTAAATCTATGACCTAGTTTCAATTAAGAAACCACCTGCGTTTCTCATTTTCTTGGAAAGAAGTTTACAAAACCAAAATTTTATACAGTGTTCTTTGAAACCAAACCTTCATGTGACTGAGAAAGTATTTGTGACGGGCCTGGCCACCCCATATGACCAAAGAAATCTCAGTACTCGTTATTCTGGTCTTCGGACCCTATCTCCCAATTATTTAGTTCAGAGAGCATGTTGATTCAAACCTTCAAAGTTGTCATCTTAAATGGTGAAACCATACCTCTTGAAAGTTGTTATGATGAAATTTTCTTCGATCTATGAAACCAATAAGTTTGATATAGGTTGACGTATCATGTCAATTAAAAGTTTCAGATCAATAAAGAGATAGACATCAAGAGATGATGTAAAGAAGTTCTCGATAAAAAGAAGATATATTTTATGATACACATAGATGGATCGACCCTTAATGGGCTTTCCCAATATTGATAACAGTAAAGTTGTATCTCCATGTGAGTATATGATAACTAAGTTATGAACAAGATACTCTTTAGCATTTAGTGCTGGAATAGAGTAAAGAAAAGTATATGATATCCTTGAGATATAACCCCCTCCTATCTACGTCATAGCAAGAAAGAATACAACTTATCTTTTAAGATAGTTGTTTGTCCTTAAGACCTCGTTAGTAGGTTGGACATGTTTAAAGTATGGAGGTAAATGAAACTCATTTTATGAATATACAAGGAATGGAAGATCTCCATTAATAAGCCTCTTGTTATCCCTAAATCAATAGGATTATGCTTGAGCGGATCTAATTCCAAGAATTTGAGGCTTTGGTTAAACCAAAGATAGTATGATCAACGGATCAATAATGAGATATGTGAATAGCTAGGCTATTCCTAGATTTGAACCAAGAATGAGAGAGATACCCCAAAGTTGAGATTTGGCAATAGACATTGGTACTGAATATAAGTTATGATGTACAAACGCACTACCTTACCCGATAGATTAGAATGATGACAATCTTAATCCAAAAGTGAGAATCAAAATATAACGAAAGTAATATAACTTTCGGATATCATATTCAAGAAAAGGGCAAAAAATAAGAATAGTCGAGGAAATTACCACTATACAATTATAAGATAGCCCGGAACATGAGATAAGTTTTGCACACGCTTGATTACGATAAGCAAAGTAATTCCTTGGAAGGAAAGAAGTGGATCAAGAAGTAGATTTGATATTTGAGATGAAACCGTCGCACCTAAGTTTATAGAGACAAAACGCTTACCTTATGCGTGATTTAGTAATTAATCAAGTGAGATAACTTTTAAAGAAATTTATGAAAGGAATATGCTCAAGCTTAATAAAGGAAAGAATTCACAAGGAAGGACCTTAAGGTGAATCTAATTGAAAAGAGTTTCCTCGTAATTATGAGATGACCCATAAGGTGAAATATTGGGTACCTTAGCATTGAAAGGAAGTAAACATAGAAAGTCGAGAAAATAGTAAAGATATATGATGTCAAGGCAAAAGTATGATACTTTCTCAAGAAACAAGGATTTTAACTTATACTAAACCACTTAGTCAAACCAATGGAGATTAAGAGAAATGACGATATCCAAAAAGGATATTACGATGATAACATAATAAATGCTAATATAGGATTCTTCTTGAAAGAATTGTAAAAGAAAGAATATATGGAAGATATATTCTAAGGAACGATAAAGAGGAAGAAGGAAGCTGAATCATTCATACTGGTTAAGAAAGTATGATAATGACAGAATGAACAAAAACCAGGAAAGAATTGTAGGTATGAGAAAACTTCTCAATATACCTAAGATACTTTGGTTCGAAGACAAGCGCTTCACATTTCATTATTACAAGAATAGTAAGAGCATGCGTGGATACGTTAAAGCTCAAATCAGAATAAGCAAAATGAGAATCTCTTCACTTAAAAGAAGGATCATGGTCGCCATACATATTTACTCGAACTTAGAATTGAACTTAGAATCACTTAAAACCTTAGTAAAGAACTTGAACATAGTACCTATATGAGACATAGAGATAATCCTAAGAAAGAATTGATTAGTCGAAAACCATTCCACAATCCTGTACCAGGAAAAGGGAAATTTCGTTCCATTTCTCCGGATAAGAAGTTGCGAATTTCTATGGAATCCACATGGGGAAGGAAATTCAACCGCATCCACACTACAAATAAGGGAATTAATTAACAAGAAGGGATGTCGAGCATTCCCTGTTTATCTAAGCAAAGGATGGATAGCGGAAATGAAGGAAGAGGATGTAAAATTTTTTCGAGAATTTCTAGAGATACCCTGACAACTTAGCAAAGACTACCCCTGATAAGCGGCTAGAATTTTACTATCAAGTTAGAACCATTATTAAACCAAGTTAAAAGTACCTTTATCAAATGGATCCAAGGAAAGTGAAAAGATAAAGACTCACGTTTGAAAGCTGAAAAATCTAAGTTTCATCGAACCTAGTGTATCACCTTAAGAAACACCCGACTTGCTTGTCAAAAAAGAAAGATAGCCCATTAAGAAAGTATATAGATTATCGAGAGCTAATAATCCATTACCACGGATAAAAGAGTAGTCCTGAGAATCGATCTCGATTAGACTATAATCAACTCAAGGTACAAACTGACAATGTACCCAAAATGGCTTTCCAAACAAGAGGTGGCTACTATAAGTTTATAGTCGTGCCATTCGGATCAACTAATGCGCCAGCCATGTCCAGGAACCTCATCTATTGTTCCACACACACTTAGACAACTATTTTAGTCATCATGAACGATATTCCTATCTATTCGAAGGGTAAGAAAAGAGTATGAAGAACTCATGAGAAACTATCTTGCTGACATTGAGATTCAAATAGATTTTTCACCAAGTTTATTTAAGGTGAATTCGGTCTCAAGAGGTAATATTCCTTAGACACATTGTGTCTTCAGGAGGAATCCATGTGGATCCGGCAAAAGTCAAAAGCAATACAAGGTTCGAAACAATCAACGACCCAAACGAGAGCAAAGGTCTCATAGATTCACCGGTCGCAACCGAAAATTTATCAAGACTCTAAGATCGCAAGGTCGATAACGCAACAAGAAACGAATTAAGATTTTGAGAACATCACCTCTATAAAGTGAGTGTGAGATCATCATAGATCATAAAAATTTAAGATATTTCTTCAAGCAAGGGACGGGCTCGAATTAGTAAGAAATTATGAATGTGATATAAATTGTCACCTACAAAAGGTAAATATAGTGGTCGATGTTCTATGTTGAAAAATTCACCTAAGTAATGATAAACCAGTATAAAAGAAAACTCATTAAAGAGTTTAAGAGAACGAAGATAGAAATTGTCGAACATCGCCTCAATTACTCAGAATGAAGGCATAGTATCAACGATCCTATGGGATGACGAACAATGGATTTGAGATAAGATTTCAAAGTCAAAAGTTAACACTACTATATGAGTAGTAGTATATCGACTTACCAAATAGGTTCGCTCATGCCTATCTAGACTACTCGGTCCGATAAGTTAGCCCGGTTGTTTACTAAGAAAATCATACGCCTCGCATCAGATAAAGATTTTGAGGTTATCTTTAGAATATGAATCGACTTAGAAGAGAAAGAATTAACGCATGTTGAAAATGTATTTTCCACTTATTAAGTTTACCTACGACAATAATCGCCGAGCAACATGGCCCATGCGAGGCATAGTATAAAAGAAAGTATCGATCATTTCTATTGAGATAAAGAAAATAAGAGAAAAGTTTTAAAGCCGATTCTCATGAAAGAAATGATTAAGATGTTTGCCGAATTAGGCAATGAAAGAAAGAGGTTCATAATAGACGAAATTTTTACCGATATGCGAGATATGAGCTGATCTGAATGCGAGATTAAGTGTATTAAAAGTTCTCCATTGAAAGAATTCCAATGTTTGGAGAAAAGGAAGTCGAGATTTCATTTTATAGACCCCGTGAGATCCTAGAAATGATAAGGCCCGATAGCCTATAGATCGACATTTCCACCAAGTTTGGAAAGTATACGTAATGTTTTTCACGAGTTACCATTAGAGAAAATACGTTATGGTCTAAAACATGATCATCATGATGACATTGTTCTCAAATCGAGGTATAAGTTAGTAAGAAAGAATCGCGATTGTTTAATCGCCGATTCATCGATTAAGGAATAAGCTTATACCATTAGTAAAAGTCCAATGGAGAGACCATGGACAAAAGAAAGTCACGTGGAAACTTGAGATCGTTATAGTGCAAAGATACCCGTACTATTACGGTATGCAAATTTCGAGGACGAAATTTATTTTAAGGGGTAGAATGTAATATCCCGTAATTTTAATGCTCGGATTACGATAATAAATTCGTAATTAGTATTATTAATTCGATAATTAAAATCTTAATTAGTCAATGCTCGACTTTGACCAAGCATAATTGATAATTTCGTATGATATTCATCGAGGCTTAGTGAATTAAGGAATATAATTTCGATATTCCTTCGAACGTAATATTCTAACATCTGATAAATTCGACAATACGCCTTACAAGATTATTAAGTCGTTGTTTAATTTCGAAATTCTATTATTATAGGAATAAATAAAGTTGTAACAAACTTTATTTTAGACGATTTAGAGATAATTCGCCTATGAGAATTTTGAGACGCTTCAAACGTTGCTTTTAGAGACGAGTCGATAACTCACCAAATGATCACGAATTATAAAATTTAAATTCCTATGATTATTTTATGATATAAGAGCATTATTTATCATCAAAATAATGCTAGAGAATTATAGAATTTAAAGCCCCAATAATTGTGGTTTCGAAACCCTAATTTCCCAAAATTAGATTTTGTGAATCTAAATCATTTTAAAAACTTTTCTATGATTAAATTATTATCTAAGACATATAATATGTCACATAAGTATGTAATAGCTATTTTATACAAAGAAATAAAATGTTTGGGAACAACTTAGTGATTTTCAAAATTAGATTTTCTAAGTACAAATTAATTTTATTCTTATTCAATTAATGATATATGATAATTATTATATTATTATGACATCATTAAGGATAAAATGAGGTGTATTACAAGTTGCACAAGTTGGGTGACATCTATATGGTGATCGCGAAAACTAGTGGTTTTCTAAGCATGATATTTAATTTAATTTTATCCAATTAATGATGTATCATAATTATTATATTAAAATGATATTATTAAGGATAATATATAGTATTATACCAAGTGGCACAAGTGGAGGCACACTTGTACATAGGGACGAAAATTGCACATTTTTATAAGATTTTGTGAACAAAAATCTTACTACAATTAATGAAAGAGATAAGATATGATCTTATCATATTATGAGGTGTAAAGTAGTAGTAGTATACAATTTGATCAAGTAACCTAAGCCTTGCTTCCCTATTGGCCGAAAATTTCTAAATAAATATTATAAAATTGTAAATTAATTATTTTAGGACAAGTGTGATAACAAGTGTATGAATGATTCAATGCACCAAATAAAAGATAAGATATGATAAGGTTCTTGATAAGATTCTTGATAAGGTTAGAGATAAGATTTGGGACAAGTGTGCATAAGATATTTTAAGTGTAATAATTAAATTCAAGTGGCCTAAGGCTATAAATACCACACGAGGCTCTCCAATTCTCATTCACACCAAAAGTTTCAAAATAATAGAGAGAAAGAGAGAGTGATCTCCAACCTTCAAACCCGAAGCTTAGAACAAAGAAACGTCACGATCGCTTCTAATCCGATTAAAAGGTTAGATTTTTACAAGCTTTGTATATACGTTAGAATTTATGTTATAAGTTTAGTATGTTCTTATGATTTTCAAAATTACATAACTTATGCTAATATGTTTAGATATTGTGTTTATATGATGTTATTAACATATAGTATAATTATATCATGAAATTAAGCATGCTATTAAATTTAAAATTTGGACCGAAAATATAGGAAGGTCATATGTTGATGATTTTGATTTTAATTGTTAATTTGAGCATGGAATAATAATCTAGGTATTAAACAAGTTTATATGAATTTATATAGAATTTTGGAGAACTTTAGTACCTAAGTCCAAGACTTTCAAATTTATAATATGTGATAGTAGGTTGTGATATAATCCATATCTAAATGCTATCATGTCATATTGATGACGAGATTCATAATATATGGTTGTGTGAATTTATCAAATTTATAAAATTAATCGACCTAAGTCAAAGTTTCAAAATATGACTTAGGTAAATAAAATTCAATAGTTCATAATAAATAACAATTATGTTATAGTAAGCATAGTTAAGGATGATTAAGTGTTATGTGAATTTATCGAATTTTTAAAATGGTTTACTTAGTGAATTATGAAAACTAAAACCATATAAGATAATTCTAAGGTATATGATTTTATTTGACCTAAAGTAATTACATAATATGATCTAAAATAATGTTTTAGACATAGTATGATTTTATAGGAATTTTGGAACAAGAATTGTGCATTAAAATCGAAAATGCATAAGAAATCGAAAAGTCAAAATGTCGACTTTATGTCGACCAAAGTCAAAATTGTTGACTTTTTGTCGACTTGGTCAAAATTGTTGACCAAAATCGTCGACCAAGGTCAACGGACACGTAATTCAATAATACGCGATCTATGTAACGAAGACGCTTAGTAAGAATGTAACTTACGCTACGTAAGTACATTAAAACATACATTATGTACTAATAAGGTAGAATATCTCTTATAAATTAAGAAAATTCATAATCAACATCAATCGATTAGGAAACGCCAAAATAAGTCCTACAAGCAATTTTATTCGACGATAGAACGTTATAGACTATGTTCGCTTTATCGAACGCGACCGACGACTAAAATAGTTCTTACATTAAGGCGGACGGACTCGAGCATTCGACATAGAAAGGAACCATAGATAAAGCTACAGACTGAGGTGGGCTTTACTCAAAACCCTTTATTTACGATGCTTTCTTCGAAAAGTATTTATTTACAAAAGCTTTCATTGAAAATGATTATGAATTATTATTACATGCCCAAAGTATTTATGTTTTATGTATGGATCCTATCATGAGACGGTTAGCGAACCATGAAAGTTATCGCTGTCGGGTCGCCCCAACTTTATAGAAAATCGATATCGGATCCCGTGCTAGATGCAATTCCTACCGATTAACGTACACCATAGGCGATCGTGAGCCGTTAGCAACATCTTCGACGGTCACGCGGTCTCAGTAGGCGAGGCCTACTTCTACTGGCGTGAACAGAGTTATGAGAAAGTAATACTGATGATATGGATCATACAAAGAGAAAATGCCTGCAGGCGATGTTTTGAAAATGAGAAAATGTTTTAGTAAGCACAAGGCATTTTCAACTAAAACCCTTGTGTCTTACTTTACGGGCGGTGTAATTAAAGAAAATGTTTTCGCATAAGCCCACTAAGTGCATTCTTGTACTTAGCCCGCATGTTTGTTTTAAATGTGCAGTCGAGCATTGATGTCGATGTTGAAGTGTTGAGCGCTGGAGTCTTCTATCGTTGATAAGTATAGCCTTGATTACATATCGCCATATGTGTAATCACACGCCTTCCGCCGCAGTTATATAGGTTATGTTTCAAGTCGAACCCTTTAGTCAAGAGTCTAAATGATCCAGCCAGATGTATTTATATATGTGTCACATCAAATGATATGAAGTTTCGAGAATTTGTCTATTATATACCTCGCAGCTCCATAATTAGTCCTTGTTCTCGTTGTTAATCCCCGCCATTAGTAACAGCCGCTAATCCGCACTTTGGAAAAGGCGGACCCTAATAGGCTGTTACAGTTAAGAGGAAAGGGGAAATGGGAACCCAACCGCGGGAATAACAACCGCGGGAGCTATGGGGACGCGAGTCACAAGCGCCCGTGGCAAGGAGACGCGGCGCCACAAGGACAAGGCTGGAAGAGAGCAGCTTATGCTCCACCAGCAAGGGGACCACATGAACAGTCGAGGACACCTCAATGCCCTCGATGCCATAGGACACACAAGGGTGTGTGCACGGCAAACGTGGTAAGCTGTTATAAGTGCGGGGCAAACGGGCATTACGCCAACAATTGCCCAGTGTCACGTTCGGATGTAAGGCCGAACCAACCGGGCAATGCTCAGCCATTAAGGGCTATATACTTCAACCCCGGCCCGCAGTAGTTTCACCAACCCCTCAACTCAGGGCAACAATTTCAGCCTCAACAACAACTCCAACAACAAGAATAACTCCAACAACAAGAATAATGGCGAACATGCAGAACAAATCCGCAACAAAGAAGGGCAACAACCACCGCAACAGCAGAGGCGTCAACCACCGGGCTAACGCAAAGAATAAAGCCAGCAACAGCCGCCAAATCAGCTAGGACGGCGCCCGTCACCTCAACCGGCTCAAAGTTAGAGCCACGCCGTGCACAGGAGGCAGAATCTAATGTAACCAAGGAAACTTGGCGGTATGGAGTTCTACTCAACCCACCGTTATAGTATTGTTCGACACGGGTGCTTCGCATTCTTTTATTGCAAAATCATGCGTAGAAATGTCGAGCCTTAGGTCCGAGAAATCAAGCCGGGATATGAGAATCTCATCGCCTATAGGAGGGATTATGACCAGTTACCCACTTTTGTTCGAACCTAGAGTCGACATTAGGATCACTTAAGGTTCCGCTAACGACCTAAACATAATACCCATGGAAGATGTAGACATAATCCCTGAATGGATGGTTAGCTAAGAATCATTCCACGATTCTCTGTAAGGAAAGGAAAATTTCGCTTCACTTTCTCGACAAGAAGCTACGATTTCACCGGATCGCATGGGAGGAGAATTCGATAGTATCAACACTACAAGCTAGGAGGATGATGAACCGTAAAGGATGCCATGCATTCCTTGTTTATTTAAACGATGAGGATAAACCCAAGCGGGTAGAAGACATTGAAGTTGTCCGAGAATTTCCTGACGATTTTCCGAAAATCTACCAGACTACCTCCCGATAGACAACTAGAGTTTACCATCGACTTGGAGCCGGGATCAGCCCGGTGTCGGCGCGCCTATAGGATGGCCCCAAAGGAGCTAGAAGAGCTGAAAATCCAAATCCAATAGCTTTTGGATCTAGGATTCATTAGGCCAAGTGTTTCACCTGGGAGGCGCTGCTTTGTTTGTTAAGAAAATGATGGTTCTTTGAGGATGTGCATCGATTATAGAGAGCTAAATAAGATGACACTAAAGAACAAATACCCTTTACCTGAATTGAGGACTGTTTGATCAATTGCGGCGAGCGGGTGTATTCTCTAAAATTGATCTTAAGTCGATACCATCAGCTGAAAATACGGTCCGAGGATGTACCTAAAGGCGCATTCGAACCGAGATATGGCCACTATGAATTCATAGTTATGCCATTCGGATTAACCAATGCACCACCGTATTCATGGACCTCATGAAGCAGTATTCCATCCATTTACGGATGAATTTGTTTTGTCTTCATAGATGATATCCTTATTTATTCAAAGAATGAAGAGGAGCATAGGAACATCTAAGAACGGTTTGCAAACCCTGAGAGACGAAAGACTCTTTGCTAAGTTTAGCAAATGCGAGTTTTGGCTGAAGGAAGTTATGTTCCTTGGACACATCGTGTCTGCTGAAGGTATAAAAGTAGATCCAGCCAAAGTAGAGGCCGTGCAGGAATGGAAATCACCAAAGACTCAAAGACGAATTAGAAGTTTCCTAGGATTAGCTGGCTACTATAGGAGATTCATCGAAGGATTCTCCAAGATTGCAAGGCCAATAACCCAGCTACTCCGGAAGGGAATCAAGTTCAATTGGACTGATGAGTGCGAGACGAGCTTCCAAATACTCAAGGAAAAATTGACCAGTGCACCAGTTCTAGCAGTCCCAGAAGCGGACAAGGGGTATGTGGTCTATACAGACGCATCTAAGACTGGACTGGGTTGTGTTTTGATGCAAGAAGGAAAAGTGATAGCTTACGCATCCCGACAACTCAGACCCCACGAACTGAACTACCCAACCCACGATTTGGAATTAGCAGCTGTAGTTCATGCACTAAAAATATGGAGACACCATCTCTACGGTGTGAGATGTGAGATCTTCACGGACCATAAAAGTTTGAAGTATTTCTTCGAACAAAGAGATCTGAATATGAGACAAAGAAGATGGCTTGAATTAGTGAAAGATTACGACTGTGGTATTAACTATCACCCGGGCAAAGCGAATGTAGTAGCTGATGCCTTGAGTCGTATGAGCCATATCAAGTTAGGATGTCTCTTTATACAAGAGGAAAAACTCGTTGAAGAGTTTGGTAGGATGAGGATTGAACTAGTGGAACCGCCTGAGACAATTGTGAGCTGTATCGCTACACTCACATTGGCATCTGACCTAAGAAAAAGAATTGTCAAGGGACAAAGGATGGAGGAAAAGTTGGAAAAGATCCGAGAAAGACTAAGGTCTGAAGGATTCAAGAATTTTCAAGAGGCACCGGATAACGCCTTATTGTTTGAAGGTAGGATATGCGTTCCTGACGACGCAAAGCTCCAGAACGAAATCATGAGTGAGGCTCACGATACGCCCTACACCGCCCACCCAGGCAGTACTAAAATGTACCAGGACCTGAAGGAAAAATTTTGGTGGGAAGGCATGAAACGAGACATAGCTTCTTTCGTAGAACGCTGTCTTGTTTGTCAACAAGTGAAGGCCCTACACCAACGTCCTTACGGGAAGTTACAACCGTTGGAAATCCCCGAATGGAAGTGGGACGATATAACGATGGATTTCGTTACATGCTTACCCAAATCAAAAGAGAAACACAGCCATATGGGTAATTGTGGATAGACTTACCAAAAGTGCTCATTTTCTACCTATTCAAAGCACTTATGGATCCGATAAGTCGCCCACCGGTATGCGTTAAGGAAATTGTACGACTACATGGAGTGCCAAAATCTATTACCTCGATCGAGACTCCAAGTTCACATCCAGTTTTGGATTAGCTTGCGAGAGAAGGCTGGTACAGATTAAACTTGAAGACAAAGATTCCACCCACAAACCGATGGACGATCGGAGAGAACGATCCAAACGCTTGAAGATATGCTTAGAACAGTAATTTTGGATCGAGGTGCAAAATGGGAAGATATTTTACCTCGATTGAATTTGCTTACAACAACGGTTATCAAGCGACGATCGGCATGGCCCCATACGAAGCCTCAGTATGGCGAAGTGTAGATCACCACTTTATTGGGACGAAGTCGGTGAGAGAAAAGTTATAGGGCTGATGCGTTGAACGAGATGATCGAAATCGCTCAGCAGATTAGGTCGAGGATAAAAGAAGCTCGGAGATGACAGAAATCTTCTGACGTCTACGCGTAGATCCGAGCTACTGATTTGAGGATGGAGACAAAGTATTTCTTAAAGTCTCTCCATCAAAAGGATTGTCGGTTTGGCCCGAAGGAAAGCTTAGACCCGCTTTATAGACCTTATGAGATCCTAGAAAGGATAGGTCCATGGCATATAGGTTGGCTCTTCCGTCAAACCTAGGAAATGTCCATAATGTTTTCACGTCTCACAATTACGAAAATACGTTCACGACCCAAAGCACGTGATTCACCAAGACGACGTGATCCTCGAGCCAGACATGAGCTATAAGGAAGAACCCGCAGCCATACTTGACCACAAAGTCCAGCAACTACGGAGCAAGTCAATTCCGTTAGTCAAAGTGCTGTGGAGACACCACGGACAAGAAGAAGCCACGTGGGAGCTTGAAGAAGCAATGAGGGAAAAATACCCCGATCTATTTTTCTAGAGGTATACAAATTTCGGGACGAAATTTTTCGTAAGGGGGGTGGAATGTAATATTCCAAATAAACGAATATACGATTACGGTTTTCTAAGCCCGTAATTAGGGTTTTGCCGTATATTATCTTTTTACGACATCGAATATTGTGATTTCGATACGATACCGTTATAACGAATTCCTTTTTATAATTCACTAAGGATTGTGAATTTAAGGATTTAAATATTACGAAATGATTCGTCAATATATTTTAACGTCAAACGCGTATCGAACGTCAGCTTTTCATGAAATTTTCTGAGCAGTGAAGCTTGGAATTAATTTCCATCTTAATTCCTTTATTAAAAGGGATATATTTATTTAGTAAGTATGAACTTACTGCGACCATTTTGAGATGAGTCGACTTTGAACGTTTTGAGACGTTTTGAACGTTAACGTCTAGAGACGTTTTGAAAAATGAGTTTAATGCTCAGGAAATTATAATAATTAATTCCCTATTATTATTTTATATAATTACAGTATTATTAATTATTAAAATCGAATTTTAGCATCTAAAATTCGATTTCTTTAACATAGGTTTTTCGAAAACCCTAGTTTTGCAAACTATGGTTTTAACACATGAAATGACACTATTAAATTATCCTATGGTATCTAAACTTTATAATATGATATATATGGGTAATATTAAGCTATGAAATCAGTTTTTGGAACATTAAAACTCGATAGCTTATAATTATAATTTTCGAAACCTAATATTCGAAATTAGGGTTTCTTATGCATAAATAATTGCTATAATTTTATCCTATGATATTGTTTAATATCCAAATCATATATTATGATATATATGTGTATATTTGGGACGAAAACTACATGAATATCAATAATGGGTGTAACTTATAATTTTATCCTATTTTCCTAATTTTCTATCCAGATTTTAAAATATGGTATATGCTTGATTTAATTATTTTATGGCATGTATTATATATCTATGATCATACATGATTAATATATCTTGTATTAGGGATTAAATGAAATTAAACCACCCCTAAACACCCTAAACCGCCGGTGCACCTATTAAACAAAGCATGATGATCCACCTTTTTATCGCCCAACCCATGAACACCCTTTTTCCTAGCTAATGATCATCCCTACTAAATCATTTGGCTGCAGATTTTTGGCCAATTCTTGAGGCAAAATCGAGAGGGAGAGAGAGGGATAAGTGGTGAGACTCTTCTCCTTCAAACTCACTACACTCATTATACTCCCTCAAACCTTTCAAACACAAAACACTCTCCATTTTCCTCTCCAAAAACCTGCTGAAAACCGAGACACACCCTCCCCATTTTCGAAAGCTTCATCCCCTTCTTCTTCTCCATTTCTCCTCCAAACCTTGATACCATACCATATTCTTGAGATCCTATATCATTTCAAAGGTAAAAGAGACACCATAGCTTCGACTTTTATCATCTTTGGTTCCAAAAATTTCGAACATGGGTATATGTATATCTATGTGTGTTTCGAATGTCATATGCGTATGTTCATATGTTTTTAAATATTCTATGAATGAACTATGGGTGAATGTTGTTCTTGATGATTTTATTCCAAAAATATATGTGAATATATGTTAGAAGAGCATAGATGGTTGTATATTAAATTGTTGAAATGGATCTAGCATGTATATACAATTTTCGAACCATAGACCTTGTTTAAAATAATTTTTGAAAATGATAAAAATGTATATGTGATGACCGAATGCTTCTTAGCATTTTCTAAGCATGTATTATTGATCTATGTTATGATTTAAGACTATAGTATGTTATTTAAAATTTTGAAAACCCTAGCTAATTATTTCATTAAAACCGAGAGCATGTATGTACCATACCTTGGTGTATAATTTTATTTTAAGCTTGTGATGACATATTAATGCTTGAATGTATTGTTTATATGTTATATGATTTATTTGGAAATTTTGAAAGCCATATACTTGATTTCTCAATGATACCGTGAGCATGTAAGATGTGTAGGTTGGTGTATGATTTTATTTTTTAACATGTAATGGTGTTTTAATGCTTTAGTATATTATTTATGCATTGTGTGAATTAATTAGAATTTTTGGAAATCATTTACCTATTTAAATCAAATAAGCCGAAAGCTTACAAGCTTATATGGTGATGATTTAATATGTTTTTGATAATTTAATGATGTTATATTAATATACTATAGTATATAATCATAGTATATAATTGTTGGAATTTTTGAAAACCAAATACTAAATAAAATCGAAAAAGCCGAGAGCTTACAAGCTCATATGGTGACGATTTAAATTAGTATGGTTGATATTATGATGTTACAATGTTATAATATAATGTTTAATGATGTTGGAATTTATTTAGAATTTTTAGAAATTATTTGCTAATTATTCGGTAATTATCAAGTATTACCGTGAATAATTGTTATATATTGTGAAATGAATGCTTATGATGAACTATAGGTTATATTAATGATATATATTGACGTTGGGATATTATACTAAGTATATATCAATTTTGGGAATTTTTGGATAATTATTCCCTATTTATTTGAAATTACCGTAAATGTATATATGTATATATATAAATAAATAGAAAATAATACCATATGAATTTTATAAATTCATATTCTGGACCATAGTGTATAATAATGCACTATATTAATTTAGAAAATTTTTCAAAAGTCATTTGACATTTTTAAATTAATTATCGAGTTTTCGATAATTAATAAGGATTTTTAAATCCTTTTAAATCAGTTTATTAATAAAAATATGTCTATTTATATTCTGGACATATTTTGGAAATTATAAAATTTTACAAACATAGTTTACTATGTTTAAGACAAACGTTAGGTTGTTAACGCTTTAAAACCAAAATACGCTTTTTATTTATAAAAGGGTTATTAAAATCTTGAAAATATTTATAAGTCCTCGATTTACGAGATAGATCGAAAAATAGGACTTTACGTTTTCAAATCGATCAAATTCGACTAATAAAACAAAATAGTAAAAGTTCTTATTTTAAAAGTCAAAATCGTTGACTTTGTTGACCAATGTTGACTTCGTTGACTTTTCAAGTCAAACGTACGATTATACGTTTATAAATACGTCAGTACGCGTAAGATATACTAATTGAGTATGATACCTTATTAGTAAGAAAAGATTTCCCAAATGAAATCCATATATCGAAAAACGTACTTATACGTTGAAAGTATCTCGAAGAACGAGAACAAGTCAATCGTATACGTGTTAGAGACGTATTGAATTCACTAAGGAATTCAGTCTACATCGATATGAAATATCGAAGTTTATCTTAGTTTTCGAAAGTCTCGAGAGACTTGAGCGACGTACTAAAACCTCGCTTTTTCGTAAAGGTGTGGACGCAAACGCAGCGACGGGATTGTGACGAACGAACGAACCTAGGACTTTTTACAACAAACCATAGTCCAGGTGGGCTTCTTATCTTCAAA
Source organism: Salvia rosmarinus (assembly GCA_036937905.1). Lineage (NCBI taxonomy): Eukaryota > Viridiplantae > Streptophyta > Magnoliopsida > Lamiales > Lamiaceae > Salvia > Salvia rosmarinus. The sequence continues at coordinate 35,473,977 of CM072818.1, forward strand.
ATGTGGGCCTTTTCTCACCCCACTAAAATGTGACTTCTCGTTATTCCAAATGAGTTTATTTACGATTTATTCTACTGTTGTTATCAAATGTTTTACCGCATTACACCGCCAAAAATATTTCGTTTGTGTATGGATCCTATCTGTTATGCCCGGGTGGGGCTATGGAGATGGTTGGAACTATTATATCAATTGTTGTGGTAGCACCCAACCTTTTAATGTCGTCCCGTGTCGGATGATAAATGCACAGCTAGGATTGGCGTGAAGGTTGGAACTATACTGTTGTGTTAACATATGCTTGCAGAGTGTCTTTGTGTCAGGGATTATGGCGGTCACGGCGTCGTAGATGGAGGCCTCCTCTCGACGCTTATTTATTTATTATTATTATGTATTGTGACTATGAGATACGGACCATACCAAGAAAATGCTCGGCCGAGCTATGTTTCTTAACGAAAATGATTTGGTAAGACAAGGTATTTTAACAAAAACCTCGTGACTTACCCGATATTGGCGATATAATCTAAATTCTATCAAATGTTTTGGCATAAGTCCACCGAGTGCAATTTCTTGTACTTAGCCCCGCATATTTGTTTTAAATGTGCGGGTTGAGCTCGATGGTGATGATGGGGATGTGTTGAGAGTCGGTGTCCTCGACCGCTTTACTTCAATTTATGGGTTATACCTTGAATGCATATCGTCATATATGTATTCACACACCTTCCGCCGCTATACTCGAACTCCTTTATTTATGCTTACGTTTACAAACTATCAAGGTCCATCGGATCGTGCCAAGTTTTGGGGTCCGATGGCACAAACCTTTTCAAAACATTATGACATCACTCATATTCGCCCAAGCATGTTAGTTTATTTTATGCATCTTTATTTTACCCATGTAACCCTAAAATACTACTCCTAGTATTAGTCTCCTCCAGTCCGGGTTGGTCCGGAGTGGGGTCGCGACATTCATCATCAAAATTAAACCCATACTTAGCCATTCTATTACGTTTCGATAATTAGCAACAATTAGCATATGCATCCAATAAATTCCAATAAAATCACATTATACTCCTATCATATTATAGAATTTAATTACCAACTCAATATCATCATATAAATTTTTAAACCATGGGTTAAAAGTCTCAAACTTTCGGTCATTTCAAATTAGTAAGCTTTGGTGTTCAATAAATTCCACAAAAATTATATCATGCTTATACTATATACTAAACATGAAATATCACTTCATATCATGCATTAAAATTTTAAAACCATGTTTTCATCTTTAAATCATTCGGTAATTCCACATTTATATATATACATATTCAATAAATTCCAATCTTGCACAATATGTTTATATATGAAATAAACATGTAATATTAACATTAAATACAACTAATATTTATAATATGAACCAAATTCTTGAATTCTTTTTGTCCACACATATTTTACATATGTGTTCAATAATTCCCAACAATGCATATTAGGTTCATATTATTTATAAACATCATATATCCTATTATTTCCAACAAATAAAATCAAATAATGGCTTAAAAATACTTAAATATATTCTTCCCATTTTGAAAAAATAGGAGTAGTGTTTCAAAATTTTCATGATTAATGTATGATGTTCATATCATATATTAAACACTATATCTCAATTATTTCTCAATAAATAAAATCAAACAAATACAAGAAAATTCCAAAAATATTCTGAAAATTACCATATTTATTCTACATGCTTATAATACATTAACAAGCAACAATATCAAATAATATTCATAAAATCATGCTTTATCATATTTAAAAAGAAATAAAGCATAAATAAAAAAAAATCAAACATGCTCCAAAAATTCTGAAATTTTTACAGTAGCCTTAGAAAATTATTCTAAACATTTTTTGTTCATGGCTTGAGAGCATTTGATGGCTCTAAAGTCACGAAATAAAATGAGGAGTAAACTAGGGTTTTTAAACCCAAAAATTCAAAATAAATATTCCACTCCATTAGGATGGAAGAGGATGATGAATAATACCTTCCTATGGTCTTAGAAGGATTATTTGAGTGTGGGAGAGGTTGGGGAGGGAGGATTTAGTGTTGGGAGTTTGAAAAGTGTAGAGAGAAATTTGAAAAATGAGAGAAAATGTGAAAGAGTGAATGGGGTCTGGTCTTGAACGTCTCTCTACTGTTATTACAGACCTAATGGCTGTCATTGCCCATTTTGGGGTGGTCTTGGTGGTAGTTGGGAGGTGGATTGGTCAAATTACCCGTTTTGGTATGTTAATACCGACTCTTTAAGTTTTAACGCACTTTCGATCGATTTCTCGGAACCTTAAGGTTCTACCTTATTAAATAGCCTTTAAAAGACTTATTTTAATGTTCATAAAAATTTCACGAAGTTCGGACGTCGTCCGATAAGTCAATTCCGAGTTATCGCGAAAAGCTGCTCTTCGGCGATTAAAATATGCCACTCAAAATTCTATGAATTTTGAGCTTTCATAAATAATTTGAGTCTTATTTCAGAATTCCCTTAAATTGATTCTTATAATTTCTAAATTCATAATAGATTATTCCTTCATGATTTTGGTTGTTATCATCATTTATTACGATTAGCACGGATTGGAAGTTGTTAGGCTCGTAAATAGTGTTTTAAGACCGACCAGGGCAAGTATGCCCGAAAATTCTCATTCCTTGCATTCTCACATGTTTTCGTGTGAAGATTCTAAAATGAAACCGCTCATGGAGATTCATTCTCGATCTTTCATTCTATGTTCAGTTACTCGGAAAACCCTAATCGGTGGGACTAGTTATCGATTTTGATTTCTTTAGTATTCGATCTCCGAATCGATTCTAATTCATTTCATTGGTTTCCTTAAACACAATTAAGGTCTAAGAACCACAACTAAGTGATTCAAACATCACTAATAAAAGTTTTAAATTTTTCGGGTTATTACATATTTGATTTCACAATCATAATCTTTGACGAGTTCAAGCCACCTTCTTTGACGCATGTTCAAATCTTTTTGCTCAAAGAAGTACTTTAAGCTCTTATGATCTGTGAAAATTTCACATCTCGATCCATACAAATAATGCCTCCAAATTTTTAGAGCATGGACTACCGCAGCTAATTCTAGATCATGCGTTGGATAGTTAAGTTCGTGCGGTCTCAGTTGTCGTGAAGCATAAGCGATGACTTTTCCTTCCTACATAAGTACGCATCCTAGTCCAGTCTTTGACGCATCGGTAAAAAGGGTAAATCCTCGATCAGGTTCCGATACCGTCAATACAAGTGTTGTAGTCAATCGCTTTTTAAGTTCTTGAAAACTTTCTTCACATTCCTTGGTCCATTGAAATTTTACTCCCTTCCGGAGTAATTGAGTCATTGGTCTTGCGATTTTGAAGAATCATTCGATGAATCGCCGATAGTAGCCTGCCAATCCTAAGAAACTCCGAATTTCATTCGGTGTCGTAGGCGATCTCCATTCTTGTACAGCTTGCACCTTAGCAGGATCTACTTTTATTCCTTGGTACCGACACGATATATCCAAGGAAGTTTACTTCCTTCAGCCAAAATTCACATTTACTAAATTTGGCATATAGCTTTTCAGCTCTTAGAGTTTCTAATACAACTCTTAGATGCCTCTCGTGTTCTTGTTCATCTTTCGAATATACCAGAATATCATCGATAAATACTAGGACAGATTTATCAAGACAATCATGTAAAACACGATTCATTAAGTCCATGAACACGGCAGAGCATTTGTTAATCCAAAAGGCATCACCACAAATTCATAATGTCCATATCGCGTTCGAAAAGCTGTCTTAGGAATATCTTCTGAACGAATTTTTAGCTGATAATACCCCGATCTTAAATCAATCTTATAGAAAATACTAGCTCCTTTCAACTGATCGAATAGATCGTCTATCCGAGGCAATGGATATTTGTTTTTCAAAGTGAGCTTGTTTAATTCTCTATAATCTATGCACATTCTTAGGGTACCATCCTTTTTTCACAAAACCAGAGCTCCCCATGGAGACACACTGGTCGAATAAATCCCAAGTCCAAGAGTTCTCAAGTTGGATTTGTAACTCTTGTAACTCTTTGGGTGCCATGCGGTAAGGTGATTTTGAAATGGGTTCGAACCGGGCTCTAAATCGATCGCAAGCTCCATTACTTATCTTGAGGCGGATCCGGTAACGTTCGGAAAAACATCGGATATTCACGAACTACCGCACGTCCTCAATTCTTCGTTCCTTCTTCTTATCGTCAAGATTCAAATACACCAAGTAGGCGCAAGTTCCCTTATTCCTCATCAGTTTCTCAGCACTCAATGCTGAGATTATGGGAATTCTTCTTTCTTTCATTTCACACCATAAAAACAGGTGGGTTCTTTTCCGGAGGATGGAACGAAATTTCTCGTCGTTCGTATCGAATTACGGCATGATTTTTTGTTAACCAATCCATTCCTAAAATAATATCTACATCCCACATTGATATTATTTGTAAAGATCTTGCTTTCAATTTGAGAGTTCTCAATTGTAATATTCCAAAGAAACGAACGTATAATTACGGTATTTTAAACCCGTGATTTACCGTATACTATTTTTATGACATCGAATATTGTGATTTCGATTCAGATTATTATAACGAACTCCTTTTATATTCACTAAGGATTGTGAATTAAGGAATCAAGTATTTCAAATGGTTCGTCGATATATTTTAACGTCGAACGCGATCGAACGTCCAAGATTTTATGGAATTTTCGAGCAAGACGACTTGGAATTAATTTCCATCTTAATTCCTACATTAAATGGAATATATTTATTGAGTAAGCACGAGCCATCTGCGACCATTTTGAGATGAGTCGATTTTGAACGTTTGAGACGTTAACGCCAACGCGTCTGAGACGTTTTGAAAATGAGTTTAATGCTCGTGAAATTATTATATTTAATTTCCTGTTATTATTTTATATAATTACTGTATTATTAAGTATTAAAATCAGAATTTTAGCTATTAAAATTGATATTTTTGAAATGGTTTTTTTTCGAAAACCCTAATTTCTTAAATTATGGTTTTTCACATGAAATGATACCATTAAATTATCCTATGGTATCTAAACTATATGTTATGATATAGATGAATATTATTGAGCAATAAAAACACTTTTGAACCATGAAAACTCGATAGTGTTTAATTATGGGTTTCAAACCCTAATTTTAAAATTGTGGTTTTGATTGCATGAAATGATGCTATTATTTTACCCTATGCTATTATTTATTATCTAAATCATATATTATGATATATGTGAGTATATTTTGATCGAAAACCACATGAGTATCAATAATAGGTGTGATTTATATTTTTATTCCTATTTGTTATCGGTAATTTCAAAATTTTGCCTAAGTGATGTTTTAATTATTTTTATGACATGTATTATATATCTATGACCTATAACTTGATTAATATATGGTATTAAAGTTTAACAAAAATTAAATCACCCCTTGGATCACACACATACGCCGGCTACACCCCCCCCAACATACATGATTATACCTTTTTCAATTGCCCAATGCATGGACACCCTTTTTAGCCTAGCATATCATCACCACCCCACTGCAAGAGGCTGCCAATTTTTATTATTTTGTGAGAGAGAGAGGCGAGAGAGGAGAGATATAGGAGAGGGATCCTTCACATTCTTCTCCCATTTCATACTCCACACTCACTTCAAACTCTCACCACTCTCAAAACACTCTCTTCTCTCTCCTTTCTTCAGCCAAGAACCGAGACATTTCCTCCCCCATTTTCGAAAATTCTTCTCTTCTTCTTCTTCACTTCTTCTCCCAAACCTTAATACCATACCTTGTTCTTGTGAATCTATTCTAGTTCAAAGGTAAACCAAGGACCATAGCTTCGATTTTCATCTCCTTTGTTATAAAATTTTCGAGCATGTTCTATATATGTATATATGTGTTTGAATGTTCTTATGGTTGAGATATTATGTACATATGTGTTCTTGATGATTTTATTTGTAAAAATATGAGATGGTATGCTAGAATAAACATATGATGTTGTATATTAAATTTTTGAATGGATCTAACTTGTCTATGGAATTTTCGAACCCTAGAACCTTGTTTAAAATAATTTTCCAAATTATTAAAAATATTTATGTGATGACCGATTGCTTTTAATTATTTTTGTGATGGATTATTGATCTATGATATGATTTAAGACTATGGTATGTTATTTAAAATTTTGGAAAACCCTAGCTATATTTATTAAAAATAACGTGAGCTATTTGATGTATACCTTGGTGTATAATTTTATTTCAAGCATATAATGACATATTAATGCTCTAGGACCTTGATTATATGCTCTATGATTTATTTAGAATTTTTGAAAATCATATGCTTAATATTTCAATATTACCGTGAGCTATAGGTTTATATATGTTGGTGTATGATTTTTATTTTGATCATGCAATAGTGTATTAATGCTTTAATATATATATTATGTGATGTATGATTTTGTTAGAATTTTTGGAAATCAAATACCAATATTATCAAAAAAGCCGTGAGTTATATGCTCAATAAGGTGATGATTTAATTGATTTTGATGATTGTTATGATGTTATAATGTTGTACTATAGTAAATAATCATAGTATATAATTGTTGGAATTTTTGAAAACCAAAAACCAAAAATAATCAAAAAAGCCGAGAGCTTATATGCTCATATGGTGATGATTTCAATTGGTTTGGTTAATGTTATGATGTTACAATGTTATAATATAACGTTTAATCATGTTATGATTTAATTAGAATTTTTGGGAATTATTTGATAATTGTTTGGTAATTATTTCGATAATGCCGTGAATAATGTGAGTTTATTCATGAATGAATGGTTATGATGGACTATAGGTTATAATTGTGATATATATTAATATTGGGATATTATACTAAGTGTATATCAATTTTGGGAAATTTTGAACAATTATTCCCTAATTTTTTGAAATTACCGTGAGGAATATATGTATATATATTAATAAATGACAAACAATATCATATGGATGTTACTAATTCACATTCTGGACCATAGTGTATAATAATACACTATATTAATTTAGAAAAAAATTGACAATCATTTGGTAATTTTTAATTAATTATCGAGAATTTTTTATTATTAATAAGGATTTTTAATCCTTTTTAATTCAGTTTATTAATAAAATATATGTCTAATAATTAATTTAGACATATTTGAATTTTATAAAATTTTATAAAAATAGATTACTATGTTTGAGACAAACGTTTATTTAATAACGTTTTTAAATCAAAAATATAAGTTTTAAATATTATTAAGGATTAATAATTGCGAAAATTATTTATAAGTCCTTTGATTTACGTGATAAATCGAGAAATAGGACTTTACGATTTTAAATCGATCGAAATTCGATTTATAAAATGAAATGGTAAGAAATTACTATTTAAAAGTCAAATTTGTTGACTTTGTTGACCAGTGTTGACTTCGTTGACTTTTAAAGTCAAACGTACGATTATACGTTCGATAAATACGCCAATACGCGTAAGATGTACTAATTGAGTATAATACCTCGTTAGTAAGAAAAGATTTCACAAATGAAATCCTTATCTCGAGAAACGTACTCATACGTTGAACGTTTAAACCGGAAAGGTTAAATCGAAATAGTCGAACGTATCTCGAAGAACGAGAACAATTCAATTGAATTACGTATTTGAAAGCGTGTTGAATTCATTGAGGAATTCAATTTACATCGATATAGAATATCGAATTTTAACTTAGACTTTGAGAGTCTCGATAAGCGTGACAACATACTAAAATATCGCTTTTGCGTAAAGGTGTGGACGCGAACGAGACGATCAAGCACCGACAAGCAAACAAACCTAGGACTCGGTTTTACTTAATTATAGTCCAGGTGGGCTCTCTTTTCAAACAACAGTGACCTTGCTACTCTTTACAAATAAATTCATTTACAACACTATTCCAACTGTTTACAATATTACCTGCCAAAAATATTCATTTTGTGTGGATCCTATCCGCGTGAAGGTTGGAACTATATGTTATGAATTTTGTTGGTCGCTACCAACCTTCTTATGAAATTAATATCGGGTCCCGAGCCGGAGGTTAATGCCAGCTAGGATTGGCGTGAAGGTTGGAACGATATGATTGTTACGTGTACACTGAACGGATCGTGTCTTTGTGTGGGCCACGGCGGTTCCGACGTCGTTGAGGAGGCCTCCTTCACGACGTTTGAACATTTGATCTCTGACATTATGATGAATTATGATATCGGGATACGGATCATACACACCAAGAAAATGCTCGGTCGAGCGATGTTTACGAACTGAAAATGTTTTAGTAAGCACAAGGCATTTCAACTAAAACCCTTGTGACTTACCTTGATATTGGCAGCGTAATTCAAATATTATCAAATGTTTTCGGCATGAGTCCACTGAGTACAATATTTGTACTTAGCCCTGCATATTTATTTTGAATGTGCAGTTGAGCTCGATGGTGATGATGGAGGATGTGTTGAGGAGTCCGGTGTCCTCGACCGCTTTATTTAGAATTTGTTTTCACCTCAATACATATCATCACATATGTATTCACACACTTTCACCGCTAAACTCGAACTCTTTACATTACGTTGGATCGCTCAACTATTGAGGTCCATCGATCATGGTAGTCTTTGGGTCTCGATGACCTAAACCCTGAATGATTGAGACTTCATATTATGTTACATTCAAGCATGCTAGTTTACAATTGATATGTACCGTATCTTAACCTTTACGTCCTATAATACTATTCCTAGTATTAGTCACCCTCTAGTCCGGCTATCCGGAGGGGGCGTGACACCAACTCAAATTCTAAGTCGGAACATATGTGGAAATTATCGTAGATTTACCTAAAGTAGTCATCACTTTCAAATCCTATTTACTTCGCTCTATGTTTAGCTTAAAACATCTACGCATGTAGTAGAGATAAAGAATGCTAAGCTCCGTATCAAAAAGAATTATAATAGGTATGCCGCTTAATGTTCGTGATACCGCGATTTTCAAGATTCGCTATTGTCGCCTTGAGTTTAAAGCGAATGCCCTCCGATATTGAGGTTGAGTTTGTTGAGGTCGAGGTGGTAAAATCATCCGATATTGGGGCACCGATGTCGATCGAGCTTCATTGTTGAAAGTTACCACCTATGGCCTTCATTTGTGGCATTTGTTTAGCGTAGTTGACTTTCTTCCACTCTCTGGTAGTCTTTGTCGATTTGGGCGCTTGTTTGCATAATGACCCATTTGACCACGATTGTAAAACTATTGGTAACCCATTTACTGATTCGTATGAGCTTTATTACATTTTGGGCACAAAGGTATTCGGGAAGAATTGGAATTGGTGGTGATTGATTTTGGAAGTGTGGTCGGAAGGAACTCGAGACGTGATGATTTGGTCGTTGCGGGGTTTCTTATTCGGAAAGTCTCTTGTCTCCCATCTTCTCTTTCCTTTAAAACGTTGATTGTGAGGCATCAGCTTTTGTGGAGTTTGGCTTTGGGATGGAGTTGGGTTTGGTTCAGGAGCCGTCTTTTCTGCCTGCATCTCAAATTCCATGTCTAAAGCCCTGTTCAATGTTTCCGCATATGAGAAGGCAGATTGACTTCCAAAATGATTCTTATTTCTTGACGTAACCCTGAGCGAAACCATTCAGCCATTTTCTCGTCGGTTTCTATCTTGTACGGAGCATAACGAGATAGGGTGCAGAATTCTCTATCATATTCTGCCACGGTTTTCTTTCCTTGCTTTAAATTCATGAACTCGATTTCCTTTTGTTTCTTGCAGCTTCGAGGAATGTATTTTGCGAACAATTCTTCCTTAAATTGTTCCCAAGTAAAATTTTCCAATCTTTCAGGAGTAAGGGTCTTTTGGCGAGATTCCCACCAAAAGTCGGCTGGTCCTTTTAATTGAAAGGAAATACATAAAAGACATTCCTTATCTGAACATTCTAGGAATTTGAAAATTCTTTCCATCGCCCGAATCCATTGCTCTGCCTCGGCAGGGTTACCGGTTCCACTAAAGGATGGTGGATTTTGTCTAAGAAATAATTCAGAAATTTTTCTAGTGGTTGGAGGAGGTGAGTTCAGGGGTAGGTTGGGGTATGTTTTCACTTGCTTGTTCTTCTGCCACAGGATTTCGGTTTCGACTTCTTGGTGGCATACTGCATTTCGAATTAATGAGAACAATATGTATGCAGTAGGTACGTAAGGAATTTATAAGAAAGCGAGTAAAATGTAATGGTTTAGCAAGTAAGGTTACATGTAAATAAATTTGCACAATTGTATAAACAATAGATTCAAAGATATGCAAGAAAACAACAATCAACATAACATAAATATTTATATATCATGGGAAAATTGCCTCTGAGAGGACTTTTTACATTAGGAAAATTTTGCCTTGACAGAGTAGGCATCGAGAAACTCTTGCATCTAGTCTAAGTTAACTCTTTACACGCATAAATATTTACATAAATCCTACTTCATTACCTATTAACAAATGTGCAACACTACTTGTCAATTTCCGTCTAACTTTTAGTCCATCCTTGATGCCATATCATTTCCATCGTCAGGGCCCAACATTTCATTCTCATCATTCATTCTTTCAACTTCTATGTCTGCATCTGGTAAGTCTTCTATATTCTCTTCCTCCGACACCTCTTCAATACATTCATCCTCTGGTGGAAGCTCAGAAGAAAGATTAGCAATGGATTTAGGATGAGAAAAACTAATTTCGGTTTCAAGGAGAGAAGGGTTCGTGACAAATGGCAGATCACTAAGCTGAAGAGGTTGCACTTGAGTGTTACCAACCGGTTGTACAAATTCAGGTTCATACTTAAAGGATCGTGTGATTCCGGTGGGTCTAGATGTTCGACTTGGTCTCAAACTTGTTTTCTTGAGAGGAGATATGGTTGGGGATTCATGTGGAGATTCATATGGTACGGACTGAAGTGGAGAAACATTTACAGCTATAAGGTTATCATACCATGTTAAGTCATTGACATCCATATCATAGTCAAAGTCAACATAATCAAGTTCTTCAAGAGGAGATTCCTCTTCGACAAGTTCTTCAATGGGAAATTCTTCTTCAAGAAGAGTTAAATAGTTGTCAGGAACAATAGGGCTTAGCTCAAGAGAAATAGTAACATCAACAGATGTGAGCTGGTCAGAAGAAGTGGTAATATCGGTTGGTACAACTTGGTCTTCATAGAAAGAGGTATCAGAGGTTTCCATTAAAGATTCAGAAATGGTCGAATCTATTACAGCAGATGTACTAGATTCGTCTACTTCAAACTGAGGTTCATTACTTTCAATGGAAATATCTGATGATAGGATATTATAGATGGCAAAAACAAAGCCTTCCACCGGAGGATAGTTACCAGAAGGTGGATTCTGGGTAGCATGATATTATCTTCGGATAATTTCTACAAATCCTGGAAGTTCAACAAAGTTGCGGTATTTAGCGACGTAATCTAGGGCAACACATTTGCTATTCTCGCCATCACGGTGTTAGAGCTCGTGCCAATTACATGATGTCATCCAGTGCATCACATCGCTAACCCCTAACTTGCGTCCATAATTCCACAAATCTATCCAGAAATTCCACTAAGTTCTGAGTTCCTCCATATGATATTCATAGAATTGATCCGTCCTTCCAATTGTAAGGGGTCTTGGTGATGTACTCTTCCTGGGTGTAGATCTAGTTCTTACCATCCTAACATGAAACATAAATACTAACTAAAATGTCCTTATCTTAATATGCTTAAATACTTGAAGCTTAACAATTTTATACTTATCATGGTTCAACATATACTTCACATAACTTATCATACACATGATTTATCAATTGTATAGAGAACTTTATCACATGAATAATTTTGTGAAATGCATGATTTTATCAAATGCATGACTTTGTCAAATAACTTTTTGAAATGAAATCCTTTCTAAATACTCATAATAAAATTTTCATCTTACTTACTTGGTTGAGCTGGCGGAGATGGATTTGGAACACCGTACTTTACTGACTCTATTTACATTAGGAATTGAAACAACTTCACATATTAACTGACCCAATAAAACGAAGCTCTGATACCAATCTGTCACATCCCAACTTCTTAATTAAGAGATTAGGCTACGACTTTGTAACAGCCCCTAAATCCTAAGTACGATTTAGCAGGGCTAATATTTGGAATAATAATTAAGGAAACTTTATCCAATATATATGCAAGACTCATATGTTCAGAAGTATTCAACTAATCAACATCATAAGATAAATTAATTCAATTGCAGCGGAAAAACGTGTGAATACACATATGACGATGTGTATTCAAGGTTTCTAAATATATATTGTATTCAAAAAGGGTTCCATTGCTCCGACACATCTCCATCCATCATTCGCTCAACTCGCACATTTAAAAACAATATGCGGTGAGTACAAGATTGCACTCGATGGCTCATGCCAAAATAATTTATTACGTTTGAATTACTCGCTTCATCACGATAACACGAGGTTTTAATTTGAAATACTCGTGTTTACTAAATATTTTCGTCATTTTCAATAAATATCGCCACAAGCATTTTCCACGTATGTATGATCCACATCCACCACAATCAATCATTCACACACACCTCTACTGGAGAGGAGGCCTCCTCTCACAGACGCCGTGATCGCCGAGCACCCTTTCAAAGACACAATCACAAAATAATCGGTGCACAAAATCCAGGCCATCTCAAGACGGGATACGAATTCTCCATCATTCTTGGGGTACTTCAAGAATACGAATTCAAGCATGTCATAAAGTGGGGCTACCAACATTATGCATCAACAATCATGGATTGGATACATACATAAAACATAAACATTTTGGGTGTAATTAAATAAATCGGTTCATAATTATTTGCTTGCAATAAAGCATCATAAATAAATTATTTGGTAAAATTCTACGGTTTGAGTATAGTAAAGCCCACCTTTACTTTTGAACTTCGATTTTCGATACGCGTGTTCTTCTCTGTTGCGTGTGAGCCTTCACGTCCCACCTTACCCAAAAATTTACATTTAGCACGTCAGCACGCCGAGATTTTCAAAGTTCTTTCAACTTTGATAAATAATATAATAATTCAAGTCTTAATAAATCTTAATACGTTGTTTCAACGCGTATTTCAATAAAATAATTCGTACTTGAGAGGCGTAATATGATCTATGCCTCATTTTAACCTTTTAGGTTAAATAATTAACGATAATAACGTTATTCAATAAAATGATTTCAATTATGAAATCTTTTCTCACCATTGAGATATTCAGATAAAAGTGTCGTTTTCACGTATTAGCGTATTTAATGAACGATTTAGACGTCGATTTCGAAAGTCAACCATTTTGACTCTTCTTTATAAATCTTAAATAAAATACATTTTAATGTATAAATCAATATAAATTGATTTTCAATCGATTTCTTTTCAATACTCGATTTTTCACGCAAATCGATAAACTTGATTAATATTTTCTTTCAATATTAATCTTTTAATACTTTAAGCATTATTTATGCTTTTAACGTTATTTAATATAACGTTTCATCGTAAACATAATATTCTATGTTTAATAATTCTCGAAAATTCAATTATGTCTAATATAATTTTTAGACATATAATAAATTATTATTCTCGATTAAAAAGGAATTAAAATTCCTTATATCCAAACATATAGCTCACGGCTATATCAAAATTTTCCAAACTTTGTTCCAAAAATCCTCTAAATTCATATAGTGTATTATTTTACACTATGATCATTAATATGTATTAACATTAGCTATAAAAATTTTGGGCATCATCTATCCCTAATCCTATAGCTTTCGAAAATTTCCAAAGATATATTAAATATTTTTCTAAAATTCTAATTAAATTCCACAATGCCTAAACATCATTCTATATAATTAATCTAGCATAATATCCAACATATTCCATTCCTACACCAATGTACAAACTCTAACCATTCTCGAAAATTTTTCCAACAATTTCAATACATTCTCTAAAAATCTAATCAATTCACATAGCACTTAATTAGGGCTCTAAACATTAATATGCTATAATATTATATAACCATAAATTTTACATCAACATGTAAACCTCCACAAATCTTCGGTAATTTCAATTCTTCAACATACAATTTCCCAAAAATTTCTAATAATCACTACAAACTTAGCTATCATCATAGATCCCTAATCCATCAACATATGAACTTAATAAATTTTCGAGCACCACTATAAAAATCATAACATCCTTAGCTTACAAATAAATCATCATATATGAAGCATATAACTATACTAAACATTATTTACAAACAATTAAACATGGTAGCAATATTTCTCATATTTCTATCATTTAAAACATAAGCATAAATATTAAAATCGAACCGGTAGAAATCGAAAATCTTAAGGTATATAGGAAGCTCGTTAAATTCCTAACCTTTTTACCGGTGTCGATTAAGTGCACAAGGATTTAATAGTAAAGTTTTGGGATTTTTAAAAGAATGAAGAACCCTCTATTTTTCTTGAGGAAGCTTACGGTAATGGTGGGTTGGGAAAGGAAGTGTGTTGGTTTGATTTAATATCCAACACTTAAAACTAAAGAAAAAGCATATAAGATTTAACTTATCCTACATATCTCACGGTCAAACACACATTTAAAGGCTTTACTCATAACTTTGAATGAAACAATCTAAATTCCTACAATTTAGATCAAAATGAATGACAACCTCTTTTCAAAAGGAGGAGTATTTAATTATTTTTGTCTTACTACATACATAATATCTTACACTTTAATTCCCTAGTAAAAGCACTTTGAACAAAACAATTTTGCAAGACATCATCACTTACACAAAGTTAATACATGGAAATAATGTTTTTGAAAGAAACAATTGGCTTGACCAATTTTCTTCACTTGCGTCGACACACACACACAAATAAGAGATAAAAATCTGATTTTGCATGTCTCTTGCATGGATAAATATATTACACTCTATCCCAAATTTATATGCAATCATGTGAAAAGAAAAATCAAGTTTTCACTCCCAATTTGAAGTCAAATAATTCGGCCATCTCACAAATTGGATCCCACTTGTTCATTACTTGGTTATTGTGTACATTAGATTCCACTTGAATCACTTAATTCCTAACATTGCATTTAAATTGTAAAACTTACGTGAATTTCCCATTTAACAAAAGAAGCTCACGCCTTTTTCATTTAACAGGTAGTATAAAATTTATTTTCATGCTATTTATACATATATATCATAATATATGTTTTAGATGATGAATTATATCATAGGATAAATTATTGAAATTAATTCAAGGTAGAAAACCCTAATCTCGATTTAGGGTTTTCGAGAATCTTAAATAATCAAAAATATAATTCCAAAATTTTTCTAGCATTATTTCAATGCTAAATAATATTCTAATAATATAAAATAATCATAGGAATTTAAATATCATAATTCCTTGATCGTTAGACTTGATTCTCAAGTCATCACTAAACGTTAACGTTTGAAACGCTTCAAACGTTAAATATCGACTCATCTCAAAATGGTCGTAATAAAGTCGTAATCACTTTATTAAATCATTCCAATAATAATGGAATTAAATTCTAAGCTTAAAACTTAGAAAAGATCACGAGCTTCAATTATCGATACGCAATCGACGTTGAAATAATACCGTTAAAATCGTTATATAATTGTATTTATCAATTCACAATCATTTGTCAATAAATCATAGGAATTTATTATTCCAACAATAATCGAAATCATTATTCGATATTTTAATAATTCAATAATCGAGACAAAACCCTAATTTACGATATTAATTATCGTAGTTTGGTTTTTAATAAATCGGGGTATTACATTCCACCCCCCTTAAAGAAATTTCGTCCGAAATTTACATACATCAAAAAGTATGGGGCATCTTAGCACCATGACATCTTAAATTCCCACGTGATTTCCTTTTGTCCATGGTTTCTCCATTGGACTTTCATCAAAGACCCAATTAAATTTTTAATCATTGAATCATACGATCAAATAGTCGTAGATGTTCATCACAACTCATATTTGAGTTAAAGATCACGTCATTATGATAAATTACGTGATTTGGGTCATATTCATATATCTTTAGCTGTGACACGTGGGAAAAACATTATGTACATTCCCCAAATTTTGGTGGAAGTACTAATCTAGAGGCTACTGGCCTATTATTTCTAGGATCCTCGTAAGGTCCTATAAATCTTGATCTCAACATTCCTTGTTCTTTAAACTTAATAATTTCCCTCGATGGAGGAATCTCAAGGAACTTCATTTTCGCATTTAAAATGCGGTTCAGATCTACGCGTACCAGCGTTAGACTTTGGTTTGTACTGAGCTTCTCTCAATCTTTGCCTTGTTTGGCAAATATCTTAATCATTTCATTTACGTTGTCAAGACTTTACACTTTCTCTCACCTACTTTATTACAATAAAGTGGTGGTTGATATTTCTTTCCATATAATGCCACGTGTGGCTATGTCAATCATTGCCGACCGATCATGGTCGACGTAAACTTAATAAGTGGTAAAACATGTTCCCACTTGCACCTCGATTTAACATGAATGTTCTCATCGTATCTTTAAATATTCATATTGTCCTTTTTATCGCCCATCTGTCCGTGAGGGGACATCTACGATAAGGTTCAATATCGGGCATAACTCCCTTTTTGGTGAGCTAGCTCAAAAACTAGGGGTAAATTTGGAATCTCTATCTGAAGTGATAGGTATTGGGACCCCTTGCAAAGATACGATTTCCTTTTTGTACGACTGAGATAAAATTCTCAGATCTCTGAGTCATCTGAATAGGCAGAGATAAGCATATTTGGTGAGTCATCCACTACTACCCATATAGTAGTGTTATTTCTTTATGACTGTGGCGAAACCTATCATAAAATCCATTGCTATGTCATTTCATTTTCATTTGTATCTCATTAGAGATTATAACCTCTTATAAGGTTATTGCTACAATGCCTTCACCTCTTATAACCGAGACATTGCTCGTCAATGAGGTTATAGTTCATTTCATTCTTTACTATCTAATTTTTTTTTTCTCGTAAATCATAATGTACTTTAATGCTGCTTGGGTGGGCGGTATGAGGAATATCATGAGCTTCATTCATGATTTCATTTCTAAGCTTATCATTGCTTGAAATATATATATAACCTTTCCTTAGACAATATGACATTGTCAGGCGCCTCTTTAAAAACCCTTCAGCCCTTATAGGTGATAGTTTATATCACAATTGGAATCTTTTTCTGATTCGAGCCATCTTTTCTATCTCATTTCTAAGTCTCTTGCTCGAAGAAATAATTCAACTTTTATGGTTTGTGAAGATCTCACAACTTATTCCATATAGGAAATGTCTCCAAAACCTTGGTACTTATACCATTGCTGCTATTTCAAGTTATAAGTTGGGTAATTCTATTTATGAGGTCTAAGTCATCGCGGTGCGTTGACTATCATCTTTCTCACTTTAATAAGTGGCCTCACATTCATTTGCCCATGTAAATTTGATTCCTTCGGAAGACATCATGTGTCTAAGGAATATTCTTTCTTTAAGCCGAAATTCATACATTAAACTTGGCAAAATTTTGCTCGACTCTAAAAGTCCGCAATACAGTCCTTCGATGTTCTTTAGGTTATTTCTCGTCCTTCATATGGATAAGAACATCGTTCATAAAGATTTAGACAAAATTGTCTAAGTACATATGGAACACTCGATTTTTGAGGTTCATGAATAGGGCTGGTGTACTAGCTTGTCCGAATGGCATGACTATAATCTCATAGTAACCATATCTTATTCGGAAAAATTTTGCTTTCGTACATCAGATACCATTTACACATAAGCCACCATTTACTTATGAGTCTCATATTATCATAGGACTCTATGTCTTTGAGTGACCTTCGTCGGAATCGTACCTTTCGCTTAGAACTTGCCTATTTCCAGGTACGTTTTTACTTCATATGTCCGACGATCTTTCTCTTTCAAAGAGTCAGGGTCACATTGCTCCCTGTTACTTATTTGATTCCGGAAGTG
This sequence comes from Salvia rosmarinus, assembly GCA_036937905.1. Taxonomy (NCBI): domain Eukaryota; kingdom Viridiplantae; phylum Streptophyta; class Magnoliopsida; order Lamiales; family Lamiaceae; genus Salvia; species Salvia rosmarinus. The sequence goes on from CM072818.1 coordinate 35,492,139, forward strand.
TGTGTTACTTTTATCAGAAAGTAGGGTTGAGTTGATAGCGGTAATTCCCTTAATCCTTGAGGGCGATAAGATCCTGTCCTTTTTGCCATTCTTGTCTCTTTCTGGTATAATAGACGGCACAGGACGTGGGGCGGCATTTGGAACATCAGAGTACAACCATTCCTTTATGCCTTGCTGTGTAGCTTGCCGGGACTAGGACAAGTACCCGTAGGTGCCATTCCACATGCATTATATATACACTTGAGCCTGTTGACAAATCCTGATAAGTTTGCCCAAGTCTTGAAATTTTCTACTTGAAGAAGATATTCTCTTGATACTTCTTTTGCAAGATCCTGCCAATCTGTCGGCAAACGATGGATAAGTTATTGGATGTCATCCGATCCATCTCTCCATAGTTACTAGCATTCATCCAAGATGTAGAAATTCTTCCAAAAACTGTCCCAAGTCATGCCCAGTTTATAATAAGAGAGTCGATACTTCTGTATGAACTCTAACTTGTAGGCCTTGGGATTAACCTTCTACTTGTCGGACTCTCTTTTCTTACCATCGTGAGACGATAGTTCTAGATGAGCCAATCTTAAATTAAAGCAATTGTGGATTCAAAATCCCATTGCATAGAATTTCAAATGGATAGGCTATGCCGTGCTTCTAATCACGTGAGTGACATCCATTTTTGAAACTTCTGTTTCTTGAATTATATCTACGTTCCACATAGATATTATGATCTAACTCATTTGTTAGAACCTTAGGCGATCATAGGCCCAATTTTAAACTCGAGCAATACTGCGATGGCCATAATTCTCGTATAAGAGAAGAGATTTTCATTTCTTGATTCGTTTACCCTGAATTGGGTTCTATCGTTTCTACGCATACTTGTGCGATGTTAGAAAACGAAACACCTATATTGAACAGAAAAATTATAAGTATTATGAGAAATTTTCTCATATCTATCGAGCCTTCACGATTTACATTAAATCTGTTTTGCATGCGATGTATAGGCTCGGTCTACGGTGTTCTCGCCTGCTCAAATAAACATCTATTGCATACATCATTGTCCTTTCCCTTGGGACATTATGCTTTCTTGCTATGGCCTTCTATTACTTCGTTAATCATATCCTTCTCGGTGTCAGTACTATTATGCTTTTATCAATAGCATTCTGTGGTTAGGTTTATATCGACCTATCCTTGATATTAATATCTTGATATCTTGATCTCATCGTAGGGATCGTGATGTACCTGACACTATCATTCATTTCTGATCCAGTATGAATGATTCAATTTCCTTTTTACTTTATCAATCTTAGGAATATATCTCTCATATATCCTTACTTTAAACTCTTTTCCAGAGAAAAATCCTTGTACTAGCATTTAGTGCCATTGTTTGTAATATCCCTTCAGGATATACGTCATTTCTTCTTAATCTTTATTGATTCACCATGCAATTTCGCATAGGATAAAAAAATCCTTTGTCCGCTAGGGACATATTATACTTTTGCCTTGACGTCAAATATCTTTACCATTTTCTCGACATTCGATGAATGCTTCATTCCCATGTCAGAGATACTTAATATTCCACTTTATTGATCGTCACAAAAGTATGAGGGGTAAGATTTACAATTAGATTCACCTTAAGATTCTTCCATGTGAATCTTTTCATTTGTTCTCTTGAAAACATTTCATTTGTAAAAGTCTAAAGAAGCTATCTTGCTTGTTAATTTCTAAGACACGCAAGACAAGCGTTCTGTGTCAATACAATTTAGAGCACTAAGATCCATTTCAAATAATGAATCTGTTTCTTACTCTGCTTCTTTACTTCAAAGGAATTACTTTACCTATCGAAGTCATAATATCGCTGAAACTTATCTCATATTGTGGCTATCTCATAATTGTATAGCTCGTAATTTCTTCAGCTATTTTTGACTTTTGTCCCTTTTTCTTGAGCATGGTGTCAGAAAGTAATATTACTCTCATTATACTTCGGTTCTTACTCTCAGGACTAGAACCGTCATTATTGTCATATAGCTTGGTAAGGTAGTACATTTGTATACCATAACTTAAATTCCAAGCATCTCATCACCATGTCTTCATTTTGGAGATATTTTCTCCATACTTGATTTACATGCTAGGGCCATCCTAGCTGTTCACACATCTCAATGATTATGATTTCTCAATCTCATTATCATTGGTTTAACCAAGTCTCAATTACTTGGAATTGATTATGCTTAAGCATAATCTCATTGATTGTGTTATAAAACGAGAGATTCATTATCTGAGATGCTATCGCTTCTTTACATATATATTCTTTGAAAAGAACATTGTGTATCTCCATTATTTAGACATGTCCAACCTACTTAAGGAGTCATTAGGGACAAACAACTATCTTAAAGATAAGTTGTAATTTCTCTCGTTATGTCATAATAAGGGAAAATTATATCCCACGAATATCATATACTTTTCTTTACTTGTACTCTTGCATTCCATGCTAAAGAATATCTCATTCATAACATTTCATTATCATAACAGTCACATGAAGATATAACTTCACTGTTATCAATATCTGGTACGCCCATCAGGGGTCATTGCATCCATGTGCATCATAGGAAAAATATCTCGTCTCATCGAGATCTTATTTACATCATAACTCCTTGATGTCTATTACTCTACTGATCTGAAACTTTTAGGTTATCCAAAATAAGTCAACCTACATCATATCTGATGTTTATCACTTTACTAATTCAAAACTTAGGTGACAAGATAAGTCAACCTGCATCTTACCTATTGGTCTCCGGGATTGAAGAAAATTCGTCATGTCGACTTTCAAAAGATACGGGTTCGTAAACCAAAATAACATTCAATTGAATCCATATATTCTTTGAACTGAATAATTTCGGATCTAGGGTCCGAAGACCAGAATGACGACTACTGAGATTTCTTTGGTCATATGGGCTGGCCAGACCCATCACAAATATTTTCTCAGTCACATGAGGATTTGGTTTCGAAAGGACACATTATAAATTCTCAGGTTGAAAATTTTCTTTCAGAAAAAGTGAGAAACTTATATGATTTCTCAGTTTGAACTAGGTCATAGAGTTAAACTCAATGACGTAAATTTGGATAGGGAATAGGATTGAATCCTTATACATTTCGTAAAAGTCATCAACAAGAGTTCTTATGTACGTCATAGCGCTTCTCGTACTCTCGGGAATACTACTTTCTAGTATCATTATAAAATTCTACCAGACCGTAAAGTTCTCATTCTATATAACTATAAACTAACTTCAACTGACTCTCGTCAATTCGGAGAAGGAATCAGGATTTAGTTCTTCATAAGTATATTACTCTGTGATAGAGTACGTGGCGAACACTGTTCATAAATCGAGTCCTAACGAAGGAGAACGGGCCAAAACAAAATCACTGCGCAGTGCAGTTCGCCCGAAGCCGAGGTCTAAGTGCCGAGATACCGAGATGCCGAGGTGCCGAGGTCATACCGTAAATACCGAAGTCAAGGTCGAACATGATGCCGAGGTCGAAGTCAAGGTCAAAGTCATTTGCTAATGCCGAGGTCATTGATGTAAATGACGAAGTCATTAAGGCCGACTTCGAAGCCGAAGTTGAAGGTATCGACGCCACAATCGAGGGCGTACATGTCAATGCCGAAGTCGTACATGATAATGCCGACATCAAAGCCAAAGGCGTACAGGTCGACGCCAAGGTTGATTTCCGAGGTGGAGGTGATCTGACCGAGGTCAAGATAAATTGGCGAGGTGGATGTCACACCTGCCGTGCTCGAGATCATAAGCCGAGCTCGTACCCACCGGGCTCGCATCTGCCGAGGTCGCACCTGCCGAGCTCGAAGCCGAGGTGGACAACCGAGGTCGCACTACTTCCGAGGTCGGACTGAACTGACCGGAAGCAAGTCAAAATTATACATCTTGGTGCCGGTCAAGTCGATCGAGCATGATTGCGAGTTCGATCTTTAATTGACTCTCACGAATTCTTCGATCACATTACTACTTCGTTTCCATCGAAGAGTCATAGTTGATTTGGAGTTCCGTCGTGCGTGAACTTCCAAATAAAAAGATCATTCTTGTGTCACTTATCGCAAGTGACATTCATCGTCTTGACATCATTTCCAATTCTGAGCTTAAAATTTTCTTCTCGTCTATCAATTCGAGATTCTCAGGATGGAATAAAATTCTAATAATCCATCTTCCTATGTTCTTCGCAATTGGGATCATGCGTCTTAAACAGTCTACGTTCTTTTGGGATAACATATCCATCATCGTAAACATCCTTGGGAATTGAAATAAAATTTTCAAATATTCATAACAATAAATTTCTATTGATTTACATGAATTCAAACATTTTATCCCCAAAATTTGTCCATACATTCTCGTATGACATTATCATACATTGGTGGCGAGCCAACGACTTTCATTATCAATTCTCATAACTTCATTTGGGATGACAATAGTCATTAATCAAAACAATATGGAGAATTGAAAAATAAAATTTCAAATATGACGAACATAGTTCGTTTTAAACAAACGCATTTCTTGCGAAAAAAATTTCAATCAATAATTCATGGTTATTTACAACCTTTTTCATTTCATTTGTCGATAATGTTCTATCGACAACAAATCAAATTCATAAATCATTTGTCGATAATGTTCTATCGACACCAAATCATTGGTCGATAATGTTCTATCGACACCAATCATTTGTCGATAATGTTCTATCGACACCAAATCAAATTCATAAATCTCAAATTTTCTTTTCAAAGATAAGAAAATAATTTACCTTTTCCATTGAGCTTGATGTGATGGAGTGTCGGCGTTGTCGGTGACCTCTAGAAGTCTAGTGACTCAATCTAGACTTAACTCCGAAAAGAGGTTTTGGATTCAAAGAGCTAACCGCTCGATACCATTTTGTAATGACCCCTAAATCCTAAATACGATTTAGCGTGGCTAATACTTGGAATAATAATTAAGGAAACTTTATCCAATATATATGCAAGACTCATATGTTCGTAAGTATTCAACTAATCAACATCATAAGATAAATTAATTCAATTGCAATGAAAACGTGTGAATACACATATGACGATGTGTATTCAAGGTTTCTAAATATATATTGTATTCAAAAGGGGTTCCACCGCCCACACATCTCCATCCATCATCTCTCAACTTGCACATTTAAAACAATATGCGGTGAGTACAAGATTGCACTCGATGGCTCATGCCAAAATAATTTATTACAGTTTGAATTACTCGCCCATCACAAGAATAACACGAGGTTTTAATTTGAAATACTCGTGTTTACTAAATATTTTGTCATTTTCAATAAATATCGCTTGCAAGCATTTTCCACGTATGTATGATCCACATCCACCACAATCAATCATTCACAACAATTCCTCTATTGAGAGGAGGCCTCCTCTCAGACGCCGTGACCGCCGAGCACCCTTTCAAAGACACAATACAAAATAATCGGTGCACAAAATCCGTGCCATCTCAAGACGGGATACGAATTCTCCATCATTCTTGGGGTACTTCCAAGAATACGAATTCAAGCATGTCATAAAGTGGGGCTACCTAACATTATGCATCAACAATCATGGATTGGATACATACATAAAACATAAACATTTGGGCGGTAATTAAATAAATCAGTTCATAATTATTTGCTTGCAATAAAGCATCATAAATAAATTATTTGGTAAAATTCTACCAGTTTGAGTATAGTAAAGCCCACCTTTACTTTTGAACTTCGATTTTCGATACGAGTGTTCTTCTCTGGTTGCGTGTGAGCCTTCACGTCCCACCTTTACCCAAAAATTTACATTTAGCACGTTGGCACGCTTTTCGAGATTTTCAAAGTTCTTTCAACTTTGATAAATAATATAATAATTCGAAGTCTTAATAAATCTTAATACGTTGTTTCAACGCGTATTTCAATAAAATAATTCTCGTACTTCGAGAGAGACGTAATATGATCTACAGTCTCATTTTAACCTTTTAGGTTAAATAATTAACGTATAATAACGTTATTCAATAAAATGATTTCAATTATGAAATCTTTTCTCACCATTGAGATATTCAGATAAAAGTAATACGTTTTTCACGTATTAGCGTATTTAATGAACGTATTTCGTACGTCAATTTCGAAAGTCAACCATTTTGACTTTTCTTTATAAATCTTAAATAAAATACATTTTTAATGTATAAATCAATATAAATCGATTTTCAATCGATTTCTTTTCAATACTCGATTTTTCACGCAAATCGATAAACTTGATTAATATTTTCTTTCAATATTAATCTTTTAATACTTTAAGCATTATTTATGCTTTTAACGTTATTTAATATAACGTTTCATCGTAAACATAATATTCTATGTTTAATAATTTCGAAAATTCAATTATGTCTAATATAATTTTAGACATATAATAAATTATTATTCTCGATTAAAAGGAATTAAAATTCCTTATATCCAAACATATAGCTCACGGCTATATCAAAATTTTCCAAACTTTGTTCCAAAAATCCTCTAAATTCATATAGTGTATTATTTTACACTATGATCATTAATATGTATTAACATTAGCTATAGAAATTTTGGGCATCATCTATCCCTAATCCTATAGCTTTCAAAATTTCAAAGATATATTAAATATTTTTCTAAAATTCTAATTAAATTCCACAATGCCTAAACATCATTCTATATAATTAATCTAGCATAATATCCAACATATTCCATTCCTACACCAATGTACCAACTCTAACCATTCTCAAAATTTTTCCAACAATTTCAATACATTCTCTAAAAATCTAATCAATTCACATAGCACTTAATTAGGGCTCTAAACATTAATATGCTATAATATTATATAACCATAAATTTTACATCAACATGTAAACCTCCACAAATCTTCGGTAATTTCAATTCTTCAACATACAATTTCCCAAAAATTTCTAATAATCACTACAAGCTTAGCTATCATCATAGATCCCTAATCCATCAACATATGAACTTAATAAATTTTCGAGCACCACTATAAAAATCATAACATCCTTAGCTTGCAAATAAATCATCATATATGAAGCATATAACTATACTAAACATTATTTACAAACAATTAAACATGGTAGCAATATTTCTCATATTTCTATCATTTAAAACATAAGCATAAATATTAAAATCGAACCGGTAGAAATCGAAAATCTTAACGTATATAGGAAGCTCGTTAAATTCCTAACCTTTTTACCGGTGTCGATTAAGTGCACAAGGATTTAATAGTAAAGTTTTGGGATTTTTAAAAGAATGAAGAACCCTCTATTTTTCTTGAGGAAGCTTACTGTAATGGTGGGTTGGGAAAGGAAGTGTGTTGGTTTGATTTAATATCCAACACTTAAAACTAAAGACGGTAATGGTGGGTTGGGAAAGGAAGTGTGTTGGTTTGATTTAATATCCAACACTTAAAACTAAAGAAAAAGCATATAAGATTTAACTTATCCTACATATCTCACGGTCAAACACACATTTAAAGGCTTTACTCATAACTTTGAATGAAACAATCTAAATTCCTACAATTTAGATCAAAATGGACGGCAACCTCTTTTCAAAAAGGAGGAGTATTTAATTATTTTTGTCTTACTACATACATAATATCTTACACTTTAATTCCCTAGTAAAAGCACTTTGAACAAAACAATTTTGCAAGACATCATCACTTACACAAAGTTAATACATGGAAATAAAGTTTTTGAAAGAAACAATTGGCTTGACCAATTTTCTTCACTTGCGTCGACACACACACACAAATAAGAGATAAAATCTGATTTTGCATGCCTCTTGCATGGATAAATATATTACACTCTATCCCAAATTTATATGCAATCATGTGAAAAGAAAATCAAGTTTTCACCCCAATTTGAAGTCAATAATTCCGCCATCTCACAAATTGGATCCCACTTGTTCATTACTTGGTTATTGTGTACATTAGATTCCACTTGAATCACTTAATTCCTAACATTGCATTTAAATTTTAAAACTTACGTGAATTTCCCATTTAACAAAAGAAGCTCACGCCTTTTTCATTTAACAGGTAGTATAAAATTTATTTTCATGCTATTTATACATATATATCATAATATATGTTTTAGATGATGAATTATATCATAGGATAAATTATTGAAATTAATTCAAGGTAGAAAACCCTAATCTCGATTTAGGGTTTTCGAGAATCTTAAATAATCAAAAATATAATTCCAAAATTTTTCTAGCATTATTTCAATGCTAAATAATATTCTAATAATATAAAATAATCATAGGAATTTAAATATCATAATTCCTTGATCGTTAGACTTGATTCTCAAGTCATCACTAAACGTTAACGTTTGAAACGTTTCAAAACGTTAAATATCGACTCATCTCAAAATGGTCGTAATAAAGTCGTAATCACTTTATTAAATCATTCCAATAATAATGGAATTAAATTCTAAGCTTAAAACTTAGAAAAGATCACGAGCTTCAATTATCGATACGCAATCGACGTTGAAATAATACCGTTAAAATACGTTATATAATTGTATTTATCAATTCACAATCATTTGTCAATAAATCATAGGAATTTATTATTCCAACAATAATCGAAATCATTATTCGATATTTTAATAATTCAATAATCGAGACAAAACCCTAATTTACGATATTAATTATCGTAGTTTGGTTTTTAATAAATCGGGGTATTACAGACTTAATGACTTATCGTAAGTATTTGGGTTAACAACGATACAAAACATTCAAGTAAGTTGTGACAACAATAATTATGGAGATCTATTTAAGGAATGACATCAAGTTGAGATATAGCTGCTGATCCGAATAATATAAGTTGGTTCCATAGAATCGAATGATCAAAAGAAATAACCAAATATGATGATCAACAACATTCAACCTTTTCACAAAAGGGTTTTCTTTTCACAAAGACAACAATCACATAATCATTTATCAAGCGTAGTATGGCAAGAAAGGGTAGTTGAGTTATATGTGAAGACATATAACTCAGGCAACAAACTATAACAATTTGCATGGGTTCCTACTTATCAACAAAGCAACAAGATGAACAACGATTTTCTAAAACAACTTTCAACAAAGTAGAACCAAACGAATTTGACCTCAACAATTTCCAAGAATCATAACCACAATTCAATCAAATAGACCTCAATAACAAAGGATATAACGAATCCGGCTTCAACTTTATTCATAGATCAAAACGACCATTCAACCAAGAACATTCTCAACCATAATATAATAAGGAGTTCAAATCCATTATCAACAACATTGACATAAAGTAATTCGATCATAAGGTTAATCACAACATAACAACATTTACGAACAAAACCACGGTGTTCCTTTCCAACTCCATCTCCGAAATCTAGCTCAACTCGCATGTTTAGAAATACATGCGGGCGTGAGTACATAAGCACTCGGTGGACACATGCAGCAGTTAAAAATTTTGCTCTTAGAGCTATAAGATTGACTTGCCATAACTTTGCAATACACAGGGATTTTAGTGAAAAACTTGTGCATGCTTTTCAAAGTAAACACTTACTTGCTTTCATTTTCACAATTTTAAAACAAATGAATATGTATGATCTTTGTCTGCAGACATCTTTCTCTTCCCATATCCACGGATTCTTTCTATGTGTTGAGAAGTAGGCCTCCTACTCAAACACCATTGACCCGAAGGTCCATACCCGACGTCGGTACATACTTTCTTCCATTCTTTCTTTCTTTTCTTTTCTTTTCTTTCTTTCTTCCTTTTCCTTCTTTTCCTTCTTTTCTTTCTTTTCCTTCTTTCGATTTCCGTGGATAGGTAATGCATCATGCTCATGCTCAAACATTTGGCAAGTCAATGATTTTAAATGTCATGCAATATATATAATGAAACAATATAAATTAGCACGTGCTATTATTTAGTTCGAAAGCCCACCTGTTGCTTTTACTCTGTAAGCTTAATAAACTTCCCTATTTCTTCTTCTCTTCTTCCTTAATCGCCTTCCTTTTCTCGATGTACCTTTAATTATTTGATAATATTAGTATTCATATAAACAACATTTCTTGTCCATCAACATCTATAAATTCCTCTTATTCCTTCTTTTCATTTCTTATGTTTTGTTTAGACATTTTGTCTAACTTTTACCTATAAAATTTTAAATATTTTCGGTCATTGCATCCTTTATTCCTTAAACTTTCTTTACATCTTATCTTATTCGACTTTCTCGAATCTATTTAATATTCAATGAACGATTAATCCTTATTGTTCATTAGTAACTTCAATTCACTTTCTTTTCTTTATTTAAACATAACGTTTTTAATTAATCGTCTACTTTAAACTTTTCACACAACTAAGTCATAAGCAATCAACTTTCTTCAATAATATTTCTCTTACCATTAGTATATTTTAGGTATACAAACCATTACTAATCAACTAATATCATATACATACCCTATTTGTCACCAAAATTTAATTTCAACATAATATGTACATAAACTTCAACTTTTCACATTCTTAGTTCTAAACTCCTCAATTAGACTTCATTAGTCCTTATTTACATTATATGTTCACAATTTATAAGATTTATAAAGAATAACCTTAAAATAAAGAATAACCTTATTTCTAACATAACATCAATAATTTATCACTTTAACCTAAAGCATATAAACTAGGGTTTTTCAATTTCAACACAAATTCTACAACTAAACCATCAATAATTCATTAATTCTACATTAATTCATCAATTTCATACTATAATATCAATATTCATCCATAATCATCACATAATACATAAAATCCTTCAACTAACATATTCACTAATTTCATACATATATAATAATAATTCATGCTTAAGGATTAAAGAAAGGTTAGAAATATACCTTGTTCAACCTTGAAATCAAGATTAGAAGTGGAAATTTGGAAGAAATTAACTTAGTGTGTGTTAATGTGTGTGTGCGTGAGTTTTAGAGAATTTTTAGGAGATTTTTGATAAAAATGTGTAATAGTGTAGGGATGTTATATTTATAGCAAAAATATTTTAAATTTCTATTTAATTAAAGGCATGATTATTCACCAACTCATTTATTACATTTACTTGGTCACCAAGTATAATAAATATATGTATGCTTAGTCATTCTTATCTAGAACATTCTTTATTTTATGCTTAATATTTAATATTTATTCTATGTAATACTAATAATATAGTATGTATAGATATTCCATTTAATGTGGCTAATCATATATATATAACTTATGTTCTTGATTTCCTACTTTATGACATATTATAATTACACATTCATATAATTATGTTTACTATATAACATGAAAATATAACACTCAAAATAGCAAAATTTAAACTTTCCTAAAATTATAGAATTTATTTGATCATTAAGATCAAATAATCAATCAAAATATTATTTTAAATTCTAAACAAAATCTTTCATTCAAAAAATTTATAATTCATTTGTTAATCATATTTCATTTTTCTAAGTGACATTATATATTTTAAATCATAAGCATATCTAATTTTTTTCTTATTAAGGATGCAATGCCCTGTTTAACCTTTATTCGCTAACTAATTACTAATTAAAAATTTGGGGTATTACAGAACTGCACTCCTTCTCTCAATGGGTTGCTCGGCTCCTCATAGTGCACACCGAGTGGATAAGGGTATGAGACGGATTGCAAGTAAGAGAAGACAAGCTCCGTCTCGTCGGCGGTGATCTCAGTAAAATAATTTTCCTACAATAATGCAATAAATTAAAACATATCAGTAAATCGAATAATAAATATATAACAACACGATATATATATATATATATATATATATATATATATATATAATTTATAAATAAACTAGTAAACTATTATATTTAATACATCTCACTCAAATAGGGACTGTAATCTAGCAACTTCAGGTCTACCACGGAACGTCCACCTTCTGAATCTCGGATGCAAGCTGGCATTAACATTATTTCCCGCTATAGCAACCAAACATATAGCACCCAGGTGGGTCCGTAAAAATGGTACTTCTTAGTTGATTTGCAATGCTTCGAATAGTACCTCAAAATCTGATATGAGTATGTACCCCACGGAAATCGTCCAAAAGCATCCAAATCATCAACTAAAGCTCAAACCCAGTCAGCCAAGGTCTTCGTAGCATCATACGCGAACATCATGGCATAAAGCACTAGAACATGTGCAGCTCGAATGTATAAATGGTCATCCTGGTCATTAATATCAGCGTTTTGAACCTATCTAATAGTTCTGCGGCTGTCATCTATCGGCCACCACAAAAAGTCCTATAGACTTCACAGTGTCACAAGTCATACTCTAATGAGGTATCAAATGATGACGACCCAAACTGCAGGCCAGTCACAAGCGCATAATCTTTAATAGAAAAACAACGCATTCTTTCATTAAAATAAAACCACATATCTTGGCTTGAGCTCTCTATCTGACGGGAAACAGCATGGTGTATAATCATAGCGCACTTATTCCCTGCTTATAATATATGAGGTGACCAATATATCCTCCTAAGAATCTATCAAGTAATGGTCAACCACCAACTTCAAGCAACATCCTCTTAACATAATCTAAATACTCAACTCTATAATAAGTGGTGACTGCCGAATGTACATTAATTGTATCGGGTCTCAAAAATATATGATCCTATTTTAAACAAAGAATAATATAATAATAATTAATCAATAAACAATACATGAGAATAGTTAACAAATTTAAACCATAAACAATAAACATATATTATAAGAATCGTGTAATTTAAACCGTAAATAGTTAATCGATAATAATAAACAGTAATAAAATGAAACAATAAAAAATATAAAGGCACATAATTATAAATATTAATTATTATCCATGGATAATCAATAAACAGTAATAAAATGAAACAATAAACAAGAATTGATTTAATTATTCATATTCAAATTATTCATTTGCACTAAGATAAATCGCATGAATTAATTAGTCATTTACATCATAATTAATTACTATATTCATCCTAATTGGAAAAGACTTAATTTCTTAAAACTAAGATAACTTATTGGACAATTATTGATTTACACTAAAATTATCCTAATTGAAAAGACTTAATTTCTTAAAACTAAGACAACTTATTGGACAATTATTGATTTACACTAAAATTATCGCTACAATTAAGAAAAAATAGCAATCTAATCAAAGTCTAATTAAATAATTAAAATCTCAACTATAAATAATTAAGTCTCTTACAATAAATTAAATACAAATCGAAAATGAATCAAAACATTCAAATAGTTTAACAATCGGATGAAATAATATAATTAAAAGGGGACTTATCTAAACGAATTATGCAATAATTATAAGGGGACTTATCCAAGCAAATTATCCAATAATTATATCCAATTATCTAAACGAATTATGCAATAATTTATCTAAACGAATTATCCAGTAATTATATCCAATTATCTAAACGAATTATGCAATAATTAATTATCCAATAATTATATCCAACTATATATCCAATTATCTAAACGAATTATGCAATAATTAATAATCCAATAATTATATCCAATTATCTAAACGAATTATGCAATAATTTATCCAAACAAATTATCCAATAATTATATCCAATTATCTAAATGAATTATGCAATAATTAATTATCCAATAATTATATCCAATTATATATCCAATTATCTAAACGAATTATGTAATAATTAATTATCCAATAATTATATCCAATTATCTAAATGAATTATGCAATAATTTATCTAAACGAATTATCCAATAATTATATCCAATTATCTAAACGAATTATGCAATAATTAATTATCCAATAATTATATCCAATTATCTAAATGAATTATATCCAATTATCTAAACTAATTATACAATAAGTAATTATCCAATAATTTTATCCAATTATATATTCAATTATCTAAACGAATTATGCAATAATTTATCCAAATGAATTATCCAATTATCTAAATGAATTATGCAATAATTTATCTAAACGAATTATCCAATAATTATATCCAATTATCTAAATGAAATTATACAATAATTAATTATCCAATAATTATATCCAATTATCTAAACGAATTATATCAAATTATCAAAACGAATTATGCAATAATTAATTATCCAATAATTATATCCAATTATCTAAACGAATTATGCAATAATTAATTATCCAATAATTATATCCAATTATCTAAACGAATTATGAATAATTTATCCAAACGAATTATCCAATACAAAACGAAACAATAATAAATCTAGACAAAATAAATCTAAACAAAATTAACAATAATAAATCTAAATAAAATAAATATCATAAACAATAATAAATTAAAAAACACATCGAAATTTTTTATATTATCAAAAACCGATCGGTATTACAATAATACCGATCGAATTTTCAAAACCGGTCGATCGATTTTTGAAAATTCGATCGGTATTATTGTAATACCAATCGTTTTTCAATTTATAAATAAGTTTCACGTGTTTTTCACCGAATCAAAATTTAATCAACCTAAACACATCAAAATTGAATAACTTACTTGTTGAGACATAACCGCTCGGATCGGATTGAAGAAAGAAATTTAAAATTTTGAATATAAAACCGAGAAATAAGCGAAAGAAAATTTGAGGATCAAGAGCTAAACCGAAACCTTGTATTTGTGATATATGGATATGGTCGATCGGTTGTAGTGTATAAATATGGAGAGAATTGTGTAAAATTCAAAATTTAATTATTGGTGGTCAAAGAGATTCCTCTCCTTTCTCTTCTTTTTCAGCATTTCTCTTCTTTTTCAGTGTTGTAAGCTTTTGCTTTTCAGAATTGTAGAGATTCCCTCGAAATTAGTTTGTTTGTTTTCGAAATGTGTATTGATGTAAACATCTATAATATTTTAACGTGAATGGGTATATTGTGCATGTTTTTATGAGATTTGATATATATTACATACAGTTTATCAATTTGGGTAATTTAATTTCCTCCCAATAAAAAACACTTTTAATATCTCAGATCTCCAAATTTTATTGGAATAGGTAGTGTATTTTGTGGTGAATATCATTTAAAATTCCAAACTATTTTAGGTATATTAGTTATTTCTTAATTTATTGAAAATATATTTTATAAAATTTGCACCATCGATATTGCATAAATTGTGTCTCTGTTCATTTTTCGGCTACGAAAAGTTGACTTGACTTTTCGAATTACCACCGAATATTTAATAATCCGGTGATATTGTTTGTGCTGTAAGTTTTAAAAAAAGTTGTTAAATACACCGTGACAAACAATCCAATGAGTCGTGTCAATTTTTCAGAGCCAAAAGATGGACATGATACAATGAATACAAAATCGATTGTTCAAGATTGAAAAAATATTTTTTGATAGTTTACATATAATTGATAGTACCAAAAGAGTTTGAAGTTTAAATAATATTTATCTTAAATTTTAAAATATTAGTAATAATATATAATCTATAAACTCAATAGTGAACCTCAGTTTAAAATCTGAACTTTCAATTATTTACTTGTTTGTTACAAATTAATGTTGCTAGCCCAACGGCCAATGGTCAAATAGTCAATACTAATTAATATGTCTCTATATATAAAAGTAAAAACAAATATATAAAACAAAAAGAAAACATAGTACCGCACTAACGCAATTGCAGCCGTCATCATCAGCAAATAAATCAAAGTCAAGAGTTCTCAAATATTTATTAGACGCTCTCTGTCAATCATTATGGAGCTCAGCAATTAATTGGTGGAAAAAAAGTTTCAGTCAAAATAATAATGGAGTATTATTCTTTTCAAAATTAATTTCCATTTATTTTGAATTTTATCTAACGAACTGTTTCCACGACTCGGGGACTTCCTTAATGGCGGCCATTTTGGGCACTATTATATTGCGTATTTCTCGTTGATTGCCCATATTCTCTCATACGATTCTTGTCTTCTTCCTCTGTTAATTCTCACTATTTTTATTGCATTTTAAAATTGTAAACGATAGCTGCTTACTTTTGCCCTCTTTACAGATAGACTCCGCGTTGCTATTTAAAAGGGTCATTCTGCGCTTCTCTACTTGCTGTGCTGTGATATTTTGGTTTCGAAACAATTTGATTGG
Organism: Salvia rosmarinus; assembly: GCA_036937905.1. NCBI lineage: Eukaryota > Viridiplantae > Streptophyta > Magnoliopsida > Lamiales > Lamiaceae > Salvia > Salvia rosmarinus. Next base: position 35,508,331 of record CM072818.1, read on the forward strand.
AAGCTACGGTATTTGGTTCGTCAATTTGATTGTTTTTGTTAGTGAAGTTTTGTGGAGGGAAAACGTTCGTGAATTTGTTTGAAATGGATAAATTACTCGGAGAGAAAAGAGAGTGGCGGTTGTCGGCGGCGGAGTGGCAGGCTCGGTGATGGCTAAGAGCCTTCAGGATCATGCCGATGTCTATCTTATTGATCCGTAAGTTCTACCTCAAATCATATTGGTTCATAGTTTTGGTTTTATCTTATGCTTATAGTTGATCACTATGTCAATTTTGCTTAATCTGCTTTTGTTTGTAATTTGTATGTGTCGGACTTCAGTTATCGTTTGTCAAGTCCTCGTTTAATCTTACTGAGTTCTGGTTATTTAAGATCTTGAGATTTTGAAAGGTTATGCAGCTTCAGCATATGGTGGTCTTGATTTAATGTTATGGAAGCTTGTGTTATTTATTTTATGAGTATATATATCATGAATTGCAAAACAATTTCAGTACTAACAAGTTGACTTGAGAAACCTGAATTACAACAGGCTAAAGTCGTGGAGATTATAATACACTAGTACTTAATTTTCAAGTTTTTGTGTTTGGATAAAGCAAGGTCATATAGTTTCAAGATGTTTGTATTCGTTAATATACGATGTTGCTTTCTGAGATTTGAGCTTGTGCCTGGAATCTGTTTGCACATAATGGAGAGGAATAAATATAGTTACATATTCTTGAAATAGGAATATCTTTGTTTTAGAAATTTTAGAGGGAAAAGTTAGCTGATTCAAGAGTAGTAGTCTATCTTATATGGTAGTTTCAACTGTCTTCTCATTTGCTGAGGATCTGGAGCAAGATTGAATGGTATTACAATTACTGGTGAAATATGAGTGTGTCTGTTGTCTGGAACTCGGTGATAATTTAATTTTAAGAATGGCTGAGACTTGAAATTTACCCCAAAACAAAAAAGAAGGGCAAGAAGTAGTGTCATAGAACTGAAGTTAGATGTTGAGTTAGTGTACCTGTGATTAGTTTGAGGAGTGGAGGAAAAAATAAATGTATAAATTCAGGATGGTTCACATCAAAAGTTCCTCGTAAGATTCAGATCTTTCCACGAACTAGAGAGTTGGTGTCCGGAGTGGCACCATGCGTATTCTGTAGCATTCTTGAAATGAGTTGTTTTACTCAACTAATAGTTTGTTTTTTGAATCATGCATACTTCTGTTTTTGGTTTATTTGATTATTAAAATTTATTTCAGGAAGGAATATTTTGAGATCGCTTGGGCAGCGATGAGAGCTACTGTTGAACCAACTTTTGCAGAAAGAACACTGATTAATCATGCAGACTACCTTCCCAAGGCTCATGTTATTACATCTACTGCAACTAATATCACGGAAAATGAAGTTACAACTGCAGAAGGCCGTTGCGTTGGGTTCGATTATCTTGTCATTGCCACTGGTCATGCGGGCGGTCCTGAATTTACAAGAGCTGAGAAGCTCCGTCAGTACCAAGCAGGTAACGAAGTAGTTTAACTCGAGAATAGATGTCAGCATCTTATTTCATACTAGGGTATAGAGCATTCATGTTGCACTACCTTCAAACTTCATTTCATAATTTGTTGTTTTCCTTTATCTGGGTAGGTCTTTATTTATGACTCCCATCTGCAACAGGACATGTCGTCTTTCGTAGTGTCAAAATTGGTAGCTTGTAAGCTCATCTAGATGCATTATGTCGTAAGTTGTGAAACCCCATCCTAAGTTGGGGGAGGAAAACTTGAATGGTCTAACCACATTTGGTGCACGTAATGTAATTAAGGAAAAAAAAACTCTATGATAGTAGCATATTTAATAGTTTTCTATAAGTTCTTGATACACCTATATCTGTAGGTAGCCTCCTTTTCTCCTTTGTATTGAAAACAAGAATAAGTTCTGTGAGTTTTACCCAGCCTCTGACCTAATCTTATCTTTCCGCAGAACATGACAAGATAAAAGCCGCAAAATCAGTTTTGGTCGTTGGAGGTGGACCAAGTGGTGTAGAACTAGCATCTGAGATAATTTTCGCCTTCCCCGATAAAAAGGTAACTTTGGTGCATAAGGGGCCAAGGTTGCTTGAATTCATTGGAGAAAAGGCTGGGAAAAAGGCACTGAATTGGTTGACTTCAAAGAAGGTGGAAGTAATCTTGGGTCAATCTGTCGATTTAGAGTCTGGATCAAATGGTGTTTATCAAACATCAGGTGGAGAGACAATTCACGCGGATTGTCATTACCTCTGCATCGGCAAGCCATTTGCTTCATCATGGCTAAGGGAGACTTGTGTGAGGGATAGCTTAGATGCTCAAGGAAGGCTAATGGTCGACAACAAGTTCAGGGTTAAGGGTCACAATAACATTTTCGCTATTGGAGATATCACCGATATTCCTGTAAGTCCATCTTCTTCCTTGCATCTCTCTCTCTCTTTTTGAGATGACTTTCTTGCATCTCTTGTGATCCTAGGATCAAGGCAAAGCTTTAAAATATTGGATTAATTCTATATGATTCAGAAAATAGTGAAAGATCAGAAGTAGCAATGGACTTGCACCCAATCATTTGGTTCTGCTATGGACCGACTATTGATCTACTAATGCTTGAAATGATGAACTGCTGGCTTGATTAGTACTGATTTATCCTAATATAATATGATATAGGAATTGAAGCAAGGATACTTAGCTCAGGGGCATGCTGCTATTGTTGCTAAGAACTTGAAGCTGTTGATGAAGGGACAAAGTGAGAGCAAGCTTTCCACTTACAAGCCAGCTTCAACATTTGCTCTCGTTTCACTAGGTAAAAAGGAAGGAGTGGGACAGATGATGTGCTTAACTGTGAGCGGGCGCGTTCCTGGCATGATAAAATCCGGGGATTTGTTCGTCGGGATGTCCCGGAAGAATCTTGGCTTGAAAGAAAAATAGGGTGAATGAGCTGGGGAGAGTTGTGCTGTGAGTTATGGTGCATAGGTCAGATTCTTCATGTTTATATCTTCGCATTTGTTTTGTGTCTGTATTTGATATATTCCATTTAGTGTATTGTGTTTTTGTGTTTTCTTTTAATGTGTTTGATGGTGTGACTAGGACATGGTTATGTAAGTTGCAGAAATACAGATATTTGCATTTACTTTGGTATTTTTGGGCTAAATTTAAATTGTGGTGTTAAGACGCGTGCGTTCCATTGCGTATATTGGTGAGAACTTAGAAATTTCTTGCTTATCTTATGTCCTTAAGTTGATCTTGAAATATATTTAACCCTTCATTAGTTGGAATTCAGGGTCGATAAACTAAGAGAACACGGGACAGACATGAACGAGGGAGAATTTACTGAATGAACCAAAAGTGTTCAAAAAGGAATAAAAAAGTTAGTGTTATATTGAGCTAACAACTATTTAAACTAACTAAAAGTTTTAGTGTTATAATAAACAATAAAACTTACTTATATGGGTGTCATGATCAGGCGGATCCGAATTAGATAATAGGGTGAACTAAAAATAAACATTTTAAAGCATTAAATTATATAAATAGCAAAATATTTCAATACTCTTATAAGTTGTGTCATACAAGACCTCAAGATATAAAATTCATCAATAATCGACTTATATCTATATTTTTAACAAAATCTCTTTCAATATAAAGTATTAACGAATCTTCAAGTAAATCATCATTCATTCTTGTTACGAAATATTGTCTTCACATGTTTCATTATGACAAATATTTGTTCAGTTGTAGCAGTAAAAACAAACTATGTCAAAATTAATTGAATTAATTAGTCTATTTAACATAACGTAGACATTTGACTTTTCACTATTCGTAAGTAGTTGATTCAACTCGAAGTATAGAAATTTAAATTCTTGTATCATTAAAATTCTATTTTATACCTTACATTATTGAGTAAAAAAAGTTAGAGGATAAAGGGATAAATAGTGTCACTTTATATGTCGAGTGATACTATTTATTTCTCTAATGTAGAGTAAAATGAAGTGTATTGTTAGAGAATAAAACACTATATAATAAATAAAATTGTATTGTAGAGTGAATATTAGAGATGCTCTTCAATTTAGTTATTTCTTAAAATAGATTTGTGCACGTATGTTTTATGACACGGAGGATTAAGGAATAATAATATTTTGGGAATAATTGTACATTAAGAGGGTGTTTGGCTGAACATAAGTTTCAAAAACAGCTTATAAACTGCTTTTTGTTTAAAAACAGCTTATGTTCTGTTTTTGAAGTTTTATAAGCTCAGCCAAACACCCTCTAAATGTTGTTTGGTTTAGCTCGCGGAATATCTATATTATGAAATATCACATACTATTCGTCATCATCTAAAATGTCTTACACTATTGAAAATGTTCCATCAGAACTCAACGGTGGACACACTAAGAAGTGAGGAGGGGGTTGAGCCCTCACCAAGCAAATAAAATCTACTTTTTTATTTTTATAGTATCGTAAAATTATTGATTTTTTGTGCAAAAGTTCCTATCATCAAACCGAATCATTGAAAAATTATATTCTAAACAAATCTTGTACTTGAAATTTAAAAGGTCAAATCATTATCAATGATTTTTTCTTTGTACGCTTCTACCTGAACTACCAAATTCTTACTTAAATCTAACATGCATAAAAAGAATTGTGAATTGCTAATCTAATATAATTTTTTAATTTGTATCAATTTTATCATCAAAGATTATCTTCGATGATTGAACCGTGACATGGCGTAACAGAGTATGACTTGTTATTTAGCAAAAAAATACGTAAAGTGTACATGTAGCAAAATAATTATGAGTAGACAATCATACAAAATTGAACTCATTTCCTTCTAATTATTCAATGAGGCAATCATTTTGCCAGCTTGATATATGGATTGTTGGAAATCAATGCATATATATATAGGGATGGATCAAATGATAACCATATATATTTTAGGAACTAAGAACTAATCCTCACCTTTATTTGATCTCGATCTTGTGGTTGGCAATATATATCTATATGGATTCGTTTATAATTACGTTTATGTCAAAAGGATAATTTAGTAATTGATACAAATTTATTAACGTTTGTTTTCCTTAAATCATGGGATTTCATATCTATTAAATAGTGTATCCTTGATTTGTATTTGTTAATTTATTATTACCGTTTTCTTTCTCAATTTTCATACGTATTCATATGATTACCTGTACAAACAAAACTTTTAAATAACTTTTAAATATTCAAAGTATATAACTTTTAAAATAATATAAGAGTATAAACAAAACTGTTTTAATATTCACAACATTACACATTATTATGCATATCATAAAATAATGATGATAACACCGACAAATACTAAAAATAAGGCAACCTTATTCACATGATGTCACTAACTTATGCATACGAAATAAACAAACAAGACTTAATAATGTTATAATGATAAACACATTATTCATATTTAGTCACCAATGTATGTCTTACTGATTGATCTGTACATGCATATTGAATTGATTTAACAATATATAAGACAACAAAATATATATTATGCATATACAACTTTTTATAAAAACAAAGTATATAACTTTAAAAATACATATTGGTTAGTATGATTTTATGATGATTCTTGGTATTGTTTTACATGTCATTTTCTATGGTTTGTCCTATTTATGCCTTTGGTTCGAGTAATATTTATCGATTCGGACTTACTTCGTTCATCTCGATGTTTTGTAGGAAAATGGCAGAAAATAGGATGAATTGGATCTACCAAGGATTAGATATAATTGAAGAGCTTTTCGATAGGAGTCCGTAGGCAAAAAAGGATCATAATTCGGAGTTCGGACGAGGGAGAACGAGATGAAACGACAAAGTCGCGCACGGCACCCGTCAGACGGCCCAACGCCGCGCGCCACGCAACACAGCGCGCCTGCCTCGCCCGACTGGCCACCCCAAGGCTGGTCTGAGCGGCCGCAATTTAACTCCGCGCAGTCTCCACCGCGCCATCGCTCGCCTGCCTGCTCGCGCCGCCCGCCGCCCGCCCGCCCTCCGTCCGGCATACAGCGCCGCCCGCGCTATGCCTCGCCCGCCCGTCTCGACGCTGGCACGCCAACGCCGCCCATGCCGCTGTGTTCCCGCCCACGCCGCCCGCCGCCTCGCCCGCACAGCCCAAGACGCCGTCCGGCCGCAAGCCCATCTGGCGCTGCACTCATTACCCGCGTTCGTCTCCATCTCGCCATGCTCACCGGGCGCTACATCAAGCACCCATCTCGTGCGCCACCTATTTCCTCGCGTTCACTTTGAACCGGTGCTCACAAATGAGGCGAATGTTTTATGAGCTCAAGGCCACCAAACCGCGCCACTCTTATTTATTATATATAAGCGCTAGGTTACAATTAAAAGGGGTTCGTTCGCCGTTTCTCGATCCTTATTCTTGGGCTCGCTGTGGCTCTTTCCGTGCTTCTTCATGGTTTTCTTCGCACAATAACAATCGATAATAGTTAGTTTTAATTTCGTTTTATTTGCATCATTGAATAATCTTGTTATCAATTTATGCTTTGGATTATCGATTCTTGTGGAATCAATTTCATAGTGTTTGGTTTGATGATTTATGTTGAATTCAATTTCATAGTGACGATGGATTGGATTTTCATGTTCCGTTGATTTATATTATGAATGATTTTCGCTTTCGCTTATTTGCAATTAAATTTAGATTAGGGATCGACAAACCCTATGAATAATAGAATTGCATATGCTTTTATTTTCCGCTGATTTATCGCTTTCAGTAGCTCAACTAGGGATTGACAACCCTGGTTTAGATTTATTGCTTTATTAGTATAGCTCGGGATCGACAACCCTAGCTTAGGTTCGCCGCTTATTTCTCGTATTTCAATTCTTGTATGTTCAACCCTTGTTGATGTTAGAATGTTTAGGATTTAATCGTCAGGCGCAACACCTAACAATGGCCTGTTAAGTTTTCCTTGAGAGACGACTGTGTTAAATTATCACGCCACGATTACCTCGCATTTATTGCGAGTAATTTGAGTGTGTTTTAGCTCGATCAATTTTGGCGCCTGTCGGGAAAACTTTAGCATATTGTTTGTGTTGTTTATTTTCGTGTTTCTTTTGTTATTTTCTCCCCGTGCGTGTGATCTTTTTGTTGTTGTTGGTGTCATAATGCGGGGTTATCAACAAGACGAATATAGTCAACCCGGTTGGGGAGGAAAGTTCGCAGTATTGGGCAAATTCTTCTCCCAAGAAGGAGCCCAATTTGATTTTTCTGAGGAATACCCGTTAGGCTTCGAGCATCAAGCCTACGATCCCTACCCTGAGCAACAAGCCTATAATCCATTTTGGGATCAACCACCTCCACCGTACTATGAGGATCAAGCCTCCAATCCCTCACGGGAACAACCGCCCCGCAAAGACTATGATGATCAATCCTACAATGCCTACTGGGAGCAACCATATCCTCCACCTCAATATGAGTACCCACAACAACCACCTCCACCTCAGTACTCATACCCGCAGCAGCCACCTCCACCTCAAATGCCAGCTTGGGATGATAAGTTCGTCAAAAAGTTGGATGCTGACGACACCAAAATCAGGCGCTTGCAAGCAAAATTAGAAATGATGTCTGAGAAGCTAGACGAGTTGCTGCAACAAGATGCAATAAGGGAGCCTCCAAGCTCAGCCTATGAGGCTCAGGCGACCACTGACCATCAGAGTTCGCCATTGGATGATAGAGACGCAACTCTTGAGCGTTTAGAGGAACAAATGGGACTGATTGCTGCTAAGTATGTTGAGTATCAACGGCAACTTGCAATGAGGGAACTTCCAAACCAATCCGGTCAGTCCAGGCGGTCAACAACGTTCTAGAAAGTGACCCAATTATTGAGAATGGGGTGGGAGAGATATCTGACGAGTTGCTGCAGCCAGAGAAGGTGGAAAATGAGGAAGAATGGGAATGTGAGGATGAGAAGCAGGATCAGAGCCACGAGGAAGTGGTTACAAGGTCGGCTGACGAGGAGAGTGGGCACGTGAAGTTGCAAGCATGCCAAAGCCCACTGAAGTGTGATCACCGCCTCAACAATTGGAGTACGGGATCCCAGAGGAGGATAAATCGAGGACAAAGGTTGAGGTAACATCAATTATTTGTCAACATCCTAATTCACCAAAGTACTGTACTTTGGGAATTGAAATTATCTATTTTTCTTTGGAGAATAGGATGTTTGATTTGAGCTTAAATGATGCATTACTTGTTTTCTTTATTGTCCTCTGTTCTTATATGGTTCATACTGATGCTTTGGCCGAGATGGTATTCCTGCAGGTGAAGGACTATGGATAGTCCGTTGTTTACCGAAACACGTCGTGCTCACGACATTAAATTGAGTACTACGTGGGAGTTTACCCACGGATTTTTCTGTTCTTTTCCTTTCTTTCTTTTTGTTTGTTTTCCTGTTTTTCTTTGATCTATCTGTTGTCTCTATGTTAGTGTTGCTCGAAATTGGGACTTCGTCAGCAGTGAGGTGAAGCCTCGGTTCTGCCGCACACGCTCACATTCCAACCCTTCCACTGCCATGTTTTATCAGGGAAGCCTCCTCCTCTATCGGCTATTTATATGTTATTTACGTTTTGAGCACTGGGGACAGTGCTCGAATTAAGTGTGGGGGAGAGAGTATTTTGGTTTTGTGGGTGTGACATATATATTTTGCTTAATGTTGTGCCCTTGTGCTTATTTTGATTGTTTGGACTTGAGTTTGTGTCTATGCGAATAAATTAGGATTTTGATTTGTGCAACTGAACTTTGTGGTATTGATCGAACCTTGATGTATTTCTCGTTTATCTTGATGTCATGTGATTAAAGTACAATGTGAATTGATGAGATGTGTGAATTGATTTTAAATCGGTGGTTATTGATGTGATTTGTCCGGCTAATGCTAGGGGAGTGTTAATGGTGGTTACCTATATACTGCTTCAATTAAAAAAAAAGAGAGAAAAAAGAAAAATGTGTGTGAAAAAGAAAATAAGGAGAATTAAAACTCCAATGTTGTTGAGATTGTATAAATGGAGGATGGGATTATGTCCCTCTTTCTCGTAAATTGAGAAATGGGCATGGGACACCACGATAGGAGACTTGAGTTCATCGAGACTTCACCTTTCGAACATTGTTCCAAAATTTGTTTATACTTTCTTTGCATTCTAAAAAGAAACTTGTTGCTAAAGGTAACCATTTTAGTTAATTCACCTCTAGCGGAGAGTTGGGTCTGAGCAAAAATAACTAACTTGTTTATTTGATATTTTCGCAATCTTAGATTTGTTTCACATTAACTTTTATTATGTATTCATCATGTTTGAGGGAATTGCAAAAGAGATTTGATTGATTGGATTAAGAGTGATGTTGCATGAGTTATCTTTCGAACCTTATCTGTATAGACTTTGCTTGAGGACAAGCAAATGGATAAGTGTGGGGGAGTTGTTTAGTATGATTTTGTGATGATTCTTGGTATTGTTTTACATGTCATTTTCTATGGTTTGTCCTATTTATGCCTTTGGTTCGAGTAATATTTATCGATTCGGACTTACTTCGTTCGTCTCGATGTTTTGTAGGAAAACGGCAGAAAATAAGATGAATTTGATCTACCAAGGATTAGATATAATTGAAGATCCTTTCGATAGGAGTCCGTAGGCAAAAACGGATCCTAATTCGGAGTTCGGACGAGGGAGAACGAGATGAAACGACAAAGTCGTGCACGGCACCCGTCGCACGGCCCAACGCGCCCGCAACACCGCTGCGCCCGTGCCTCGCCCGACTCGGCCACCCAGCACGCGCCGAGTCTGAGCACGCCGCATTTAACTCCGCGCCAGTCTCCACCGCGCCATCGCTCACCCCCCGCCGCCGCCCCTGGCCAGCCCTCGCCTCGCCCGTCCGTCCGGTCTGCATACCCATCGCCCGCTCCTCCGCTAAGCCTCACCCGCCCGTCCGCGCTGCATCGCCCGCCGCCCATGCCGCACGCTCGCCCACGCGCCGCCCGCCGCCTCGCTCCGACAGCCCAAGACGCTGCTCGGGCGCCGCAAGCCCATTCGGTGCCGCACCTCCTCGCCAGCACGCTCGTCTCCATCTCGCCACGCCACCGGGCGCTACATCAAGCGCCCATCTTAGCTGCCACCTATTTCCCTCGTATGCTCACTTTGAATCGGCGCCACAAATGAGGCGAGAATGTTTTATGAGCCTGCGCTCAGCTCAAACCGGCACTCACTCTTATTTATTATATATAAACGCTAGGTTACAATTAAAAGGGGGTTCGCTCACCGCTTCTCGGCCCTTATTCTTGGGGCTCCGCCTGCTCTTTCCGTGCTTCTTCATGGTTTTCTTGATAATAACAATCGATAATAGTTAGTTTTAATTTTTGTTCTTATTTTCATCATTGAATAATCTTGTTATCAATTTATGCTTTGGATTATCGCCTGTGGAATCAATTTCATAGTGTTTGGTTTGATTATTTATGTTGAATTCAATTTCATAGTGACAAGGATTGGATTTTCATGTTCCGTTGATTTATATTGCGTAATGATTTCGCTTTCGCTTATTTGCAATTAGATTTAGATTAGGATCGACAAACCCTATGAATAATAGAATTGCATATGCTTTTATTTACCGCTGATTTATCGCCGTAGCTCAACTAGGGATCGACAACCCCGGTTTAGATTTATTGCTTTATTAGTATAGCTCGGGATTGACAACCCCTAGCTTAGGTTCGCGCTTATTTCTCGTATTTCAATTCTTGCATGTTCAACCTCGTTGATGTTAGAATGTTTAGATTTCATCGCTTTCTCAGGCGCAACACGAACAATGGCCCCGTTAAGTTTTCCTTGAGAGACGACTCGTGTTAACTTATCACGCCACGATTACCTCGCATTTATCATAGTAATTTTAGTGTGTTTTTAGCTCGATCACATATCAGAGTATAAAACAAAACTGATTTCATATTCACAACATTACACATTATTATGCATATCATAAATATAATGACATACAACACTGACACATAATAAAAATATGGCAACCTTATTCACATGATGTCAATAACTTATGCATACGGGTTATGGTTAATTTCTTCTGATAGAGATGAGAGAGAGCGGAAGGAACGTGCAGCAAATTTCGGAAAAGGAGAGAGAGAGTCACATTTTCTGTATATTAAAATTACAGAAACACCCTTATGCACACGTTAAAACTGAAAGTCAATTTGTTATAAGGTAATTTGATCAGCTTTCCTTTTTTTCAGCATATTAATCTCAACCATTAAATATGCTAATTTTGATGGTCTAGATTAGTTCCTATTTCTCTACTTAGGGGTGGTTCCCTCTATAACCACCCCCTATATATATATATATATATATAGTCAAGTTGTCAGGAAACTACTTTGATCAAAATTTTGAATGACGTAATGTTTAATTTTGTGAAATTAAACGGCATAGGATCGATTTACGTTTCGAGTAGATGATAGTGGTGTATTCACATTCTCAAATCCGATTTTCGGTAAGTGAGAAATAGTGAATCTAAGTTGGTCACTAAAATATGGAGTTATGTGATTAATGAGATAAGCAATAAATTAATTAATGATTATCCCACATTAATTAATGTACATTCATTAATTATCTATATAAGTGGTTCATTGAATACTTAGTATAATTATGTGCACAAGTGATGGGTTGGAAAGCACACGTGTGTGCCATCCCGTCCGCTTGGGCCGCACGCCGCGTGCCGCGCCCTCGCCCTCGCCCAGTGCCCTGCACCATCGTTCGGTGCCCGACCCCGGCTCCATGGTCCGTGGTCCGTAGTCCGTGGACTTGAATCTTGGTAATTGGTCTTTGGGTGATCTTTTGGCTATTCTTTGGGCATGTTCGTGGCCCAATGTGATCGAGCTAAAAACACACTCAAATTCACTCGCAATCGTACGAGGTAATCGTAGCGTGATAAGTTAACACGAGTCGTCTCTCAAGGAAAACTTAACAGGGCTATTGTTCGTGTCGTGCACAGAAAGCTATTAAATCCTAAACACACTAATACCAACATGGGTTTTTGATCATACTGGAATTGAAATACGGAAAATTAAACAGCATCCTAAGCTAGGGGTTGTCATTCCCGAGCTAAACTAAAAAGAATAAATCTAAACTAGGGTTGTCAATCCCTAGTTGAACTATGAAAGCGATAAATCAAAGCGATAAACAAAGCATATACAATCATATTATTCATAGGGTTTGTCAATCCCTAATCTAAATATAATTGCAAATAAAACATAATCATCAATCCATCTCCAAGAACAGAATTAAACGAAAGCAAGAAATCATTAGCAATATAAATCAACGGAACATGAAAACAATCCATCATCACTATGGAATTGAATTCAACATAAATCATAAACTATGAAATTGATTCCACAAGAACCGATAATCCAAAACATGAATTGATAAACTAAATCATTCGATAAACTAAAAATAGGAATTAAAGCTAATGATTTATCCGTCCATCCGTCTAACTGCTGGAGAACTCAAGAACCATGGTTGAAGAACGGTGGCTCAACGCCATGCTCGTGAAAAGAAAACTGAGAAAATAAGAACTCGCCTTTATTTTGACCTAGCACGTAATTTATATAAATTAAAGAATGAGCGCGGTTCATATTGAGCGAGCTCGTAAATCATTCTCAGATTGAACTTGAATGCCGGCCGGGGTGAGCGGGCCGAGGAAGAGGTTCTGTCACAAATGAGCGCCTGGCTCAAGGTGAACGCGAGGAGGAGTTGGCTTGAGCGCTGCTCAGCGGGCGTGGCCGGAGTTGAGCTGCGTTTGGAGGAGAGCGGCACTCACCGGAATGAGAAGCAAAGAAGAACGCTACCGAAGAGAAATGGCACAGAAGCTCAATCAATCGGCGCCGGACTGAACCGGCCGCTCACCATGCGGGGTCAAGGCGTTGGCTGAAGCAAGACGGCCGCATGGATGCTGCACATGACACCGCCTCGATAAGTTAACACGAGTCGCCTCTCAAGGAAAACTTAACAGGGCCATTGTTTGTGTTGTGCACAGAAAGCGATTAAAATCCTAAACATTCTAATACCAATGAGGGTTTGAACATGCAGGAATTGAAATACGAGAAACAATCCCTAGTTGAACTATGAAAACGATAAATCAAAGCGGTAAATAAAAGCATATGCAATCATATTATTCATAGAGTTTGTCAATCCCTAATCTAAATCTAATTGTAAATAAAACATAATCATCAATCCATCTCCAAGAACAGGAATTAAACGAAAGCAGGAAATCATTACGTAAAGTAAATCAACGGAAAATGAAAGTCCAATCCACTGTCACTATGAATTGAATCCAACAAAACCATCAAACGATAAAACTATAAAATTAATTCGAAAGAACAGGTAAATCCCAAAACATAAATTGGTTAACTAAATCGTTCGATGAAAATAAGAAACAGGAATTAAATCTAAAGATTATCTGCTTGTGTCGATCTGTTGAAGAACTCTAGAAGAATCAGTGAAGAGCAGCGCCCTGAAAGAACCAAAAACTGAGAGCCGACTTTTGACCTAATGCGCGAATATATATATAAAATAAAGGTGAGCGCCGGTTCATAATGAGCTCACGCTCAGAAAACATTCTGACTAGAAAATGAACGCCGGCTGGGAATGAACGCCAGTTGAGGAATCATTCAGAAGAACCGGCGCCGCCCGTGTGAGCTGCGAGGAGAATTGGGCGAACGCGCTTGGATGGAGATGGCGCTGAAAACGGCTGAAAGGGAGTGAACCGCGTTCACAATTGATGAAGGCGCCAAGATGGAAGTCGGCAGCAGTGAACCGGCGTTCACAAAGAATCTGGCGCTCAAGATTGATGTATGTGCGCTGAAGATGGCCAAATGGTGAACCAGCGTTCTAACTGGCGTTCAAGAGGGGAAAAGGGCTGAACGCCCGCTCAAGATGCTGAACCGCGCTGGGCAGGAAGAAGCGCGCGCGCGGGCGCGTGGGCGACACAGCTTTGCGCAGCATTTTGTTTTGGTCCGTTGTCCTTCGTCTCGAACTCCGATTTGTGCACAGTTTTCGCCTACGGACTCCTATCGCAACGTAATTTACTTCTTATGAAGGACAAAATCCTTTATTCCTTCTCCATTATTCATGAGAATCATTGAAGTGTTCAGCGCCGACGCGCGAGCGGGCGCGTGGAGTGCACGTGCGCGACTTTGACGAAATGATCCGTTCTCTCTCGTCCGAACTCCGAATTGTGATCCGTTTGCGCCTAAGAATTCCTATCGAGATGATCTTCAATTATATCTTATCCTTGGAAGATCCAATTCATCCTATTTTCTGCCGTTTTCCTACAAAACATCGAGATGAACGAAATAAGTCCGAATCAATAAATATTAATCAAACCAACAGCATAAATAGGACAAACCACTGAAAATGACATGTAAAACAATACCAAGAATCATCACAAAATCATACCAAACAACTCCCTCACACTTATCCATTTGCTTGTCCTCAAGCAAAGTCTATACTAATAAGATTAGAAAGATAATTCATGCAACATAGCTCTTATTCCAATCAATCAAACCTATTTTGCAATTCTCCCAAACATGATGAGTACATAATCAAAGACAACATGAAACAAATATAAGATTGTGAAAATATCAAATGAACGAGTAAGTTATTTTTGCTCAGACCCAACTCTCCGCTAGAGGTGAATTAACTAAAGTGGTTACCTTTAGCAACAAGTTTCCTTTGATAACATAGAAGGTATTAACAGATTTTGGAACAATGTTCGAAAGGTGAACTCTCGATGAACTCGAGTCTCCTAACGTGGTTTCCCATGTCCATTTCTCAATTTACGAGAAAGAGGGACAGAATCTCATCCTCCATTTATACAATCTCAACAACATAGGAGCTTTAATTCTCCTTATTTTCTACACATTTTCACACATTTTTTTTAAATTGAAACGAGTATATAGGTAACCACATCGTTAACACTACCCCTAGCATTAGCCGGACAAATCACGTCAATAACCACCGATTTAAAATCAATTCACACAATCTCGTCAATTCACATTGCACTTTAATCACATGACATTAAGATAAACGAGAAATACATCAAAGTCCGATCAATACCATGAGTTCAATTGACAAATCAAAATCCTAACTTATTCGTGATAGACACAAACTTAAGTCCAAACAATCAAAATATGCATACGGGCACAACATTAAGCAAAATATAAATGTCACACCCACAAAACCAAAATACTCTCTCCCCACATTTTAATTCGAAAATCGTCCCCTGCTCAAAACATAAATAACATAAAATAGCCGATAGAGGAGGAGGCTTCTCGATAAAATATGGGCAAGGTGGTTGGAATGTGAGCGTGTGCGTAACCGAAATATCAAGGCTTCACCTCACTGCTGACGAAGTCCCAATTTCGAGCAAAACTAACATAGAGACAACAGATAGATCAAAGAAAAACAGAAACCAAACAAAAGAAAGAAAGGAAAGAATAGAAAAACCGTGGGTAAACTCCCACGTAGTATTTCAATTTAACGTCGTGAGCACGACGTGTTCCGTAAACAACGGACTATCCATAGTCCTTCACCGCAGGAATACCATCTCGCCAAAGCATCGCAGATGAACCATACAAGAACAGAGGACAAGAAAGAAAACAAGTAATGCACAATTTAAGCTCAAGTCGAACATCCTATTCTCCAAAATAAAATAAATACTTCAATTCCCAAAGTACAAGATTTTGGTGAATTAGGATGTTGACAAATAATTGATGTTACCTCAACCTTGTCCTCGATTTGTCCTCTTCGGGATCCCGTGATCCAATTGTTGAGGCAAAGGCAATCACTTCTAGAGCGGGTTTTGCATTCGAGTATCTTCAAGCGCCCACTCTTTCTCCATCTCTCTTCATCCTCCTCCACGTGCTGGGTAGTTCTATCACCTCCAGAGTGGGCGCTGGCATGCTATTCCTTCATTTTCCCACTCTTCCTCGCTTTTCACCTCCTCTAGTTGCAGCAGCTCATCAGAGTCTCTCCCACCCCATTCTCATCAATCGTGTCACTTTCAAGAAAAGTGACCGTCGAGTCTGATCCGTTGGTGGGAGAGGCATGACTTCGAACTTTCTCCTTTCCACCTCATGTGGCTGCAACGGCTCTTCTGGTGTCTCTTCCACCCAATTCTCAATAATTTGGTCACTTTCTAGAACAAAGGACCACTGGACTCGATCGGATTCGATTGGAGGTTCCTCCATTGCCGAACAACTTTTTAAGTGCCGTGAACATGCCCGCTATGCCTCCAAACGCCGAGATGACATGTTTGCAAGATCCATTTTGTTAAGTAATAGATCCATTCGTGGGTGAACGAATCCTCAAATGATGACCTCTCGAGGTGGTGATGCGTGTGGTGGTGAATAATACTCCGCCATGGGTCGTACTCATCGTTGCCGTGGAGGTGTGGCCGTGGATCACACCATTCATAACTAGGTTGTGGATTCCAATATTCGAATCTGCCGGGTTATTCCACCCCAATTGTATTGTTGCTCATAAACCGATGATATCCTCAACATGGTCAAACTGGGCTACTTCTTCAGATCATGGAGGTGGTTGATCCCAATAGGTATTGGAGGCTTGATCCTCATAGAGTGGTGGAGGTGGTTGGTCCCAAAGAAGGATCATAGGCATCTTGCTCATAGCCCAACGGATATTCCTCGAATAGCCGAATTGGGCTCCTTCTTCGCAAGAAGAATTTGCCCAATATGACGATCTCTTCCTCCCCACCGGGTCGACTATATTCGCATCGTTGATAACCCCGCATTAATGACACCAACAACAAAAACAAGATCACACGCACTGGGGAGAAAATAATCAAACAGACGGAAAGAAATACAGAAAACAAACAACACAAACAATATGCCTAAAGATTTCCCCGGCAACGGCGCCAAAATTGATCGAGCTAAAAACACACTCAAATTACTCGCAATCGTACGAGGTAATCGTAGAGTGATAAGTTAACACGAGTCGTCTCTCAAGGAAAACTTAACAGGGCCATTGTTTGTGTTGTGCACAGAAAGCGATTAAAATCCTAAACATTCTAATACCAACATGGGTTTTTGATCATACTGGAATTGAAATACGGAAAATTAAACAGCATCCTAAGCTAGGGGTTGTCATTCTCGAACTAAACTAATAAAGCAATAAATCTAAACTAGGGGTTGTCAATCCCTAGTTGAACTATGAAAGCAATAAATCAAAGCGATAAACAAAAGCATATACAATCATATTATTCATAGGGTTTGTCAATCCTTAATCTAAATCTACACTACAAGAATTTTGGTTATAGACCACGGGAAATCCCCATTGTCTATTACAGAAAACCCCGTTGTCTATCAAGGTATAGTCTATTAGGGCCGGCTATAGACAACGGGGAAATCCCCGTTGTCTATAACAACATAGACAACGGGACAATCCCCGTGGTCTATCATGTTATAGACAACAGGGGCCTTGTAATATACAATGGATATTCCCCGTTGTCTATAGCATCATAGACAACGTGGGTTTACCCATTGTCTATGTTGTTATAGACAACGGTGTTCTAACTTTATACAATGGTTAAACCCCGTTGTCTATTGTGTTTTAGACCACGCGGACATCCCCGTTGTCTATATATTAATAGACCACGCGGACATCCCCGTTGTCTATTGACCAATCAACGAAAAAAAAAAATATTTATTTATTTATTATATAATTCAAAATAATTGCTTCGCTATTAAAAAATAATACAAAATAGATATAAAATATATATTATCTCATAAATAGATAAATCAAGGTACAATACATAAACGTTATATACCGGAAAATTCCTAATCAACAATTATAGCACAACAAATATTGTCTACCAAGCTAATTAAATTCGTCCACAAAAAACATCAATTTCACCATCTTGAACCTTTCATTTCACCATCTCTACTCCAACATCAATCATCTAATTCGCCTTTCCATCTACATGATCAAAATAAGATGCAATATGTGAGAAATAAAATTTAATACCTAAAAAATATTCAATTCAATAAAGGTATCAAACGTACCATCATCAACAACCATATAATCAACGACTTTTCTTTGTACCGCTAATCTATCAAGATACACTTTTCCTTTGGGGGCTTGTGATGATTTAGATTATCCAGAATTCTGGTTCAGTGAACTAGAACCATCAACTTCAGATGATGTCATCATTTCGGTAGCCTACAAAAATATAAAAATATAAATGCAAGTTAAATATAAATTAAAAGTAACTAAAACAAGACAATAGTAATTGAGATGCTATTACCAATTTATGATTCATTATCTACCCAAGTTCCATCACAATCTACACGAGTGTATGGTAGATCAACTTCACTGCTAACATCCAACGGTGGTATTCCATTACTAAAATATTGATGGTGAATGGCTAAATCACTAATATCATCATCCTCAATTTCTTCAGTGTATGCTACAGTCGGAACAACAAGCACAACGGACCATGAAGACTCTTGAGGGTCTTCTACATAAAAAACTTGCTTTGCTTGACTTCCTAAGATAAAAGAATCAGATTTGAAGCCAATTCTATTAAGATTTACTAATGTAAACCCAAGGTCATCAACTCTAATGCCACTATTGTTCTCCACCCATATACATTTGAACATTACTTCTCGAAAACTATTATAATCAAGCTCCCATATTTCATCTATAACTCCATAAAAAGTCATGTCTGACACAATAGATTATTATCTTCGTGACTGCCACTTGCATTGTTCTTGCAACTAAACTTACTCCTGAGTTTTGAACAACTCGTATGTTGTCACGTGCCTTCGTGTGAAATGTCACACCATTTATCATATAAGCATCATACTTAAGAACTCTAATGTTAGGTCCCCGCGCCAACCACTTCAATCTTTCTGATATTTGATTTGTAGAGTGAGTGATGACATTTGCAACTTATTTTCAATTACAAAATTGTTAATGTTATTGAAATTTCTACAAGCAAATTCCAATAGGAAAATCATACATATGTATACTTACTCTTATTCGCAACCATGGAATAAATGTTCGTATATGCTCATCTTGCAACCATTTTTTGGATTTTCTAGGAAACTTTTCTTTCAAGTGTGTAAGGTGTTTCCTGTGATAAATGTAAGTGTTAGGGTCCATAATTTATGAAATGAATGTTAAGTAAGATAATTTGACAATACTTACTCGATATATGGACTCACAACATCATCATTTGTAAGCACATACTGATGTGCTTGTTCCCATTCTTTCTGACCAATTGACAACATTCGAGGAGCTGATAGAGGCTTAGTTAGATTCACTTGGCGATGCTTGGAGGGTAGTCCTATGGTGTACACATTAGAAAAGTATTTTGAGCAGAACTCCAAAGCTTCTTCAGCAATGTAGCATTCGACGATACATCCTTCAGGACAATTGCGATTTCTAACATAACCTTTCAACACTCGCATGAATCTTTCAAATGGATACATCCACCTATACCACACTGGTCCACATAATTTGACCTCACGTACCAGATGGACAGTTAAATGGACCATTACATCAAAAAATGATGGAGGAAAATGCTTCTCAAGTAAGCACAATGTAACCGTGATGTCTCTTCGATGTCATCTAACTTTGAAACATCAATCACTTTGTTACATAAGACATTGAAGAAGAAGCATAATCTAGTAATATCATACCTAACTTGTTTTGGCAACACACCGCGTATTGCCACCGGAAGCAGTTGTTGCATCAACGTGTGACAATCATGTGATTTAAGGCCCACAAGTCTCATATCATTTGCCGCCAAAAGACTTGACACATTTGATGAATAACCTGTCGGTATTTTCACTCGCAAAAGGCACAAACTTGTCGTTTTTCTTCTTTGCTTAGAGAATAACATGCTGGTGGCAAATATGTTTTTTTTTCTCCTATCATTGGTGCCAACTCATCTCTCAAACGCATACTTACAAGATCTAGTCTTGCTTTCACTCCATCCTTTGTTTTTCCTCGGATGTTAAGCAATGTGCCAAACAAACTTTCAAGAACATTTTTTCGATGTGCATCACATCGAGTGCATGTCTAATATGCAAATGCTTCCAATACTCCAACTCAAAGAAAATTGATTTCTTCTTCCAAGGATTTCTTTTATTCTCTTCTTTGGATTGAGCATTCTTACTTTTTTTCCCCATACGTAGTTGTGACCTTCCACTCTTCAAGACTTCGTGCCACTCAATATTTTGGGTGCCGGTCTTAACTCATTTTTTCCATCAATGATTTTTTTGTCTTCGAAAAGGATGATTATTTGGTAAGAACCTCCGATGTCCCGTGATATGACATTTTTTTCATTGCGTGCTTTAAACGGCATGAGGTAGTTTGGTCAAGACAAACAGATGTACCCAACATAACCCTTCACTTTGTTACCCGATAAATTACCATATGCGTGAAAATCATTGATTGTCCAAAGGAGGACAGCTCGAGCATGAATTTTTCTTCGCGGTATGCATCAAATGTCTCCACACCGCCTTCCCACAATAGTTTCAAGTCATCAATCAAAGGTGCCAAGTAAATGTCGATATCATTTCCAGTTGGCTTGGTCCAAATCAACAAAGTAAGCATCATATGTCTTCTTTCATACATAACCATGGAGGAAGGTCAGATGTTATAAGAATAATCGCCAACAACTATACTTTAGACGACATAACGCTATGGATTGATCCCATCGCTGAAAGTGCCAATCTAAGATTTCTGTTCTTTGCCAAAATTCGCCATTGTTGATCTACATGTTCCCAAGTCGGTGAATCGGGATGATTAAGATGGCCATCACGAACTCTTTATGAGCATGCCATGTCAAATTGTTAGACATATCTTTAGTGCGAAACATTCGTTGAAATCGGGAATTGGGGAAAGTACTATAGAACTTTTGCCGACACCTTCATTAATCTTTTCATTCCGAGTAACCTTCCACCTTGAATTTCCACATTTAGGGCAACTCACCAGATTCACATACTCATTTCGATACAAAATGCAATCATTTGGGCAAGCATGAATCTTTTTATACTTCATCCCCAATGTAGATAAACTTTTTCTTGCCTCGTACAAAGACGGAGGTAATACATTATCTTCTAGAAGCATCTCTCTTATCATCACAAGTAGGTCGGTAAAAGAAGTATCACTCCAACCGTATTTTGCCTTTAAATTATACAACTTAACAGTTGCAGATAACTTAGTGAATTTGGCACATCCAGTATATAATGGCATTTCATTTCCTCGGCGAGTTATGATAATGAGTTGGGTTCTCAACATGTGCATCATGAACCATATCTATCGCTCATCCGAGCGAAAATCAAAATTTCCATTGCTCCTCAACTTTATCATTTTTTCAATATCACATCTCTCCCATGCAATATCCAACTACGGTATGTTAAATCTATTCCATTGTATGTTAGATGTGCTCGATGGTTTTGACATCCATATCATGTAGATCGCCACACTTTATACAAGGACAAGACATAGCATTGGGATCTTTCCCATTTCCAATGGCAAAATTCAAGAAAGAATCAACTCCATTTTCATATTCCTTTGATAATCTATTGTTGAACATCCACTCTTTATTCATTCTTGTTACAATCTATTAACATGGATGTAGGTTAGAACATGTTAGAAAATGGAAGCTACTTTATTCTCATCCCATGCATAATTTCTTTTATATAAAGTATAAACAAAAGTTTGAGAAGGGTTGATTCTATAACAATTGGAGCACGTAATGTTAATGAGTTTGATTTCGCTTATACTATTTGCACCCAAGTAGAGCTACCAAGATAAAAATAACTTAAAATACTCGATATACATTGTAGTAATATTAAAGAAAGATTGCGATGTAATGACGGAATGACCATCCTTTCTCCATTTCTCTTAGTTCTCGTGCTAAGATTACTTATAAGATCTTAGTTGTGTCCAAAACCTATACAAGCATACATTTGTGTTGCCATAAACAGGTTCCAACCCTACCTCAGTAGCAATCAACCTCACTCGTAGTTCTTGAAAATTATAGAGTAGGATAAATGATTTGAAGTAGTCCTATCAAGAAAATCGATCCGCTTTTAACACGCATACAAATACATGTTTCAGATGTTGCTACATCAAAGTTAGAAATTGTGAAGGCTAATCATTTCTAAAGCATATACATGGCTAACCTAACCTAACCTAACTAAGATAACTTCTCTTAAGTTTTTAAGCCAATGACATCTCTCAGATGTTTTTCTATTCTAAGGTGAAGGCATAAACAAAGTGAAATACCAAAACCAAAGGTATGCCTAAGGTAATTTGCAAGAACCAAAGCATAAGAAAGGTCATATGCAACAAGATAGCATACATTTTATATAAAGTATAAACTTTATTTTAGTAACCCAAATGTTTGACACGATGAATGATAGCTTTGACATCGTAATTCAAAGATGTTACCATGTTTTGTATTAGGTAGAAAATTTGAAGTGACCATTAACAATATATGTTTCTCATGTAGATATATACGAAAATTGTGAATCGCTCACGACTTTTTAATTCAACACGATTTGACTTTTTACGCCTAAACATTATACTAATTTTGAGGCGGGACCGTAGGTTTCTCCTCGCCGTAATGAAACTAGCGAACCAAAAGCTTTTCCAATCGAGTTAAAAAAAGCTTTTCCGCACTTCAAACCATACCAAATTCACGATTAAAGAGAATTACTCATAAAGAAACATCAAGATTTTTCAATTCATCAAAGATAAAAGAACATGAACACACTATAAGTTGCCGCCGTACATCGTGCAACAAATCCCAAAAATCATCGACCTCTATAACAATGTCACTAGAAATTTACCTCGCTTTAGGGTTGAATGACAAGCGAGGGACGGCGACGGGAGGAAGGCGACGGTAGGGACGACAGTGGTACGGCGAGGGCCCCACGACGAGGAACGCGAGGGATGAGGAACCATGAGGAGAAATAGGAGAGAGAGAGAGAGAGAGAGAGGTCGCGCAGTGTATGGGCTGAGAGGAGGAGGTTTTCGTATGGGCTGAGAGGAGAAGGTTTTTGTAAAAATCTCAAAGTGTATCACAATTTGAGGCAATAGACCACGCGGTTAATGACCCGTGGTATTTAAACAACACGAGAGGAAGACAACGTGGGCTAAAGCCCGTTGTCTATGAAATTTTTGCGCTAATAGACCACGCGGAATGAACCCCGTGGTCTATAATATGAAAACCACACTAATAGACCACGCAGAATAAACCCCGTCGATATAACCGATTGAAAAAATGGTTATAGACCACGCGCTTCACCCTCAAGACGTGGTTCATCACAACATAGACAACTTTAATATTAATGTACGTTGTCTATTACATGTTGTCTATAAGCTAAATTCTTGTAGTGCTAATTGCAAATAAAAACATAATCATCAATCCATCTCCAAGAACAGGAATTAAACGAAAGCAGTAAATCATTAAGTAATATAAATCAACGGAACATGAAAACAATCCACTGTCACTATGGAATTGAATTCAACATAAATCATAAACTATGAAATTGATTCCACAAGAACTGATAATCCAAAGCATGAATTGATAAACTAAATCATTCGATAAACTAAAAATAGGAATTAAAGCTAATGATTTATCTGTCTATCTGTCAATCTGTTGGAGAACTCCTGAAGAACCATGGTTGAAGAACAAAGTGGCTCAGCGCCGACGCGCGAGCGGGCGCGTGGAGTGCACGTGCGCGACTTTGACGAAATGATCCGTTCTCTCTCGTCCGAACTCCGAATTGCGATCCCTTTGCGCCTACGAATTTCTATCGAGATGCTCTTCAATTATATCTTATCCTTGGAAGATCCAATTCATCCTATTTTCTGCCGTTTTCCTACAAAACATCGAGACGAACGAAGTAAGTCTGAATCAATAAATATTAATCAAACCAACAAAGATAAATAGACAAACCACTGAAAATGACATGTAAAACAATACCAAGAATCATCAAAAATCATACCAAACACAATGCCCGTATATTTTGGATCAACGTTTGATTGAGCCCAAAGTTGGAGTTGGTCTGAGGCCCAACTTGTGTGGTCCAATCGTTAGACCTGGTGTGCATTTGAAGAGACATCCAGATACGTCCAATGAACCTGGACGCATGCGATGTCTAGATTCATCGTAACGGTCGGTAACGTCCTGACATGATGGCTATGTGGGAAACGTAGGTGTAACTCCCACCTTGTCTCCAGAAACCGTTGTGTAACCCCCTCTGCACTCAATAGGGACATAACTCCGTAACACTTGATATCAATGCAAGTGTTGACTCCAGCAGGCTCCCCATTAGGAGACGACGCCTATAAATAGGACATGTCTCCCCAAAGATTAGCTACCCATCATCAATCTGCATTCCAAAGATTCAAAAGCACTCTCTACATCTATAGCTCGTGTCCAAGTCTTTGTCCTCGCCTGCTTCACTGGAGCTCGCTGGTCCGTAGTAATCGCTACCTTCGGAGATATTCGTAGTTTTACCTTCAATATGATACGCCACAACCAAGAGCACTACTAGACTAATCTCGCTCTTATGGATAGAGGCCTCATCGACTCGACAATTAGTATACGGTTTTTGTTTCCATTTGTATTTCAATTATGTTTAGTTCATTTTTAGTTTGATCCCATACTTCTACATTTATGTTCAAGTTGTAATACGCCCGACAAGTTGTACTATTTTGTACACACATTTTCTATAATCGCAAGACGAGATATTACTTGCCACCAAGGAGGTCAGACACTTGAAATCAACATAAATATTTCGAAACTAATACCTTTGCTTGGATATGTCGACTGCTTCAGCCACCGATTCCGCCACTGCCACTACCTCTTCTTTTGTTGCTGCTGCTGCCACTGTTTCATTTGGCACCATGGCTTCGACACTGCTGGTTTGATGCCTTCGGGTTCAACCATTGGATCGATGCCATTTGGGCCCACTATTGGTTCCACTTTTAATGGTTCAATGATTGGTTCCACTTTAGTGGTCCTTTAGTTCGACCTAACGCACTTTTCAAAGCAGTCCAGTATTGGGTCCATGGGATCTAACACCGTGGTTCTCTATGATTTCCATATTCTAGCACACTTTAAGTGCTTCCGTGGATCCGATTTGGATCAATCTCGCGCATGTTCATACCGCGAGCATGATGCCACCCGTCGAGAAGCCGCCGTAGTTTGAAGGATCTGACTTCAAGAGATGACAATAAAGATGTTGTTTCACTCACGACATTGGGCTTCGTGAACTCCTTGATGGAAGATAAGCCCGTCCCACTAGGGATGAAGTGAGGGACTTCACGTCCCGAACAACATATGATAATCAAGACCGACGACTATCTTTGTAGAAACTTCATACTGTAGTTTCAAGATAGCCTCAGATAGTGTGTATGCCGTTGTAACGACCTCCAAATTAATGTGGAGACGCTAATAAGAAGTACCGAGTGATAATGCGTAAAAAGAAGTTCGATGTAGCTAATTATTTGACTACAAGATGGTCGGTTCTCACCAATCATAGACCAAGTGCAAGGGTTCCAACTCATCAGACACGAGGTTTGTCAAGCGCATAATTTTTGGACAATTTGTCGTCGCTATAGTAATTGAGAAGCTACCCTGTGGTGGAGAGACTTCAATGTCCGCTTTAAGCACAAGCTTAAAAGAGATGACACTTGAAAACTTGATCACAAACTTTGCATCAATCTGACGTGGGAAAGCAATATCAAAAAGTTAAAGGCCCGATTGATGCTAAAGCTAACATGTTGGAGAGAGACGGTCCCTCTAAAAAACGTGCTCATCCCAATGTCAAAGACAAATGCAAAGGGAAGGTGGTTGCTCGTAAGTTTGACGATGACTATTACAATTGTAGCAAGCATGACCACACGATGAAGGACTGCCACCAACCGAAGAAGAAGAATGCTAAACAAGCTGCCAATGTTATCGAGAAGGACTTCGACAAGTGGGACAAGGATGATTTAGCTACTGTGGTGACCGAGAAAGTCAATCACATCAAGAATCAAGGTGGATGGTTCATCGACACTGGCGTAACTATGTACATCTGCACCGATAAGAGACTTTTCTCCACCTACACGCCTGTTGAGGGAAGAAAGTTCAACATGGGAAACCAAGCTTCATCCGAGGTTGCCGGAGTTGGTAAAGTGGTGCTCAAGATGTCATCAGGCATTGAGATCACGTTGAAGGATGTGTTGCATGTCCTGGACATCCACAAGAATTTGGTGACGGGCTCGATTCTAGTCAACAAGGGTTTTAGACTAGTTTTTGAGTCGAACAAGTTTGTTTTGACTAAGCTTGGAAAATTCCTTGGTATGGGTTATCTCATTGGGGGTGTTTCAAAAATAAATATAATGGCTGTGAACGGTGTACATAAAATTGCTATGAATGAAAATGCATCTATTTCTTCTTACTTGACTGAGTGTTCTGATTTATGGTATTGTAGATGGGGACAAGTTAATCTAAATGCAATAAAATGATTAGTAAATTTAGATTACTAAAGATAAATGAATGAATACAAAAATGAAATGTGAGGTTTGTGTGGAAGCTAAAATGGGTAAGTTATCATTTCATTCGGTAGAACGGAGCACCAAATCTCTAGAACTGATTCACACTAACATGTGTGATTTAAAGTTTGTACAAATTAGAGGTGATAAAAAGTACTTCATCACGTTTATTGATGATTGTACAAGATATTGTTATCTTTACCTTCTAAGAAGTAAAGACGGGACAATTGAAGCTTTTAAAAACTTCAAGAATGAAGTCGAGAATCAACTAAGTCGTCGAATTAAAACTACTCAAGTGATAGAGGAGAATATGTAGTCTGCTTGAGGCATTATGCAATGAAAGTAGTATAATACATCAAACGACAGCTCCTTATTCACCTCAATCTAATGGCATTGCTGAACGTAAAAATCGAACACTTAAGAAGATGATGAATGCTTGTTGATTAGTTCAGGGTTGTCTTAGAGCATGTGGGGAAAAGTCGCTTTGACACCAACTAGATATCGAACAAGATTACACTTAAGGGTAAGGATGTCACCCTTACAAATTGTGGAAATAAAGAAAGCCATCGACAAATATCTCAAATGTGTGAGTGTTTGGCGAAGGTTGAGGTGCTCTTCCTAAACAAGTTACAATTGGATCTAAAACACTGATTGTATCTTTATTGGTATGCATCAATATCGCTCCTACCATTTTCTCGATCCATAAGTTAAAGATACCGGATATGATTGTGGGGTCGATTTATTGAATCAAGGAATGTTATATTCTTTGAAAGTGTTTATCCTCAGAAAGATAAGGATAAAAGTGAAGCTAGTTCTAGTAATAGAGCCGACGGTGAAGCTTTGAGTTCTAAACTTGTAGAGGAAGAAATAACATCGTGTAAGCGATTGAGGTATAATCCGCAAGGGTCGGAACTGAGATGTGGTAGTGGAGTCAGGACATCAAAGGATTTTGTTCCTGACTATATTGAGTTCATGTTGAACGAAGAACCAACTTCGATCAAAGTAGCCTATGCTCGTCAGACGCGATGATTTGACGAGACTCTTCAAATCGAGATTGATTCCATTCTCAGAAACCACATTCGATGCTTGTCGATTTCCGTAAGGTTGTAAGCCCTTATGATGCAAGTGGATCCTTAAACAAAATGCAAGGCAAATGGATTAATTGAAAAGTATAATGCCCGTTTGGTTGTTAAATGGTTTAAACAAAGAGAAGGGTACGATTTCTTTGATACCTATTCACATGTGACGAGGATTATCTCTATTAGGGTGCTTCTCGCAATTGCTGCTTTGCAAAATCTTGAGATTCATCAAATGGATGTTAAGACTGCATTTTTGAATGGTGACCTCGAGGATGAGATGTATATAGAGAAATCCAAAAGGTTTGTAGTACCTGGTCAAGAGGATAAGGTATGCAAACTCGTGAAGTCTCTATATGGTTTCAAACAAGCGTCGTCAGAACGGCACTGAAATTTGACAACGTCATGTTAGCAAATGGTTTCAAAATCAACGAGTGTGATAAATGTGTCTACGTTAAGAACACTGTAATGGCTATGTTGTAGTGTGTCTATATGTAGATCACATGTTGACCATGGGCAACAATAATCAAGTCATTAATGACGCGGAACGCATGTTAAATAGAATTTTTGACATGAAGGACATGGGGTTAGCTGGTGTGATTCTTGGAATAAAGATTCTAAGAAGATCAAACGGAATTATCTTAACACAATATCACTATGTGGAGAAAGTGTTTAAGAAATTCGACGCATTTGATAGTTTACCTGCTAAGACCCAATTGGAGCTTAATGTTCACTTGAGTAAGAACATGGGTGAACCTGTTGGTAAGAAGATTATGCTAAGGTCATCGGGTATTTGATGTATCTTACAAACCCATCCGACCCGACATAACTTATGTGAGAACAAACTAAGTCGTTATACAAGCTATCCAAGCAAGAAGCATTGAAGACTCTAGTGAGAGTTTTGAGGTACTAAGTATACTAAAAATCATGAGTCAGATTTACGAGATATCCCCAATTAGGGTGACTAACCTGTTTCGGTATCGGTATTACCCGACCCGATCGGATTGGGCACCCGATAACCGTTTTTATCGATTATCGGGTCGTCACCGGGTAGTTCGTGTCTAAAAAAATCAGGTATCGGGTATACCTGAATACCCGACGGGTATACCCGAATACCCACATTTAATATATCATATGCATTGTTTCTTGTGAAAGGTTTGTACATGAGCTGTGAATTTTCACGTGGAGAGGCAGAGAGCTACTTGCTTCTGCAAGCTTCTGCAACATCACCTACTCCACCCATTTTTCAATGTGATGTGACAATTAGTAAGTTCTC
Organism: Salvia rosmarinus; assembly: GCA_036937905.1. NCBI lineage: Eukaryota > Viridiplantae > Streptophyta > Magnoliopsida > Lamiales > Lamiaceae > Salvia > Salvia rosmarinus. The sequence goes on from CM072818.1 coordinate 35,537,281, forward strand.
ATCCAAATTTTTTCTCATTTCTTCAACACTTTCGTTCTCTTTCTTCTTTTAGTCTTAAATTCATTTAATTTTTGCAACCACCCTTCGGCCCTTCTTCATCTCGCCAAGGCCCCTTTTCATTTCTCTCACTACAAGTATTCATAAATTTATTTCTTTCAATGATCTCATTCTTCATCTTCTCCTTGTGCGCCTCTTTATCTTCTTTCTTCTATTTCTAGTCAGTAATTTCGACCCGTAGCATATCCACTCCTCCGCCTGCTCTCTCTTCCACCCAATCGATTTAAAATGATCGCTTTTTCCCTACGGGTTGCGGTCGTTGAAGAACCCTCAAAAATGGGGATGATTTGGATTTTCGTGATTTCGTATCTTGTTGCAGATTTGCCGCAAACGAATTGAAACAAAAAAAAAAAGAAGTGGCACCGAGGAATCGAATTGGTAGCGGCACCCTAATACCCGATCCGGTTACTCGAGACGGGTATTAGGCACCGACTAAGCAAAACGGGTCGATCGGTATTAGTTTTGGTAAAATCGGATCGGCACCGATAATTTCGGTAGGCACCCGACCCGCATCGTTAGTCGACCTACCCCAATACTTGAAGGGTACCGTGATGCCAATTGGATAACTGACATGAAACATTCCCTTTCAACAAGTGGGTACGTGTTCATGATTGGGGAATGTGCTGTTTCTTGGAGATCTATAAACAAACGTGTATAGCCCGATCCACCATGGAATAAGAATTCATAGCTTTGGATAAAGCTAGTGAGGAAGCCGAGTGGCTCCGTAATTTTTTGGAATATATTCCATGTTGGTCTAATCTTGTGCCACCGGTGATTATTCATTGCGATAGCCAAGCGGCTATTGGAAGGGCGAAAAGTGGCATGTCTAATGGTAAGTCTCAACACATACATCGATGATATAATACCCTGAGACATTTGATCTCAAGTGAGATTATCTCAGTTGACTATATTTTGTCAATAGATAATCTGGCGGATCCATTGATCAAATGGTTGAACCAGGATTAAATAATCAAGTTGTTAGAGGGAATGATATTAAAATCCACATCTTAAGAACAATCATATTGGTAACCCAACCATGATGATTGGAGATCCCAAGAACTTGGTTCAATGGAAGAACTAAGCTATGAGAGTTCGTGTGTAGACACTCTAGTTAGTCTGTTCCCTAGAAAGCACACGAATGTTAATGCCCGCACCTTTTGGATCTTTGCAATTGGTCTATGGGTGGTCTTTAAGCCTATTAGTGGGCTTGTTTCATGGGTCTAGTTCATGGCCCAATGCCCGTACCTTTTGGATTAACATTTGATCGAGCCCAAAGTTGGTTGGTCTGAGGCCCAACTTGTGTGGCCCAATCCGTTGGGCCTGCTGTGCATTTGAAGAGACGTTTAAATACGTACAATGAACCTGGATGCATGTGTTGAATTTGTAGCCTGAAAGCAGAATGATTGATCTTGTATACAATATTTCCTGTTACCACTATTACAATCTTCTATCTGAATTGTTTACTTGATTGCATATGTTTGTCCCATTATCTCATACAAAAAGTTAGATCATACATTGTGTATAAGATCACATAAATTTGTATGATTGGTTGTTTATCGAGATATAAAAGGATCACAAACCGAGACAACTTGAGGACGAGTTGTCGGTATAAGCTGCAATATAGATAAGAAGTGACTTGACTTGGTTACTTGTCTATGCTGGTACGTCTTGACGTATTGATGGATCACAGTGAGATGAGTTCTTCTATCTGACTGTCGTTAAGAACCTAGATCTTTGTGACTTTATGTTGATCTAAACATCAATAAGGTTTTAGGTGAGTATGAGTTAATGACCATCACTTTGACTTGTTATGGTGAGAATTACATAAGATAACCCAAGATTCTCCGTATCTTGGCTGGTGGCAGTGCTTGTTTGTCATGCTAGTTACCTGTATCGAGTCGCCCTATCCTTTTAGGATGATGATGTCGCCTTAAGGAGCTCAAAAGGTTTATTGTACTAAACCCAGTAGGTTAAGTTAGCTCAAGTACAATAATAAGATTGAATGATATTACTTAAAGAATTAAAGAGATTAATTATTTTTAATCAGTTAGAAAGCTATAAATAATTAATGGATGTGCGATATCTTAAATACGGGGATTCGAAAAGTCTAAGTGCAAGCACGAGTCAACTTCGGTAATAAAGGGGCAAGTCAACATTTATTCTCTAGTGGAATGAATAAATGTTTATGAATTAATTTATTTTCTAGGCTGAACATAAGATAATTAATTCATTTTAGGCCTATCTTTATTCCTTGCATTTGATTTCTGGGCTGGCCTATCAAGGACTGTTGCTATTGTTATTTTAGCCCATCCTAGTAGAGTTCCACTTGAACTCTGTTCTGATTATTCTTTTAATACATCTCCAGTATCTAGATAGATATTATCTGATATTATTAGATATTAAAAGATAATTATTCTAGATATATTTTATCTGTGAAGTATGATTGTATTTATTAGATATGCATGGATCCTATCTAAATAGAATTCTAGGAATGCGATAAACACATGGTGAGAGAAAATCAGAAATAATCCTTATTCATTTGATGTGATTTTTGAAAATCTCAGAGATCAAAGAATGAGGCAAAATTTTGCAGTATTCTCCATAGATTGCTCTCACTTAGTATTGAAGAATAGGCATCCAGGATACAGTCCAGAAGTTCAAAGCTAGAGTCTGCCATTGATCTTATATCACATAAATTCGCAGGTAAACACGAGTAAATATCTACATGTTACAATTAATTATATAGATGCATGATAGGTATATAATCAATATATGGTGAATTAAACATTCAACATAGATCCTTGGGAAGAGGGTAAAATCAGATTTTCCTACAGTATGCACTGTCCAGATTCATCGTAACGGTCGGTAACGTCCCGATATGATGACTCTATGGGAAACGTGAGTGTAACTCCCACCTTATCTCCAGAAATTACTGCGTAACCCTCTCTGCACTCAATGAGTGACATAACTCCATAACACCCGACATCAATACGGGTGTTAACTCTAGTAGGCTCTCCATGAGGGGACGACGCCTATAAATAGGACATGTCTCGTCTCCCTAGCATTACCACCTACTGCCAATCTGCATTCCAGCATTCAAAAGCACTCTTTGCATCCATAGGTCGTATCCAAGTCTCTTTTATCGCCTTGTTCCAGTTCGTCAGAGCTCGTTGGTCTGTGATGTTGCTACCTTAGAGACATTCGTAGTTTTATCTTTGAAGTAGATACGCCAGAACTAAGAGCACTATCGGGGCGTATCTCGTCTTGCGATAGAGGCCTCTCGACTCGATAATTAGTATACGGTTTTTATTTCCATTTGCATTTCAATTATATTTAGTTCATTTTTAGTTTGAATTCCTATTTCTACAACTTTATTTCCATTTGCATTTCTGTTTCAAGTTGTACACACATTTCCTACATGGACAACCATACAAGATTGTTCAATTTTATATGTAATGGCAGTCTAGATCTTGCAAACTAATCTAGGATCAGAATTCAGACTGTTCTGCATGCATATGTTCACATAGAAACAATGACTTCGTCCCTCGGGGGTTAGCTCTATTGGTTAAGAGCTTGATTTGGAACAAGGACAAAAGATTGAGTTCTGCTAGCAGCCACAGTTTGAGAGTTTCACCTTTTTTTGGGTGGCTCCTTGTGGGCACTAGGCAAAGTCCTCCTAATTTCTTAATCACTGAGTCACCGTGATTTACCCTCTCACATTCTCATGAGACTGGGGTGTGGGGGTTTCCGGGAGGAGAGTTTTCCCTTTTGTAAAAAGAAACAATGACTTTATTTTAAAAATTATTTAAACAACTTTGTTAACAAAAAAGTAGTAGCAAATTATATTCCCCCTAAGCTTCTCATTATTTATTTTCTTGCAGGATCATCGGATATATTTGGCATAAGATCAAAAGTTAGTGGGTCAACCATAAATAGTGCTATCAAATGTATCCGAGCTGAGAGGCAAGGGGCTTACATTTTGAATCAAGCTAAGTAGATTGCCACGATTTACTCCATCTGGATTGCCAGAAATGACGTTGTTTTTCAAAATAAAAACTTTCCAGAAGAGTGCTTTAGTGCGTAAAATCCAGTCCATTGTCTTTCACATTTCTATGCATGTGGAATAATTAGAGCCTATGTATCTAGCTAATTTGGTTAGTATATATTAAGGGTGAACATTCGGATTCAGTTAGAATTTTTGTCTAATTCGAACCGATCAGAAAATTCGAATTTTGAAAGAAAAAAATCCGACCCAATCTGAATTATACGAAAATCCAAAATTTTTATTAAAAAAAATTCTAATCGAATTGAAAATCGAAAATTTTGAAAAAGATCCAAAATCAAAAATAATTTTTTTTAAGTCTTATATATATATATTTATATTAGGTTAGAAATATTTAAATAAAATATTATTATTATATATAAATTATATAATTTGTGTTAGAAAAATTCCTAAGTGTCGGAAATACTGGAAAATTCATGTGTATCACGAATTAATCTAACTTAACTGTTTGTTTTGAATAGATCCAAAACCTCTAATGATTGCCTTGCTGATGTAATTAATGCTACTCACTTGTTTTGGAGTTAGGCGTTTTATGTTACAGGTTTCAACAGTAGACTACCAGCTTGGACAAACCCAAGACTGAAGGAGTTCAAGCAAGATCAGATTGATAGAAGTGTCGACGTCAAGAACCGACGATAGCTCAACTGAAGGATTACGTAGTGAAGACTTGTAATAACCGAAAAAATTTAAAACTTTTATTAGTGATGCTTAGACCAATTATTTGTGGTTCTTAGACCTTAATTATGTTTAAGGTAACCAACGAAACGAATTAGAATCAATTCGGAGATCGAAAACTAGAGAAATAAAAAACTAGTGACTAGTCCTACCGGATTAGGGTTTTCTGAATAGCCTGAACATAGAATGAAAGATCGAGAATAAATCTCAACAAAAGGATTTCATTTCTAGAATCCTCTCACGAAAACATGTGAGAAGCCAAAGAATGAGAAATTTCGGGCATGATTGCCCGGCCGCCTTAAAAGCACTAATTACGAGCCTGATCAATTTCATCTCCGCTAATCTTGATAATTAGTGATAACAACCAAAATCATGAAGGAATATATTATTATGAAATTAGAAATTATAAGAATCAATTTCTGAAAGAAATTCTTGAAGAACTTAACCGAACGTCGGGAAAATATACCGAAAAAACCCTAAACTGTTCTGAACGAACCGAAACTCAAACCAAGGGTCTAAATCAATAAGAAATGATTTATAAGACTCAAATAAATTATGAAAGCAAAAGAATTCAATCGAATTTCGAATGAGCATAATTTAATCGCCGGACGCTGTTTTTTCGCGATAACTCAGAATTGACTTATCGGACGCCGTCTGAACTTCATGAAATTTGTATAAACATTTAAATAAGTATTTTAAAGTATATTTAATAAAATAAAACCTTAAGGTTCCGAGAAATCAATCGAAAGCGCGTTAAAACTTAAAGAGTCGGTATTAACATGCCAAAACGGGTAATTTGACCAATCCTTCTCCCAACTACCACCAAGACCACCCCAAATGTGTAATGACAGCCCTTTAGGCTGCCAATACAGTAGCAAAGTCGTCCATTACATCCTCTCATTCTTGGAACCAAATTTCTCTCTCTTTTTCAAAAATTCTCTCTTGTTCTTCACACTTTTTAGTCTTTAATCCTCCATTTCAAACATTTCCAACCCTCAAATAATTATTATAAGACCATACATAGGTATTAATCATCATTCTCCATTTATAATGGAGTAGAAGTTTTTAGATTTTTCGAATTATTTCATTAAAAACCTTAGTTTTGCTCTTCATTTTTTCGTGACTTTGAGCCATCAAATGCTCAAGACATGAATAAAAATTTTATAATGATGTTTAAGGCTTTAGTTAAAATTTGAAAATTTTTGGAACATGTTTGATATTTTTCGATTTATGTTTTATTTCTTTTATATGTGATAAAGCATGCTTTTGTGAATATTATTTGATATTGTTGCTTGTTGATGTATTAGGAGAATGTATAATAAATATGGAAATTTTAGAATATTTTGGAATTTTCTTGTATTTTGTTTGATTTTATTTGTTGAGAAATAGTTGAGATATAGTATTTAATATATGATATGAACATCATATATTAATCTTGAAATTTTGAAACACTACTCCTATTTTTCAAAAATGGGCGTAATTTATTTAAGTATTTTGAAGCCATTGTTTGATTTTATTTGTTGAAAATAGTTGAGATATAGTGTTTAATATATGATATGAACATCATATATTAATCTTGAAATTTTGAGACACTACTCCTATTTTTATGAAAAGGTCAAACTTTATATATATATTTTAGGATTTATTTGATTTTTAGTTGTTGAGAATAATATGATATGTGATATTATAAATATTGGTTGATGTTTAATGTTAATATTACATGTTTATTGCATATTATAAACATATGGTGAAGTGAATGAAATTTATGAATATGTATATATATATATATATATATATATATATATATATATATATGGTGATTACCGAAAATCATTATATGGTGAAAAGCATGGGTTTAAATTTTAATGTATGATATGAGATGATATTTCATGTTTAGTATATGATATAAGCATGATATGATTTTGTGGAAATTATCAACACCAATGTTTTTATTGTGGAAATTTTGATGTATTAGGAGCATGGGTTTATAAATACCGAAAATAAAATGCTTGTTTGCCCATGATTCAAAATTTTATTTGATGGTATTGAGTTGGAAATTAAACTCTATAGTATGATAGAAGTATAAAATGATTTTATTGAATTTATCGATACATATGCTAATTGTTGCTAATTATCGAAAACGTAACAAAATGGCTAAGTATGGGTTTAATTCTATGTTAAATGTTACTATGATAGTTAAGCTATAAGCTTGGAATGAATGGTTGTGATTGAGATGAATGAATGGAACACTTATACACACATACACAATAGTTTTGCATTATGTTAGAAATTAGGGTTTTCTAATGCTTTAGTATAGTTTATGTTGTGTATGATGTTGTATGGTGTTGAATGGTTTATGTTTATGTTGTACCGACAAACAAAACCCCAAACGTAAACAACATAATACTTTATGTACGAGAATCCAAAAGAAATCGACCGATTTCGATAACTTGAGAAGGAATTAATGCAAATCGAAGTTTGACACAAATTATGGTTTTCTATTAATAAAAGGATACTCAAACGTGAGTTCCTAAGTTAGAAAAAAACCAAAAGTCGAGCTACAACGTTGATACTCAATAACGACAACCCAATACGACGTTAGATTGAGCGATTATACAACTTATACAATCTCCGTAGAGTTAAGAGAAACAAACAACGTCGTAAAGTGTAAACAAAGATTCGAACATAAGATGTCGATGCTTATGTCTCAAAAGTCGAGTTAATATTCCCTAAGGAATTCATCTATTCCTAAAGTACTTACTTACATGATAGCATGTGATCACTTGAGTCATAAGTCAAGACCCCCCTTTATTCGTCGTGTTAATACGACAAGTCGTCAACCATAACCTACTAGGACGTAACTATAATTGTTAAGTCTAGATAGTGGCTTGAGAATATCATAATATATCAATCACAACTTGAATACTAACAATCTATAATGTAATAACGTTTAGAAGAACACTATGGTTAAGAGTCGAGGATAGACTCGGAGTATGTGATTCATAAGTTGAAGTTCACCTATGAACGATGAAGTAATATAGTTTGGGAATTGGGAATGTAAGATAATAGAAATTATCTTAAAACAATCACATGAAATCATAAAGAAACCCTAATTGGGAACTTTAAGTCTTAATTTATAAACGACCTTCGATTGATAGAAAGAATCTAAGAAAGACTATTTTCTTATGAAGGGTTTGATCGTACGTAGTCGGCAAGGAAGGACAATCACACCTGCTCACTTAGAACCACTAGCTTTGGATTAAAAGGTGGGCTTTCTTGAAACAAAAATGTTATGCATATCTCAAAGCATGATTTACGAAGCTTTATAAAATATTATCACATGAGATGTTATTGACTGCCAAATGTTTATGTTTTGTTGTTATCCTATCTGAGATTGGTATATCCAATGTGGTATGTGAATGTGTTGGTCCACCAACGTAAAAAAGGGTAACGATCGGATCCGACTTAGTTAAGGACTAACTCGGATTGTGTACACGTGTGACTGTGTGTTAAGGTTAGCTACCTCGACCGGTCATGGCGACTATGTGTAAGTGGCCACCTCCATAGTGCACGAATGAATGAATGATCAGATATGGAAACAACGTGAATGAAATAGTCAGGCCTGACGCTTTTGAGAAATGATAAAATGTTTGATAGGCATGAGTCTTTTAACTAAAATCTTCATGTGCTATTGTGGGCAGTTCAATAACTTTTGATAAAGAAAATGTTTAGGCAATAAGTCCACTGAGTAGTTTTGTACTTAGCCTTGCATATTCGTTTTTGATGTGCAAAGTCGAGCAAGGATCGATGATGGGTGCGAGGTGGTGCAGAGTAGCAGTTATTTTGTTGCTTATTAGAAAGGATTTCTAGAACCTTGGGCATGCATCGTCATATGCATTCCACACGTTTATTTGCTGCCTAACTCTGATATTATTTTGATGTTTGATTATAACTGCTTTCATACCGTATTGAACTTGAGGTCATACCTCGTTCCTTAAATTGTGCCCTGATTGAGTTATTTTCAACCTTGAACCTTTTGAGAAGTCCTTCGCGACTGAGTTGGTATCAATAGCTTATCCCTTTTAGTCTATCGCTATTGAGTAGTTAAATGGTTAATTGCTTTGATTAGTTATGTTTATATCTGCTGCTTTATCATACCGGTGACGATCCATATGATCCGTACTTTCTTGGGAAGTCGGGTCGTCACAAGACTGAAGACTGACGGAAGACCAACTGATGTCTGAAGACGGAATTACAAGTGATGTTGAAGATTAGAGCTACTGGAGTAAAGTCAAAGACTAACGATTGACATCGTCAGACTGAAGCCTGAAGATCGAAGAATAAAGACTCAGTGCTGAAAGATAAGAATAAGTCGAGGTATGACTAAGTGTCATATCAGGCAACAGATTGTCTTTGTGAAAGTCAAAGCTGGATACCTGATAAACGCGCTTTTTACTCATTTATTAATGTTATATTAAGATGATTTTAGATCGGTTTAAGTGCGTTTATATAGTTGATTTATACGTTTAGCTATTTTTTGGAAGATACTGCTCTTGGGGTTCCTCTTTGGTGTTTTGTAGGCTTTGAAGATGATAATCGAAGTAAGAGGCGAAGCATGAACCAAAGACGAAAAGAAACAAGTGGCTAGCGGCCATCCTAGCGTCCGCTAGCCCGGCCACGAGCTCGGGCGGAAAACATTCTGGACTAAAGCTAGCGACCGCGAGCCTGCCTGCGAGATATTCCGAAAAAGCTTCTGTTTTACGACTAGCGACCGAGCTAGCGACCACTAGCGAGGCCACGAGGCAAGTCACGCGATCGCGAACCTGGCCGCTAGCTCATCAAATAAAGCGACCGACTCACAGCTAGCAACCGACCTAGCTACCACTAGGCCGGCCGCTAGGCGCTGCGGCCTGGCGTGAATTAGGGTTTCAGCCCATTGCCTATATATATCCCTAAGTGTGCATTGGCGCCTCTCTCCGACTTTTACTTCAGTTTTTAGTATTTTTTCACATACTTTCATTCTAGCTTTGATTTTCATTCATCTAGACTTTAGATTATTGTTATTCTACACTACATTAACGCTTGGTAATCGCTTTAGAGCAATTTCATCCGAAGGAATTCAGTTTTTCCCGTTTTTCTACTCGGGTTTGGATTCAAACCCTCGATTGTTATTCAGACTCTACATTACGGGTTTTATCTATTTAATTCTTATTTCTATGGTTAATTCGTATTTTGTTTCAATTTCTATGTCTTGCTAAATTCTTGTTCTAATCTTAGGGTTTGTATGATTTTATCCTAAGTGTGGTGATTCCTGCTATTTGCTATTTACCTTCAAGTCATTGATTTGTGATTCTCGGTGCTAAATCTTATATGTTAATTTCTGATCAATCTTGATGCATATCTAGTTGCCAGTTGAATACTTCAAAGTTTTAATTGTCAATCGATCTTGAATGCACAATACGAATAAGCCTTGAGTCGTAGCTGAGATAGGAACATCCGTAGGAAGCATTTCTTTGTGATCTTTTTGGAGTTGATAATCTTCACATTGAGACGCAACAGTAATAGGGAAATTAGTAATCCACTAACACAATTGTCGTAACTGAAATTGTTGGTTACATTTGGGATCTTTCATCTTGGCTGGATTAAAATTGGTTAATAGGAAACATGATAAACATATGTTGTGGGTAGAATTAATACATCCCTAGGGTTAGTTTCTTAGTTCATTTATCTCTTCAATTTTTATCGCTATCTTTTTTCGCTTTATCGATCTCGACTTTGAATTAAATATTTGAAGTCCCAAAACCTTTCAAAACTAAATTTGTTTCTTGGATAATGATGAAGGATTATTGAGTTAGCTTATGTATTTTCGTGTTACAATCCTTATGGATACGATACTCGACTTACCTATCTACTTGCACGTTTTCGTGTTAGAAAATAGTGTGATCAATACCACAAGTCAAAGCCGATCGTCGTGAGTCAAAGTCGACGTCTAGAGTCAAAGCTTCCTTCGATAGTTGTCGACTATCGCTTCACATCCGATCAAGCATTATACTGACTAAAGAGATCTAAGCTGACAATCGACGGAGTCCAAATTGTTGATGATAAGGAGATGTAGCCTCGACTGGTCCAACTTGAAGTCAATGCTTACAAAACACGGAGTCAACCTGACTGAAGAAACAAATAAGGATTTTAGCCTCGAGTTTTTGACTCACAATGTATTGTATTGTATCTGCAGAAGATCTTGACATGCCATACCACTTTTTCAGAGTTGTAAAGCTATAATTGTCACGGCCCGACTACTTAACCAACTAATCGGACCGCGACGTGGGGTTAAGAAGGGAATTCTGATAATCGATAGCAACAATTGTGACCAATAATACATATCAAACAAAATTTGATATCAGCTTTCCTCATGAAGGAATCAAACATTTATGGTTCAAAGAAGAGAATGGAATTTAACAAAGGTTGATTATGGGTTTAGGTCCTCAAACCATATCAAGAATCGAATGAAGAAGAACAACGGTGAGGACAAATAATGATTACATAATAACTAATATCAAGAATGTACATTTTCAAGCATGCTCGATAACATTGAGAATTTATCGACGTTTTAAAGCATGGTTTAACAATGTTTCCAAGATAATACATATATCATCATGGGTCTAACTTTCAAGTAAATCCTTGTTCACAGAGGCATTTCAATGAATCCATGTTCTCAGAATTAAGTCGACATTATAACAACAATGCCGAGATTATACAAACAAAATCAAGGATATCATCAAGATTATAATCAACTCAACGTAGCAACATTCCAAAAAAAATGAAGGCCAAAGTTCGGCAACGAGAAGGGTGGCTAAGAATTATGTGTGATGACATAAAACTCAGGGCAACAAAACATGATAACTTCAAATGAATCATATCAACAATTGAGCATTTTCATCGTGAGTCAAAACAACTAGAGAAGCTCCTTTGCACAGCATTCGATTCCAGCATCCTCTCGAACTCAACCTGCACGTTTAAAAATACATGCATGGCGTGAGTACAATAATGCACTCAGTGGGCATACGCCAAAAACATAAAAACAATGCCCTTAGGGCTATATGATTGACTTGTCATACATTTGCAACACACAAGATTTTTAGTGAAATAACCTGTGCATGCTTCATAATAATAAACACTTACTTGCTTTCATTTCATAGCATCATAAAAATATGCATATGCATGTTCTCATGTCGGGCGATAACTTTTCCTTCCCATATCCACGGACTTTCTTTGTGTTGATCCGAGGAGTAGACCTCCTCCTCAAACACACCTTGACCCGAAGGTCCATACCCGACGTCGGTACATTCTTTCTTTCATTCATTCTTTATTTCTTTCTTTCTTTCTTTCTTTCGTGGATAGGTAGTGCATTATGCATGTCATGCTCAAAATGTGCAAGTCATTCAACTTGAAACTTTGCAAATAAATGCATATCATCTCTTTTGAAAATATATAAAACATGAGCATATTATTATAGAAAATACTTATACCCACCGCGCATATGTAATAACCCGAAAAATTTAAAACTTTTATTAGTGATGCTTAAACCAATTATTTATGGTTCTTAGACCTTAATTATTTTTAAAGTAACCAATGAAACGAATTAGAATCGATTCGGGGATCGAAAACTGGAGAAATAAAAAACTAGTGACTAGTCCTACCGGATTAGGGTTTTCTGAAGAGCCTAAACACAGAATGAAAGATCGAGAATGAATCTTAACAAAAGGATTTCATTTCTAGAATCCTCTCACGAAAACAGGTGAGAAGCCAAAGAATGAGAATTTTCAGGCATACATGCCCTACGGCCTTAAAAACACTATTCACGAGCCGAAATAATTTCCAGTCCATGCTAATCATGATAAATTGTGATAAAAATCAAAATCATGAAGGAATATATTATTATGAATTTATAAACTATAAGAATCAATTTCTGAAAGAAATTCCTGAAGAACTTAACCGAACGCCGGAAAATATACCGAAAACCCTAAATTGATCCGAACGATCCGAAACTCGAACCAAGGGTCTAAATCAATAAAATATGATTTATAAGACTCAAATAAATTATGAAAGCTCAAGAATTCAATAGAATTTCGAATGAGCATAATTTAATCGTTTAACGCTTTTTCCGCGATAACTCTGAATCGACTTATCGGATGTCAGTCCGAACTTCATGAAATTATTATAAACATTGAAATAAGTCTTTAAAGTCTATTTAAGAAAATAAACCTTAAGGTTCCGAGAAATCAATCGAAAGCGCATTAAAACTTAAAGAGTTTAGATAACATGTCAAATCGGGTAATTTGACCATTCCTTCTCCCAACTACCACCAAGACCATCCCAAATGGATAATGAAAGCCCTTTAGGCTGCCAATACAGTAAGGGGGACGTCCATAATGCAGCCTTCACTCCTCAACCAAATTTCTCTCTCTAATTCAAATTTCTCTCTTTTGTTCTTCATGTTTTGATCTTTAATCCTCCTTTTCAAACCATTCCAACTCTCAAATAATTATTCTAAAACCATAGAAAGGTAGTATTAATCATCCTATTCCATCCTAATGGAGTGGAATTTTTGTTTGAATTTTTTCTAGTTTGAAACCCTAGTTTTGCTCCTCATTTTTTTCGTGACTTTTGACCCACCAAATGCTCTCAAACCATGAATGAAAAATGCTTAGAATAATGTTCTAAGGCTGTAGTTAAAATTTGAGAATTTTTGGAGCATGTTTGATATTTTTCGATTTATGCTTTATTTCTTTTTACATGTGATAAAGCATGCTTTTGTGAATATTATTTGATATTGTTGCTTGTTGATGTATTAGTAGCATGTATAATAAATATGGTAATTTTAGAATATTTTTGGAATTTTCTTGTATTTTGTTTGATTTTATTTGTTGAGAAATAGTTGAGATATAGTGTTTAATATATAATATGAACATCATATATTAATCTTGAAATTTTTGAAACACTACTCCTATTTTTCAAAAATGGGCATAATTTATTTAAGTATTTTTAAGCTATTGTTTGATTTTATTTGTTGAGAAATAGTTGAGATATAGTGTTTAATATATGATATGAACATCATATATTAATCTTGAAATTTTTGAGACACTACTCCTATTTTTATGAATACCGAAAACTATATTTATTTATCTAAGGTTTATTTGATTTCATTTGTTGGAAATGATAGATATGTTATGTTTAGAAATAATATGAACCTAATATGCATTGTTGGGAATTATTGAACACATATGTAAAATATGTGTGAGACAAAAAGAATTTCAAGCATTTGTTCATATTATAAATATTGGTTGGTGTTTTATGTTAATATTACATGTTATTGCATAATATAAACATATTGTGAAGAAATGAAATTTATTGAATATGTGTGTGTGTATATATATATATATATAGCAATTGTCAAATATATATATAGTGAAAAGGCATGTGTTTTAATTTTAATAAATGATATGAGATGATATTTCATGTGTAGTATGTAGTATAAGGTAATACAGAATGATATGATTTTTGTGGAATTTATTGAACACCAACATGTGCATAAGTTAAGTTAGCATTACCGAAAACTTGGAGTGTTTTAACCTATGGTTTAAAATCTTATTTGATGGTATTGAGTTGATAATTAAATCTTATGGTATAATGAGAGTATATCATGATTTTATTGGAATTTATTGGATGCTTATGTTAATTATTATTAAATTATCGAAAACATAGCAAAATGGATAGGTATGAGTTTAATTTTAATGGTAATGATGCTATGATAGTGATGAATTTATAAGCTTCGAATGAATGGTTGTGATTTTGATGAACGAATGGAACACTTATACACACATACACAATGGTTTTGCATTATGTTAGAAATTATGGTTTTCTAATGCTTTAGTATGGTGTTGAATGGTTATGTTTATGTGTGTCGACAAACAAAACGCCAAACGTAAACAACATAATACTTATGTACGAGAATCCAAAAGAAATCGACTAATTTCGATAACTTAAGAAGGAATTAATGAGAATCAAGTTAGACATAAATTAGAGTTTTCTATTACTAATAGGATACTCAAACGTGAGTTCCTAAGTTAAAGAAACCAAAAGTCGAAGTTACAACGCTGATACTCAACAACGATAACCTAATACGATATTAGATCGAACGTTAAGGCAACTCGACAACTAATAGTGATTTCATAACTTATATAGTCTCCGACGAGTTAAGAGGAATAAACAATAGCTAACGTAAGCAAAGATTCGAACATAAGATGTCGATCCTTATGTCTCAAAAGTCGAGTTAATATTCTCAAGCACTTCATCTATTCCTAAAGTACTTATTTACATAATAGTATGTGATCACTTGAATCATAAGTCAAGACTTCCTTTATTCGTCGTGTTTAAACGACAAGTCGCCAACATAACATACTAGGACGTAACTACAATTGTTAAGTCTAGTTAGTGGCTTGAGAATATCCTAATATACCAATCATAACTTGATTACCGACAATCTATAACGAATAATATTTAGAAGAACATTAAGGTTAAGAGTCAAGATAGACTCGAGTATGTGATTCATAAGTCAAGTTCACCCATGAATGATGAAGTAATATATTTTGGGAATTGAGAATGTAAGATAATAGAAATTATCTTAAAACAATCACATGAAATCATAAAGAGACCCTAATTGGGAGCTTTAAGTCATAATTTATAAACGACCTTCGATCGATGGAAAGAATCTAAGAAATGCTATTTTCTTATGAATGGTTTGATCGCACGCAAGCTAGGAAGGACAATTTCACCTGCTCACTTAGACTTACTAGCTTCGAACTAGCGGATGGGCTCTCTTGAAACAAAACGACATGCATGTCTATTTCAAAGCATGATTTACAAAAGCTTTACTAAATATTATTACATAAACTGTTATTGACTGCCAAATATTTATGTTTTGTTGTGATCCTATCTGAGGTTGGTATATCCAACGTGGTATGAGAATGTGTTGGTCCACCAACGTTAAAAAGGGTAACGATCGGATCCGACTTAGTTAAGGACTAACTCGGATTGTGTACACGTGACCGTGTGTTAAGGTTAGCTACTCGATCGGTCATGGCGACTATGTGTAGGTGGCCATCTCCATAGTGCGCGAATGAATGAATGAACAAATGAATGATCAGATATGGAACAACATGGATAAAATAGTTCAGCCGAACGCTTTTAGAAAATGATAAAATATTTGATAAGCATGAGTCTTTCGACTAAAATCCTCATGCGCTATTGTGGGCGCTCAATAACTTTACAAAGAAAATGTTTTCGCAATGAGTCCAATGATTACTTTTGTACTTAGCCCCGCATCTCGCTTTTGATGTGCAGTTGAAAGGTGAATTGATGATGGGCGCGAGGTGGTGCAGAGTGGCGCTGATTTGATGCTTTATTAGAAAGGTTTCTAACCTTGGGCATGTATCTTCATATGCATGTCCACACGTTATTGCCGCCTAACTCGATATTATTTTGGTATCTCGACTATAACCGCTTCCATTATCGTATTGAACTCGAGGTCGCACTGCTCCTCGAATCGCGCCCCGATCAAGTTATTTCAACCTCGAACCTTTTGGCAAGTCCTTATGTGACTTGAGTTGGTATTGAATAGCTATCCTTTTAATTCATGCTATGAGTAGTTCTTTGTTAATTACATTGATTAATTATGTATATATCCGCCGCATTATTATACAAGTTGATGATCCAGATATCCGTATTTCCTCGGGAAGTCGGTCGTCACACACACGCCACCGATGACTGTATTTTTTTATCTTTCATATCTTTCTTCTTCTCACTTGGTCCATCAATCCACATAAAGCGGCATATAAGCCTATCAAGAATCAAACAAGAAATAACTCTTTACTAAGTTGTCGATACGACTATATCTTCTCGATTTCAAGACACTATGGTCTATAAACACTTAGATCATTGTATCCTCTAACATCTTAAACATATAACAAGACATCACGAAGCCTCATGTGCCTAAACGAGCATGGAAAACTCAACAACAAGCTTAGACTATCCAACTTTAGCCAAAAACCTAACGACCCTCCTTAAGACATACCTTATGTTCGACGTCAAAAATTGCGCAAGACTTCATCTATCTTAGACGAACCTCTATACATGCTCAACTATCATCAAATATCACTAATCAACCATTAAAATCCAAAGATCAAAGCTTTAGCATTGAAAACCCAAACTTGACGTCAAACTAAAATTTTCAATTTTCGAATACGTCGGCAAAAAAATCCGAATAAATCTTTTTAAGCTTTATTCGTATCATAGAATCCAAATATGAACTCAAAATGATCAAATAAAATCAAAAATCCAACATTATAGAAGCTAGGGTTTTCGGCCAACATAGGAGTTTTTGCATATGTTTAATTTCAAACGTTTTTCTTGCTCAAAATATGTTTATATCTATCCAATAACACATATATGAAGGCAATTCCAACATATCAATAACATATATTCAAGATCAAGGTCCTCAAGATTTTTGAAAATCATCAAAATTTCAAAGAATAAACATATGCTCAAAATTTCAACATTAAACAACTCGTCGGCGATTAATATAATATAATATCAAGAAATAATCAAACAACAATATATCCTTCATAATTCATCAAAAGGACCGAAATTATAACATGCTTCAAAGTTCATATTTTTAATTTTTCAAACCGTAGATATGTTCTAAAGATATAATTATACCTCAATTAGAAGACTTGATTAAAATTTCAACGGTTGATCTTCAAATATTTGGCTTGGAAATTTTGAAAATTTATGTGTGTGCAAGTGTGTGTTTTGGACTAAAAGAGAAAGAAAATGAGATGAATAGTGATCTCCAAGCATTTATGTGTATTTAATAACAAAATTTGCTTATTTTTCATTTTCTTTAAACACATGATGAATAATCATGTTTCTAGAAAAGACACATTTTTCTAGAAATACATGCTTTTCGAGGAATAAAACTGATGTTATAAATACATGCTATTAATCCATATCGCTCCGATTTCAAAACTCAATTTTGATAAAATGCTCTCTACTTGAAATTCTCTTTAAAACTCAAATAACATATTATAAACATCAAAATTTGATTATAAAACATTTTCGCTTCAAAACCATTTTGGACATTCAATGACGATTAGGGTCCATACGACAAACGATGTAACAAAGAACATAAATTTGAAATCAAGACTTTAGGTTCAAAACTTCTATAAACACATATTTATCATCTCAAAACTCTGAATCTAAGTCCTCTTATTCTTAACAAGACCTAAGAATCTTATCTTAGGTTCTATCTCGATTGTATCTCTAATCTATCTCGATTCTATCTTCTCGGCTCAAGCTTAACATAAAAGCTTCTAGCTTAAACAACTCATTCTTAAGGATGCAATGCCCTTCTCATAAGCTCTTAATCGTGAGCTAATCACATGTAAATGCGGGTATTACATTTCACCCTTAAAAACTCTCATCCGAAATTTAGTACCTTTTGCAAAGGTACTTCCTTCTCATTTGATCTTCTAGCACCCATGTCGCCTCTTGAAACCATGATGCTTTCATCGGACTTTAAATGAAGGAAATAATTCATTCCTTAGTTGTCGCTCTTTCGATCTAAAATGCGCTTCGATTTCTCTTTATAACTTAGATCCGTTCAGAACAACGTTTCTCGATATATGATGTGTTTTGGATCAAACACATATCTTCATTATCGCGACATACGGACACATCGTAAATATTGTCGAAACTTGGCGACATCATAAATCTGTAGACGATTGGCCCAATCTTCTTGAATCTCGACATCCGATAAATCTTGGTTGAGCTTTCTTTTGATTCCAAAGTGATGTATTCCTTTGGAAGGAGATACTTTCACTAAAATTTTATCTTCAATCTCAAAGCTTAGTCTGCTCATTTTGTATCTTCATAGAACTTCTAACCATCTTGAGCATCTTGGATTCTTTTTTCGATTTGTCGCACGACACGACCATTTCTTCAATCACTTCGTCCAATCACTTTTCTTTCTCCAATCGTACGCCTTAGAAGAGCGGCGATCTTCGTCTGCCAGAGAGGCTTCATGTATGCCATATAAACCTTACTTGGTAATTATTATTGTATGCGAATTCAATCTTGTACCTTCTCTTGTTGAAAACTCGTCCAAAACGAGATGTAAACTGGAGTCTCGTTGAAGTGATTGAGACGAGCACGCCATGCAAACGCATTTCATCTCTCGGGCGTATATTTGAGCTAATTCGTCAGCTCCATACATAATAGAGATCTCAGGAAAAAGAACTTTCTGACGTGCTTCCCACCAGAAATCTACAGACCCTTTTTAACTGAAACGATATACATAGGAGACACTTTCGATCAGAGCACTCCCAAAACTTGAGAACTCACTTTACCGAGCGAACCCATCTTCAACATCAGCTGGGCTACCTACTCCATTAAAAGATGGAGGATTCTGACTTAGAAAAAGCTATGCAATTCTACGATTGGTCTAAATGGAAGAACGTACAGGTGAATCATGAGAAGAATTTGTACTTTCTTGTTCTTCCTCTTTAGAATGAGAATTTCTTTTTCTGGAAGGCATACTGCATTACAACAAATACCAAAATGCAGCATGTTTCATTTATCAAAATAGGAAAAAGTTCTCAATCAACAAATAGGCTTATATCTCAAAGTTCTTCACAATTGTTTATCACAAGGTTATGATATGAAATATCACCACTGGATAGCAAAATGTTCATATATATCAAGGGAAGAAAAATTGCCTCTTCGAGGACTTTTTACAAAAGTAGGAAAACTTTGCAACTGGGTTTTCGTGCATATAGATAATTTGGCATCTCGATAAAACATATCTCGACACGGCTTTTAAGCACGCTATCGCATCATAAAATATCTATGACATCACTAAGCTATATATATATATATATGTCCA
Organism: Salvia rosmarinus; assembly: GCA_036937905.1. Lineage (NCBI taxonomy): Eukaryota > Viridiplantae > Streptophyta > Magnoliopsida > Lamiales > Lamiaceae > Salvia > Salvia rosmarinus. The sequence goes on from CM072818.1 coordinate 35,557,077, forward strand.
TGATAGGTTGTCATTGTCATCATTCTTTTCTTCCATCTCTATTACTCTGTCTTCACTGTTATCAACGGTTTCATAGGAATCTAACGCTCCATATCTTCTCAATCTTACGAGATAACGGATCATTAGCACGCTCGAAATGAGTACAAGGACTATTCCAGATAAAGGGTGTTAGGATCAGCCACAAAAGACATTGGACTGATATCTAGAATGGAAGCTGGACTGTGACAACAATTAGTAAAACTTGGTTTCATACATGAAAGATTTTGGAACATATGAAGTCTTGATGAATTAGCTTGAGTCTCTTCTCAAATCTCAAATGAGAAGTTTCAAAAAAAAAACATGAGAAAATAGGACAAACTGAATCGGTATAAAAATCTCAAGAGATGCAACAAGGCTGACCATACCAATTTAGGTCAATAGAAACATTTCAGACGGAGATAAAATAATCAAACTCGTGCATAGATAGTCGAGTATTTGACAAAGAAAACTCTATCTCTGTAGTATTGGTACTAGCATTAAACTCGTGGTAGTAGAATCAACATCAATGGGTTCAAAGTTCTTTTTGTCATTAGGTATAAAAGAAAAGTTAAAGCTGATGAATAACTAAGATGAATTCGGTCATAAAGGAAAAAGAGCCAAAAGGGAATTCAAGTGTACATAATAATAAGAACTGGTGATAGTTAGGAGTCTCGAAAAATAATTAGCAAAAAACGAGAGCTACGTGCCAATGGATGGTCTGGGGTATTTATAGTTGATGGGTCGAAACCCTAATTCTCATCAGGTCGTGGTGCCTAGCGGCCGGACTAGCGATCGCTAAGGTGGTTGCTAGTCTCACATAAAGTTCTAGAGTAAGCTCATGACCGGCTAGGATCGCAGAGTGGTCGCTAATTTCGGTCCTTTTTATCTTTGGTTACTTCATTGCTTGTGCATCTATTATCACCGAAAGCTACCTCAAGCAATAAAATAAACTAGAGTATTTCAACCGTCCCATTGCATCGCACTCATACGCCTTTCTCACAAGCGATGGAATTGAGCGAGAAATTCGCTCAAGGTAAACCGCTCATCCGGTCTATATGGATAAAAACGTTCTCGATCTTTTGCCGATGGCGATAAACTAAACGACGATAAACGTAATAATGCTAACGAGATGACGATAAACGAGATGACAACCAAAAAGTCGCATTTTCCCACTGTTCGGACTGCTCGCCATCCTAGATAAAGAATGTCGAACGCTGCGTAAAACATATTCATGTTGTTCTACAATCTTTCTCGTGATTTCTTTTCAACTTTATCATATAAAGCAATAGCTCATTTTAAGCATACATTCATATATAGCAATTCATTCAATAAAGCTTGTACTCAATCATCATCTATGATAATCATAATCATAAGCATAAGCATAATCATAAGCTCCACCGTGAGCTAGAGATGATGGAATCGAAATGTCGAGCTTCTTAAGAACAACCGACTCTTTAACTCATATTCTCAAATCGTAATCAACAAATGATTCTATAAACTCGGATTCTCATGATAGAGTCCAACAATTGACTCCATAAACTTAAATTCTCAAACAGAGTCAGTTCAAAAGAATTTACATACTCAAGGTGCACAAACTGCACAAGGATTCGCAAGGTTTACAAGTTCAGAATTCAAACTGTTTTCAGCTGTGCAAAAGTTCACAAGGATTCACAAGCTCAGAATTTCAAAATTGTGCACAAACTATTCAAAATTCACAAGGATTTACAGTTCATGAATCAAGACTATGCACAGACTGTACAAATTTACAAAGGCTCACATGTTAAGAATTCAAAACCGCTCGATATTATTCTCGTCACAACCGACTACTTAACAAAGTAATTAGTTAAGAAATTAGGCCGTGACGTGGGTTAAGAAACAAATGATAAATGAGACCTCAACTTTCATCATGAAGTAATCAAACATTTATGGTTCAAAGAAGAGAATGGAATTTGATAAAGGTTGATTCTGGGTTTAGTCCTCAAACCATATTGACGAATCGAATGAAGAAGAACAACGGCTGAGGATAAATAATGATTACGGAATAACCAATATCAAGAATGTACATTTTCAAGCATGCTTCGATAACATTGAGAATTTACTGACGTTTCAAAGCATGGTTTAACAATGTTTCCAAGACAATACATATATCATCTTGGGTCTAACAAAACAATTCTGAACTTTCAAGTAAATCCTTGTTCACAAAGGCATTTCAATGAATCCATGTTCTCAAAATTAAGTCGACATTATAACAACAATGCCGAGATTATACCAACAAAATCAAGGATATCATCAAGGTTATAATCAACTCAACGTAGCAACATTCCAAAGAAAATGAAGGCCAAAGTTCGGCAACGAGAATGGTGGCTGAGAATTATGTGTGATGACATAAAACTTAGGGCAACAAAACATGATAACTTCAAATGAATCATATGAACAATTGAGCATTTTCATCGTGAATCAAAACAACTAGAGAAGCTCATTTGCACAGCATTTGATTCCAACATCCTCTCGAGCTCAACCTGCACGTTTAAAAATACATGCAGGGCATGAGTACAATAATGCACTCAGTGGGTATACGCCAAAAACATAAAAACATTGCCCTTGGGGCTATATGATCGACTTTCCATACATTTGCAACACATGTGAGTTTTAGTGAAATAAACCGTGCATGCTTCATCATAATAAACACTTACTTTCTTTCATTTCATAGATCATAAAATATGCATACGCATGTTCTCATGTCGACCGATAACTTTTCATTCCCATATCTACGGACTTTCTTTCAGGTTGAGCCGAGGAGTAGGCCTCATCCTCAAACACACCTCGACCAAGGTCCATACCCGACGCCGGTACATTCTTTCTTTCATTCATTCATTCTTTTTTCTTTCTTTCTTCCGTGGATAGTAGTGCATTATGCATGTCATGCTCAAAAACAAAAAGTCATTCAACTTGAAACTTTGCAAATAAATGCATATCATCTCTTTGAAAATATATAAAATACGAGCATATCATTATAGAAAATACTTATACCACCGCGACGATACCTCGACGATCGTATTTTTTGTCTTTCATATCTTTCTTCTTCTCACTTGGTCCATCAATCCACATAAAGCGGCATATAAGCCTATCAAGAATAAACAAGAAATAACTCTTTACTAAGTTGTCGATACGACTATATCTTCTCGATTTCAAGAAACTATGGTCTATAAACACTTGGGTCATTGCATCCTCTAACATCTTAAACATATAACAAGATATCACGAAGCCTCATGTGCCTAAACGAGCATGGAAAACTCAACAACAAGCTTAGAACATCCAACTTTAGCCAAAAACTTAACGACCCCCCTTAAGGCATAGCTTATGTCCGACGTAAAATTATGCAAGACGCCGCTCATCTTAGACGAACCTCTATACATGCTCAACTATCATCGATATCACTAATCAACCATTAAAACCAAAGATCAAAGTTTTAGCATTGAAAACCCAAACTCAAGGCCAAACTAAAATTTTTTAATTTTCGAATACGTCGGCCAAAAAATCTAAATAAATAATTTTAAGATTTATTCGTATCATAGAATCCAAATATGAACTCAAAATGATCAAATAAAATAAAAAATCCAACATTATAGAAGCTAGGGTTTTCGGCCAACATAGGAGTTTTTGCATATGTTCGATTTCAAACGTGTTTCTTGCTCAAAACATGTTTATATCTATCCAATAACACATATATGAAGGCAATTTCAACATATCAACATCATATATTCAAGATCAAGGTCCTCAAGATTTTCGAAAATCATCAAAATTTCAAAGAATAAACATATGCTCAATATTTCAACGTTAAACAACTCGTCGGTGATTAATCTAACATAATATCAAGAAATAATCAAACAACAACATATCCTTCATAATTCATCAAAAGGACCGAAATTATAACATGCTTCAAAGTTCATATATTTCAATTTTTCAAACCGTAGATATGTTCTAAAGATAGAATTATATCTCGATTAGAAGACGGATTGAAATTTCAACGGTTGGATCTTGAATTATTTGGCTTGGAAATTTTGAAAATTTATGTGTGTGCAAGTGTGTGTTTTGGACGAAAAAGAGAAAGAAAATGGAGATGAATAGTGATCTCCAAGCATTTATGTGTATTTAATAACAAAATTCTATTTATTTTTCATTTTCTTTAAAACATGATGAATAATAATGTTTCTAGAAAAGGTAGATTTTTCTAGAAATACATGTTTTTCGAGGAATAATACTGATGTTATAAATACATGCTATTAATCCATATCGTTCCGATTTCAAAACTCAATTTTTGATAAAATCATCTCTACTTGAAATTCTCTTTTAAAACTCAAATAACATATTATAAACATCAAAATTTGATTATAAAAATATTTTTGGCTTCAAATACCATTTTGGACATTCAGCCGACGATTAGGGTCCATACGACAAACGTATGTAACAAAGAACAAAACTTTGAAATCAAGACTTTAGGTTCAAAACTTCTATAAATACATATTTATCATTTCAAAACTCTTGAATCTAAGTCTTCTTATTCTTAACAAGACCTAAGAATCTTATCTTAGGTTCTATCTCAGATTGTATCTCGAATCTATCTCAGATTCTATCTTCTCGGCTCGAAGCTTAACATAAAAGCTTCTAGCTTAAACAACTCATTCTTAAGGATACAATGCCCTTCTCATAAGCTCTTAATCAGGAGCTAATCTCTGCTATAGAAATACGGGATATTACAATAATATAAGATAATGAGACCTTTGTCTCAAGACATACGAGGATTCTCAACGAGAAGAATTCAGACGACAAATAGAAAGATTTAAATGGTTGTCCCTCCAACGACACTATTCTTATTCATATTTTATATATTATGCAGAATCCAACCTTTGAAGATTACCCAAGCACTGCATAACTGAAATCTCAAATATTCAAGTTCAAAGTTCAAAGTCAATCAAACATCGATTTCAAAGAAGGAGTATTCATGAATCAACAAGACTGAAGAGCTCAAATCTAATTATCAGCTCGAGACTTCAACATTCTCTTCCTTACGTCTAGGATATTCACCATGTATATCTTTAGCCTAGACATCCTGAGATTATCGTCCGTGATACACAAATCCCTAGTTGGAAAACCACTTTACTAACCCCCCCCTCCAAAAAAAAGTTAATAAGTGTTTGGAAAAGTAAGCAACAAAGTGTTAGTTGCTGAAAGTTTGGTTTCTAGACCGTAGCTTAAGTCGATCAAGGCCCTAGTAGTAGTTAGTGGTTCTTAACACCAGCAAGTTTATGAGGAATGCCAACTTTGGTAGGACACTGTAAAGTTACCTTGGTGTCTAGGTGTTCTCTTATACTCGTAAACAAGACTAATCCTAAATTAATGAATTGACTTAGCAACCAGTCCGTAGACAAATGAGTTAATTTCTCCGAACCATGTAAAACTTAACGTGATATTTAATTTCAGCTATGTTCTAAAATTACATGTTACTGAACTACCATCATCAACACACAATAACATAACATTATTTTTGAAACCCTCTATTAGTATCAGTTCGATATTGAAGAGATATAAACTGAAAATTGACTAACCAATATTTAACTAACTGTTTAAAACTGAGTCTCGCCAGAAGGCAAACTCAGAACCACCACATTCTCAGACGCACATTAGTTATCGCCTAATCAATTGCTATCTTAGCGGTCAGTAGGTTTGCTAACTGATATCACTCAGTACAAGACATTCCATTTCGAATCGACCAAGAAGATCGACATCAATACCGGTGCCAGCTACCCAATAAGTTGTCATAACAACCAATCGCCTTGTCTCATGGAAAAGTTTTAAATTTGCATAACTTGTGTATTCTCTCCCATACAACAGTATGTACCCTATGGGACCCATCAATTGGTATCAGAGCAAGTTGTTCACAAGAACAAGTAACTCCTCTAGTGGTCATTATTTCAAAGTAGATAATTAAAGTTCTTTATTTTTCATGTTGCTGTATATTTTGCTGTGATAGAAACTAACTACATCAGGTCTACTTCTCTTCCCACCTTTACGTTAGAGAACTACGAGATCTAGAAGCTCAGACTTAAAAGCTACTCACCGCACAACACTGCCGCATGTGAGAGGTCATCATCAATGGCCTGATCATTATCAGATAGAAGATAATGAAAGTGAGCACACAACCGGGACAAGAACCTACCTACGAGTACAAGCCGAAGGAACGAGCGAACTTCACCTCAAAATAATGCAAGCAAGACGAGCTCGACAACCTCGTAAAAAATATCATCTCCGGAACAGTTCCCAACTCTCACAATAGGAAGCTGATAAAGTGCGAGATAGTTAAGAAGATTAGGGATGTGCTAGAGAGCCTATGTGCATGTTCTGAGGAAATCAAGGAAAATAAGCTTACGACAACTTGTCAGAAGTTTGATAGTTTCAAGCAAAAGAAGAGAGAATCCATTGATGACATGGAATTCAGATTCACCACCATCATCAATGAGATCTCAGCCCTGAGAAATGACAAATACACCCAAAGAGATGTTTATGGACAAGCTCTTCTCAGCATTAAAAGCTGACGAGTACGACATCAAACGTATTGAAGAGTTTGCAAAGGATGAAGCTTCTGAAGAAGATTCACAAGTCAACACGAACAAAGGCACCGTCCTGAGAGCTAACAAGGGCAAGGAAGCCAAGAAGACAACTAAAGACAAAGCTGAGTGCAACAACGACGAGTTATGGACCCAGTGCATTTTGATGGCTGACCGATTCTGGAAAATGGAAGCCCGATTAAAGAGGTACAATAAGTACTGAAAGAAAAGCCACATAAATGACATGAGCTGTAGAGAAAGAACTCACAAGGCTCGGTAAGATGATAAGCCCAACCGACCTGAGTATAAAGACGATGACTGCTTCAACTATGGTAAGAAATTACACTTTAGACATGACTGTCCTGAGCTAAGCCACAAGGAAATAAACACTTTCCGTGACAAGCACGACAAGAAGTTGAGCAAGCATAATGAAATAGTTACTAAGAAGAACGACATTTCAAGCTCAGTAAGCAGCTCTTCTAACAACACCTCCAAAGATCGCTGATGAAAGCGTTGTCTCTCACACACCCCGACTTATCTAAACTCGGATTAACTAACTAACCGGAGTGCGACTACGGAAGGAAAAGGAACCGACTAACTATTTCAAGAGACTCGCAGATATAAAAAGTCATCATATTAACGAAAGACAAGTCATTAGACCTGTGATTGACCAAATGGTCAAAGTTTAATATTAATCAATCACTGTTTCACAAACTGACTAACTTTAAAGACTCGCAGGAATAAACATTTACCAATCCAAAGAAAGAAGAGTCTTTGAGCTTTTGATTAAATAACGGTCAAAAGTCGAAGATTTATAAATCACTATTTAGCATATTGACGCAATAATTTTCGACTCAATATTAAACTTATTTATCAAATGTCTAACCCATTCAGACTCGGATCATGCAATAATTTATAAACTGTAAGTGAGTTGGCAGCAAAAGAGTAGCTGAGTTTATGTATGAAGACATAAACCCGGGGCAAAACATATGACATGACCAAATAGGTCTTCGCTCAGCATTCAGTCTCCGCCGTTATCTCTTACATAACCTGCACATTTAGAAATACATGCAGGGCATGAGTACTTAATGCACTCAGTGGGCAATTGCCAAAAACAACTGAAACATGCTCTTAGAGCTATATAATCGACTTGCCACTACTCAGATTCACTGGGTTTTAAGAAATATCCTATGAATCATGCTTTAAGAAATCACTTACTTCATGATCAATGCACGTGCTAACAATTCTAATCATAACATGTCCGCAGACAATCATCAATAAACACCATATTCACAAGACAAACGTGTCGGAGAAGAGGCTCCTTCTCAAACACCTCGCCAAAGGCCACCTGTACACATACCCTTACTAGCAACTCGCTCAGCATAGGGTCGATATCGCCATTCTCTCGTAGATAGGTAATATGCAATATGCTCAAAACAAACAAGTTAATTAACTTTTGCAAAATAGCATACATGTTCATTATCATAAACTTGTGTAAACACATATTTTAGTTTAGAAAGCCCACCGAAACTGCTTACTCGAGATTTTCTCGCTTTTCCTTTCTTGATCTCTATCTCGCCCACTTGCTCCTTAAAAAGAGATAAGAGGAATAATACGGGTAAGAGGAACAAAGAGTTTCCAACTCTCGAGCCTCTACTAAAACTCTCTCGATACGCTATGGTTAAGCTAGACTGCTAGGTCAATGCATCCAAAACTAAACTATTCAACTTATTAAGAATGTATTTTATAAAAACTCGAATCTTTTCAACTCCATATATATATATATATATATATATATGGGATATCATTACGATATAAGAAAATCTTTAACTTTCAAATCCTTTTCATTTGGAAACTTCGATCAAGTAAGTCTTGATCAAGCTACATAATCTTAAGAATCTATATTTTGAAATCAAATTCCAAATATCAAACAAAAATCACAAAGTCCTTTGAAAAACATAAACTAACGAAATCTAAATTTTTCATATAAGCATAGAAAAATCTCAATAAATCAAAATAAGCTAATTTCATATACTAGATCATACTTTTGAAATCAAACTAATCAAATAAAATCAAAATAAATAGTTCTTGATATTCCATAAGCATTCTAAATTAGGGTTTTTCACAAGAGTTGGATTTAACTTCAATTTCTTTCACCAAACACAAGCATATATACATAATCACATATATACTAACTTATTCTAAACAAATCAAAGCCAAATCATCTTAAAATCAAGCCCATAGTTTTCGGTTATCAAGAGAAAATTGGGGGTTTCAATTTTTGTTTCCGTAATCAACTCTAATCATGCTCAAACACCTTTAATTACATAGATCTAGGCTTCATTCAAGAAATATACAACAAATCTTCAAGGAAAGAATTAGGGTTATTTACTAAAGTTTAGGTTTTTTATGAAAATAACAATTCAATCCATAGATCAAGCATGAATCAACTCTAAAAGGGTAGATCTAAGCAAACATAAACTAAAAATCGAAAAACAAAATTTGTAGAAGAACTAGGCCAAATGGCCGAAACCTTGAGGCTTTGAAAAAGGGATTTTTTCTTTGTTTTCTCAACATAATAACACTTCTAATACGTAGATCTATGAATATGTCAACTAAGAATCAAGAACAAAACCAGAAAGAATATGGCCAAATGGTCAAACATACGGGGTTTGGGGGTGGGTTTTCATCTCGATTTTATCTTCAAAACATGAAATAAGTTAGAGATCTACCTCCTTAAGACGCCGATCCACCGATTCAAGAGGTTTGGAAGTCCGGATCTAAAGCTTCAAGAAGAAATTTTCGGTAGTGTGTGTGTCTCTAAAATTTTGAGAGAAATGGGTGAAAAGTGGAGTCTTGAACAAGCTAAATACATATTTATATCCTAGGTCACTATTTTAGTTTTCTATGGAAAGCTATCCATTTTTCTAGAATTTTCTATGGCTTCCTTCATAAGCTACATGTTCTAGATAATTCTTAGCTTCTTTAGCAAGCTTAAATAAACATTTGGGCACATTTCTACACTTTAATGCTAGGCCCAATTTGTTTAGGACGTTAAGTCTTCAACCGAACATATATATATATATTCGAAAATTATAAGGATATAATCAATCCTTATTAATTTATTAAATCAAGATAACTCAATTTGGAACATAGAAATTACTAGTGAGTTGAAATCTTTATAAATCACTCTTTCAAAACTAAACTTTTGAACAAATCAATAAATAAAATTTTATTGTTAAATCGATCAACTTTAGAATTCTAAAATAAATCTTTAAGTTAAAACTTTATAAAATCTTATCTGAGGATGCATTGTCCCTAGTCACCACGTAAATAATTTCTAATTAATTACGTACTTAGCGCTTAATCAGAGCTATGAAAACTGGGTATTACATTCTCTCCCTTAAAGAAATTTCGTCCGAAATTTAGTACCTCTTTAAATAGCTCGGGGTACTTTTCTTTCATCTTCTTCTAATTCCCAAGTCGCTTCTTCCGACCATGATGTCTCCATAGAATCTTGATTAAAGGAATCGATTTATTCCTTAGTTGTTGATTCTTTCGATCTAGGATACGCTCGCCTCTTCATAGCTTAGGTCGACTCGTGAACTATATCTTTTGGTTGATAACATGGTTCGGGTCATAGACGATTCGTAATCGAGATACGTGAAATACATTATGAACGTTACCAAAATTGGGTGGTAACGCCAACCTGCACGCAACAGGCCCAATCTTCTCTAAAATCTCGTATGGTCCGATAAATCTCGGCTTGAGCTTTCCTTTAATTCCGAACCCGCACTCCTTTTGTTGGTGAAACTTTCAGGAATACTTTATCTCCGATTTCGAATTTTAACTCGCTGTCGGCAGATCCGCGTAAGACTTCGCGATCCCGAGCTTGAAATACTCTTCTTAATTTGGCATTTGATATCAATCATTTCCTCAACCGCTCGTGCGAGAATTCTTTTCTCCAACTTCATCCCAATACAAGGAGATCGACATTTCTTACCGTACAACGCTTCATAAGGTGCCATGTTGATGGTTGCTTGATAGCTATTGTTATAAGCAAACTCGATCTAAAACAATGGTTACGATCATATCTTCTAGAGTTTGAATAGTTCTTTCTACGTCCATCCATCGGTACGTGGATGGAAGGTCAGATCAAATTCACTGGTGCCCATTTCTTTTGGAAACTTGTCCAAAATCGCGAGGTGAACTTGGAATCTCTATCTGAGGTAATCGACACAGGAACTCCGTATAGTCGTATGATCACGTGCACGTAAATTTGATCTAGCTTATCATCCGCACGTCACGTGAATTGGGATAAAATGGGCGCTCTTGGTTAATCGATCGATAATTACCCAAATGATCAGATTTCCACGCTGACTTGGGTAATCTGGTGATGAAATCCATAGCAACATGGTCCCATTTTCACTTAGGAATGTCGAGAGGTTGCAGTTTTCCATGTGGTCTCGGTGTAGCGCCTTGACTTGTTGGCACGCCAAACACTTCTATCTAACCATTTATATCTCTTGTTTCATACCTACCCACACGAAATTTCATTTCAGATCTCTATACATTTTCATGCTTCGGGGTGAGCATTATAAGGCGTGTGTGTGCCTCCTTCGTAATTTCTTCCTTTAATTTCTTATCATTGGGTACACATATCCTGCACCCAAGCATGAGGGCATTATCTCGCTTCATGGTATTCCATTGATCCTTCGGTTCTCATCTTTAGCCTTAACTTTTCTAATTGTTCATCTTGACGCTGAGCTTGAACAATTCGATTTCTAAGGTCGTTCTAGAACAAGGGTTGCGATGATACTTGAGTGGTCTCGGTGGTAACACCACTTCTAATTTCATCTCCTCAAACTCCTTAACTAGCTCTTCGCTCGGTAAGAACAAATGCTAATTGAGTTCGACTCTTTCGCTTAATGCGCCGGCGACTACATTCGCTTTTCCGGACGATACTGATTTACAATCGTAATCTTTAACTAGTTCTTGCCAGCTTCTCTGATGCATATTAAGATCTTTTTGCTCAAAGAAGTATTTCAGGCTCTTGTGGTCAGTGAAGATCTCACATTTTGAGCCATATAAATAATGTCTCCAAATCTTCAACGCATGGACCACGACTGCTAATTCTAGGTCATGGGTAGGGTAATTGAGCTCATGCGGTCTTAGTTGTCATGAAGCATAAGCAATTACCTTACCTTCCCGCATGAGTACACATCCTAGCCCGCTTCAAGCATCAGATAAAGCGATATTCTTTATCTGCCTGTGTATCGCTAATATTGGGGTTGCAGATCACTGTCCTTCAATTCTCGAAAACTTTTCTCGCACTCTATGGTCCATTCGAATTTTACTCCTTCCAAGTAATTGCGCCATTTGTCTAGCAATCTTCGAGAATCCTTCGATGAATCTTCGGTAATAACCGGCTAGACCAAGAAAACTCCAAATTTCATTCGGTGTTGTAGGCGATTTCCATTCACAAGACGACTTGTACTTCGCAGATCCACCTCGATTCCTTCTAATCGAGACAATATGACCAAGGAAAATCACTTCCTGAGCCAAACTCGCACTTGCTGAATTTGGCATACAACTTTTCGGTTCTTAACGATCCAAACGGTTCTCAAACGGGTTTCGTGTTCTTTCTTTGTCTTGAATACACAAGAATGTATTCAATGAAGACCAAAACAAACTTATCTAGTATTCATGGAAAACGCGATTCATCGATCCATGAACATAGTGGAGCATTGGTCGCACCAAAGGGCATTATGGTGAACTCATAATGACCGTGCATCGAGTTCGGAAAGAAGTCTTGGTACATCTTCCGCTTAATCCTTAATCGATGATATCCCGATCTCAAATCAATTTTGAGAAAACTCATGTTCCTTCAACCGATCAAACGGATCATCAATCCCAAGAATGGGTACTTGTTCTTCGTGGTCAACTTATTTAATTCTCGTAGTCGATGCACATTCTCAAAGTGCCATCCTTCTTCTTAACGAACAATCTTGGTGCTCCCCACTGAGATACACTCGGTCGGATAAATCCTAAATCCAATAATTCTTGTAATTGGATCTTCATTCTCGAAGTTCTCTGGCGCCATTCGGTATGGTGCCTTCAAATTGGGTCGACCTGTGTTCTAAGTCGATGGAGAACTCTAATTGTCTCATCCGGTGGTAATCTGGTAAGTATTCGGAAAAACATCCGGGAATTCTCTCACAACCGACATCTTCTACCTTCCTTTCAACTTCATCTTTTCCAGCCAAATACACTATATAAGCGCGTGCTTCTTCTTGTCTTAGTAGCTTCTCCGCTTGTAAGGCTGAAATAATAGGTACTCTTTTATGCCTTTCATCTATCCCGTAAAAAGCAGGTTGGTTCTTTGTCCGGTGGTTGGAATGAGATTCACGACTTTCGCATGCAATTGTTGCAAAATTTCGTTAACCAATCAATTCCTGCATTATGTCCACATCCCTCATTGGCAAAGACGCAAAGATTCGCTCTCAAATTGAGAGGACCTAACTCAAATTCTAAGTTAGGGCACTCATGCGTGATTCTATCGCTCGCCTAATGGCGTAAGGACTCTTATATCGAGGATCGATCGTTTACTTGGAAGCTCAAGAGTATCTACACATGCTGAAGAAATAAAGGAATGCGAAGCTCCAGTATTGAAAAGAATTATGACATGTACATCTCTCAAATTTCCCATACCTGTCAACTGTCCTGCTTTCTTATCTCTTGATTTCTGGTTTAGGGCAAAAGCTCTCTGATGCTGGGTTTGTGATTAAACTTGCTGTACTGGTTGAGCCTGAGGTGGTTGCTATAAGGTCATTAGAAAATGAGCTACCGGACTCTGAGGGAACATCGGAAATGGCAACTGAGGATAAGCTGTCATAGCTTTCATAGATTGAGTCTTGCCGGAAGGATTTGGTCTAGATTCACTTCCTGACGCCTTATCTCTGTTTGGACAGTTGTTAGCATAGTGGCCCACTTGACCACAGTTGTAACAACTGTTACTTCCCCATTTACAAACACCAGAGTGTGCCTGATTGCATTTCTGACATATAGGTCTAACTTGATTTGGGAAAAACCGAGGTTGGCCTTGAAACGATGGTCGAGATTGACCTTGGGAGGATTGTCCATATTTCTGCCACTGCTTCTTATTCGGGAAATTTTTATTCTCCCATCTTCTCTTATTCCCAACCTTCTGATCAGTCAGCAGTAGCTTTGACGGGTTAGGATTTTGGGTGGATGCTGGAGTCGGATCAGACGTAATCTTCTCAGGACGCATTTCCATTTCCATATCAAACGCCCGATTTAAAGTCTCCGCATAAGACATCGGAGGTTGGCTTGCCAATACTACTCTCATTTCTTGGTGTAATCCAGAACGAAATAATTCAGCCATTTTCTCATCGGTGTCAACCTTATAAGGTGCATATCAAGCCAACTTGCAAAACTCTCTGTCGTATTCAGCTACAGTCTTCTTCCATTGCTTAAGGTTAGCGAACTCAATCTCTTTCTGTCTGCGATAACTGCGTGGAATATACTTGGCCAAGAGTTCTTCCTTGAAACGCTCCCACGTGAAAACGTCTAGCTGTTCTGGCGTGAAGGTTCTCTCACGAGACTCCCACCAATAATCTGCAGATCCCTTCAACTGGAAGGAGATACATAGCATACATTCTCGATCAGAGCATTCCAAGAATCAAAAATACGGTCCATAGCCCAAGCCCACTCTTCAGCCTCAGATGGATCCCCAGATCCATTAAAAGTTGGTGGATTTTGACGAAGAAAAAGTTCGGAAATCTTGCGATTAAGACGGGGAGGTGATTGGTTAGGTGAGTTCTGGGGTGTTGGTTGACTCTCTTGAGTCTCTTCTTCAGGTATTGGGTTTCGACGTGTTCTTAGCATACTGAAAGAATTTAAGATTTTGAATATCGGATCAAAGGAAACAATTCTTATCTCATAACAGATTAAAATGGTTGCGGAATTCAAACAATTCAGTTTGTTGATAAGATACTCATCACGAATAAAAGAGTTGCAAAGCTCATGTATTGAAATATTCAATTTATATAATCTGGGAAAATTGCCTCTTTGAGGACTTTATAACAAAAGGGGGAAAATTGCCATAAGTGGGCATGGGCTGTGGTAATACTTTATCTACATAGCATCCCTACGGACTATCCACATACCTACCGCATATATAAACATCGACAAACAGCTACTACAACTACTTATGCATCACTACTATACATCATCATACTAAAAACATCGCACTATCGCATACAAGATCTACTACTAATGACTCACTTTGGAACCAGCTCATCATCTCGGTGATGTCTATCTCACATCGGCTCCATCGGTCACGCTTCTTCATCAAAGTAGCGATCAATCTCATCTTCAATCGTGGTTGCCGTGTCTTGGTGCTGCAAACCGCAGAGGCACCATCTCTTCTTCGTTGTAGTCTAAGACCGCGGTTTAGGAGCTTTGGGGTTGTTTTCATTCAAACTACTTTATACTCGGGATGTAGAATGTAGGGTCAAGAATAAAATGCATTTCACTAATGGGAGATACTCAAGCTTGCACCGCCAATGACTCAATATGTTTAGGTTCATAACGATAAGATATGGAGAGACCTGATGGTCTAGAAGAACTAGTCCCCTCATCAACAGGAGGAGGTGACTCTTGAAATATATGGATCTCACGAAAACATCTAGGAATATCAGGTGAAATCGACTGGGACTCGGGAGCTATAACAATAGTGTCCGGAGGAACTGAGTGTTTCGGGTAAGAACCAGGAATTACTTCAGAAACAGAACTACTGGGGCCACTCTGACAAGTCACTGGATTGTCAAAATAAATCGGACGAGAAGGCGACTAAAAAACAAACGGTTGCTCTAATAAATCCGCATCAATTTCCGGTATCATGGGATCCGGATAGGGAAAAGAAATATTTTCAGCAAAAAGCATATCATCAATCCATGAATCTACTTCAGGGGATGTATACAAATCATCAGGACCCCGATGAATATCTCGAGTCTATCAATAGAGGAGAATCAGCTGGCTCAACAATGTCCGGAACTAGAGGAGTACGATCAATCAACATAGGCTCATCAAATCTCGGAGCGGGATAATGTAAGGTGTCTCAACAATAACCGGTGAGGAGAAGGATCATCCGCTCACATAATGCTCGCAAAGAGCCGATTTAAAGCGAATGAAAATCCTCAAAGGAGGAATGTCACCGGGGTGGACCTTGAAAATCCACGCTCGTGCCCAAACGAGCGCATGAAATCCAAGGAAATCCCCGACTCTTGGGATCTCTAGAAAATCAATATAATCAATGGCACGGTAGAAGCTCATCCTTGCCGGTGTCGGCAAGACGACTCAATTCAAGTATCGCATCGAAATCGTTAACCACATGTCGCTTAACCGTAAACAGCCCAACGAAACTGCTCGAGAAAATCTAAGAATTCCGTGTCTTGCTCGGCCTAAGCTCGTAAAATCATGCAGACGTCCAATCATCGAGGTCTAACTCTAGTACTTTTACGGCGAGACCGCATCCTCGCATCCTAAAATAATCATAACTTAAATATCAGAACAATCACATCGATATGTTCCATTTCCCATCTTGGGATACTAATCAAATTGTATGCATAATCAACTCATATAGCATACAATACTAAGCATGTAAGGATCGCACAAAGCCATAACCAATGCATAAAGGATTCTGAACTCTTTATGTAAAAATCAACTACTTGTACCTGATTGTGTTGGAGATGACGGACTTGAGATGATGAGCTCACATGATTTAAGACAACTGGGTTAGACTCTAGTAAGACTCACAGGACCAGAGCAAACAACTGCTCTGATACCATTCTGTCACACCCCGGCTTATCTAAACTCGGATTAACTAACTAACCGGAGTGCGACGGCGGAAGGAAAAAGGAACTGACTAACTATTTCAAGAGACTCGCAGATATAAACAGTCATCATATTAACGAAAGACGAAGTCATTAGACACATGATTGACCAAATGGTCGAGTTTAATATTAATCAATCTTTGCTTCACAAACCGACTAATTTTAAAGACTATTTGGAATAAACATTTACCAATCCAAAGAAAGACGAGTCTTTGAGCTTGTGATTAAATAACGGTCAAAAGTCGAAGATTTATAAATCACTATTTAGCAGATTGACGCAATAATTTTCGACTCAATATTAAACTTATTTATCAAATGTCTAACCCATTCAGACTCGGCTCATGCAATAATTTATAAACTGTAAGTGAGTTGGCAGCAAAAGAGTAGCTGAGTTTATGTATGAAGACACAAACCCGGGGCAAAAGATATGACATGACCAAATAGGTCTTCGCTCAGCATTCAGTCTCCGCCGCCATCTCTTACATAACCTGCACATTTAGAAATACATGCGGGGCATGAGTACTTGATGCACTCGATGGGCGATTTCCAAAACAATCGAAACATGCTCTTGAGCTATATAATCGACTTGCTACTTCTCGATTCACGTGGTTTTAAGAAATATCCTATGAATCATGCTTTAAGAAATCACTTACTTCATGATCAATGCACGTGCTAACAATTCTAATCGTAACAAGTCTGCAGACAATAATCAATAAACACCATATCACAAGACAAACGTGTCGAGTAAGAGGCCTCCTTCTCAAACACCTCGCCAAAGGCCACCGTGTAAACATACCCTTACTAGCAGCTCGTCTAGCATAGGGCCGATATCGTCATTCTCTCGTAGATAGGTAATATGCAATATGCTCAAAACAGGCAAGTCAATTAACTTTTGCAAAATAGGCATACATGCTCATTATCATAAACTTGAGTAAACACATATTTTAGTTTAGAAAGCCCACCTGGAAATCTGGCTTAATCGAGATTTTCCGCTTTTTCTTTCTTGATCTCTATCTCGCTTCCACTTGCTCCTTAAAAAGAGATAAGAGGAATAAATACGGGAAAGAGGAAAAAAAAGATTCCAACTCTTGAGCCTCTACTAAAACTCTCTCGACACGCTATGGTTAAGCTAGATCGCTAGGTCGATGCATCCAAAACTAAACTATTCAACTTATTAAGAATGTATTTTATAAAAACTCGAATCTTTTCAACTCCATATATATATATATATATATATATATATATATATATATATATATATATATGGGATATCATTACTTATATAAGAAAATCTTTAACTTTCAAATCCTTTTCATTTGGAAACTTGATCAAGTAAGTCTTGATCAAGCTACATAATCTTAAGAATCTATATTTTAAATCAAATTCCAAATATCAAACCAAAATCACAAAGTCCTTTGAAAACGTAAACTAATCTAAATCTAAATTTTTCATATAAGCATAGAAAAATCTCAATAAATCAAAATAAGCTAATTTCATATACTAGATCATACTTTTGAAATCAAACTAATCAAATAAAATCAAAATAAATAGTTCTTGATATTCCATAAGCATTCTAAATTAGGGTTTTTCACAAGAGTTGGATTTAACTCCAATTTCTTTCACCAAACACAAGCATATATACATAATCACATATATACTAACTTATTCTAAACAAATCAAAGCCAAATCATCTTAAAATCAAGCCCATAGTTTTCGGTCATCATGAGAAAATTGGGGGTTTCGATTTTTGTTTCAGAATCAACTCTAATCATGCTCAAACACCTTTAATTACATAGATCTAGGCTTGATTCAAGAAATATACAAAAAATCTTCAATGCAACAATTAGGGTTCTTTACTAAAGTTTAAGTTTTTCGTGAAAATAACAATTCAATCCATAGATCAAGCATGAATCAACTCTAAAAGGGTAGATTTAAGCATACATAAACTAAAAATCGAAAAACAAAATTTGTAGAAGAACTAGGCCAAATGGTCGAAACCTTGAGGCTTTGAAAAAGGGAATTTTCTTTGTTTTCTCAACATAATAACACTTCTAATAGGTAGATCTATGAATATGTCAACTAAGAATCAAGAACAAAACACAGTAAAGAATATGGCCAAATGGCGAAAAATATATGGGGTTTGGGGTGGGTTTTCATCTTGATTTTATCTTCAAAACTTGAAATAAGTTAGAGATCAACCTCCTTAAGACGCCGATCTACCGATTCAAGAGGTTTTGAAGTCCGGATCTTAAGCTTGAAGATGAAATTTTCGGTGGTGTGTGAGTGTGTGTGTCGAAAATTTTGGAGAGAAATGGGTGAAAAGTGGAGTCTTGAACAAGCTAAATACATATTTATATCCTAGGTCACTATTTTAGTCTTCTAGGGAAAGCTAACCATTTTTCTAGAATTTTCTATATCTTCCTTCATAAGCTACATGTTCTAGATAATTCTTAGCTTCTTTAGCAAGCTTAAATAAACATTTGGGCTCATTTCTACACTTTAATGCTAGTCCCAATTTGTTTAGGACGTTAAGTCTTCAACCGAACATATATATATATATATATTCGAAAAATTATAAGGATATAATCCATCCTTATTAATTTATTAAATCAAGATAACTCAATTTGGAACATAGAAATTACTAGTGAGTTGAAATCTTTATAAATCACTCTTTCAAAACTAAACTTTTGAACAAATCAATAAATAAAAATTTTATTGTTAAATCGATCAACTTTAGAATTCCAAAATAAATCTTTAAGTTAAAACTTTATAAAATCTTATCTGAGGATGCATTGTCCCTAGTCACTCACGTAATTAATTTCTAATTAATTACGTACTTAGAGCTTAATCAGAGCTATGAAAATCTGGGGTATTACATTCTCTCCCCCTTAAAGAAATTTCGTCCCGAAATTTAGTACCTCAGTAAATAGCTCTGGTACTTTTCTTTCATCTTCTCTTCTAATTCCCAAGTCAACCTTCTCGAACCATGATGTCTCCATAGAATCTTGATTAAAGGAATCGATTTATTCCTTAGTTGTTGATTCTTTCGATCTAGATCGCTCGCCTCTTCATAGCTTAGGTCGACTCGTGAACTATAGCTTCTTGGTTGATAACATGGTTCGGGTCATAGACGTACTTCCGTAACTGAGATACGTGAAATACATTATGAACGTTACCAAAATTGGGTGGTAACGCCAACCTGTACGCAACAAGCCCAATCTTCTCTAAAATCTCGTATGGTCCGATGAATCTCGGCTTGAGCTTTCCTTTAATTCCGAACCTGTGCACTCCTTTTGTTGGTGAAACTTTCAGGAATACTTTATCTCCGATTTCGAATTTTAACTCAGTTCGTCGCGTATCCGCGTAAGACTTCTGGCGATCCTGAGCTTCTTGAATTCTCTTCTTAATTTGGCGTATGATATCAATCATTTCCTCAATCGCTTCTGTTCGAGAATTCTTTTCTCCAACTTCATCCCAATCTGAGGAGATCGACATTTCTTGCCGTCTAATGCTCGTAAGGTGCCATGTTGATGGTTGCTTGATAGCTATTGTTATAAGCAAACTCGATCTAAAACAATGGTTCTGATCATATCTTCTAGAATCTGAATAGTTCTTTCTGTCTGTCCATCGGTCTATGGATGGAAGGCATCTTGAAATTCATTGGGTGCCCGTTTCTTTGGAAACTTGTCCAAAATCGTGAGGTGAACTTGGAATCTCTAAGCGAGGTAATCAACACAGAACTCCGTGCGTCGCACGATCTCGTGCACGTAAATCTGAGCTAGCTTATCGAACCAGACGTCACGGAATTGGGATAAAATGGGCGCTCTTAGTTAATCGATCGATAATTACCCAAATGACTGTATTTCCACGCTTGGACTTGGCTAATCTGGTGATGAAATCCATAGCAACATGGTCCCATTACCACTCAGGAATGTCGAGAGGTTGCAGTTTTCCATGTGGTCTCTGGTGTAGTGCCTTGACTTGTTGGCATGCCAAACACTTCTCGACGAACGACGATATCTCTTGTTTCATACCTACCCACACGAAATTTCGTTTCAGATCTCTATACATTTTCGTGCTTCCAGGGTGAGCGGTATAAGGCTTGTTGTGTGTCTCCTTAAGAATTTCTTCCTTTAATTTCTTATCATTGGGTACACATATCCTGTACCCAAGCATGAGGGCATTATCTCTTGCTTCATGGTATTCCGTTGATCCATCGGTTCTCATCTTTAGCCTTAATTTTTCTAATTGTTCATCTTGACGTTGAGCTTGAACAATTCGATTTCTCAGGTCAGGTTCTAGAACAAGGGTTGCGATGATACTTTGAGTGGTCTCAGGTGGTAACACCACTTCTAATTTCATCTCCTCAAACTCCTTAACTAGCTCTTCGTTCTGGGTAAGAACAAATGCTAATTGAGTTCGACTCTTTCTGCTTAATGCGTCGGCGACTACATTCGCTTTTCCTGGATGATACTTGATTTCTCAATCGTAATCTTTAACTAGTTCTAGCCAGCTTCTCTGACGCATATTAAGATCTTTTTGCTCAAAGAAGTATTTCAGGCTCTTGTGGTCAGTGAAGATCTCACATTTTGAGCCATATAAATAATGTCTCCAAATCTTCAACGCATGGACCACGGCTGCTAATTCTAGGTCATGGGTAGGGTAATTGAGCTCATGCGGTCTTAGTTGTCTTGAAGCATAAGCAATTACCTTACCTTCCTGCATGAGTACACATCCTAGCCCGCTTCTTGAAGCATCTGTATAAAGTGAATATTCTTTATCGGGCTCAGTATCGCTAATATTGAAATTTGATCGACTGTCCTTCAATTCTCGAAAACTTTTCTCGCACTCTATGGTCCATTGGAAATTTACTCCCTTCCGAAGTAATTGCGTCATTGGTCTAGCAATCTTCGAGAATCCTTCGATGAATCTTCGGTAATAACCGGCTAGACCAAGAAAACTCCGAATTTCATTCGGTGTTGTAGGCGATTTCCATTCGCGCACAGCTTGTACTTTCGCAGGATCCACCTTGATTCCTTCTATTGAGACAATATGACCAAGGAAATTCACTTCCCGGAGCCAAAACTCGCACTTGCTGAATTTGGCATACAACTTTTCAGTTCTTAACGTATCCAAAACGGTTCTCAAATGGGTTTCGTGTTCTTTCTTTGTCTTCGAATACACAAGAATGTCGTCAATGAAGACCAAAACAAACTTATCTAGGTATTCATGGAAAACGCGATTCATCAGATCCATGAACACAGCTGGAGCATTGGTCAGACCAAAAGGCATTACGGTAAACTCATAATGACTGTACCGAGTTCGGAAAGCAGTCTTTGGTACATCTTCCTGCTTAATCCTTTACTGATGATATCCTGATCTCAAATCAATTTTTTGAGAAAACTCCTGTTCCCTTCAAATGATCAAACAGATCATCAATCCTCGGCAATGGTTACTTATTCTTCAGGGTCAACTTATTTAATTCTCTGTAGTCGATGCACATTCTCAAAGTGCCATCCTTCTTCTTAACGAACAATACCGGTGCTCCCCACGGAGATACACTCGGTCGGATAAATCCTAAATCCAATAATTCTTGTAATTGGATCTTCAATTCCTGAAGTTCTCTTGGCGCCATTCGGTATGGTGCCTTCGAAATTGGGGCTGACCCAGGTTCTAAGTCGATGGAGAACTCTAATTGTCTATCCGGTGGTAATCCAGGTAAGGATTCCGGAAAAACATCTGGAAATTCTCTCACAATTGGGACATCTTCTACCTTCCTTTCAACTTCATCTTTTCCAGCCAAATACACTATATAAGCACGTGCTTCTTCTTGTCTTAGTAGCTTCTCCGCTTTTAAGGCTGAAATAATAGGTACTCTTTTATGCCTTTCATCTATCCCGTAAAAAGAGGTTGGTTCTTTGTCTGGTGGTTGGAATGAGATCTCACGACTTTCGCAACGAATTGTTGCAAATTTTTGGGTTAACCAATCCATTCCCAGAATTATGTCCACATCCCTCATTGGCAAAAGACGCAAAGATTCTGCTCTCAACTTGAGAGGACCTAACTCAAATTCTAAGTTAGGGCACTCATGCGTGATTCTATCGTTTCTGCCTAATGGCGTAAGGACTCTTATATCAGGATCAGATCGTTTTACTGGAAGCTCAAGAGTATCTACACATGCTGAAGAAATAAAGGAATGCGAAGCTCCAGTATTGAAAAGAATTTTGACAGGTACATCTCTCAAATTTCCCATACCTGTCAACTATCCTGCTTTCTTATCGCTTGATTTCTGGTTTAGGGCAAAAGCTCTACGATCTTTGGGTTTGTGATTGAACTTCTTTGTCTTGGTTGAGCCGAGGTGGTTCTTTGTAGGGTGGCTGGAAAATGAGCTACCGGAATCGAGGAACATCGAAATGGCAACTGAGGATAAGCTGTCATAGCTTTCATAGATTGAGTCTTCGGGAAGGATTTGGTCTAGATCCACTTCTGACGCCTTATCTCTGTTTGGACGAGTTGTTAGCATAGTGTCCCACTTGACCACGATCGTAATAAGCATTACTTCCCATTTACAAACACCGAGTGTGCACGATTGCATTTCGACATATAGGTCTAACTTGATTTGGGAAAAACCGAGGTTGGCTTGAAGCGATGGTCGAGGTTGACCTTCGGAGGATTGTCCCGATTTACGCCAACGCTTCTTATTGGAAATTTTATTCTCCCATCTTTCTTATTCCCAACCTTCCGATCGGTCGCCATAGCTTTGTGGGTTAGGATTTTGGGTGGATCTTTGAGTCGGATCGGGCGTAATCTTCTCGGGGCGTATTTCCATTTCCATATCAGCGCCCGATTCAAAGTCTCCGCATAAGACATCGGAGGTTGGCTTGCCAATACTACTCTCATTTCTTGGTGTAATCCAGAACGAAATGATTCAACCATTTTCTCATCGGTGTCGACCTTATAAGGTGCATATCAAGCCAACTTGCAGAACTCTCTGTCGTATTCAGCTACAGTCTTCTTCCCTTGCTTAAGGTTAGCGAACTTAATCTCTTTACATCTGCGATAGCTGCGTGGAATATACTTGGCGAGTTCTTCCTTGAAAGCGCCCCACGTGAAAGCGTCTAGCTATTACGGCGTGAAGGTTCTCGACGAGACTCCCACCAATAATCTCTGAGATCCTTCATTGGAAGGAGATACATAGCATTAATTCTCGATTAGAGCATTCGAGAATCGAGAAAATATGGTCCATAGCCTAACCCACTCTTGACCTCGGATGGATCCCGGATCCATTAAAAGTTAGTTGATTTTGACGAAGAAAAAGTTCAAAATCTTGCGATTAAGGCGGGGAGGTGATTGGTTAGGTGAGTTCTAGGGAGTTGGTTGACTCTCTTGAGTCTCTTCTTCAGGTATTGGGCTTCGACGTCTTCTTGGCATACTGAAAGAATTTAAGATTTTCAATATCGGATCAAAGGAAACAATTCTTATCACATAACAGATTAAAATGGTTGCGGAATTCAAATAATTCAGTTTGTTGATAAGATACTCATCACGAATAAAAGAGTTGCAAAGCTCATGTACTGAAATATTCAATTTATATAATCTGGGAAAATTGCCTCTTTGAGGACTTTTTAACAAAAGGGGGAAAATATCCATAAGTGGGTATGGGCTATGGTAATACTTTATCTACATATCATCCCTACGGACTATCCACATACCTACCGCATATATAAACATCGACAAACAGCTACTACAACTACTTATGCATCACTACTATACATCATCATACTAAAAACATCGTACTATCGCATACAAGATCTACTACTAATGACTACTGCTGGAACCAGGCTCATCATCTCTGGTGAAGTCTATCTCTACATCGACTCCATTGGTCGTTGCTTCTTCATCAATGTAGCGATCAATCTCATCTTCCCAATCAGGGCTACCGTGTCTTGGTGTCTTGCAAGCTGAGGCTCCATCTCTCTTCTTGTAGTGATGCAGCTTTGGCGGTTTAGGAGCTTTGGGGTTGTTGTCATGCGAAACTACTTTATACTCAGGATGTAGAATATAGGGGTCAGTAACAAAAGACATTTCACTGACTGGGAGATACTCAAGCTTGCACTTGCCAACGGACTAAATATGTTCAGGTTCATACCGATAAGATATGGAGAGACCTGATGGTCTAGAAGAACTAGTCCCCTCATCATCAGGAGGAGGTGACTCTTGAAATATATGGATCTCACGAAAACATCTAGGAATATCAGCTGAAATCGACTGGGACTCGGGAGCTATAACAATAGTGTCCGGAGGAACTGAGTGAATTGGGTAAGAACCAGGAATTACTTCAGAAAGCGAACCTCAGGGCCACTCACGAGAAGTCATTTGGATTGTCAAAATAAATCGGACGAGAAGGCGACTCAAAAACAAACGGTTGCTCTAATAAATCCGCATCAATTTCCGATATCATGGGATCCGGATAGGGAAAAGAAATATTTTCAGCAAAAAGCATATCATCAATCCATGAATCTACTGCAGGGATGTATACAAATCATCGGGACCCGATGAATATACGAGTCTATCAATAGAGGAGAATCGGTGGCTCGACAATGTCGAGAACTAGAGAGTACGATCAATCAACATAGGCTCATCAAATCTCGGGCGGGATAATGAAGGTGACTCAACAATAACCGGTGAGGAGAAGGATCATCCGCCACATAATGCTGCGAAAGAGCCGGCGATGAAGAGAATGAAAATCCTCAAAGGAGGAATGTCACCAGGGGTGGACCTTGAAAATCCGTTACGTGCCCAAACGAGCGCATGGAATCAAGGAAATCCCCGACTCTTGAGGATCTCTAGAAAAATCAATATAATCGAGGCACTGGTAGAAGCCCATCCTTGCCGGTGCAGCTTGGCAAGACTCGACTCAATTGAAGTATCGCGTCGAAATCGTTAACCCCATGTCGCCTAACGAAACCGGTTCAACGAAACTGCTCGAGAAAATCGAGAATTCCGTGTCTTTGCTCAGTCCTAAGTTCGTAAAATCCGTGCATCGTCCAATCATCGAGGTCTAACTCTAGTACTTTTACGGCGAGACCGTATCCTCGGCATCTAAAATAATCATAACTTAAATATCGGGACAATCACATCGATATGTCCCATTTCCCATCTTGGGATACTAATCAAATTGTATGCATAATCAACTCATATAGCATACAATACTAAGCATGTAAGGATCGCACAAAGCCATAAGCAATGCGTAAAGGATTACGAACTCTTTATGTAAAATCAACTACTTGTACCGATTGTGTTGGAGATAGCGGACTTGAGATCTTTGAGCTCACATGATTTAAGACAATGGGTTAGACTCTAGTAAGACTCACGGGACCGGGCGAACAAGTGCTCGATACCATTCTGTCACACCCGGCTTATCTAAACTCGGATTAACTAACTAGCCGGGTGCGGCGGTGGAAGGAAAAAGGCCGACAAACTATTTCAAGAGACTCGCGAGATATAAGCGGTCATCATATTAACGAAGGCGAGTCATTAGACTTGTGATTGACCAAATGGTCAAAGTTTAATATTAATCAATCACTGTTTCACAAACCGACTAATTTTAAAGACTCGAGGAATAAACATTTACCAATCGAAGAAAGGCGAGTCTTTGAGCTTGTGATTAAATAACGGTCAAAAGTCGAAGATTTATAAATCACTATTTAGCATTAGCGCAATAATTTTCGACTCGATATTAAACTTATTTATCAAATGTCTAACCCATTCGGACTCGGCTCATGCGATAATTTATAAAGCGTAAGTGAGTTGGCACAAAGAGTAGGCGAGTTTATGTATGAAGACATAAACCGGGGCAAAACATATGACATGACCAAATAGGTCTTAGCTCGACATTCGGATCTCATGCCATCTCTTACATAACACTGCATTTAGAAATACATGCGAGGCATGAGTACTTGATGCACTCGGTGGGCGATTGCTAAAAACAAGCTGAAACATGCTCTTAGAGCTATATAATCGACGCCACTTCTCGATTCACGGGGTTGTAAGAAATATCCTATGAATCATGCTTTAAGAAATCACTTACTTCATGATCAATGCACGTGCTAACAATTCTAATCATAACATGTCTGCAGACAATCATCAATAAACACCATATCTACGCATGACGTGTTGAGAAGTAGGACTCGTTCTCAAACACCTTGGCGAAGGCCACTGTGTACACATACCCTTACTAGCGACTCGTCTAGCATAGGGCCGATATCGTTATTCTCTCGTAGATGGGTCATATGCAATATGCTCAAAACAGCAAGTCGATTAGCTTTTTGCAAAATAGGCGTACATATATATATATATGGGATATCACTTTGAGTAATTGTTGCGGTGGGTAAAATCTTTTCTAAAGATGTGAAATGATATGCTTTTGCATACAAAATGATATGATATGCATTTTATGAAAAGTTGGTGACTTGCCAAGTTTTTGAGCATGATGCATGATGCGTGTTTCCTATCTACGAGATGGGCGATATCGACCCTATCTTCAGACGAGCTGCCGATAAGGGTTTGTGTACAGCAGTGATCGTGAGCTAAATGGCGATCACGGTGTTTGAGAAGGAGGCCTACTTCTCAACACTGAGATCGAGATATGGTTAAAAATGAGATAATGTGCGGGGCGATGTTAAATGTTGCATCATGAATATATGAGCATGAAAGCAAGTAAGTTTATTTGTAAGCATGCGGGTTATTTAGCGAAAACTCACGTGTGTTGCAAATGTTATGGCAAGTCAATCTTATAGCTCTAAGAGCAATGTTTAAATATTTTCGGCATATACCCACCGAGTGCATCTATCTCACGCCTGCATATATTTCTAAATGTGCGGATAAACTCGAGAGGATCTTTGGAATCGAATGTTGTGTGAGGAGCTTCTCAGATGTTTCGTTTGATGATGGTATTTTAATCTGTTGTCATGTCTTGATTGCCCGAGTCTTATGTCATCATACATGATTCTCACCACACTTCTTGTTGCCAAACTTTGGCCTTTACTTGTTCTCTTTTGATATGTGCCCAAATAGCAGTTTCATTTTGTTGTTGAGATCTCGACATTTCTCTTATGATGTCGATTTGCTTCTATGAACAAGGATTTCTTTAGAATGTCTAGAATCGTTTTATTGGATCCAATATTGCATAAAATGTTTCAAAGTTATCGATGAGTCATTCTTTCGACCCTAGTTAACCAAAGATCTTATTTTGGTGAAAGCATGTTTGAGTTCTTACATTCATTGTGAAATTAGTTTAACTTGTAACATCAGATTAATGTCGTATTGATATTGATTATCTTATTACGATTATTAGTCCTCGGTAGTTGTTTGTCTTTGTTCGATTACTCTTTGGGGCTTGAGAACCTAGAATCATTCTTTGTCGGATCTACCTCTTTCGACTAAACAATTGCTTCATTCATGATGAAAGTTGAGGTCAAACATTGTTTGACATGTATATTCCGTCGGAATTGTCATTTTAAATTGTCGAAGTTCTCTCTTAATCCACGTAACACCTAATTGCTTGATTAAGCAAGTCGGGTGTTACAAAACAAACTTATCTAGGTATTCATGGAAAACACGATTCATCGGATCCATGAGATCGGTGGAGCATTGGTCGGACCAAAGGGCATTACGGTGAACTCATAATGGCCGTGGGAGTTCGAAAGCGGTCTTTGGTACATCTTCACTGCTTAATCCTTAGCGATGATATCGGATCTCAAATCAATTTTGAGAAAACTCTGTTCCTTCAAGCGATCAAGCGGATCATCAATCCTCGACAATGGGTACTTATTCTTGTGGTCGACTTATTTAATTCTCTGTAGTCGATGCACGTTCTCAAAGTGTCATCCTTCTTAACGAACAATACGGTGCTCCCCGGAGATACACTCGATCGGATAAATCCTAAATCAATAATTCTTGTAATTGGATCTTGATTCTGAAGTTCTCTTGGCGCCATTCGGTATGGTGCCTTGAAAGTGGGGTGACCCGGGTTCTAAGTCGATGGAGAACTCTAATTGTCTATCGGTGGTAATCCGGTAAGGATTACGGAAAAACATCACAGAATTCTCTCACTGGCGGGACATCTTCTACCTTCCTTTCAACTTCATCTTTTCGACCAAATACACTATATAAGCGCGTCTTCTTCTTGTCTTAGTAACTTCTCCGCTTGTAAAGGTGAAATAATAGGTACTCTTTTATGCCTTTCATCTATCCAGTAAAAGCAGGTTGGTTCTTTGTCGGTGGTTGGAATGAGATCTCACGACTTCCATGACAATTGTTGCAAAATTTTGGGTTAACCAATCCATTCCCGAATTATGTCCACATCCCTCATTGCAAAAACGCAAAGATTACGCTCTCAACTTGAGGACCTAACTCAAATTTTAAGTTAGGGCACTCATGCGTGATTCTATCGACTTACGCCTAATGGCGTAAGGACTCTTATATCGGGATCGGATCATTTCTTGGAGCTCAAGTGTATCTACACATCTTGAAGAAATAAAGGAATCTGACTCAAGTATTGAAAAAATTATAGCGGTACATCTCTCAAATTTCCCATACACATCAATTGTCACCTTTCTTATCGCTTGATTTACGGTTTAGGGCAAAAGCTCTCGATCTTTGGGTTTGTGATTGAACTTCTTTGTCTTGGTTGAGCACGAGGTGGTATTTGTGGGTCATTGGAAAATGAGCTACCGGAATCTGAGGGAACATCGGAAATGGCAACTGAGGATAAGTTGTCATAGCTTTCATAGATTGAGTCTTGCGGGAAGGATTTGGTCTAGATCCACTTCCTGACGCCTTATCTCTGTTTGGACAGTTGTTAGCATAGTGGCCCACTTGACCACAGTTGTAACAACTTTACTTCCCCATTTACAAACACCAGAGTGTGCCTGATTGCATTTCTAACATATAGGTCTAACTAGATTTGGGAAAACCGGGTGAGGCCTTGAAGCGATGGTCGAGATTGACCTTGGGAGGATTGTCCCAATTTACGCCCTTGCTTCTTATTAGGAAATTTTATTCTCCCATCTTCTCTTATTCCCAACCTTCGATCGGTCGTGATAGCTTTGTGGGTTAGGATTTTGGGTGGATCTTTGAGTCGGATCGGGCGTAATCTTCTCGGGATGTATTTCCATTTCCATATCAAGCACCCGATTGAAAGTCTCCGCATAAGACATCGGAGGTTGGCTTGCCAATACTACTCTCATTTCTTGGTGTAATCGAGCGAAATAATTCACCATTTTCTCATCGGTATCGACCTTATAAGGAGCATATCAAGCCAACTTGCGAGAACTCTGCGTCGTATTCATTCTGATCTTCTTCCCTTGCTTACGGTTAGCGAACTCAATCTCTTTACATGCTGCGATAGCTGCGTGGAATATATTTGGCCAAGAGTTCTTCCTTGAAAGCGCTCCCACGTGATAACGTCTAGGCATTACGGCGTGAAGGTTCTCGGCGAG
Organism: Salvia rosmarinus; assembly: GCA_036937905.1. Lineage (NCBI taxonomy): Eukaryota > Viridiplantae > Streptophyta > Magnoliopsida > Lamiales > Lamiaceae > Salvia > Salvia rosmarinus. The sequence continues at coordinate 35,587,119 of CM072818.1, forward strand.
ACTCCCACCAATAATCTGCAGATCCCTTCAACTGGAAGGAGATACATAGCATACATTCTCGATCAGAGCATTCCAAGAATCGGAAAATACGGTCCATAGCCCCAACCCACTCTTCAGCCTCAGATGGATCCCCAGATCCATTAAAAGTTGGTGGATTTTGACGAAGAAAAAGTTCGGAAATCTTGCGATTAAGACGGGGAGGTGATTGGTTAGGCGAGTTCTAGGGAGTTGGTTGACTCTCTTGAGTCTCTTCTTCAGGTATTGGGCTTCGACGTCTTCTTGGCATACTGAAAGAATTTAAGATTTTGAATATCGGATCAAAGGAAACAATTCTTATCTCATAACAGATTAAAATGGTTGCGGAATTCAAACAATTCAGTTTGTTGATAAGATACTCATCACGAATAAAAGAGTTGCAAAGCTCATGTACTGAAATATTCAATTTATATAATCTGGGAAAATTGCCTCTTTGAGGACTTTTTAACAAAAGGGGGAAAATTGCCATAAGTGGGTATGGGCTGTGGTAATACTTTATCTACATAGCATCCCTACGGACTATCCACATACCTACCGCATATATAAACATCGACAAACAGCTACTACAACTACTTATGCATCACTACTATACATCATCATACTAAAAACATCGTACTATCGCATACAAGATCTACTACTAATGACTACTGCTGGAACCAGGCTCATCATCTCTGGTGATGTCTATCTACACATCGGCTCCACCGGTGTTGCTTCTTCATCAAAGTAGTGATCAATCTCATCTTCAATCGAGCTGCCGTGTCTTGGTCTTTGCAAGCTGCGGAGGCTCCATCTCTTCTTCGTTGTGATGCAGCCTTTGGCGGTTTAGGAGCTTTGGGGTTGTTGTCATGCGAAACTACTTTATACTCGGGATGTAGAATGTGAGAATTCGATAACAAAGGGCATTTCAGCGCGGGAGATACTCGAGCTTGCACTTGCCAGCGGACTCAATATGTTCGAGTTCATACCGATAAGATATGGAGACACGATGGTCTAGAAGAACTAGTCCCTCATCATCGAGGAGGTGACTCTTGAAAAATATGGATCTCACGAAAACATCTAGGAATATCATTTGAAATCGTGGGACTGGGAGCTATAACAATAGTGTCGGAGGCCAGGTGAATTGGGTAGAACAGGAATTACTTGAAAGCAGAACTCTGGGGCCACTCGAGAAGTCCTTTGGATTGTCAAAATAAATCGGACGAGGCGACTAAAAACAAGCGGTTGCTCTAATAAATCCGCATCAATTTTCGGTATCATGGGATCGGATAGGGAAAAGAAATATTTTCAAAAAGCATATCATCAATCCATGAATCTCTGCGGGGATGTATACAAATCATCGGGACCCGATGAATATACGAGTCTATCAATAGAGGAGAATCGGTGGCTCAACAATGTCGGGAACTAGAGAGTGCGATCAATCAACATAGGCTCGTCAAATCTCGGGCGGGATAGCAGTGACTCAACAATAACCGGTGAGGAGAAGGATCATCCGCCTCACATAATGCTCTGCAAAGAGCCGGCGAAGATGAGAATGAAAATCCTCAAAATGAGGAATGTCACACAGGGGTGGACCTTGAAAATCACGTTACGTGCCCAAGCAGCGCACGGAATCGAGGAAATCACGACTCTTGGGATCTCTAGAAAAATCAATATAATCAAGGGCACTAGTATAAGCCCATCCTTGCGGTGTCTTTGGCAAGACTGACTAAATTAGTATCGCGTGAAATCGTTAACCCCATCGCTAACGAAACCGGTTCAATGAAGCTGTCGAGAAAATCGAGAATTCCGTGTCTTTGCTCGACTAGCTCGTAAAATCTTTACATCGTCCAATCATCGAGGTCTAACTCTACGTGCTTTTCTGGCGTGAACCGCATCCTCGACATCTAAAATAATCATAAGCTATGCGCCCCATTCTTATATGAGACATTACTAAAATCTTTCTATCTTTAACAATTTTAAAATAATATTATTAATAATAATAATAATATTGGTATACATTATTTGTAAACATCGGAGAAAATTCGACAAAGGACGACATATACCACGGAAATACGTATATGCCAACCTGAAACAAAAACAATACCAACAATTCCAACACAACTATGGCGATATCAACAACATCTAGGGACACGACCCTCATCAAAATATATACATATCTATTAAATATCATAGTATATCAAACATAGTTTTAGTGACAACCATTTAAGTTTGTTCTCAACACATTTGAGTACTAGCATGGTTTAAAACATATTTACATAAAACATGATCACGAGAGAATGTATGTGTGGAGCTCATTCCGTCGGCATCAACCGTCAACTTCTCGACTGCAAAAACATATATGAAAATAGGGGATGTGAGCGTGTAAACATACTCGATGGGAATACTGCTATGACGATTATAACCAATTGCGTAATGCACACAACATAATGAACTCTTCTTTACTTGATTACCCTTGCGGTACTCATTATTTATCTCATTGGCGATTACCCTTGCGGGTACTCATTATTTTTCGCGTTGGTTGGCCCCATGGGCATCCTCGAGGTAATTCTTTAACATTGAGCCCTTGTGGGCTCCATAAGTGTAGATCGCTACACTAGACCCCTTGTGGGTCTCCTCGAAGTACTTCTTTAACATTCTAGCTCACATGCATGCACAAAACACAACAATGATTATAACCATACAGCGTGCTTACATATCGAGTAAACCCGCCTTTCGTGTAAGCGTTTGAAAACTCTTTAGCCTTTGCTTGGTTGTTAGTCCTTGAGCTTGGATGTTCGCCACCTAGCACTTTAACATTACTCTTAACTAAGTTTCATATGTCCGATTAAGTATATAAGACTCATCAACATGTACAAATTATCTAGTCTTAACGAAAAATCAACAATACCCTTTTTAACCTAGCGTATGTTCAGCGTGAAAAGCGCATAAGGCGTCGTTTATCTTAAGCGAGCCTCCATATATGTTCAACTATTATCAAAGAACATAAATCAATCATCAAAATCCAATCAAAGCTTTAGCATTGAAAGCCCTAATTCGACGTCGAACTAAAATTTTCCAAATTTTGAATCGTCGGCGAAAAATCGAATAAATCATTTTAAGCTTTAATCATACCATAGAATCCAAATATGAAGTCAAAATGATCAAATAAAATCAAAATCAACATTACATGGTCTAGGGTTTCGGCGAGGGTTTTCAACCCGATTTCAAACGCGTTTTCTTGTTGAAACATATTTATTTCAATCCAACAACACATATATGAACAAATATCAAGCATATAAATAACATATATTCAAGATAAAGACCTCCAAAATTTGAAATTTACCAAATTCCAAAGAATGCACATATGTTCAAAATTTCAGCGTTAAGCGATTCATGTGATTAACTTAACATAAGATCGAAATCATCAAACAACAACACATCCTCTTCATAATTCACAAAATGACCGAAAATACATCATGTTCATAAGTTCATATTTTCTAAATTTCAAACCATAGATGTGTTCTAAGCATGGAATTATACGATTTGAAGGCCAGGTCGAAAATTTAACAGTTGGATCGTGAAATTTGGAGCATGAAGTTTTCAAAAATTTTAGTGTGTGTGTAGTGTGTAGTACGAAATTGGGAAGAAAAATGATGAAAAGATGAATAGTAGCCTATTTATAGAAATTATCCACAAATTTTCTTTTATTTTTCAATTATTTTAATGGTGATTATTCACCATTCTAGAAATTCTATAATTCTCTACACTTCTCCACACATTACCACATATTAGGCATCAAATATTCATATTTACACACATATCCATTTGTTATTTTCTTTTTAATTTATTACTCTAATGCATAACATGTAAGCGTTTTAATCGATTCTTATGTCAAATCACGTAATATCATGAATTAATGACCAATGCATAAAATTAAACTTTCATTAAAAAAAATCATAATTATAAATTACTAAAGCATTAAAACTTATAATATCAAACTTTACATTTTAAGCTGAGGCGCGTCCTCGCTCTTGGCGAACAACTGTAAAAGCGTTCAAAACTTCAATTTTCATTAGATCACAATTTAAAGAAAAATAATTCATTCTTAAAAATAAATATATATATATATATATATATATATATATATCATACTTCTTTATGAAAATTTCTCGGGGTATTACATTCTACCCCTTAAAAATAATTTAGTCCTCGAAATTAACACAGTAAATCTCTAAGGTTGGGATAGCGAACCAAAGTTCATCTTCTCTTTCCCGTATGGCTTCCTAGGGTCCATGCCTACTCCTTTGTATTTTCACTAAAGGCACCTCTCGATTTCTTAAAGTATGCACCTTTCTATCTAGAATAGCAATCGGTGCCTCTTACGTATGTTAGATTTGGTGAAACACAGTAAATTCTCATGAGATATAACATGACGGATCTGAAATATATTTCCTAAGCATCGACACGTGAAACACATCATGAGCGCCACCAAGTGCGGAGGTAAAGCTAATCGATATGCCACATTTCCTATCCTTTCAAGTATTTGAGCCCTACATAACGAGGTCAGTAACTTTCCTTTCTTGCCAATCGATCCTTTGCTTTTATCGGCGCTATCTTTAAAAATACCTTGTCACCAATCTCGAAGTGTATATCCTTTCGCCTTTGGTTGACATCACGATTTCGGCGATCTTGGGTGCCTTAATTCTTTCTCGATCTTTGTGATAACTCATTTGTTTCTTCAATTAATTAGGGCCTAAAATCCGTCTCTCCAACTTCATCCCAATGAATTGGTGACCTACATTTTCTTCAAGCGATTGGTTCAAATGGAGCCATTCAATAGTGGCTTGATAGCTATTATTATAAGCGAATTCCACCAACGGTAAATACTTCTCCCAACTTCCACCCATATCTAACATGAAGCACAGACATATCTTCCGAATTTGGATAGTTCGCTCTGTCATCCATCGATTGAGGATGGTAAGTGTCTTGAAATTTAACTTAGTGCTAAAGGCGTGGAGACTTTTCAAAATTGGAAGTAAATCTAGTGTCTCGATCGGACACAATGGACACGGCACTCCATGTAGCCTTACAATCTCATTAATATAGAGTTGAGCTAAGCGATCCATGCTAAAAGTCATCTTCATGGGAAGAAAGTGAGTGATTTTGTCGATCTATCAATAATAACCCGGATAGCATGATTACCTCTAGCATGCGGTAACTTGACCACAAAATCCATAGAAATGTGTTCCCATTTCCACTCGGGAATCTCAAGTGGATTTAGTAATCCAGGACGGTCGTTGATGTTCGAATTTCACTGCTTGACATGTAATGCATTTTCTACAAACTCTCGATGGATTTCTTCATATTACGCCACCGATAGATTGATTTCAAATCTTTGTACATTTTGGTTCCTCCGGGATGCACGGAATATGGAGTGTTATGAGCTTCTTCAAGTAGTTCTTGTCTCAATTCCTCATTATTGGTACACAATCTCCGTTAATGACAAGAGTACCATCGGTCGTGATAGCAAATCCTTGAATTGTACCCTCTTACGCTCGTTTCTTCATTTTGCACAAAATGGATCATTCTTTTGTGCCTCTCTAATTCGATCTTGAATTATCGGACGAACAACAAGTGCAGAAATGATTCCTATCGTGGTGTTTGGTGGTGTCACCACTTCCAAATTCAATTTCTGAAATTCTCTAATTAGTTCTTCTTGTTTGGTAAATAACGTTGCCACGTAACTTTTCGGCTCAATCATCGACAACTTCGTTTGCCTTTCGGGATGATAGTGAATGGTGCAGTCATAGTCTTTAACCAACTCTAACCATCTTCTTTGTCGAAGGTTTAACTCTTTCTGCGTGAAGAAATATTTCAAACTTTTATGGTCAGTGTAAATGTCACACTTGCTCCCATAAAGATAATGTCGCCAAATCTTCAGCGCATGTACCACGGTATGCAAGCTCAAGATCATGTGTCGGATAATTACGCTCGTGTGGTTTCAATTGTCTTGAAGCATAAGCTATCACATTTCCATGTTGCATTAACACACATCAGTCCTTGCTTTGAAGCATCACTTTGTAGATAATGAAACCATCGGTACCATCGAGTACGATTAGAGCAGGAGTTGACATGAGGCGTTGCTTTAGCTCTTGGAAACTTTGCTCACCTTGTTCATTCCATTGAAACTTCTCATTTTACGTGTCGACTTTGTCGATGGACGAGAAATCTTTGAAACCTTCTATAAATCTTGATAATACCACGCCATTCGAAAACTTGACCTCATTCACATTAGTTGGTCTTTTCAATTGCTTATCGCTTCAACTTTTGACGGATCTACTTCTATTCCTCTCGAGTAATCACATGTCGAGAAAAGCAACTTGTTCGACCAAAACTCACATTCGATATTTTGCATACAACTTTTCTTTTCTTAATATTTCAAATACGGTCTGAGATGTTGACATGTTGCTTTTATCCCTTGAATACACTAGAATATCGTCGATGAACACAATAACAAGCCGATCAAGATATGAGTAGAAAACTCGGTTCATTAAGTCCATGAAGGCGCTGGCTCATTCGAGAGACCAAAAGGTACGACGGTGAATTGAAATGACCATATCTTGTTCTAAAAGCTATTTTGAATGTCACTCTCTTTGATTTTTAGTTGGTGATAACCCGATCTCAAGTCGATCTTTGAGAACACACTAGCACCTTTAAGGCGATCAAATAAATCTTGATCACAGGCGATGGATACTTATTCTTAATTGTCGATCTATTCGATTCTACGTAATCCACGCACATTCTTAGGGTTCCATCTTTCTTTTCACAAATAATACCGGAGCACCCGAGGAGATACACTTGGTCGAATAAATTCTTTTCTAAGTAGGTCTTGCAATTGAACTTTGAGTTCTTGCAATTCTCTCGTGCCATTCGGTATGGTGCTTTTGAGATCGGTGCTGCCCGGTGCGGATCTATTGTAAATTCAACTTGACGATGCAGGTGGAATCCTGGTAATTCCTCGGAAACACATCTACATATTCCCTTACTACCGGTACTTCCGTGATCTTACTTTTGTCGATTGTGTTTGGTCGTGGTAACTAAATACCCAAGCAATTACTTTTCTTAACATTTTCATCGCTTTTATTGCGATAATTTTGGATGGAGCCTTTGTTCTTGCACCATGAAAACAAAATTTTGGCTCTCGGGACATTGAATCTCACTTCCCGCTCACGACATCGGGTGTTACATGATTCTTACCCATCAATCTATTCCTAGGATTATATCAAAATCTCGCATATACATAACATGAAGGTCGACTTCTAGTTCCTTTCCTCTAAATCTATTACTATGCCTTTTATTATCCTAGAAGTTATAATAGTTTTCTGAAGGAATGCTAACTTCTAGTGCATCACAATCAACATAGCAAGGCATTTCAAGATTGGAACAAAATTTTGTAGAGATAAAGGAATGTGTAGCTCGAATCAAATAAGACCAAAAGGCTGGAGTATTGAACACTTGAAGAATACGACATCGTATATGCTCCATCTTTAGAGTTATCTTCTCCTTGTGTCATAGCAAAGACTAGGGGCTTCACTTTCTTTTCGTGTACTTGCACTTTCTTTTCGAGCTCCCTCGTCTTATTAGGCGGTTATATGACACATGCCACAGTTTTCCACAAGAATAGCACACATTCTTTCTTAGCCGACATTCACCTTTATGATGTTTCTTGCAATTTGGGCACGAGGCTTGTCGATGCTTGTTGCGGTGTTTGCGAACCTATCGAAGAGCGTGATATTTGTTGCCATCTCTTGCGACCGCTCACTTCCACTTTTCCCGAATTCTCCTTTTCTTTTCCATAAAATTCCGTTTCTCGTCTCGGGTTTCTAGTTGCAAACCACTAGAAATCGCTTGTGCTCGTTCAATTACTTCTCTATAAGTTGCTAATTTCAAGCCGACTAATATTCCTCAATTTACGATCGCAACCCTTGTTCAAAGCAATGAGCTTTCTTCTCATCTGTATCAACCAAATCGGTTGCAAATCGAGACAATCTATTAAAATTCCTTTCATATTCAACCTTTGTCATGTTGCCACGCTTTAAGTTAAGAAATTCGGTCTCTTTCTCCGGTCGATATGATTGAGGAAGTGCGATCCTAATCAAATCCTTGAAATCATTCCACGTCAAAGCTTGGCGTTGTTCGTGATCATTGTTCGAACATCGACTCCGCAATAACTTGCTTCCTCAACCGGTGGTATATAGCACATGAAACTTTTGCTCTTGAGCAACCCGTCAACTCAAAAATCCGCTCGAGAACTCGGATCCACTCCTCGACATTTTACGGGCTTTCATATCCCTTAAACTTTGGTGGATCCATCCTTCTAAACCGATCAATAATTTCATAAGTTCTCGGTTGGGTATTCAACTCCCACGCCTCGATTTGCTTCTTCTTTGCATAAACCACTTGCGGCGTTTGTAGAAAGCGAACAAAATCTACACCATTATACGGGTTTGTGGCCCATTTTCTTGGCGAGGATTGCGTCTTGGTGGCATACTTAAATTTCTAAATCAAAGATACAAGTCATTTACTTTCGGACCTACGGGTTATATTTGAGGACTTCTTTCTCATACCGTGAAAATATTGCTTTATTTTCTTTTCATAGCATAACACATTTTCTTAACTTGAATACCGACTTTCGAAGTTAAGAAACACTTCATATAACTTTCATCTATAACTTTATAAAGAATGTGTCGAAGCTGCATAAATCTTTAATTAGTATCAAGCATAACAAATCGATATACTTTGTCCACTTGTGGACACTTCTTAACTTTTCTCATTTCTTTTGATACGAAAACTTTCAAACATTATCCGATCAATCTTTCTTTTCATTCAATTCATTGCATACTCATCATAACTTTGAAAAAACAATTAAACACTTTTCATAAACAAAAATTACACGAGAGTCGGCGTTGAGCAGCGGTAATGACCCGCGCATTCTCTCGTCTCATCAAAATTAGCTTTCAAACACATATCATCGTTCCTACTATTAGCAAGTCTAGGAATGTAAACCTTGCTCGATACCAAGCTATGCGCCCTTCTTATATGAGACATTACTAAAATCTTTCTATCTTTAACAATTTTAAAATAATATTATTAATAATAATAATAATATTGGTATACATTATTTGTAAACATCGGAGGAAAATTCGACAAAAGGACATCATATACCACAAATACGTATATACGACGAAACAAAAACAATACCAACAATTCCAGACAACTATGGCGATATCAACAACATCTAGGGACACGACCTCATCAAAATATATACATATCTATTAAATATCATAGTATATCAAACATAGTTTTTAGCGAAAACCATTTAAGTTTGTTCTCAATTGACATTACATCGCTTTTTCTTAACATTTTGTCGGATTGTGTTTGATCATGGTAACTAAATACCCAAAGCAATTGCTTTTTCTTAACATTTTCATCGCTTTTATTGCCGATAATTTTGGATGGAGCCTTTGTTCTTGCACCATGAAAACAAAATTTTGGCTCTCGGACATTGAATCTCCTTCCGCTCACGACATCAGGTGTTACATGATTCTTACCCATCATCCATTCCTAGGATTATATCAAAATCTCGCATGTACATAACATGAAGGTCGACTTCTAGTTCCTTTCCTCTAAATCTATTACTATGCCTTTTATTATGAAGGTCAAAATGTGGAAACATGAAGGTCAGCGTGGAAACACATCGATTTGGGTAATAGTTGATCGATTAACGAAGAGTGCTCACTTTATCGATCCTGTTACTTATGGAGCGGATAAATTGGCACAAATATATCTGAATAGTGCTATTGCATGGAGTGCGATTTCGATTACTTGGATCATGACACCAAGTTCACCTCACGGTTTTGGGTGAGTTTTCAAAAGAATTAGGTACTAAATTGAACTTTAGTACAGCATTCCACCACAAGCGATGGTGAACGAGAAAGAACTATCCGGGCCTAGAAGATATGCTTAAACGTGGTGTTAGATAGAGGTGATCAATGGGAACAAGCACTTGCCGTTGGTTGAATCGCATATAACAGATTATCGAGCTACGATTCAAATGGCGCCATCTGAGCTTTATCACGGCAAAAGTGCAGATCACCCTCTATTGGGATGAAGTCGGGAGAAAGAAAAGTTCTAGGCAGGCGATAGAAGAAATGATTGATTGTGAAGCAAATCGGGAAAAGGATCTGGCTCGAGATGAGCGAAATCCTATGTTGATAACCATCGATTTGAATTGAGATTTAAAGTAAGAGATAAAGTTTTCTTAATAGTCTAAATCGACCATAAGAGTTCATAGCTTGAATTAAAGGAAAAATTTAAGTCGAGATTTATTAGACCTTATGAGATTTTAGAAAAGTGGGACCGATTGCTTCCGACTAGCTTTGTGCCTAGCTTGGTGATATTCATGGCGTATTCCATGTGTCTCGACTTAGAAAATATATTCTGATCTAAGCATATCATATATCTAGAAAATTATTCGTGAGCAGGACTTGAGCTATGAAAAGACCGAATATATTTTAGAGCAGAAAAAGAGCGAGGCTAAGGAATAAGTCCATTCCAATAAAGTTGATGGAATCGCCATGGTCAAAAGAAGCAACATGTGAATTAGAATATTAGATGAAGAAAGATAGCGAATTATTTTATAAGGTGCTGAAATTTCGAGGCGAAATTATTTTAAGGGAGGAATGTAGTAACCGAAAAATCTTTAGTATTAATTAGAGGTTAATTAAGCGTAATGAGGGCTTAAAAGCTATTAATTTCATAAGAATGAATAAAGAGGTATAAAGGGGTTATTAATCGATAGAAATTCGATTATTGCTTAATTGAAGGATATGAGATTAGAAAATGTAGAGATTATTTAGAAATGAGTTTTATTATGATAAAATGTGAATTATGTGATTATTAATGTGTGTTTGAAGAAAAATGCTATTAAATAGAAATTGTGCTATAAAATGCATTAATTATTTTGATGTTAATTTTCTTATAAAATGAGATGAATTATTATTCAAGTTATTAATTTGCTTGAATAAATTATTTTATTATTATTATTTAGTGATAAAGGATTATTTGTTATAAATTTCAAAATTTAAGGAAATTAAGTGTTTATTTGAATATTTATACATGAAAAATTTAATTTATGGTTATAGGAATTTAATTTCAATCATGTTATAATTTGTTTTGTAATCTAATATTTGTTAGAAATATAGACATATATATTAAAGGATATTAAGGAGTAACATTAGTAATATTAGAGGTTTAATTATAAATTTTGGAAATTAGTGTCAAACTTTAATGAAATGAATATAAAATGTACATGAAATGTAAATTAACATTCTAAATTTATGAACAACATAATATATCATCTTGACCTTATTTTTTCCCCAAAGTTTATTGCCACACACTACCTAAAACTTTTATTTTCAATTTAAATTCATATTTAAGTGGGAAATTGTGGAATTTCACTCAAGCAAGGTAATTACTTGATTTAACGAAGTTTTATGATTTAAATTGATATATATGATGTTCTATAATCCTATAATTTTGAAAATTATGAAGAGTGGATTATGGTTGATTTGTTTAATTTTTATTATGTTTATTGATTTAATTATGATTATGAAGTATAAATAACATGTTCTATGGTTTAATTCTTTCATTTACAAAAGTTGATGAATTAAAGTTTTGAATGTAAACCCTAAATTTTGTATGTGAAGCATATGTTATGATTTAATTGAATTGAGCTTGATATATGTTTAGAAATAGAAATAAACAACTTATGATTAAAGAAATAGAAATTAAAACATGTGTATTAAAAATACTAAAATTTTTGAAAACTAAGGTGATAGGAACTTAAGGATTTTGATTTTATTTGATCAAATTGACATGATATTTGAGCTTTAGGATATATTAATGCATGGTATGAATTTATAAAATTTAATTCATGCATATGAATAAAGTTGAAATTTTGAAAATGAAGGGATGTTTTGAACTATGATTTCTTGATTTTATTTGATGTATTTGATATGATTTTGAGATCTAGGATAAAAATAATGCTTAAGTTAAATTTATGATAATTTTGAACATATGTATTAAAGTGAAAAATTAAAGTTTAGTAAAGTTATGATTTTATGTGATAAACTTGATCAAGATTTGAATGGAACATGGATTAATGATAATTGATACTAAATGAGTATAATTATGAGATATTTGATATTAAATGTATTTTAGATGGTAAAACTGTTGAAATTTTCTATATATGTAGTTGAAGGCATTAGGCGATCAAAGTGTAAATGAATGAATTTAATCTTGTTTTAAATTCCTAAATGCATATTTAAGTATATGGTGATGATATTGGGAGCTTGGGATGAAATTGGATGAGTTTGGATTAATTGGGCTATTCATATTATAAGCGTTACTCTGCTGAAATTTCGGTGAGATTGTTTATTAATAAGGCGTTTGAAATTCTAATTGGTAAACTATTGATAAGTAGTTAAATGAATAAGGAAGGTTACTAAATTCATAATAATTTTATGTTACAAGGATCAGTGGGGCGAAAGGGCGTGAAGGAAGAAGCGTTAGAAAAAGTTGAATAAAGGTAACAACTATCGGTGGGCATTTAACTATCTCTTAATGGCGCTCAATAATTGTTTATTTCTCAAAATGAAAGTGCATGTTTTATAAATGAGTTGACTTGCCTATTTTAGCATATGCATTACGCTTTATCTACGAGATCATAGGCGGCGTCGGGCTTGTCTTGGATGAGCTCGCTGAGTCGTGTTGTACAAGTGATTGGGGAGCCTTGGGACCGATCACGGTATTGAGAGGAGCTACCTCTTGATACCTAGAAAAGCGTAGATATGGAATGATCGAGCGGCGATCAATCTTCCGCGCGATCCAGGCTGCAAGCACGATACTTTACTCGGATTTAGGCGGAATATGGCGGTGCGCACGTATGCGTGGCGGCGGCGTAAGCGCGCAAGGCGGTCGAGCGCCACGAGGAGCGGCAAGCCGGAAAGCCGGGCCAGTTCCTTTCCAAGCGGCGCATATTGCCGCCACCCGTTCGGCGACCGGGATTTATGATCGATTGGATCACATAGATGGTCGTCTCGACCATATTGGCAGAACTTGACATCGATTGAGCAGCAAGCCATCTCGTCAACGAGCACATCTCGAGCAACGGCGAAGATGATGGAGATGATGCGACAATGGAATAGTGGCGTGGTTTTATCATACCTGAGGGTAACCGACTTTTCGGTAGTTTTTCTCTCATTCTCTTTTACGCAAACCTTATTGTTTCCACATGTTCCTGATAAGTTTGGGGGTGAGACGAGTTTGGTTGGTTGAGAATCATTTTATGTTTTCTATGCTTTATAGGTTTAGTTGTTATGCTTTAGGGTCTTTTGTCGTTTGTTGTTGGTTTTGTTTTGTTTAGTTTTGGTAATCTGTCGATCAGCGAGTTAAGTGAAGTATGTTAATCCATGTGGTCGATGTGATATAAATTTTGGTGAAGTTTGATGATAGTGCGCATGATATGTTAGAAAATAGCATGAATAGCGTGAGATGCAGGCTTGTTGTTTTCACCATTTGCTTATCTGTGAGACTTGAGCTTCCATATACATTTCTTGTCTGATTTACATTAATGTGTGATATCGTGCATGTGATTGTCTTCTAGAACTTGCCGTGTTTACGTATCGAGATTATGATATGTGTTTGAATTTGGAAAGGATAAAAGGCCATCGTTGTTAACCATATCCCCAAACACTAACCTGATGATATATACCATTTGTACTTCTTTGAGCCTTTATTAGACTTTTCTTTCGATTAACCGGATGATAGGAGGTGAGGATGGATATAGGAATCAAAGGGGAAATTTGATGTAGTGATGATGAGAAAAGTTTAGTTTAGAAAACACATACGTGGTGAATTTGTACCTTTGTTGTATAAGATAAAACCTATAAGCTCTGAAAGAAAAGAAAAGAAAAATGTTAAGTTCTTGTGGTGTTGAGCATAAAGAGTCTTCAATCAAAGTATAGGTACATACGTGGAATTGAAGCGTTGATTTGTACGTTGGGAAGAAGAGAAAATGGGCGAAGTCCATATGTGTCGAATAAGTATAAATGGGGTGTTTGGAATGTTTTGGTCCTTAGCCATTTTATCCTACCTTAACCAATGTGCCTACATTCTGACCTATGAAAAGACCTCT